>OX393564.1:14212901-14308715 GCA_947652115.1 Blastomussa wellsi | reverse complement strand
ACCCATGTATTTTTGTTTCTACTTCCATGTAGTTGATGACTGGGAGGCTGTGGGATGTTTTAATAACTTCGATCATTCGGCTCTTCCTGACAATTTTTACAGCCCAACTCATCTCGATGTCAATGATCTTTGGCCAAACTTAAAACCACTGGCGGAAGCTTGTAGCGAACAGGCGGAAAACAAGAACTTCTCGTGTTTTGGGATACAATACCAGCAGGAATGCTGGGGAGGTAATAAACACGCGAACGAACGGACGGATGGACGGAGGGACGGACGAACGAACGGACGGACGGACGAAAGGAGGGACTGACGGACGGACGAACGGAGGGGACTGACGGACGGACGAACGAACGGACGGACGGACGGACGGAGGTACGGACGAACGAACGGATGGACGGAGGGACGGACGAACGAACGGACAGACTGACGAACGGACGGATGGACAAGCGAACTAAAGATTAGTCAAGCTGGGAGGTCAGGATTATCCCAAATTAATAACTAATTTTTTTCGAACATGAAAGGCAAGCAATTCGCAGTTTTGGGGGTAGGTTCACTCTACTGCTAAGCCGCACAGTTGTAAATCGGTTTGCCGCTAACAAAAGGATGTTTTCTACACAGGAATTAACGCATCGCTGACGTTCAATGTATCTGGTAAATCCCGCAACTGTAGGGTTGGCATACAAGGATATGGTGTTGGAAAACTTTACACCAGCTTTGTTTATAAGCTAAAGCCTGGTATGTATAAATGAGACAACTATTCAATCGTGACAAAGGTGGTAGTAGACAAGCACCTTTCTCAATTTACATTGTGTGCAAATTTGCTTCTCACTCATTATTTTTTTATTCTATCAAATCTCCGAATACAATCCGAAAAAAGAGTAGCAACGAAACATGTGATTTCCTGGTTGATTTTGCCTTTGATTCAAAACCTTTCAAAACTTTCAAATGAACTTCATTAGGAAAGATTTTTTTACTAGTCTTCAATATGAAAGAGAAGCAAAAACTAACTTGCAAATGGCCTATTTACTCGTCGTGCGAGTTCAGGTGAATGCGTTCAATTTCTTTCTTGTCACAAAACCCTTACTTTCCTCATATCAAAAAGAATAGTATAGTAAGTTTCTGGATAGGCACACGAGAAATGCGAGCCTTTGATCTGTTTTTTGTGTTCTATTGGCGATTGTGTTTGTGCATGGTAACTGGTCAGCCTGGTCGGAATGGGGCCCCTGTTCAAATACATGTGGCGAAGGATTACATATGCGCAAACGTGACTGCACAAATCCAGTGCCAGTAAATGGTGGAAAGCCCTGCAATGGGGTTGCTATGGAGACCAAGCAATGCAATTTAAAATTATGCCCAGGTAAAATAAGTTTATATTTACCCAAGCTCAAAGCAAATGGACCGACTCACTTAATGAATGAATGAATGAATGAATGATCACCTATAACTTACTCGATTCCCTATTGTTGCTTTTGCTATTGCTTAGTGAATGGTAACTGGACTTCTTGGGCTGAATGGGATCCCTGTTCAAAGACATGTGATGAGGGCTTACAAATGCGTAGACGTCATTGTACAAACCCAGCACCGGCAAATGGTGGAAATCCTTGCAAAGGCGTCGCCATGGAAACCAAGAGCTGTAGTTTAAAATCATGTTCAGGTAAAACAACAAAAGTGGATATTTGTACTTTACGCGGATTACAGCGCTACGCGCCTAAGTGTGGCCACCCAACAAACTTTTTTGAAAAGTTATAATTAGCTAATCAGAGAGCGCGAATTTGTTTGAGCTGTCCCGCCTCCTTGCAACGTTCAAACAAGGAGGCGGGACAACTCAAACAAATTCGCGCTCTCTGATTGGCTAACTTGTCAAAAAAGTTTGTTGGGTGGCCACACTAAGGCTAGTCGCGCTGTAACACTAATAATCCTTCATATGTATTGCTGGTTCACGTTGTTGCAATGCGATTCGATACAACACAATACAATACAATCAATACCATTCTACACCATACAATACAATACAATACAATACAACGCAATAACTTATTCGCCCATCTTTAAAAGGCTTTACAGAACTAATTTACAACAAGTAAAGTAAAACGCTTATTTACGTGATATCATAAACCTAATTCTAGTGTTAACGTTGTGTTTGTTGCTTTTCTTATGAAGTGAACGGTAACTGGTCTCCCTGGTCTGAATGGGGTCCCTGTTCAAACACATGTGGAGAAGGTTTTCAGATGCGCGTGCGAAATTGCACAAACCCAGCGCCAGTGAATGGTGGAAAGTCTTGCAATGGGGTTGCTCTGGAAACCAAGGGCTGCACTTTAAAATCATGTCCAGGTTTGAGTTAAAAATGGAAGTAGTTTGGAAACACCAACGGCTATTTGATTGATTGACTGAATGACTGACTAACTGACTAACTGACTGACTGACGGACTGACGGACTGACGGACTGACTGACTGACTGGCTGACTGACTGACCGACGGACTAACTGACTGACTGACTAACTAACGGACTGACTGACTGACTAATGGACTGACTGACTAACTGACGGACTGACTAACTGACTGACTGCCTGACTAACGGATGGAGTGACTGACGGACTGACTGACTGACTGACGGACGGACTGACTGACTGACTAACTGACTGACTGACTGAGGGACTGACTGACTGACTGACGGACTGACTGACTGACTGACTGACGGACTGACTGACTGACTGACTGACTGACTGGCGGACTAACTGGCTGACTGACTGACTGACTAACGGACTGACTGACTGACTGACTCACTGACAGACTGACTGACTCACTGACCGACCGAACGATTGATTAGTTGGTTGACGGATCACTTGATCAATCAATCGCTGGTATATTGCTGGTTTATTTCATTCTGTTTTTTTTTCAGTGGACGGCCACTGGTCTGGCTGGTCGGCATGGAGTCCTTGTTTAAAGACATGTGGTGTAGATTTTCAGAAACGTAAGCGAGATTGCACAAATCCAGCGCCAGCAAATGGCGGAAACCCCTGCAAAGGAGTTTCCATAGAAACTAAGAAATGCATTTTAAAATTATGTCCAGGTATGGCTTTGAAAGTTTTCAGTTGCCCAAATCACGTAGTCACCTTATCAGTGATTCTACTAATAATCCTTATCAGTGATTCTACTAATAAACCTTACAATTATTTGATTTTGTTACCTTTGTAAATTTTAAATGAAGTTGACGAAGTGATATCCTTAATTGCCCCCGCAGGGTTTCGGCCCAGAGGCCGAAACCCGAGAAGGCATCCCTTGTATTCCACGCGTAAATAGAAATTGAATGTATTGGCATATAGTATTTGACCAAAGTGGGGGCTAAAAGGGTCTTGGGGGGTGTCATAAAATTCTTGCACGGCTATTGGTTAATAATGAGGTAAATAAAGAAATATCGCATTTTCATTGGCTGATGATGATGTACTGAAGTTGCGTAATACGTGCGTTTGAGCTGTCAACAACCAGGCTGTCAGAATAAACCTTGCGAATTTCACGGTTCTTCACGGTGTTACCACAGATTTTGAGGTACGTCTCAAGTTCATTAGCGTTTTCTAGACTAAAGTCCGTAAATAATCTAAGAATTCTATCGGTGAATTAGTTAGATTTACGATGTGCTCAGCAGATTGAAAGATTCAGGCCTTATATAAACACGATATGTCAATCAAATCGCAACGGACTCCCTTATAACTGAGTTGCTAGATCTTGGCAAGACACACTGAGGGGTTATGCTACTATAAACTGAGGTCAGTTGGAAAAGAGTTAAAGTTAAAAAGGCAACGAATTTAAAAGCGTTCTTGAGCGTTGAGACTCACAAGACGTTGTCGTTTTCATTGTGAGAAGTGTGAAAATCTTGCGGCATCATTAATAACAAGTCAGTTGTCGAGATGATCGAATTCCAGTCCCCAAAACTTCTGCTTTAAAACATTCATCAGCCTTAATAGTTTTTGCTGTCACTAAAGCAATCGTAATTTTGAAAAGAGTTTTTGAGCGTTGAGACTCGCACTAAGTTTTCGTTTCAGGTTCATCGTGAGAGGTGAGAAAATCTTGCGGCAACAAAACAATTACAAAAAACAAAACGTTTGCTTGAAAACGTTTATCAGCTCCAATAGTTCTATAGTTTTTAAACCTACTTTGTCACTAATGCAATTGTCATTTATCTTATACAAACGGACCAGGACTGAACCAAGCGGTGGCACGTTTGCGGAGATTGATGTGAGGAAATTATAAATTAACCAGATTAGCTGTCAAGCCTGTGCTTTTACCAATGTGTTATCGAAAACTTTGAGGTAGCTTTTGGGGGTGATAACATGGCGAATTTCAGCCCGGGCTGAAATTCGTCATGTAATCACCCCTTAAAGTTCATTCGCACTTTATCGATTACAGAGGGACTGGAAGCCGAATTTTGTCCTTAAATTAACTTGAAGCACATTGGAAATATTTTGAACAGAAATTAATTTCTAACTGCTGTTCATAAAAGTGAGACGTTCTTGCAATGTATCTTTACACAAACTTTTTTTTCCAGAGGAATAAAACCTACACTGAGACTTTTTATTCCAACTTTACCAACTGATTGTTTGTGCTATAGGAACTTAAATTTTGAAGCAAAAATGGGGGGTCCCCATGCTCGATTTACTTCTCTGGCGCATTGCAGACATAAGAAAAAGCCGCCATCTTAAATGCGCGCGCGGGCGCACTGCACTGCGCATTCGCAGTGGGCGAAATTATGCACAGTAAGGATGCGCAGTGCAAAACTAGGGAATCACCTTAAGTACCACTACCACCTTAAGTAACACTCTAACATTCAATACTTATTTCGGCTCATCCTCAATGTAAGAAGCTGTGAAACTCACGGAACAAACGAGGGAACAAAGAACACAAAACGAGATCCCAGAAATCCAGCAGACGATGGGTATTCACATCAGTGTAAAATACCAGTTTCGCAGGTTCTCACATTGACGATGAGCCGAAATAAGTATTGAATGTTAGAGTGTTTTAAGGTACTTAAGGTGATTTCCTTTCATCCAGTCCAATTATTCAACCCCGAAAGATATGTTGGACTCTTAATAATTAGATTAACTTATTAGGGTTTAATTAAGCTTCTTAACATTAAAAATAATGTTTTCAACTAAACAATACCAGAAAAAACCTTCATCTATTCAATCGTCAGCATAAGGCCGAGTCAATCACAGTCAAAGAAAAGAAAAAAAGATAACAATTTACCCAAAACAGGGTTATTCACGACAACATAAGCATATATTTCCAAAAATGTCTGTAAAATAATACACCAGTGACAAAAGACATTGTTTAATCAGACACAAACCATGATCAATGAAAAGCAGAGGCCTATTTAAGTGTATACCACTTTATCATTAGCTGTAAGTGCCATCCCTACATACTAAACAAGCCAACCTTTCAGTCTAGCACTCCGACGCTACGTTTCACTTTATAAACCAAAGACAAAAACACACCTAAACGTATACCGTTTATAACAACTTTTAATCCATCACTTCCTCACATCAATCATCAATCGCTGCAAAAACGTTTTACAGCCTTTCCCAGCCTTCAGACGCTCCCCCAACCTTCGCGACTTACTAATTACAGCAGAACTCTCTTCTAATTCTACTTATCCTCTGCTCACTTCCGGTTCTACTTGCATGTCCCTACATTTCTGATGGCCTTGCTACATATACTTTCTTCTCTACCGGGGAAACGCGCCCCATCAAATCTAATAGAGTGGGTATGTTTCTAAAGAAACTGTGGTGCGGCGTCGGTGGGAAGTATAACAATATAATTTGGTTTTATCAACTGGGTTGATAATGTGAATTGGCCACCGTAAAGAAATTCGTGAGCTGACGTTTCTAGCGTTAGCCCTTCGTCGGATCGAAGGACGAAGGGCATTCGCTCCGACGAAGGGCTACCATTAAATCTAACCTGACCTGTAGCACTAAAAACCTCATCTACATGATTCAATGTAACCGCTGTATTTTACAATACATAGGAGAGACACAACGACGCTTAAAAGACCGATTTAATGAACACCGCCGTGCTATAGATACCCCTAAACCCAAATAAGTCTAAACCCACTACAGCCGCAGAACATTTCCCCTCCTCTCGTAACCACACTGCTAACGACATGCCATTAATACCTATCGAAAAATATTTTCAAACCGAGACTAAATCCGTAAGGCCAGGGAAGCTTTTTTAATTCAAAGAGGCAGAACAATTGATCCCGACGGCCTTAACATCTGCGAAGAAACATATTAGTAATTTCCTTTCATCATGTTATTTTATTTCACCTTAACTTCAATTTACGCTGTCAATCAATTACGTTTTACGTATTTCCGGTATTACGCAAAAATACTACATAAACACCCCTTCCAATGTAAACTTCTCATTGTACCTAAAGAAGGCTGGTTTGGCCAGCCGAAATGTATAGTACACCTTAAAAAATCATTCTACGTTGTATCGGTCTCTGCTTTTGAATTGTTCATTTTTATAGTAAGCCGATTGGATCATTAATGATCCAACGTATACTGGCAGGATCATCGTCCGCGGTTTCTTGCTGAAACATTTGATATCATTTTAGTTGCCATCAAATTCATGCTCAGCTGTCCATTCATAGGTAAGGTTGCATAGCGCAGAGAAATTCAGCTTTTACATTCAGTTAAGCTTATTTATTGTGCTTCCTGCAGTGGATGGTCAGTGGGGTTCTTGGAATGCATGGAGCGCATGCTCAGTGAGTTGTAATGCTGGAGTACAGAGATGCAGGCGCTTCTGTAATAATCCGTCGCCCGCGCACGGTGGCCAGGACTGCATTGGAGTCTCCACCAAAACGAAGAACTGCAACAACGGACCTTGTCCAGGTATTGTAAAAGTATTTTGGGGAGGAAGGAAGGAGCATCCCTAGTATTTGAAGCATTAATTCTATTTTTGATATTCTCACAGTTAATGGTGGCTGGAGCCCATGGAATGACTGGAGCAAGTGCCATAAGACTTGTGGAGGGGGCACTCAGTTTAGATACCGAAGGTGTAATCGCCCTCGCCCGCAGCATAATGGCAAGCCGTGTGTTGGACAAGGGGTAATGTCCCAATCCTGTAACACGGACTCGTGTCCTTCTGGTATGTTCTTTTTTTTCCCGCAGTTCACGTCATTTTAACATTGTTTGTAAAGCAGTATAAAAACGATCACTATTCCACGGTGACGAGATGTGTGGAAGAATAATGTCGCTCCAGTGAGAAATTATCTTCAGGGCCAGGAGAACACAAATTATATCTCAGCAAAACATACAGTTTTCGACGGCCTTAGAGTCGGACTGCATCCTTTTTTTGTTTACTTTATAAGAAGGTATAAAAAATGGTTTATATTAAAACAAAATTTTAAAGAAATTATGTTTTTGTTATCTTTTCTTAGGGAGGGAATTAGTACTTTGCGAAAGAGACATGGGGAGGTTAATCAAGTGTACAAGGTGGTTTAGCCGAATAAGACTTCACTGGGTTCACTATGGTTACATCAGCGGCGACAGTGCCTGTGGAATCACACACACGCGAACCTGTTCCTCTCAAATCGCTGACCGCAAGCTGAGGAGGTGGTGTGAGGGAAAGTATTTCTGCTTTGTAAAACCTCGGAACACGTTCTTTCGTGCTCCGTGTGGCGGAAACAGGAGATACCTTAAAGTATATTACTCCTGCGAGTAAGAACAGAAAACAGAAAGTGAAAACACTGGGTAGATTCGACTCTTTTTTTTCACTGAAGTTCAATGTGAAAATAAAATGTCAGTTTCTACTAACGGAAAGCTGTGAATATCGATGTTCAAAAATTGGAAATAAAACATAAAGCAAATATGCAACTATCAAGAGACGGTCTCTTACATTTCACAGTTGAGGTATTGACTAATAGAGAGATTGATTGATCAACCGGTTAACTGACTGACGATCGGACGGAGGGTTTGACAGGTGGTTGGTTCGCCTGGGAGCAGCCTCACTAAATAATTCGCTTCGCCGGCTCCACATCGAGGCTACGCCGCTCACGCGCGAAATATTTAGTGAGCAGGCTGCTGGTTGGTTCGTTCGTTCGTTAGTGATAGGTTTCACTTCAACTTTTATTACTTTATTTTTCAGGTCGTTCAGACTAATACATTGTTTTTATATTGCATACAACATACGGTTACATAGTCAACCGGTCTAACTTCTTGCTACAAATATGAAGAAACATCCCACCCCGCCCATCAGTTGCCTGGAAAATGGATATGATGAAGCTGATATATACTTTATGCTCGTCGAAAAAATACAAATGACAGCTTAAAGGATAAGCCGTTTAAACTGACGTCTTAGACATCACATGTGACGTCACTAGTCGCTCACAACTTGGAGAAGGCTTCTTCAAGCATCTCTTTGTTCTCTCTGACCCAGCATTCAAATCGCTGAACATCAGGATTCAGCTTCTTGGTCGCTTTAACATCACGGTCAGGGTTTCCACGAACATAAAACTCGAACATGTTTCCAATTTCCAGTGCACCAGGAAACCCGAGAGCTCTAAACTGATCGCACGTAATCTTTGAATCCTAAAGCAATGTAAAAATAGTTCTGAATGACTGCTGTGCTGCTTTTCGTTGAAATAGACCATATTCACGATAGCGGCCATGCTGGTTTTCAAATTTTAATGAAAATTAGTAAAAATCTACTAGCATGCTAATGAAAATACAGCAATCTGATTGGTTTAGCTACTACACACTATATCAGCCGTTATAGTTCACCACTTAATTTTCTCCGATTCTCATTGGTCTAAATTAAACACGTGACGCGATAGTGTTCATCCACAGAGGGCACTATCAGTGCATAGTGCCCGTCCGAGAAAAATGCCCGGATGGATAGTGCCCGTCCGTGAATTTTTTTGTAAACAGGCGGGCTTTCGTTAAAAAAAAACATTCAAACGTTATTTGATTGATCTCCATTTGGAGGATTTCTTGTCTGATTTTCGTTTATTCGTACATTTCGGCTTGCAGCAAAAAACTCAAGATGCTAGTTTGAATGTGCGCGCGGAAGAAAATTTAGTGGTGAACAATAAAGGCAATATAGAGATAAGATTAGATAAACTTTAATAGATTAATCCTCTCAAAGGTTTTTCAGAAACTATAAACTAAAAGTTTATCTTATACGTTACTAAAATGTCATGACATGAGGCAATAAGTCAATTCCATGTATAAAGCCGTATTTCACGCTATTTGCCTTGGGGCAAAAAATAAAATGATGCCGTTTCTTGGAAAAACGGCTCTTCTAAATAGTGAAGTATCTGCGGTAAAGTCACATCTGGAAGCCAAGTTATGGAATAATGATTTCAATATAAGCTTAGTTTGTAATGAATTAGTCGATCCTTTGACATATGTTTTGACTTGTTTACTCCGCAAGCCGTTTTCTTGTTATAAAAGCGCCGAAATTGAGTAAAACTTAGGGAATGATCTAGAATATTTTCACCACAAAACTGAAAACAAAAATTTTCTAACGGCAAGTCACCTGGAAACGATGGACTAAGAACAGAGTTTTATAAAACTTTCCGGAACCTCATAGGACAACAACTAATTGATTCGGGGAACTCTCTAACACTGAAAAGCAGGCAATCATAAAATTGATAGAAAAGAAAGATAGAGACAGTAGATATATAAAGAATTGGAGGCTCATTTCATTGTTAAACGTCGACGTCAAGATCGCTTCAAATGCGCTTTCTTTACGCCTGGAAAAAGCTTTACCTGACATTATTGGAAACGACCAATACGCCTATGTGAAAGGAAAGATGATGAGATTTAACAATTATTCCACGAGCGCTTGTTGTATATGAGATGGTCTTGAGAAGACTAGGCGAAAAATTTATTCTGCATTGCAACTTTAGTTTAGCATGTTTAACTGATTTACCCATGGAACTACCTCAATTTTATCGCGACTGTTTCGGTGTCTGGTCTAAGTTAGTGAACAACAATATATTGCACGTGGAACAAGTTCGCAATGTGTTCCTGCGAATCAACAACATAACGGTTTTCAGTGAAAAACTTGTCTCCAAAGGAATCCTTTGGTAATATCCTCTCTGTACAGGGTGGGCTTCAACCATGGCTGACTTTGGATAGTGTACATAAAAACTGAATCTTGAATTGAATCTTAATAGGATTATATAATAGGATAATCAGTAGCTTTTACTTCCTTGTTCAAATTTTTTAAACCGATGATTCTTTTTCCGACCATTTTGCAGTAGTTCTGATTAGTTGGAAATCGTCAATACTATGTACCTGTGTCAGTGATATATCTCTGTCATTAATTACTTGAGAAACTATGGCTGACCTGGAATTTCATGCCGTTTAGATGCTTGGAGAGTATGTCACAATACTGCTGGATAGTGAGCTTGTCTCCACTCAGACCGATTGTTTTGTAATTATAAGCATCGGGATTCTCCAATATACCTGCGAGTGAAATTATAACCATAATAAAATTAATGCTTCCAGCGGATGAAAAGAGGTTCTTCCACTATAAATGAAGCCATGCATGATATTGACTTTCAATCAGAGGAAACCGCGAAAGCCTTCATTTTATAAATCCTTCAGTTCAACAAGTGAAATCTCGCATCATCAACAGAAGATCCATTATAAATCAAAGGGCTCTATGAGTCTACAACGGTTTTCATTGGATGAACGAAATAATCCTTAGTTGACATATAGTTCATATAATTTCCAATTATAACGATGCCCTCCCATTGCGCAACACAACCTTCAACCTCCCTTCGCTCCTGCTGTAATGGCTAAGACAGCTGAATAGTTAGGATTGCGGAATTGCGATCCCCTTTCCTGGCTCTCACTCCGACCGACCATCCAACCGAGTGAAGTCCATTCACTTGCGATACTCTTTTTTGCATATTTGCAAAAAGGTCGTAAAAGCGTGCTGTTGTGTGTTAAAACAAAATGGAAAATGAGTTGGTAAAACAAGATCATTTGTGTGTCCATCCTTTCAGTCCTTCAATGAAACGTTTAGAAACTCAATAGCTATCGTTCCGTTTCTTATTAAGGAAAGTTCCAGCGACATTGGTAGACATTTCTCTCTGAAAAGTGTTATGAACCTTGTTGCTTACCATACACACACTCTCCTCCTTGTGTAACGTCTATCCCGTCCATTGGAACACCATGCATTGGAATGCTGTACACAAACGTGCCTGGGCCAGTTTTCCGTGGCTTCATCATCGTTGGCAGATTATTGAAATAAAAGGAAAAGCGAATTATGGTGAACGGCAGGCGTTCTTTTAACTTTTTTGTGTGCAGGTATTCTTCCACGATACCCTTGCTGTCAAAATGCCCTGAAAAGAAATAATATTTTTTATAATAATGCTATCGAGTGAAAGAGTACAAATAACGAGTACCAAGATTCAACTTTATTATTCGACAAATGGTCGCGAAGTCGTGGTCATTATAGGAAAATTGGTAACCCATCTAGCTGGAAAAACGACCGTACACCCCGAGTAGGCCTGGGAACGAGTTTGTGTGACACCGCGGAAAAACGCACCTCGTACGCGTATTGCGTCACGATTTCCCAAAGTAGTCAGCGTCAGCAAGCTAACGTAGGCCATGGTTCATGGATGGGAGCCAAAAGGCTTGACGAAACGCAAAAGGAAAGAGAACGGTCAAACGTCGACAAATGTAAACTCAGCTTGTCGCTTTTTCGAAGAAAAATGTCTGGGAGTACGACGTTTCTCAGGCCATCAATTTTTTTAAATGGCACCTCAGTCTTCAAATCACATTCCCACCAGCAGAATTCAGAAAAATTCGGAGTCTTATAGATATAACTCATTTTCCTTCGCATCCGCAAAATTACGACTTCTAGATATTACACAACAAAGGCCCAAAAATTCACGAGGAATTGCAAAAATGTTCTAAGACGATAGGATCCTTTTAGACTTACTAAAACATGTAAGTCGCAAAATCATATAGAGAATGTTACACGGTAACGAAAAGATATGTATGTTATGTTCCAATGGCAAGAACAATATTTCACAAGAGAGCGAAGCAAAAGAGTCAAGCAGACCTCTCAAGCCTTGTCGTAGAAACTGAACTGGACCCTTGAACATTGTTATTGTTGATGTAATGATCTCTCACTTTCATTATTATTGTTGCTGAACGCCAGTCATCTTGAGTTATAGTTTTTGGTTTGCATTGAAATTATCTTTGCTTGCCTGTTGCCCTCAAGGCCCGCACGACATTTTTGGTGCCGAGACCAGGATTGAGATTTCAAAATTCTCGTCTGATGTCACAGGGTGGGCAAGTTAAAGACCTCTTAGGTGGGGTAAGGTTTGGATTTATTGACGGAAATGGTTCTGAAGTGGTGTGGCGATATGCTCAGTCACGAGGACACTAATCGTATGCTCTCTCCACAGGTAGCGACAATGTTGATGTTGGCAACAGGTAACTGTCGGTTGGATGAGGAGGGTGCACCAAAGGCAGACAAGGCAATAGATTCTTTCTCTGTATAAATTCCATTATCATCATCATAACGTATGTCCAGTTGATCAGCCAGTGTCTGAGTGATAAAGGAGCGTTGTGTACTTTCATCAAAAAGGATGTTGGCTTCACAGTGACTATGGTCATTACCAACATTTGCTACTGCGGTTTTCAAAAGTGAGAGTTGGCCACTGGTGATTGAGACATCTGTAGGACTGATAGGTGCAAGAGAGGTATGTACTCGGGGCCGGTTCTCCCATGGAAGTCATGGAAGTGTGAGGATTAGGAGTGTGGACAGCATTGTCAGTTGTGGATTGAGGGGTGCTGGCCGGATTAGCGGGACCCAAACAAAGACTTGCATGATGTTTCCGGCCTTACATTTATGGCAGCGGAATTTTGACTGGCACACGGAAGACTTGTGCTTCTTAGCAGTTGAAGCAATGACCGAGAATCTTAACCTTAGCCCATCTCTCCCGAGCATCAGTGACTACCGTACAACTGGGTTGGCCAAAACGTTCCTTAAGCAGTTTTACAGCTTGCTTATAATTGATGTTGTTAAGTGGAAAACCAGCTGTAGCCCTTGGTGCATCCCCTGCTAGTTGGGCCTTCAAGTAACTAAACTTGTGCAATACACCTAGTGTTGTATTGGAATGAACGGCAGCTTTAAATGAGTCCCAGAATGTGGACCAGTTTAGGGGATTACCAGAAACAGTAGGTAAAATCAATTTAGGAAGATGGCTACTGTGGTTAGTATTCGACTGAGGGACTAGAGGCGGCGACTGTGTATTCAGGGGCGGTTGACAGGTCTGCAAATTACTAAAAAATCCCCCAGAGGCTGCTTGATAAGTGGACGGGGCGTTTTCTTGAGTTCATGAAGAGCTAGGATCTTAAGGGCTACTTTGTGCGAGTGAGGATTCATTGATAACCACTGGAGGGGTTTCCTGATTGGTGGGAGGCGCAGGGGGTTGAGCAAATTTCTTATCTGTTAAAGTGAGATGAATTAATCTACTTATCTGGCTGGATGTTTAGAGTATTTCATCTTGGATTTCCTCCGTCTCAAAAATCTCCTACTCGAGATCCTTCGGTTCTTCGAGGAGTGCTGCGATTTTCTCGTCGAGTTCCTTGAGAATAGATTTCTGCCGTGTAAAGTTGTACTGTTTAATGACACGAAATCCATTTCGGTCGGTTCCTCTCCTTCTTCGTGAGATCCTTGCCCTTTTTGGTTCTTCGTTAAATGAGCACGATAACCCTCACGAGAGGAGGTTAGTTTCGTTAGAGTTGCCGCCATGCTGCGTCGTACAATCCTGGATTCGTCACCAAAAATGTCATGCTTGCCTGTTACCCTCAAGGCCCGCACGACATTTTTGCCGGGACGTAACTTTGACATGACGAGTGAAGACTGGTCACCATTAGAAACGTAGCCTACTGCTCCATATGCCTTGGGGCAAGCGTCAGCAAAGTCATGCACGTAGATTGGTTGTGTGTGTATGGTAGACTGTAATTGTAGGAAGAAGCACCTAGGTAAGGTTAGCTTGATAGCTTCTTAGATATCTTGGGCCATCTCATTCCACTTAGTTTCAAGTTCTGCGGGAAATGGTTGGTCCCATTCAAGTTTCTCCTGTCACAGTTCTTGAATGAGGAGCTTGGCTTTCACGGTGAAAGGAGATATGAAGCCCAGTGGATCATAAGTCCTTAAGGCGAGTTATAGCACATCACGTTTAGAGACTGGTTGACCTGAGAGTGTTACTATTTACTTTGATGCAAGATGGAGGGTATCATGGACTGGACGCTATCGTAGACCAAGAATGTTTACCTCAATGCTGGTATCGACTATTTGATCTTGTTCTGTGTTTTTTTTTGTCACGAAGCAGTGGACTATTGGATGCCCAGGAGCGCAAGTTGAAATTAGCGTCAGCATAGGCTAACGCTCAACGACAGGGCGGAAAAACGAAATTCGACCTCCCGTTATAAGGACGCCAATGGATACATAAGCTCAACATTTTGTATACAAGCCCATTAAGGGATAAAGAACAAAATTTCAAATGGGACCAACATTTGGTGAATGCGAACCTTGAGATATAAGGCCCTGAACTTTGGGAGAGGTGAGATTTTGATCAGCAAATAACACTTCGTTTTCTCAAATATCCCTGAGTAAGTTTAGTAAAGATGAAAAATTTTTGTACTACGTTTTGACCTATGTTGACACAAATGTAACCCTTTCAATTTTGATGTAAAATGGCAAGTTCACCGTAAAAAAAATATGAAAAAAGGTGCTTCAGCGTTTTTACGCCCTGTCACGCTCAACTCAAAGATTCAGCCAAATTTCCCTGCCTGCTTCCACCCAGTCATCCTTTCACAGCACTGATTGTCTACAAATCCCGGAACAGGAAGCTACTTCATTCTGGTGTAAACGTGGTAGTGACTTTGCTACGTCAAACATTCTGGATACCTTCAATTCGACAATACGCAAGAAAGCTTCTTCGCCACTGTGTAACTTGTCGGAAGGTGGAAGAAAACAGCCTTTAGAGCTCCAGATCCCGCACCCTTACCAAAGATGAGAGTCCAAGAAACAGCGCCGTTTTTAGTAACTGGGGTAGATTTTACTGGATCCTTTAAGTGCGATCAGATGGGGCATTACCTAGAGCTACATTTGTTTGTCTGCATGTGCTGTAACGAGAGCAGTACATTTGGAAGTTGTCAGCGACTTCTCAAGCCTTCCGGCGATTCCTAAGTCGCAGATCTCTGCCACATCACATGATATCGGATAATGCCTCCGCCTTCCTTTCATCTGCAGAAACACTCGGTGATATATTCCAGTCTCCTTCACTAAAGGTAATATCAACTGGGTTGATAATGTGAATTGGCCATCGTAAAGAGATTCGAGAGCTGACGTTTCGAGCGTTAGCCCTTCGTCGTTAGTCCTTCGTTGGAGCATCGGGCATTGGAGCAATTAAACGTTGTAGGCCTTTTGTTAACCACGCTGGAGTCCGTTTTCAATGCCTTAGTTCAACCGTATTTTAATTACTGCAGCGAGGTCTGGGGGCATTGTAACAAAAGTCTTTCGAATAAGCTCCAAAAGTTGCAAAATCGGGCTGCCCGTATTCTAACCTTCTCCAGTTATGACACAAGCGCTGGTCCTCTTTTTTGAGCAACTCAACTGGAAACGGTTGGATACTCAGCGACAAATACAAGTGGCCATTATGGTCTATAAATCTATGCATGGTCTTGCGCCCGACTATCTTGGTTCTCTTTTCACTAAATATGATCCACCTTGTAAGTTAAGGAACTCTGAAAACAAACTAGCTGTTTCATTGCCCCGCACCAATTTCATGAAAAATAGCTTTAGCTATAATGGTGCGCTGGAACAGCTTGTCCCCTGAATTGCGGCAAGCAAACTCACTTCACTCACTTTCTTCGTCTGAATCGATAAAACGCACACGGCATCTATGTATTTATTTTCTCTATTTTTACTATTTGAATTTTTAGATCATGTTTATATAGATTAAAGTAGATTGTATTTTTTATTATTATTATTTTATCTGATAGATTTACTGTGTTTAAATAAAAATAAAGTTCAAGTTCAAGTTCAAGTACAACGAATCATTATGTTGAGTATTTTACGATGACAGCCAATCAGGGTTGATTCTAACAATGCCTACTGTCAAAGCAACCAATGAGAGAGCGGTCCCCAGATTCTGGAGAAACAGCAGGATACTGGAACACGATTAACGACGCCGTTTCGCAGACGTCACTTTTCCGCTTTAGGAAATAGGAGACGGCTGCACGCAGGCTACAAATGTAACGACTGAAAAGAACGAATTAAACACGGAAAGGCTAACCGTCAGGGGCACCCAACAAGCAAACCGTCACAGAATGCATTATTTTACCCAAATGAATGAAAATAGTTGACACATTTACAGGTGTTCTTGGATGTTGCTGGGAAAAAAATCATCTGTTCCTTTTTTCCAGCACATGATCCATAATTTTTTCCCAGCCAGCAACTAGAACAAACAACAAATGCGCTGAAATGTCACTGAAAACCGTTGAAATCCGCTCTTCTCAATGAGATTCAAGTCCTCATCGAGGATTTTCTTCAGTAAGCGGATGACTTTAGTTCCAGCCAGCGTCAAAAAATAGTATTTTTTCAGTGACGACTCGCAAAAAAAAGAGAAACGCTGAAAAAAATTGCTAGCCAGCAACAGTGCTGGGGAACAGATAACGTTAGGAACAGATTCGTTAGGTGCCCCTGGACCGAGCGGTTGCGATTAACTATATATGTCCTTCCAACATTTCGTCAGGCCTGGACACGGCCTGACTTCTTCACGGAATTGATTCAACCTGAGTTTAATTGTAACGATTTTTCTTAGGTTGAATCATTTCCCTTAAGAAGTCAGGCCGTGCCTGACTAAATATTGAAAACAATATATAGTTAATCCCAACCGTATGGTCAGCCTCCCCGTGTTTAGTTCAACAGACAGCAAAAAATGTCTCTAGAAAAACACCTGATTTTAGTTTTTTTGATGCCGTCGATAAATCTCCCGTGTTTTTCCCAAATCTCCAGGTTTTACTGAGATCTTTTGGGGTTGAGAAAACCCATACCTGTAGAAAGAGGAGAACCTAGTCTCCTACGCAGAAGTTATTAGGGGATTGCGTTACACTTGTCCCCACTAACGTCTGCTTAAAGGCTGGTTCTCACTAGCGCATAAGCATGAGCACAAGCATAAACATTAAGCAAGTGAGAACACCCGCGACATAAGCTTAAGGACATACGCACGCGCAGAATACATTTTTGACGTAATACTCGATACCAGGTCTCCTCGATGTTTAAAAACAAGATGGCTGACGTCTACAGATGTCATAGCGTCCGCCATTTTGCTTGTGATACTTTCCGCAGCGGTCTGGGTCAAAGTGACATGTGATTGGTTGAAAGGCTTGAGCTTATGCTTATGCTTATGTCGGCCCCGTTCTCACTTGTGAAAACTGCGACATAAGCATAAGCATAAGCATAAGCCGATATAAGAAAAACAAACATGTTCGTTTTTCTTATGCTTATGCTTATGTCGCGGGTGTTCTCACTTGCTTATGCTTATGCGCTAGTGAGAACCGGCCTTAACCGAGGCCAACATTCCTTTCCGCCGCTTCGCCAATCAGATTTTACCTACTAAAATCCGGAAAGCCGACCTTCACCTTGACCGCCGCTTAGACAACCAGATTTTATCAACTAAAATCCCCACGACGCCTCTCCCGCGCGAGACATGCGATGAGATGAAACCTGCCAGGGACGATTGATTTTACTCAAAGACAGAGATTTCTCTGGTAAATTCATTTTAGATGAAAGCAAGTTCTGAAGTTTCGAAGGGAAACTTATTTACTCCTTAATTTATCAACTGGCAACGGTAAGTCGTTTGTTATCAAGTTTTGCCTTCAGTGTGTTCGACAGTCCGGCTCATTGATTTTCAGTTTTCATATTTTTCCCCACAGCTCCTCAAAAAGACGTACAATCCAGCAACGAATTACTAAAGTTCAGCCAAATGAAAAGCTAGCCTATGGGTCAAAGTTTCCACGTTTCAGACTCTAAACGACTGCGTAGCGATTTTGGTGTTCGGAAAAATATTATTTCAAGTGTGTGCGCCGTCCATTAATCGTCGGTTGTTCAAACCCAATTTTAAGCAAATGGAGGCCTCAAATCAAAGGGCCAATGAACTATCGAAAGGAGAAGTTCGACATATTTTCAAGCCAGTCTTTTAACCCAGCAGCACTGGACGTTTTAAATCGTTCTGTGGCAAGTTTGTCGAATGAATGATTCAGCGCGGTGAAGTTGTATTCGCCAATTTTAGCCTTTGATTTGTTCGCTCGTAAATCCACGGATGTGGACCTCTTTGATAATTCTAAATTAATCCCGCTTTGCGTTTTCGAGTTGGCGAAGTCTTTTGTAGCATTTTATAGCGTTGATCCACTGTTGTGTTCATGGGAGAGATCATCTTTCCCAAAATGTTAACCCTTCCAACTTATAACCGAATCAGACTCGCACGCTTACCTCTTGTATTCACAATAAATAATATTTTATTTGGCGTTTCAACCATCGAAATACACCAGAATATTGTATCCAACAGCGCCGGCATCCCGAAGAACGGATTCGCGGGAAATTTTATAACGATCGTTTTGAATGCCTCCAGACAATGCTGATTGGTTAGTTTGTCTGGCGAGAGACCATGGGAAAGGAATGTTGGTCGCGGTTAAGCAGGCGTTAGCGGCGACAAGTGTAACGCAATCGCCTAATAACGCCTGCGTAGGAGGAGAACCAAGCACGCATACAAAGTACAAACGAGAGAACCATGCGTTTCATTTTTCATGTTCAAAATGACAAGCGGCACGACGTCGCCCAAAATATCAATATGGCGGCCATAGAGTTCGACATTTTCAAAGGCTTACGCTTACGCTTACATCTTTGCCATGTTATGGTCAATTGACAGCTGCCAAAAGAAGGTATATGCTGATCAATATCACATGACCATATCGCAGGCTCAGATTTGGATCTCATCAAGGTAACGTATCTTTTTGAAGTTGACTGCTGACCAAATATTGTTTATTTTCCCAGGCCCGATTTGGCGGAAATTAATCCTGCAGTGGAATCTTTCTTGAGTAGTTTCAAGAGAACGTAATTTTCTCTTGGTAGTTGCGTACGCTAGTCGGGTACTTTCAATGGACGCAATTTCACAAATTATTAAGAACAAGCAAAAATACGGGAGCTCCGCTTTTAGACTTGACTAACTCTATATATTATCTGAAACACGACCCAAAATGGTGTGTCACGGTGTAAACCCAGTCAGTGACAAAGTGCTTTCATTTCCTCTGTATTCTTATTCTGTGTCACTTTTATCTGCATTTTTATAGGGCCGTCACAGGATGTCACAACGACTAAATTTGTTAAATGTGTTCGTGTTTGCCACTAGTTCCAGCTTGATTTCGTTTTACATTTGGTACAGAACCGCGACCTAAATTTTTATTAATGTAATTTGGTTTTATCAACTGGGTTGATAATGTCAATTGGCCACCGTAAAGAGATTCAAGAGCTGACGTTTCGAGCGTTAGCCCTTCGTCGGAGCGAATCGGAGTCGTCGGAGCGAATAAATTTTTATTATTTTTATTCTTAGTCTTTGTTTTTTCGTTTCACGGTTTTTGCGTGTACTTACAATTAGTTCTTGTTACGTAATCTGCGTGTACAAGCTTAGTTTTTTATGTCATCGCCGTGATTGCCACACAAATCTTGTAAGTTTCGTTATTTTCAGCTATTTCGTGCTTGCTTCATTTATTTTTTACATTTAGTTTTTCTGCTCTGCAGTTAGCCCGTTTCTGTTCTTGTTTTTATTTCAGCGAATGTGTTGTCGATTAAATTACCGAGACAAACATTTGATTAGTCGACCAAATGTTGACTTTTGAAATGCATATTGCTTACTGTTCATTTGCATCGAGAAATGAACATTCCAAATGAATGTTTAGGAGATATTTCCTACTGTTTTTAACTCAAAATTATGAAACAAAACGCAAAGTTTCATAATTTTCTGAACGTGGCCCTTTAAATGCAATCGATAACGTAACCTTTACATCCCAGATTTTCGAATAGCAGGAAATTACTCTTGTCCTTTTTTGAGACATCCTTGAAGGCTTTTTTCACCTGCTCCATTTCAGAATAAGTTTGAAAATCCAGCGGGTGAAAAAAAAAACATGTCTGCACCAAAGAGTAAGAGTATGAGATAAACCCTGGGTCAAAAAGCTTAACTATGAATAAGCAGTTATTTTATAGTCAATAGCTATTAATCTATCTAATCGCCGGTCCCACTTGCGTGATGTTGCCTGTGTTGTTCGCCAAAAACCGCTTGATCCTCATGTATTATAACCTCATATCACTGGAAACTAATTGCTCGTTCTACTGAAATGCTGTTACGAATTTGCGTTACACAATTTCTCGCTGGAAAACCGTGGTCCAACACGATAAACCCTGTGCACAGCCTAACGCTAGGCTAACTTTGCAATAAAAGTGTCTTTAAAGGAGAACTCAAGTTAACGAAATGCTTGCTTGGCAAACTCGATCACTTAGCACACTCACTTCCAGTTGCTTTCTTCACTTCTGAAGTCAACTTCCCATCCATTCAAGTGGATGAAAACATTTCTGAGTCCACAGGTATCAAATTCGAAAGGAGAAGAAATAGACCAACCCTTCAACTGCCTCCCCACTCCCCACACCCGAACACGATAAACCCCGCGAGATCAAGAAACGCACGGCAGCGTCACTTACCACACTCAATTCCAATTGCTTTCTTCACATGTTCCAGCCCGCTGTAAATCAAATGCTTCACTCCAAGCTTCTCGCACACATCGATGACCCTTTTGCCTTGATCGATTTCTTTCTCTTTACTGAAATGTTCCCAGTAATTTGTCACTAGGAAAACGCCATACGAGCCTTTTACCGCTTCTTCCACGGACGCTGTGTCGTCTATATCACACTTGACCACCTCACAGCCCTTACTTTTGAGATCTTGACCCTTAGGTCCATCGGGATTCCTCGTCACTGCACGGACGGCATAATCTTCCCCACCGGCAATGGCTTTGAGAAGCGCCGAAACTACACCACCCCCCTGTCCTCCAGTAGCTCCGAATACCGTTATGATCTTGGTCATTTTGAAACAGATTGATTTGTATCGTAAAGCGTCGAAAAGATGACTATTTCAAAGTTAGTGGAATGCTAATCGCGCGCAAGTCAAGTCAAGCTGTTGTGGGGGCAGCATGCAAATGAAATCAAAACCATGTCACGTCAACTTTGTCACGGTATCAGAAAATCAAGAAGCCTAAAGCCTTGAGCACACAGGATGCGATGTTCGAATTCATCAACTTTATTCGCGCAGAAATAAATAAAAATGGAAATGCAAACATTTAGTATAGCGTTACAAACCATGTTTACAGTTGTACTTTCTTCAACAAAACGATAACAATGCATATGGTTCGCGTCAAAAAAATTTGCATTGGCTTTGTCGTTGCAAATAGCTGGTTTAGACTGTCACGCCATCAAAAAATAAACTCGAAACCATGCAATGAAAAAATCTGATAAATTCAAATGTTATAAACTAATAATAGAGAAACAACATCTCCAAGTCTCAGGTCTGTGCAATACACCATTCTTGTGTTATTTGCCGACGCATTTCTCGCAAATTTATACACAAGGAGTCCATACAAGCAGTGCGTCTTTGTATGTTCGAAATATAAAGAAATGTATGGGAACACTGAAAGCGTCCTACTATCGAAAACTTATTTCGAGTAATGCTTATTTTTTGGTTGAGATAAACGTGAACTTACCTCAGGTGTTGTATTTTGTCGTTCCTCGGCTCAAAATGGTGAATTTGAGCGATGTGGAGGGTTTTCCGTTGATTGTTGCTTCACCTTATAAGAAGGAGACAAGGGTGGAAAGGTCGTTTTCTACCGCTCCAGCGCCAAGCCGATTTTCACAAAGAAATTGGAATCGCCCGGCTCCCAAATCGAGTACCAATTTTATATCTGTTTACAACTTTTCAGCTTGATAGCATGCTTCGTTTGGAAACCAGTGCATTTTGATTTCAGAGCCATTTGAGAAGTAAAAGCATTAGGAAAAGTGTTTATCAAATGTTTGTATGTTCAGTACAGATAATCCGTCGCTTAGATAACCAAAGTAAGTTCCCCCCAGAAAAATTTGAAATCTAGAGGCTCGGAAATGGTATTTTCAACATTCTCCATGAGATATTTCTTAAAAAAATACAACCTGGATAAGTGTAATATGACAGCAATATTTTGGATGTTTTGTAAGCTTGAGACATATTTTTCAGCCTTTCACGATATATCCCAGCTTTAGTACACTAACCTGGGTTTTCACACAACCTCTCCGTGTGTGGAAAGGATGCGCGTAAGGAAGTACGTAAACACGAAAAGTTTCCGACAGGCTTTGAACAAGGTTGTACCTTTTCAAGGATTCAAGCACTTGTTTCATCTGGTTAGTGCTCTTTGTATTTTACGTCTTTTCTCAAATAACTACTGAGTATGAATTGAATTAACGTTAACGGAAGTAGTTCACTATTCAGTCAAAAATGACTCTGGAATGACAGCAATAACTGCCAATAACTTATTTTTTTCTACAATATGGCGCTTTTCCGTTTACGTTTTCCTTTCTTTTATTATTTACATTTTCCTTTCTTCATTATTTCTACATACGAACCTTATACTAAAACAAAAAATGTCATCGTCGTAAAAAGTGGGGGGCTCCCAGCCCCCCCCTCTCGGCTCCGCCGTCCCTGATTGGCAGTCCAACAGTTACAATGTTTTGGTAACACAATAATTACGAGCGTTTGTTTGCTTTCACAGGCTGCTACATTTACTCGTCCTTTTAAACGTGGTTTGCATCTCTTCTTGTGTTATATCAGTTTATACACCTGCGTTAAACAAAGACAGAGGTCTGGATAGCGAGCATTTAATAAGAACTTACTTCTTGCAAGATTTCACTAACGTTGAAATAGTCGGGTGGTAGTATACAGTTAAGAGTGGTGGGAAAATTTTTAAAAATTGGATTAGAAATTAAAAAAAAACAGATGTATAAAGTGTTGTGTATTTGCAATCTAAATAATGACGTAAAACAAATGCCAATATAATTTCCAATCTAATTTCTAAAAAAAATCAAAAAATTTTCTAATCCAGTTTTTAAAAATATTTCTGAAAATTTTCCCACAACTCGCAACTGTATACTGCTACCCGACAGTTGGGGAGGTCGTTAATATATATTAGGAAAAGTAAAGGACCAAGAATACTGCCTTGTGGCACCACGCAGGTTAGTTCGCTTGCACTGGATACTGTTCCGTTCACATTACATTTCTGGCTCCTATTAGTTAGGTAAAAAGCAAAAAATCGTACAATCTCAGCCGTTCGTGGTTCTGCTTGATTAAGCGTACTTATTAGGTAAAGATATTCACTTCTTGTTCTTCCTTTCCTATCGGCGAACAGCGACGTATTTCCATAACAAAACGATGAACGTGGATCTGGAGCTGATGAAGAACGAACCGCCATGTTTATCTTGAAAAGCAGACCGCTGACCATACCCAAAGCTGCGCACATGGGGTATGGGTGGGAGGGGATTCCTTTACATGAAATGTGTCGGTTTTGATACTAGAGTTGAAAGTGCAGAATATGAGGGCCACGACAGAAAAGAGAGATAGCTGTCGACAACTATTTTAAAGTGTTCGAATTCTGCGGGTTGAAATCTTTGCTTTTGAAGAAAAAGAAACGAAAATTAATTCAAAAAGGTATCACTTGCTATATCAAGGGTTCCAATATAACAAGGATGTGTAAATTTGTTCTTACCGTCCTCTTGTATATACGAGCCTCATTCTTGAGTGACTGGACAGCAATATTGATGAGTTATGTAATGTATAACTTTATATCCATTCTTAAGGCGGGATTCTACTTCAATTTTAATGAAATTTTGAGAGGTTTAGAGTAGGTATAAAAGGAAGAAAATTAGTTTGAAACACCTACAGACAGTTGACCCCCACCCAAGAGCAGGATAGGGGGGCTGTTTGGGTGTGCATATTCTAATTTTAAAACGCCATCAAATCTTCACTATTTCATATTCCTCCAAATTTTCCTCCTCCTTTAATAAAAACTCCCTCTTCCCAAATATACAAAAAAAATCATACAAAAATTTACAAAACATTCACTGGTGAGATAAATGAAGGTTTTTGGCATTCCTTGAAACGCAAACGAGATATCTGCTTTAAACCCACTTTAAATGACGCAAAAACGGAACGGGCCTTAGCATTAAACCGGTATGCAGCCGCCAAAAAATTGCAACTGCCCGAATCCTGAGCGTTTTGTCCGAAAATTTTCGAAAATTTTCGAAACTGCCCCCTCTCCCTGGCTCGTAAACCTATTGTTACAACAACAGCCTGAAAAACAAAAGAGACAGTCTTTAGCTTTTTCGCGAGCAACAGTAGCTGGTCAGCGGTTTTATTTTCGATGTAAACATGGCGGTTCGTTCTTCATTCGATGTCCAGCGTTTTGTCATGAAAAAATGTCGCTGTTCGCCAGTAGGAAACGAAATACACACTGTAAACAACTATACCTGATTAGAATGCTTAATCAAGCCGAACCATGGACGGCAGAGATTGAAATTGCTCGTGTAATCATCGAGCTTCACGTGTGTACACGGTGAGGTAAGCTTATGTGGTCCAAGAAGCCCGTTTCCTTTTTGTTGGTCGAACTGTACTGCATGTAAAAGGATTTTTCACCCTATTTTTGATGCATTTAGGTTTGTCTGTAAGAGAGAATGTTGCAACGCTTCACTATGGCGAGTCTTTCAAAATGGAGGAAAAAGATGGAGACCAACGAAATTTGGTAAATTTACACGGCTGTAAATATTACCACGAGGAGATACCGCAAGGTTTCTTTCTGTAGTAACATTCCCTATTGTATCTGCTATTCGGCTGTGTTGATGTGGTTGAAATGGAACGCCTCACTTTTTAAGAATTGAAGTTTGAATTTTACCCATTTTTGCGTGTTTCAATATTCTGGGCGATGACGTGGTTTTCGTTAAAGCCTCGCTGCTTGCTTGATTCGAACTCATTTTTCGTGAAAATCGCTCTGTTACAGTAAAAAGGCATAATACAACTTACTGTGGTGTTTCTTTGTATAGAGATTCTTAGCTTTCATTTAATTCATCTTTAAAGTTGTGTTAAATTTAACCCCAGACATTGGTCGTCACAAGCCCTCGCATGGGTGAACCGAAAAATCCCCAAAGACACAAACAATTTAAAAGATCTGTTCAAGCCGACGGTATTTTTAGTATTGGGACATGAAAGTCTTGCAACACCCCAAAAATGAGCGAAATCTGTTTTCCATGCCAGATCGACCAGACCGCTTTAATTGAGACTACCTCTTAAAAAATGTTCCAGAAAACGACCACAAAGGAGGAAATCGCGAATTTTGCAGTTATTCCAAGGGAAGATAAGGGGCTGACTTGGTCTTAGCGTTCTTCTCACGAGTGCGCTACACACAAGAAAACACAATCGGCAAAGCCTGAAATCAGTGAAATACGACAGACTTGCCAAATCCAGTTGGAAGATTAACAAAAACATCACTCTTAGATTAAACAGCCATTCACAAGGCTTTCTCTTGATGTTGATTGAGGCTATTGAACCCGAAAACTCAACAAGCTTTCCTTTCGCTCAGCTTCAAACGTGTACTCTGCGAGATCCACGCGCGATTTCTGCGTGTTACCTCTTAGTAAATGCCAAGTAAACTGTGATTGGTTAACAACGGCTGACGTCACGGAACAACAGCAACAATGTTTATTGTACACAAGAGGTTAAAATCAACAACAAGCAGTCGGGTGAAACGAGAGCCGAAAAATATCGTCTGCTCTCACAGGCTTGTCAGATGACTAATTTCAGCTTGGTCTTTTGTGTGGTGGTTTCAAATTATCGATTGATTAAAAGTTGAATCTCACCCCAGTTCTCTACGCAATTTTGGAACGGCCTATTACTTTTCCACATGACAAATGGAGAAGGCTAAGGCTAAGTCTCACACTATTTTAAAATGGCCTTGCAAAGAGAAAATGGAATTTATTATCAAATTTCTGCAAGGAAAGCACCAGTCAGGTCAACTTCGTGATCGCTCGTCCGAGACGCCGCCTGATGTATGGCTACTGTTTTCGGCAGACCGCATTTGTGAGATTTGCGGGCCTGTATTCGTTTTAATAGCGGCATTCGAAAAAAAATAATGGTTAAATTAACAATTAAAAATACTCTGCGTGTAATCTGGAGGCGAAGTTAGCTTTTAAAGCAAATTTAGGGCTGTTTACCTCCTACGGGTAGCCTGCTTTGCTTACGAAACTAAACCCCAGTACTGTCCGTCTGCAAACCAGCGACCAAAAGCTTGTTCTGGCACCCCGCGTGCGTCTCAGGTTTTTTATAGTAGACTATGATTTGTTCTTACATATGGCCGTTCTTTCGTGCGTCGTGGTTGGCCGATAGTTTCTTGCAGAAAAAATAAACACCTCGGCGATTGCTGGAGTTTTCTGGAATTTTACGTCCGAGGCGGTTAAAAACCAATTCGAATCGACTGAAATCCTTCGAAAACAACGAGAGGCGATCCTGGCATTTTTTGAAGGCAAAGACGTGTTTGTAAATCTACCAACGGCCATATATGGAAGAACCAAACACAGACTACTATAGAAAACCTGAGACGCACGCGGGGTGCCAGAACAACCTTCTGGTCGCTGGTTCGCAGACGGACAATGCCGGGGTTTAGTTTCGTCTGCAACGCAGGCTACCTACGGGTCGCGATGAAATTCACACTCCGCGGACGCTTACCTGAAAAAAGAACTGTCATTTACGATCTGAATTGCCACTCAGCGGACGTTTGGTGACCAAGGAGGAAAGCAACACTACCTGGGCTTCGCCTTTGGACGTCTGGGTCGCTTCGTCGCCATGCAAAATATCTGCGAGATTCGCAGTACATTTCCACTACCTACGGAAGCCGAAAAGGGACAATTCAAAACTAATTTTGAAAACCGATAAATATTTCAAATCGTAATAATTTTTACAAATCCTTGTTGGAAAGTTTATCAAATCCGAAACGCAATTACAAATCCTTATACAATTATTGGATCGACAAAAAATTTTCACGAATACGAAAATAGTTTTCAATCCAAAAATCTTTGTGAAATCCAAAACAATATTTTGAAAATCGCAAAAAAACTTTTTGTCACGTGTTGCTTGCGCCGGCAATCAGTTTGTGTCAGAGGCTTGCCGATAATGCATTTAAAAGAGAGGAGAGTTGAAATGTGAGCAGAGCGATGGTCTGCCATAAACGTGAAAGGCAATTTTGGGACATTGAAATATTCTGCCGTCGGTGTGGGACTCTAAAGGGACAAGAGCGACGTACCTTCCACCTGCCGCAATGCGTTTGGCCCTGGTGAGACATGCGATCGACGATACAGCTTCCTAGCCTTTCGAAGGGCAAAAATGCACCTGGGTCCAACTCTTAGAATTCGCATGATCATGTCTCGAGGAACGGTTACATTGTAGCTTGTCCTCAGATTGTTCCACGTGCACGTGCCCGTAATGAGCTTGATTTCTTCGGGATTTCTTCTTTGCAACCCATACTCGCTTAGCATTCTATTGAAAGCTAGCTTCATAAAAATCCCATGTTCTTTAAATCCTCATTTAAAGTTATGTTTTATTGCAGATCTCTCGTCAGCCGAACTGCACAAGACGCTTTCCTGTTCTTATCTCTTTAGATTCCCACGTACGCCGACGGCAGAATATTTCAATGTTCCAAAATTGCCTTCCACATTTATGGCAGAACATCGCTCTGCTCACATTTCAACTCTCCTCCGATCTCTTTTGATGCATTATGGCGGCGAAGTCCTAAAGCCTCTGACACAAACTGATTGCCGACGCAAGTAGCACGTGACAAAACATTTTTTGCGACTTGGATTGAAACTTATTTGTGGATCCACTAATTATATAGGGATTTGTAATAGTTTCTTAGATATGTCAAACTTTCCAACAAGGATTTGCAAAAAATATTGCGATATGAAATATTTTTTTTGGATTGTCCCTTTTTGGCTTCCGTAGAGATCCTTCTCAATTGAACATCGAATTAAAACAAAGAAAATCATAACCTTGAAGGAAGTTTGGATACCCGATCTTAATTAGCATAGCTTTTGACGATTTTATTTCTCCGTTTACTCCTTAGGTTTTGTTTCGATTGAGAAGATATATCAAACACTCAAGACAGTGTTTCATTGGCTATCCAAACACCTCGAAGTTCGTTAAAAATACTCGGCCCTTAATCACGCGATCCTCAAATGTAAACAAAAGCCGAATTAACAAGCCTGCTCTCCGCTACGTTTACCGTTAGTAGAGGGAAAATTTTCTGGCCGTTGTATACAAAAAATATACGAGACCCTGATGACGTACAATTTAAACACCTTTTTTAATTTTTATTTGTAAATTGTTGCTCCAAACGTAAAAACAAACCATTGTGTAAGTTATTCAGCTTTCACAACAGACAACCAAGCAACGCAACTAATTTAAGGCTCATTACAGGGGCGAATCAAATGAAGCCACCTGTACATTTACAAAAAAGACAATACCCTGCTGACACGAGATGTGTTCATTCAAATGTACGATTCGTGAAGAAACTAAATCATTCCAATATTCACCACTTCAAACATGAATTTCTTCCCAAGTAAGCAATGGTCGCAGAAACTGGCGACGATTTTTATTGCTGTACGTCCTTGGTCGTTTTCAGCGTCGATTACAAGCACTGTACTTGGGATCTCGCTCGCGTGGAAAGAAACTCGAAACATTGATGCTATTCAAGCCCTTTTTACTGCAATTACAATTGTTTTCATACACAGTGCTGGAAATCTAGTCAACACGTATTACGACTTCGCTAACGGTTTCGATACAGAAGATTCTGACGATAAAACCTTGGTGAAGGAAAGACTTTCTACGAATGAAATTGCCGCTTGTATCGCCGAGTTATATTTTTTGGGCATCATGTCTTTTGTCGCGGTTTATATCCGCGCGGATGTAAACAGCGTTCATTTGGTTACTCTGTTTACGTGCGGGGTATTAAGTTCATTTATCTACACAGGAGGCATCGGTTTAAAGTACATTGCATTTGGAGATGTTTTGATTTTGTTGACATTTGGAGTTTTGACCACCGTATTTGCGTATTTTATTCAAACCGGTGAAATGTCCATGAATATCATTGGTTATGCGC
Source organism: Blastomussa wellsi (assembly GCA_947652115.1). Taxonomy (NCBI): domain Eukaryota; kingdom Metazoa; phylum Cnidaria; class Anthozoa; order Scleractinia; family Plerogyridae; genus Blastomussa; species Blastomussa wellsi. The sequence goes on along the minus strand of OX393564.1, from coordinate 14,279,418 downwards.
TGCCACTGGCACTTAACACAGAAGCCATTCTACATGGGTGAGTAAATAACTGATTTGTTTTTATTGAGTGCATTTTGCGCCATACCAATCCCAGCTGTTGTCCGATGTTTGTACGCGTCCTTCTTTAACAACACGTTCAGCCCCCAGAATTCACCAAGTTACCATCTTTAGCTAGACAAAAATTTCTGAAATGCTGATTGTTCCACTGAAAGAAAAAGACGGGCGCCCTTCGCGCTTCCGAATGAGCGATGGTGAAGTAGGCTGGAAAACCTCTGACAGTTCAGACTACAGTGGAAGCCCGTTTATCTGGCCACCAACGGGTTGGCCGTAAGGCGACGTGCCACTGTACTCAAACTGGTTTCTGATCATTTCCTTTAGAAACAACACACGTGACCTTGAAAGTGACAGATCAGCAGGAGCTGTAACCTTGGCCATTCTGCTCGGCAAGCAGTACGCATGCGTTGTATATTGCTTACTTCTGATGATCCCGTATGTTCTGCTGGGTATCCTGGCCTTTAGCTCTTCCTGGATTCTTCTGGTTCCCTTGGTAACAATTCCACTGGCTGTTCGTCTCTCGTCCCAGTGTTTTCGCGGAGATGTAGTGATGATTCCTCAGAAGACTGCTCAACTCAATCTGTTATTTGGTTTGCTTTACTTGACAGGACTGACTGTCGCATGATGAATATATGCGTATTCAGCTAGTTGTCAGCGGTTTAGCAGATGTACATCATGATTAGCCATTTTCTAAGCGAGCAGGGGGCTGGTGTTAGGAGGGAAAGACAATTATGAAGGACTCAATTAGACTCGGCGCTATCATTTTGTTGTTTATTCGTAGTTGATTACTTGCTTTTTAGATTGATATTTATTCAGTACAGAATTAGCTTAGAATTTTTCAATACTGAATGTTCAAGTAGCTAAGTGCTTAACAATTATCTTATTTATCGTTTAAGTTACTTCATCAGCCAACAGCAAGTCTGTAATCCAAATATTCTTAAGAGCAGCGGGCGTAAAACGTACAATAGATTTTCATTTTACTTCCGACGTTTTGTGTTAAGATGTACTGTTCCTCTAGGTAATAATCTTAGCCAAATTATTGCGTCATGAGTCGCGTGCCCATTTTAAAAAAATTCCATCGACTAGTTTTTACATAGATGCTCCCATATCAAAAACGATCCTTCTATGAGAAAAATATGAATATTAAAGACATTACTTTTGAGTTCATAGAGAGAGATCTAGTGAAGCAAACTTGACGAAACCTTTCAGGAATGTCTTTCTATGCCAAAGGTATAAAACATGGAAAGGACATTGTTTCAATCTGCAGGAAGTCGCTGGAATCAACGAACTAACAGATACTGAGTCGAACTTTTAAATTTTGACTGCTAAATATTCAACTCTCTTTTTTTCAAAAACGCTCATATAGAATTTTTTCAAACTTTGCAGTGTTGAAGATCTACATGTATACTACAAGGGACGTGGATTCGTTTTAAAAGTTTAGGTCTTGATGTCGAGAAAAATGTCGATTTTCAGAAACCATGACGTCATCGTTTCGTTGCTATGGTAACACCGATGCCAATGAAGTCTACATTTTTGGAGACCGACCCAAGACAGTGAAGTATTGGCTTTTTAAAGTTGGGTTGGTGTGGTTCTCAAAAACTGAGATGAGCTACCTTAATTAAATACTAGATTTGGCCTTTTGTTCGCCTTACTTATTAACGTTGTGTCGTAGTCACGTTCGATGTTCAGTTCAATAGAATTTATTAACAACCTGTTGGTTGCTCTCTCACCGCGTTTTAAATATGAATACATTTGCTGACACATCTAGTTCTGTATTGTATGAATTGCTACTTAATTTGTTTTAGGTACGAGATGTCGGCACGAAACCGCTCATTGACATTTTAGTAGTTTATTAGCTGTTCTCTCGTTTTAATTTCGCTCGGTAGTTTTAATTTAGTCTAATCTAGTTGGGGCAATTTCTGTCCAAGCAACGAACACCTTAACAATAAAGCTCTCGAGTAAGTTTGAATTTTTATTAAGTTTCGCTATCATCAATGTTTCATTCTAATTACTTTTCACATCCTAGTGTTTGCATACTTATTGTACTCGCCTAACAATAGATGTACAAATCGTATTTAAGCAACCGGATTTGTTAAGTCATTTTGATTACAAACTTAGTGGAATAAACTGCTGTTGGAACCAAGCTGACGTGTTGCTGTTGCTGTCCGTCCAGTTCGTGGTTAGATCCCGGTACTCAAGAGTGTAAAGGCTCTTCCTTGCCAGCGAGTGGCCCGTTTGAGTCTAATTTTCCCCGCAAGTATCGTCGCAGTTGTCTCGTTATCACACATTCAGATTTCTCCCGTTTCCCCGTACGCTCAGATAGGAAAAACTACCATTACACTGGTTACAAATATTTAATATCGATTGAAACGAAAAATTGAACTTGGCGCTTAACAAGATTATTCACCCAAACAGTGAGCGGGTAGAGTATCTTTTGAAGCTTCAGCGGTAACAGCATGGAACTTTGCTAGGCCAATAGATTGTCAAATCTCGTTATGTCTAAAATATGCAAATTAGGTCACCTGACTTCTCTCGTAAAATGGGAACACTTTTCAGTACTTCCTTGAAAATGCTATTAGTTTCAAAACTTTAAGGCTATTAGGTTTGTTGTTTCTGTGCTTGGAAATTATAATATATTTTAAAAGAAACGATTAGAAAGACAAATCACTTTCATCTGAGGATTGGGTACTGTTATTTTCAGTCGAGCATTCCGACAATTCCAGTATAGCTAAGTTTGCACATGCGCATAAGCATCGCTTTACAGTGCCACGTTGTCAGATGTAGTCGTGCGAAATGTTTTGTTATTAAAAGCATTTATTCAGAGAAAGACTCGCGGTTGTTACACTGGCGACGAGGATAACAAGGTCAATCAAGCCACAGAAGCCGAGAAGAAAACAAGAGAAACCTAGCAAGCAAAGTTTGAAGCCCATCGAGAGAGGCAAGCAAGGAAAATACTACAACGCGTGAATCGATCGACCGACAAAACATGCCTGACACAGAACAAGCAGGTGCCGACCCACCAGCTCCAGTGCAAGTGATTACAGCAACTAGAAATCTAAAATCTCAACCATTTACCCCAGGAGATGACCCGATAGCCAAAGGACAAGCGTGAGACGACTGGCTCGAAGAAATCGAACGGGAATTCAGATATTTCAAGATCACCGAACCACTCGACAAGAAAGATGCACTCATCATTTATGGCGGGAAAGAAATCGCTCGCCTGGAGAAAAGTTTGTCCAGCCCGACAGATGGCGGTAATGACTACGAAAGGTTGAGAAAGAAGCTGAATGATTACTTCAAGCCGAAGAAAAATAAACATCACGCGTCACATCACGTATTCCTCAAAATGAGACCGGCACATGGCGAAAAACGAACGCGTATGCTGCACGTTTAAGAGAGAAAGCCAACGACTGTGAATTCGAAGGAAACTGCGATGAACGAATCTTGGAGCACCTCATCCAAACAACACAGAATCGATCACTTATCCAAAAAGCCATCAACAAGAAATGGGCTTTGACACAGTTTTTAACCGAAGCTGCTCAAATCGAAGATACATTACTTCAAATAAGCGACATGAAAATTCCTCAAGATGTGAAAAAGTTTGGACGACAGTTTGAGAAGTGGCGTCCACCCAAGAACAAACAAAGCGGTCGGGGAAAGCAACCCTGTGGATACTGCGGACGAACAGACACACACGAGGAAGGCAAGAACTGTCCAACGTATGGGAAAAATGCATGAAATGTCAAAATTTCAATCACTTTAGCTCTGTGTGCACGTTCAAAGGCCCGCACGACAGCAAGAAAGGCAGCCAGCAAAAGCGCGATTACAAGCCACCAGAGAATCCAAGGCACAAGCGCGATCACAAGCCACCTCAGAATCCAAGGCACAAGCGCCACGTAAAGAGAACCACTGAAGAAGAAGATGGTAACAACTCAACAAGTTCCGATGACGAGTTTTTCTGCCAAGCCGTAAGACACCTGAAGCAAGTGAAGAAAATCAAAACAGATGGTGAAGACAGAACTGTGTTAGTGAAGATAGAAGATGTTGATGTAAGAGCTGAGCCTGACAGTGGAGCAGAAGTAAATGTCATGGATAAATACCAATGTAAAGCACTGTTCAACCAAGCAGAGTAAAGCTAAGCACCTTGCAGAGTGAGCTACCTGTGAAAGGAGAGTTTACAGAAACTGTAAGGAACCAGACGTGTGGAGCAGTCGCAAAATTTGTTGTGACCAGAGGAAGAATCAACTCCCCACCCCTCATCAGCAAAAGTACCCTTCAAGAGCTGGGTATGTTACAGATCAGAGCAGATGGCTCTTTCGCCGAGACCAATGACTTGAATATCCAGGAAGAACCACCAGACATCAAAAGTGTCAAGCGAGATAAAGATCTCAAACCTGAAATCAAAGAAATAACTGATCAATACAGTGACGTATTTAAGGGTATCGGGAAGATTAGAGACATTAAGAATGGAAAAGAGTTCTATGCAAAGTTCAGCATGAGACCAGAAGCAGTGCCCGAAGCTCAAAGACCGAGACCAGTGGCTTACTACCTGCAGGAACCATTGAAGAAATGGCTGAGGCAGTGTGTAGAAGAGGAGATATTCGAAGAGGTGCCTGAAGGTGAGGCAGTCACATGGTGCTCACCCTTGGTTGTTCAACCAAAGCCAAAGTTTGATGCTGTAGACAAGGAGAAACTTGAACCGCACATGATCAGGGCCTCAGAGTACCAAACCAATTCATGGAAAGAAACAGGATCACCCAGGGAACGGTTGTCGAAGACTTAATGTATAAATTTCATGACTGTAGTGTATTCTCCAAACTTGACATGCGGCAGGGGTACCACGAACTCCTACTCGATCCGGAGTCCAGGAAAGTTTCCACTTTTAGCACCCCGTGGGGGAACATGCGACCAAAACGTCTGATCTTTGGAGCAAAAGCATCACAAGATCTCTTTGATGAAGCTATCTACCGAATATTTCGAGATATACCAAGGTGCCTGAACCAACGGGATGATATCCTGCTAGCAGGGAGAAATATGGAGGAACACAACAAGACACTGGAAGCAGTCCTGCAGAGAGCTGTGGATTTTGGAATCACGTTAAACCCTGACAAGTGCCAGTTTGGAGTCGAGGAGATAGAGTTCTATGGACACAACTTCACAAGAGACGGATTAAAGCCAAACCCAGAGAAAATCAGAGCTGTAAAAGAAAGCAGCCCACCAAAATCAAAAGAAGCTGTGCGAAGTTTCCTTGGCATGACGGGATGCCTATTAAAGGTCATCCCAAGATACGCATCACCAACTGCACCCTTGCGAGAGCTGACCCATAACGATACAAAGTTCAAATGGGGAGCAGAAGAGAATGAAGCATTTGAGAAGCTGAAAGCAAGCATAACAAGTGAAAGCACAATGTCATACTTCAACCCAGCTAGACCAATCGTTGTGAGAGTGGAAGCCAGCTTCCATTAAGGGTTCTCAGCTGGATTATTCCAGGAGACAGGTAGTGGTCTGCAGCCAGTCCACTTCATTAGTCGTACTATGACCGACACAGAGAAACGGTACAGCCAGACAGAGAACGATGCCCTGTCAGTACATCGGGCAAAGAACAGGTTCAGCATTTACCTCCTCGGAGCACCAACATTCAAGGTCATCACGGCCCACAAGCCACTACTCCCACTGTTTAACAAGGCAGCCATGCGACTCCCACCGAGAATCGAAAAATGGGTCATGGGAATGCAAGATGTCGACTTCGAGCTAATCTATAAGCCCGAAAAAGATGATGCAGACCCACTCGACTTCCTTTCAAGACACCCTTTGCCATAGAAAGGAAAGGATGCTGTAGAGAGAGTAATCAAGTACGTCGTGACAGCCGAGCATGCTGTTATTGTAGATCAGATCAAGGAAGAAACTTGTAAAGATACCCAACTTCAGAAACTGTCCGTCAGGATACTTAACGGGGACTGGGAACAGTACAGAAAAGACCCAGACATCATGCCGTTCTACAGTGTGCAGAATGAGTTGTATGCAGTGGATGGCCTACTCTTCCGAATGAATCAGATTATTATCCCCAGAAGCCTACAGAGAAAAGTCATCAAGGCTGCATACCCACATTTGAGAATAACCACAACAAAGCAGATGATAAGAGGAAAGTATTGGTTTCCAACCATGAACAGTATGATTGAACAGATCATCGGTCAGTGTCATGAATGCCAGGTGACCACAAAGCAACACAGGCAGGAACCCATCAAAGTCACAGACATACCAAAGAAACGGTGGGATGTCATAGCTGTAGACTTCAGTGGACCCTACCCTGATGGCCATTACAATTCTGTAGCCATTGACAAGCGAACAAGATATCCTGAAGTCGCGAAGACCCACTCAACAGCCTTTCAACCAACCAAGGAAAAGCTCAAAACAATGTTTGCCACCATGGCACACCAAGACAGCTGGAAAGTGACAACGGACCACCGTTTAATTCCAGGGAATTTGCAGAGTTCGCTAAAGCAGAGGGATTCCACCATCATCGAGTTACCCCAGAACATGCACGTGCTAATGGCGAAGCGAACAGCTTTATGAAACTGTTTAACAAGACGGAACAGATCGCCCACCTCAAAGGCGGAAATGGCAGCATAGCTATTCAAGAAATGCTGACATGCTACCGCTCAACACCACACCCTGCCACCGGAGTCGCACCATTTGAAACCCTCATGAGCAGACAAGTCAGAACCAAGTTAGATCATCAAGCGAGGCGGAGTAGTGAGAATGCAGGTGACACAGCCACCAGTGAGAGGGATGAGAGATTCAAAGAAAGGATCGAACAGAATGCTGATAGCTTTTGTTTAAGAGAGCGCGGGGTGCTATACGTACGACCAACTTACATCAAATGTAAGAGGGATGTTTATTTGAATTTGATTTTTAGGGTGAAAGTAGATTCTAAAATACTCTTTGTAAACTCTGATAGCAATTAATGAGAGTTATTATTAAAAAAAAAATCGTAAATCGGATTTAAATATACAATGCACTACTTCTTCGCGTTTATAAGAGGAACGAAAATGGACAAAGTGTAAAAATAGTCAATATATTTTGGTGAAAATCTGGTGTCCATGGTGGCCTAATGGTTAGTGCGCTGGACTCAGGACTAATGGATTCTATGTTCTTGGACAAGACACTTTAGTCACTTTACTCTCACTGTGCCTCTCTCCACCCAGGTGTGTATAAATGGGTACAGGCGAAATAACGCTGGGAGGTAACCCAGCGATGGACGAGCATCCCATCCAGGGGGGAGTAGAAATATCCTTAATGCTACAGAAATAGGGATATGGGCCACTAAGCTGGAGGCTTGAAATCTAATATACAAATAATATATGTCATAAGACTAAAATAGCTGACAGAAACGTTCTTGCATCTTGTAACATGCAAGTGAACCTTATGCACGTTCCTTTCAGTATGAAGTCCTCAATTATATTCTTTATTCAAATGTCCTTTTATTCAAAATAGGTTACGTATCAAATCCTAACTGTGCTTTTTGCCAAGACAGTTGTGAAACTATTAATCATGCCCTCTTTGAATGCTCCTTTTGAAAGTGCTTTTGGAATTTGACTGTTCGTTTACTGAATAAGCTTGGTTGTTGCGGGTGCCTCTCTTTACGTGACATTATCATAGGAATCTTGCTGGAAGGAATGGATTTAATTAACTATATAATAATACTAGGAAAACGTATCTTTGGACTTGTAGGCGAAAAGAAATTAAACCTAATTTCGACCACTTTAAAAGAATCTTGGAACTTAAATATGACACGGAAAAATACATAGCTCTTATGGCAGATAAGACTGAACAGTTTCACAAGAAATGGAAAGTATTCGAGGAAACTATTCTTAAAAATAGGTAATTTAATTAATAAATGTATGATGTTATCGTTTGAAAAACTACAATTATCTTGCCTTTTGTAATCGACCTTTTCTTAGTTGTACCGGCTTAATGAATCGTTCTATTGTTTACGGTGTCCAAAACAAAAACGTGTATGTATGGAAAATGTAAAATTTGAAAATGCGTCTTTTTTTGCAATTGAAAGTGTATTGTTATTGTAACAAGGCATTGTTTTTCAATAAAAAAAGGCCAAAAAAAAACTTAAAAAAAAATCTTGTAACTTTCCATTTGATATTGGAATTGTATCCGTCGTCACGATCATGTTCTTATTTTTTAATTTCATCTTGTAAAACTATAACTGAGGATGTTCAATTAACACTAGAACCACTACGTGGAACTTACCGGAGCCCAGTGGGACACGGGATTGCATAAATATAGTTAATCTCTGGCAGCCCTCCCCCCTGTTGTTTGATTCTCGATAAATTTTACGATGGAAGGTTCACTCAATGTAGATAGCTTTGATAAGTCGCTCTTATTCTCGATAAGTTTCACGATGGAAGGTTCACTCTTAAGTAATCGCTCGTAAATTTGTCTCTACAAATATTCACTCTTAAATTTTCGCTCATAAACTAGTGCATCGTAAAGGTTGGGGAACGTGCGGTAAGGCGATAAGGTCGACTGGCTATGTGTAGCTTTATAAAGCATGGTGCTCCGCTGTGATTGGTTGGTTTTCAACAGCTGTGATTGGTGTGTTTCGATCCTCGCTGATCCTAGACCAGTTAGTTGTTCCCTCGGCGGTTCGCCGTTGTGCAGTTCTCTCGTTCTTGTGTTTCTTGATCGTCGGCATCCAAGCTTCAGGAATCTCGATTCCACTATCCCTGTTGATGTTGTTAGGATGAAGTCTTATGTGAATAGCCTCTTTGACCCTGCGAGTGTACCAATGTTGATCACGATCAATAAACTTAACCTCGTCCCAAAGTGGGCAGTGTCCGGTGGTGTGGGCATGCTCTGAAACGGCGGAGGTCTGGGTACGGGCGAGCGGGATGTCTCGGTCTTGTCTTTAATCCTGTCCTGCATGGGTCTCCCCGTCTCGCCGATGTAGACTTTTCCGCATTCGCAGGGAATCTTGTAAACAACGCCGTCTTGTTTAGTCTGTTGAACAGCGTCTTTGGGCCGTACTAATTGTGATCGCAATTTTTCCTTTAGGCCTCCTCGCCATTGTTACCTTTACTCTTTCTATTTTTTTGTACTCATTGTCATAATGCTATCTGTGGTGTGGCAAATAAACAAATAAGTAAATGCTGAAACAAAACGCGAACCAGCAAGAATACAAACTCTTATTTGGGCTTTAAATAAAAAGTGTTGGAAAGCTTACACTTTTGTTCCTCCCCTCCCCCTCCCCCATTCAATGTTGAGCCCAGTAGCTGCCCCCATCGTACAAGAATGTAAACTGAGATCCCAACATTGATAGGGGGGAGAGGGGGGTCCTAAAACAGTGTAGTATTATTGTTTTCTAAGTTGGATACAAAACGTACTGGTATTACTGTAATCGGGTGGTCTGTGATGTTGTAGTTTTTTTTTATTTTAACTTTTTTTCAACTATCTGAATAATATCAACTATAATCAGAAACTTTGGCAAAAAAAAAATGAATTAACTATCTAATTTTGCGTGACGAAAGTCCAAACTCTCCTGCCGAGAAAGAACATGAAAAAGTGACTGAAAACTCTTGTCAACTTTTCTTGATATTTATTTTCTGGATAATAATAGCTGTTTGTTTACGCAGCAATGTTATTAGCATAGGAATTTGACAGTTTTATTAATAATCGTTCGCCTACATATATATTAATTATCTCCCGACGCCATTCGCGCGTCACATTCTTAATTGCTGAATAACTTCACGGCCAAAAGCAGACGCGATATTCAATTCAAAACTATTGTCCGTCACGAAAGAAGTTAAAACGATCTCGAAAACGTTTCGTTCGTATTCTTTTGCTTTCTTACCTAAGTCATACAGGAGTGAGGCGTCATCTGTACGAGAAAACATTCTGGTATGCCTTTACACTCGAACAAATTTACCATCTTCTTAAAATCACTTAACCCATGGACATTCCCGGCGTCGATTTTGTCATTTCTACTTGGAACAGCCTTAGCGTGGAAATATAACGAGAAATTTCGTCTTGTGAACTGTTTTCTTACAGCTCTCGTGATCTTGTTCACCCACGCAGCTGGGAATTTTGTGAACTCGTTCTATGAAGCACAAAATCGAAGATTCTTTGTTTCGCCCTCTACGCGAAGAGTCACGCTTGAGCTAGGCGCACACTGGGCAATATGGAACTATGTTCTAGCGACGGCTGCGTTCGGATGTCTTGCTGTAGTTTCTGAAGCTGAATTCAGACAGGAATTTGGCTTGTACGCCACTGGTTTCCTCGCCTCCTTACTCCATGGTGGAGGTTTAAAGAACACAGTTGTTGGTGACGTGTTAGCATGCGGAATATTCGGCCCTCTGGCGATATTGTTCACATACATTGAGCAGGTTGGGACTAGTGACCAGAAGCTGTCATATGCTTGGATAGTTATTTACTCCATACCTTTTGTGTTCTTTACGGGAGCTATATTTCACAGGTATGAAAGTATATTTCAGCTTATATATTTACAGTATATATTATGTGAAACAGTCATGGATGATTGGTTAAACATGTTCGCCTTTGTGTATCATCTTGCTATATGACCTTTTAACAAGTCAGGCTTGAGTCTCACTGGATTAAACTATTATTATGTGCGCCATTCAAGCTCTTCAAATGAAACGCTGTCGAACAATGCAATGGCTCAGTGCTGGCAAATATGGTTGATTTGGTAGATATGTTGGAAATTTATGCACGCACACCTCGCGAACCGACCACACGACACAAGCAGAGATAGAGAGTCGAATGCACGAGCGGCCAGGGTTGCTTCCGGGGTTACGCGTATTTCCCTATTTTACCAATTAATTTCGAAGAACATTAACCAAAATAAAGCGGCACAGCAATGCCTCTAACCCTGGAAAACAATAGAGGTAGTGCTTGCAGAGGATTAACGAAGACAGAGGTTCCAGTGAGGTAAGGGCTACACGGAACCAACGGGCGAGAATAAAACATTTATATCACGCACTCAGCTCCATCGCGTGTTAAAATGACAGCTGCCACGAACTGTTGATGCAAACTTAGACATTATTCACGATAGCCGCCATGTTTGTTTTCACATTTTAATGCAAATTAGGCACATGATTTGTTATGGGGCAAACAAGCCTAAATCGACAAATTTCAGCTGGTTTCTTATCATGTCTGATAATTTTTTTCATGGCCGTGCTTTGGCATTCTAAGTTTAACGTAATTTGGCACTTTTATATGTAAGAAAACGGCTTGCGAAGTTAACAAGGTATCAAGTAACTATTTCAAACTAACCATACCTTGGCTCTCAAATGTGGCTTCACCGCAGATACTTCACTATTTAGACCGTCCGATTTTCCGAAAAACGGCATCATTTCAATGTTTGCCCCCTGGCCGACAACGTGGCTAATTTGCATTACAATATGAAAACCATCATGGCGGGAGCCCATACAAGCAGTGCGTCTTTGTATGTTCGAAATATAAAGAAATGTATGGGAACATCGAAAGCGTCCTACTAGCGAAAACATATTTCGAGTAATGCTTTTTTCTTTTGGTCAGGTGTTGTATTTTGTCGTTCCTCGGCTCAAAATGGTGAATTTGAGCGATTTGGAGGGTTTTGCGTTGACTGTTGCTTCACGTTATAAGAAGGAGACAAGGGTGGAAAGCCCATTTTCGATAGCTCCAGCGCCAAGCCGATTTTCACACAGAAAATTGGAATCGCCCAGCTCCCAAATCGAGTACCAGATAAACTGAAAGGCCGAAGCTTCTTTTCGTGGCATTCAATCGAAGATCCATTCAAAATCCGCGCTCAAACCGCCGATTAATTTTCGAGAAATGCAGCTTTCGAAGCGTCAAACATCCGCGGCAGTCTGTTCGTGTGCCAGGGATCAACCGTCACGCTGTATGCTCCACACTGATTGGTTGATGCTAAACAATACCCTGTTACAAATGACTCATGTGGGAGGGGTGCCAGGGACACATTGGCAGCGTCGATTCATCCACTGACAAGTCTGGGGTTATTTTTTATGACGCGTGATGCGATCGATGGCCTTGAAGAGAAGCCTGCGAACACAGACGGATTTCTGGCTTTTGTTTCACGCCGCCGGCATGAATAGCTGAGCTTCTAACGCAGATCTTTCAAGATCGAAGTAATTAGCGACGAGCCGTAGCTGCAGAAAATCATCTACTGAGTTCATGCATGAACTATGGAGGTCGTATCCTGTCCGAATAAAAACACAGAAAACACTGCCTGCAATGCCACTTGCACACAATATCTCGACATTTGTTCCCTTGATCCTTCAAACGATCGTACATGGTTTGCATCCAAAAAAGACTTTCCCGTTCCAGCTTGCCCTGTTTATACAAGCAGATTGTGTCCTCTTTCCACAATATCGACTGCTTTCATTTGTTCAAATGTCAACTTCGATCTCTGGGTTGAAAGGTTAAAAACATCACTGTCACACGACACTGTCAATTGATTTGTTTGGAGGCTGAACAGCTTTCAAATAAAAATATTGTTCAGTGGCAAGCAAGTTGTGTTAGTAGGTGACTCTTTGCAGCTATGAAGCGTAGCTAATTTCTTCCATCTTGGAAGATTTGTGTTTGAATCTCCGCTCTTCAAGGCCATCGATCCAATCACGCGTCATAAAAAATCGGCGGCGATTCATCCACTGACAAGTCTGGGGTGCCAATATGTCCCTGGCACCCCTCCCACGTGAGTCATTTGTAACAGGGTATTGTTTAGCAACAACCAATCAGTATGGAGCATACAGCGTGACGGCTGATCCCGGCACACGAACGAACTGCCGCGGATGTTTGACGCTTCGAAAGCTGCATTTCTCGAAAATTAATCGGCGGTTAGCGCTCGGATTTTGAATGGATCTTCGATTGAATGCCACGAAAAGAAGCTTCGACCTTTCAGTTTATCTGGTACTCGATTTGGGAGCTGGGCGATTCCATTTTCGGTGTGAAAATCGGCTTGGTGCTGGAGCTGTCGAAAATGGGCTTGCCACCCTTGTCTCCTTATAACGTGAAGCAACAGTCAACGCAAAACCCTCCAAATCGCTCAAATTCGCCATTTTGAGCCGAGGAACGACAAAATACAACACCTGAGGTAAGTTCACGTTTATATGAGCCAAAAAATAAGCATTACTCGAAATATGTTTTCGATAGTAGGACGCTTTCAATGTGCTCATACATTTCTTTATATTTCGAACATTCAAACACGCACTGCTTGTATGGGGTCCCTGTGTTAGGAGTTTCAATGTGAAAATAAGTTCTGACGTTAGAGCTGGAACAAAAATATCGAACGACTGAATGGCTAAGGGAAATTTCGAAAGGGCTGGCTGTGAACGGCTACAAAAACCGAGCACCGCACGGCTGAACGGCTGTCAAAAACTCGTCATGCAATCAATTCAGCAGTGCGTAACGTAATTAATAAACATCTCGCTTATCAGAACACTGCAGGTTAGACCCGCTTTTCCCGCTACATGTATCTTCGTAACTAAAATGCACAATTTATATAAATATATAAATGAAAATTTCCATGTGGTGCGCGCAGAGTATTGCTCGTTTATTTTAGTGCGAACAAATTTTCATGTTAGTAAGCAAAAGAGCAAGCGCCAGTTTGTCAGCCGGAGGTTGATTTGTATTAATCATAAGCGTCCCAGCACAATCTAAAAACAAGTCATATCTTAAATTCTACAACGCTTGTTAATTGAGACAGAAATACACTGCCTTTGCAAGACAAAATTTGCGAAAATTAAATTGCATTTGAATTACAGCAACTCGAAACTCTCAACCTAGCCATTATTTCGCCGCCAGTTAAATTCATCACGTGCCGCGAAGACGCAGGGGGGCTTTCAATTATAGGGTAATTTTGCCTGAAAAAGGAAATGGTGACTGAAAATGATGGCAGTGAAAAACCAAAAGCTTTTTGGCTTTCCCCACCGAGAATCGATTGAGAAAGTTGACCGAAAGTGTATTCCACGCTTGATATTTGCATATTTTGAAAGATCAAAGCAGTCATCTTCGGGAAACTTCTTGAAACTCAACTCTTGAATAAAACTTATATCGATAAAACTAGTGGTAACCACAGGTTAGAAAGTGCGGGCCTAGATGCACTTAACCCACTTGCTAGCGTGCCGGCCAAAACCGGTCGCGCGAAAACCAGCCCTAGAATACCGTTCCGGCCAAAACCGACAGGGTAAAAACCAAGTTTTTTCACTGTTTTTCTCTGCTCCCTGTACTATAACCTACTGTAGCGTTATTGTAGTTAGTGTAATCAATATACAACACAGTTGGTCTTTTCTCGTTGCTGTTTTTGTTGTTTGTAGATCTAGCAATGTTTAGTTAGCGATGTAAGTAACGAGGTCAATAATGTAATGTAAATAATTTGTTAAAAAATATATAAACAAGAAATGAAATTGTTTCACTTATCCTAGGAGTGCTCTATGTATAAATATGCAGAGCAAAATACAAATATATTCAACGGGTCAGAATATTATTTTTGAAATCTTAACAACCGGATATACAGTGTAAGAATAGACCAATTCCGATATATTAATATTCTAACATGTCACCGAGGCTTGGGGGAATAAAACAAAAGATTTTGCATCGAGGCGTAGGGATGAATAAATAATTTCTATTGTTTTATTCCCCTAAGCCTCGGCGGTGTTAGAATTTTAATATATCGGTATTGGTCTATTAAGGAAACATTTGTTGATTCGTGATTAAAAACCTACTTTAAATGAATAATGTATACTTTCCTGAATACTTCAAGTTTGTTATCATTGTTTGTTGTCATTTGTTCCATATTAGGCATCAGCCTTTCTCTTCAAACATTTAAATTTAACTAAGTAACCGAAACTCTGACGATGTTTGTTGAGGTAGACGAAATCTTTTAATCTTTACAATGGCCGAAGAATAAGGGTGTTTACAATTCTGAATACATATTTGGTAGAATGGGTAAGGGAAGGCACGACACATAACAATAAACAATCATTCATTGACTTAAAGGGCCCTAGTCAGCCACACCTTTGTTATTGTTTACATGCGAAAGTTTCAATTCAATTGTATTTTACGTAGAACGTGTCGGAACGAAAGAGATCACCGAGAAACTTGCTAAAAGTAATTTAAACCCTTCCAGTAACATAACTTACAGCAATGCAACATCATTTGGCTTCACCACACAATTTCTATAATTTCGATGGCATAGAAAATGGCGGAGGCTTACTAGGGCCCTTTAACAGTGTGTAGACGTAGATTTGATGATATATCCCAAGAAATTTCACCCAATAATGCAATGGTCAGCTCTGAAATCATTCATTGATATGCATTTATCTCTTCTAGTCAAAACACACGTGACCTGACGTCGGACAGGAAAGCTGGCAACAGGACCCTAGCAGTACTTGTGGGACCAAAGCACGCATGCCATTTTCACACCTTGTTACTATTGTTCCCGTATGTAGTAGTTGGTTTACTAGCCGCTTCGCTATCACTGTATTTCTGTTTACCTCTGTTTACTCTGCCGTTGGCCCTTTATTTAAGCGAGGTGTGTTTTGAAGGAGAGCACTTCGCCTTACCTAAAAAAATAGCCTTGTTAGACTCTGCATTTGGAGTTTTTTATGTGATAAGTGTGCTCTTGTCCTAAGAAATATGAGCATGGCAGATGTAATCGTTTGTCTTGATTTTATAAAGTAATATTATAATCCTGTGAAATAATTGTAAGAAGACAATGATAATAGTTTTCAATAGTGTGTTTTTGATCATATCACGGGTTTGCAAGGTATGCTATAAAGATTACCAAATACGAAATTCAGCTGAAATAAAATGACAGGAAACAGTGTCACCAAAGGATTTCTGCAGTCCATTTTCAGGTGCAAAATTTCCTCCAAAGTGCGCTCATCTCCTACACTCTTTTTCTGTGCGAGTATTTACCCAGACCTCCTAGGAAAGAAACAGCCGCTCTCTCTTTCCGATTATCATTCTTTGGAGAGATATCAGTCTACCTGGTAGCTCTGATTTTAATTAACGGGGACGGCAGTTATGTTTTGGTCGCCAGTGACAAGCTTTTGTTTTTATTATGGACTCTGTATTGTGTACAACATTCGACATTTGAAAATTCACCCAAGCTTACCAACTTTCTTTCGCGAGGTTTGTTTTTGAAAGCCTCACTAATCAAACTCGCGTGTATGTGAAATCATTTTGGCAACATGACGTTGTCTTTCTGAAATGTAAAACATTTTAGTATTAAATGTATTACAAATTGCAATATTTTTATTAAGTAAATTGCATTTTGCTTTAAAGTGTATGACATGAAAAATATTTCTGCTTATTTGAAAGGCCTTTCATAATTCAAGAATTCAAGAAGAATGGCGTTTTTGTTTTTGAAATGTCTTTTTTTCATTTTAGAGATAATGAAATGGTAAAATGCTGAATAAACAATATATCTAAAACTATTGAAGCAGAGTTCTTGAAACCTGGCACCACAAATGTGCATCCCGAAAGAAATGAAATGACACCCTTAGTGTTGTTGTCATGACAACAGTTTTGCCACTGATACTGTCTTAATAACAACTGAAATTCCCAGCTTTTGTCTTAAACCAAGAACCATCTACCGCAGCCAATCCAATGATGGGAATTAAGACAATATGGAAACTATGTCAGTTCAAAGTAGCACCCCTTGTCTCACTTAGAGGTTGCAAATGGGGATTTTTGGATTTTTTGACAGACAGAGACTTGTTTCTTTTGTGATGCACATTTGTGGTGCATCCCGCAGGGGACCGGGATGGCGGGATAAGGACCGAAAAGGGTGGCGGGATGCGAGATTGCAAAAGCCTATTTTAGTACATTTAGTACAAGAAAGTGCTTTAGGGCAATTAAACATCATAGCAGCACCCCCCCCCTCCCTCCCAAACAAAAAAAAAAAAAAGAGAAGAGAAGAGAGACGTACACCTAACAAAACGGGGATAAAAAAATATTCCGTCATTACATGTTCAAACAAGTTCGTGGCTAGCCATAAGCTAGTATAGTGTTGTTTCTCAGGGAAATCGTCTGTATTGTATTAGAACCACACAAGAAACTATGAAGTAAGAAAGCGAATCCCCCAAACATGGCCCTCTCTCCATGAGAATTTTTCAAAATCTATTTTTGGTTCGGTGACGTAATGCGGTAATGAGGTAAGGCACCTCATTGGTTATCTACAATGGCGTTTAGCCGTCATGCACCTTTAGACGGGTTTCTTCACTTTTGACAATCGCAAAAGGTAGGATATTTGCGGATAAGACTAGTTTAAAGAATCTGTCTACCAGGATGCACAGCGTGCGTTTGTTTTTGTTTTTATTCTCACGCACCACCAGATTTTGGGCATTTAGCGGCCTAAAATAAATCTACCGGTAGAAAAAGGCATAAAATATTTTCTTTTTATATCATCTGGCTAAGAACTACAGATTTAAACTGTATTTCAAATTATGATCTCGCGTCGCGTAGGGGTCAAAAGAAACCTTTAGCACCGCTTTTTCGCACAATTGAGGTTTACGATAATTTCAACTTTAGCAACGCGTCTCTCATTTTTCCGTGAAATCAAATGGCTCATGGGTAATTTTATCGATTTGACCACGGGACAGTTTAATAATTAAAAAGTGCTTGCAAAATCAAAACGTGACAATTGGACTTCTGTTGCAGTCGACACCAGCGTAAAGTTTAGTTGCGCTATCTTATTTTTTTTCATTTACTCCGACTACTTCAATAAAAACACCAAAAACTCTTAAACTATTAGCCGCGGAATGCTAAAATCTTAAGTTCAAGTAGCATACAGTTACCTTGAAAAGCCTAGGTTTTAGTCTTAAGCGCGGGTTTGTCCCATTAAAGGGGCGATGTAGCAGCTTTCCTAACATATAATGTGATTGGTTTGATACCCTAGCGCTAAACAAAAATTGAAACAATGACTTTGTCTTGAAAACAATAGAAGCTGCTTACAATAACAAACAAAAGTAGTTTTGGATAGCTGCTACACTACCCCCATTAAAGTGGCCGAAATACTTTGTCGTATTTGACTTACCGCTGCAAACAGCAAACGTGACAGCGGAGCGTAGGTCACGTGATATTTTGTGCTGCAAGCTCCTCCCGCGCGCCCAGCGGGGAGAGTTGAAAAAACTGACCCCCGGTCCGCAGACTAGGGGGTCAGTGGGTAGTCTGCGGACCGGGGGTCAGTTTTTTCAACTCTCCCCGCCCAGCGTGTCATGTAACAATTTGAAAAAACAACTCAGTAAGATAAATTTGCTTTTTACTGGCTTTCTCAATCAGATATACAGAATACAAAGTACTTACTATGCTTAAAATACTGTACATAACAAACGAAGATGCAGAGTACGAGCAATGGGCATTTTATTTTCCCGCTGGTGATTTCCATACCACTCGGTCACGTACGAATATTCAAATGTTTTCAGTTCGTTCCTTTTTGAAATAGAAGGTACCTTTACCAGGAATCAAACGTACAGGAGAGAACACATAAATTTCAAGGAATCTCACCAAAGTTAACTTGATACTGGAAGAATCTACAAGCAATGCGATTAGCCGGTTTTCTGTTGTTCTGAAAGACCCTGAAAGGGAGCAATGCGAAGGAAAAGCCAGTCAGTGTCACTTGCTACATCAAACAGGAACATTTGTTTTCTATTTTTATCCGGGTCATCTTCTTTGTTTCTCCATGGACACATTTTCTTTAAAAGAGCCTTTCAGTCTTCCAAGGAATTCTTCGCTACCGCCATGGACAAAACCATATAGCGTCCAAACGAACAATTTACGGCCAAATAATCTCGTCAATGTTAAGAACGGTGTTAAATCTTTTCATTAAATCAATAGCTGTCGAACAATCCAGATGGATGCTTCGGATTATAAAGGATTGAAGAGCGAAATGATCTTCTTATCAACAAATTGGAGGTTTCGTATCAATAAAATGAAAAGCTAGTCTCTTTGCCAAACATTTGGCGGTTTTACCTCTGAACAAATGTACCATCGGATTTAATCAACCCGCGGTCGATTCTGCTGTTTTTAAAATCTTCCAAACGTTTTTTACCGCAAGAAAATCGAACAGCTGTCGAACTTTCGATAGAATTAATTAAATTAATTCCAAGCTGGCTACGACCTATTAAACTCAAAACGAAAGCGTCAATGCCACCGTTGAGTTTTGCCGATCAAGAAATACAATTCAGCTAGCGCGTGGACAATATTTTAATGTTTCCAAGTTCACCAGAGGATCAGTTGACCGTCAACTTTAGATGGAATGAATTCAACCAATTTCAAAAATCGAACATACAACGTGTTAAACCCTTACATTGCTGATTTTCACAGTGAAGGGTTCTCCCTTATATCGCATGAATAAATTTATTATTCGACACTTGTACAGATGTGTCTAAATAGCCGCCAGCCGAGCAATTACTAATTACTAAGGGTGCGTTCCTTCTGGGGTGATCCGGATCAGGGTCAGTGACTGAGATCTCTCGGATCACTGATCGCGTGATGTAGCTCATCCCAAAGGAACGCACCCTAAATGTCCAGCGGCCCGATATTTTTGTATAATTCTACGCCCAACGAAAGTTCAAGCTATTGCAACTACATTAGTAGTAAGGGGCAGCGGTTTTAGACTTAGCCAAACCAGAAGCGAGGGCTTTGGGTCACAGGACCATGTTGCATATAGAATGAGAGAAAACGTTTCAATAAAATGACGTTAAAATGGGAATCAATTTAATTGAGCAGGCAAGAAAACTATCTGCAATCCACCATTTTGTCACGCAAATAAAAATCACGCAAAATTCTTAAAACAAAGATTGTATTTTCAAACAAATCCCTTCCTTTAAAATTAATCAGAATGTCGTGCGCTTTGATATGTTAATCGACAGTGTACCCAAGTTTTACAAGTTTTAAGATTCATCGCGTCTATTCAGTCCATGGGGCTCCGATGTCCCCGCTAAATCTATTCCACAACAAAAGTTCATGGACTACCCCTACTGACAGAGACTCAGCACTAAACGCGTACATAGACGCCATAAAACGTGAAATTTCCACTTCTAACCTCAATCATATAACTGACATTCACAACTTAACTTCACACGAACGACAGGCGTTACGCAACCTAACAAAAAGACAGGACATAGTTATTAAACCGGCCGACAAAGGCTCTGGGACAGTAGTAATGGACAGGACTTGGTACGAAGACGAATGCAACCGACAACTAAATGACGCTAAATTCTACAGAAAACAGGACGAAGACATAACCAACCAAATTCAACAGCGAGTTACGACTTACGTCCAACGCATGCTAAAAGACGGTTACATTGACGAAAAGACTAAACAATACCTTATACAAACTAACATTAAACCTGGACGCTTTTACATTTTACCTAAAATACACAAAACCGGCAACCCGGGACGCCCCATAGTTTCATCTAACAGCCACCCTACGGAACGCATCTCACAATTCGTCGACTATCACATTAACCCTCTTGTATCTTCCATGGATTCACACATTAAAGACACAACTGATTTCCTGAACAAACTTTCTAACCTTGCTACTCTACCAAGTAACGCCATACTTGTCACTCTCTTCTCAGAAGGGAATTTTTTACTCTATTTGAACGCGTCCGTAATTTTTGATTTCCGCTTCTATTTTTACGGATATATGTATGCTCATTTAGTTTTCCAAGGAGAAAAGTTTCCCCTTTTAGCTTTTGCATGATAAATCGCCCGTTCTAAAGGTTTCTGATGTTGATGGCTTTCATGGAAAATGTAGCCAAATCGTATGTAAACCGACAAGTATTTATTTAAATCCTTTTGTTTCGACACAAAAATTAATGTGCACTTACCTTTGACCTTCTGTTTTTTAATGTCATAAGCTTGTATAATTATATCATGTTATTTTGGTCATTCTTAGAATTATGTATTGTTGTTTTAGTAACACCTTGCAATAAGTTTTAAAGGGCATAATCTTTAATCCTCGTGTCAGTTCGGTTTCTTTTAAAGCTGCACATTTTGGTTTATTTTATTAGGCTGTTGCAGAACTACTAGTGGCTTCCCCAAACTACGAGAACACTTCACCAGAAGAAGTATGTAATGAGGAAACCATCATACATGTCCTTGAAAACATCTCGCAACCCTGATTACCAAGCCCAGGAATACATGATATTGAAACCCAGTGCTGTTTCAATCCTATTACCCTAAAAAATGCATAAACTCAAACAGATTATGAACCGTGCACATTTACTTATGTACCAGTGACAGTAAACAATGAGATTCCCCTCCTAGCAAATGCAACTGCAGAAGAATGGAAAATTAAAAATGACCATTCATATGCTGCTCAGGCTCCTACTCTCCTCATTTTTCCTACATATGAGGATGACATCTTTAATGCCACATCTCCATCTCCACTGCATGAGGTAGAAATTACATGAGAACGTTGAAAGTGATGATGAGAGTGATGATGATAATGATGACAAGGATGATGAAGTCCTGGACCCCAATTGGCAATTACCCTGTGATGAGAGTGGTGCTGACGATGACAATACGTCATCAGAAGATGAATTTGAGGGGGATCCCAGTACTCCTGATAGTGAGAAGAAATTTATTATTTTTGAATCCTGCCTCTCTAAGTTACTGAAAAGGTGCCCTGAGTGTGGAGATGTAGTGGTCAAAAATAACAGGGAAACAACAGGTTGTATGGCCAAGGATCACCCACATATCAAACACCAGTACGATGTCTGGCATCTGTCAAAGTGGGTGGTTAAGAAGCTCACCAATAAAGCCAAGCAAAGGGATTGCGAAGAACTGTCTCCATGGATACAGTCCATTTACAATCACTTGTGGTGGTCTGCTGCAACGTGCGATGGTAATGTGGATCTCTTGCATGAAAAATGGAAGTCTGTTATGGAGCACATAACGAACAAGCACAAGTGGTCTGGAAACACTCATTTTCACCAGTGCTGTCACAGCCGCATTTCATCAGCTGAAGCCAAGAAAATTTGTTGGCTCAAACCTGGCTCCCAAGCTCACTTAGCTTTAGAGGAAGTAGTTCTGAACACTAAACTTCTTAAGGATCTGGCTAAGCTTACTGATTTTTGTCACACTGGCAGACTTGAAGCATATCACTCTATGATGCTCAAGTATTGCTCTAAACGTGAGCATTTTCATACCAGGGCATGGTTGCTAGGACTCAACTTGCTGCTCTTGACAATAATGCAAACACTGGTCGCAGTCAAGCTCAGGTACAGTCGGGAGAACAGGCAGGCGAGGCGCGCTACAAGCTGTGCTTTCCAAAAGCAAACGAGCGATGGGTTGTGAAACCCATAAATGAGAAGAAATCCTACCAATATTTATCTGGTCTATTATCTAAAGTTGTCAAGCGGTGTGAAGAAGGGAATACAGCTGCCCAGCCTGTGCCTGTGCAGTTACCAAGGAACATCGCCTCCGAGCCAGCCCCACTAAAGGCAGACTTAATACAAAAACATTGATAAAGATTTAATAGATGAGGAAGTACTGGTATTAACCAACAGAGCTAATAGTTAAATATTATTTTCATTATTAGGCGAATCTTGGTATTGAGCATTGGTACAGCTTAGGTTACTGATACAAATGAATTGTGGTCATCCCAACAAGCCAGAGATAACCGGAAGTTCAAATATTCGTTCGGTCCGGTTGCTATGGAGTGACGTCATAGTTCCTGTCATCGCCTTCGGTTTGCGGTTTTCGGGAGATTTGACACCGAGCTTTCGTACTCCCACAAATTAAGCTCTGGCATTGTAAGGTTGGATTTCACAAATGTGAACCAAGGTAAAAAATTTAATATGTTGATGTTGTGCTGATAATTATTGCAGATTAATCTATGAATGATAAGTGGGCTCAGTTTGTTCAATTAAAATTGAACTTTTCATGAATCTGCTTTTTTGAGTTTAGACTTGACTTGGCAATTCTTTTTAATAATGTATTAAATCTGATTAAACTCCATTTTCATTAAACTCCTCCTCATCTCCATTAAACTCCTGATTACACTCGAGGTCATAATTTATTGGTAATCATAAAATACATATTTTTTTTTATTTTCTCTTTTCCTTTGATTTTATCTCATTAAATATTTTGGTTTTCATCCTTGCGGTTGCCAGAGATATATTTGTATTCACTATACATGTAACCCTTCATGGAACTTTAAGTACATGGGCATGGAACAATATTCATGTTCTTTCATGTATTTGCCTCCACAGGTACTACGCAGCAAGTCATGATTGGTATTATTCCAGTTCTGAAGTTGGAGTCCTGACATTGCAGTATCCCTGAGTGCTTCTGGGATATATAACATGAATTAGGTTTTGCATCGCCCATTATATGGAAGTTTTGGCAAGTGTTATATATCCTTTCTGGTTCATCCAGTCTGGAGTCCTGGCATCATAGTATGCCTGAGTACTTCTGGTATATGTAGCATGATTTAGGTTTTGCATCACACATTATATTGAAGTTTAGGCAAGGGTTATATATCCTTTCTGGTTCATCCAGGTTGGAGTCCTGGCATCATAGTATGCCTGAGTACTTCTGGGATGTATAGTATGATTTAGGTTTTGCGTCACACATTATATTGAAGTTTAGGCAAGTGTTATATATCCTTTCTGGTTCACCCAGGTTGGAGTCCTGGCATCATAGTATGCCTGAGTGCTTCTGGGATATATAACATGAATTAGGTTTTGCATCGCCCATTATATGGAAGTTTTGGCAAGTGTTATATATCCTTTCTGGTTCATCCAGTCTGGAGTCCTGGCATCATAGTATGCCTGAGTACTTCTGGGATGTATAGTATGATTTAGGTTTTGCGTCACACATTATATTGAAGTTCAGGCAAGTGTTATATATCCTTTCTGGTTCACCCAGGTTGGAGTCCTGGCATCATAGTATGCCTGAATACTTCTGGGATATATAACATGAATTAGGTTTTGCGTCGCACATTATTTTGAAGTTTAGGTAAGTGTTATATATCCTTTCTGGTTCACCCAGGTTGGAGTCCTGGCATCATAGTATGCCTGAATACTTCTGGGATATATAACATGAATTAGGTTTTGCGTCGCACATTATTTTGAAGTTTAGGTAAGTGTTATATATCCTTTCTGGTTCACCCAGGTTGGAGTCCTGGCATCATAGTATGCCTGAATACTTCTGGGATATATAACATGAATTAGGTTTTGCATCGCCCATTATATGGAAGTTTTGGCAAGTGTTATATATCCTTTCTGGTTCATCCAGTCTGGAGTCCTGGCATCATAGTATGCCTGAGTACTTCTGGGATGTATAGTATGATTTAGGTTTTGCGTCACACATTATATTGAAGTTCAGGCAAGTGTTATATATCCTTTCTGGTTCACCCAGGTTGGAGTCCTGGCATCATAGTATGCCTGAATACTTCTGGGATATATAACATGATTTAGGTTTTTTCATCACACATTATATTGAAGTTTAGGCAAGTGTTATATATCCTTTCTGGTTCACCCAGGTTGGAGTCCTGGCATCATAGTATGCCTGAGTACTTCTGGGATATATAACATGATTTAGGTTTTTGCATCACACATTATATTGAAGTTTAGGCAAGTGTTATATATCCTTTCTGGTTCATCGAGGTTGGAGTCCTGCCATCATAGTATGCCTGAATACTTTTGGGATATATAACATGAATTAGGTTTTGTGTCGCACATTATGTTGAAGTTTAGGCAAGTGTTATATATCCTTTCTGGTTCATCCATGTTGAAGTCCTGGCATCATAGTACACCTGAGTGATGAGCAAGTTTTGGAGATAGTTCATGCGGAGAGATGATGTAAGTATTGAACATTCTACACAGGTGACAGTTGTGGTCAGGTGCTTCTCAATTACTGGTTATACTGTATTAAAATAAGAAATTATCAGTGAAATTCTACAGGGGTGTAGTGAAGTGCCAGGTGGCTACTCCCCTCCTCCCCAGGACAAACATATGGCAGGAACACGTACCGGCACAATTTGAGGGACTGGCGAATGCTTAAAACCTTTAAAAGATTCGTAATGCCCAGACAGCCAACATATGGCCAGGTTATTGGAAGCGGAAGTTGTGACGTTTTTTATTCTTGGGACTTTTAAATTAATAAGAGGATACCCTATTTAAGGACCAAACCCGAAAAATGACATCCTTTCCCGTAACGTTTTCAGGTTGACAGACTGTTTCCTTTTCGTTTAGCGAGTTGTTTATGCACTGCAAATTGCAAAATGGCCAAATAATACAATTCAGGTACCCTATCTAAGGATCACACCGCCAAAAGAAGGGTGTTTCAAAATTTTCTTCCTTTTATACAATCTCTAAACCTCTCAAAATTTCATTGAAATTCAGGTAGAATCCCCCCTTAAGGAACGGGAACCTCGAAAAACCACATCCTATACCGCGACACATACCTATATAGCCCATATATGGGAGTAAACACGCCACCCCCACCCTGGGCCAAAATTATGGTCGGCGAAATAAAATTAGCAAGATTTACTGAAACTTCGTGGTTGTTTTTCAATAATCAATCGCCTCATCATCAATCTGCCATCTCAAATCCAATGCGCATTCATGGAGTATTAGTTGGGTATTTCTGCCAGAACCGGGTGTGTTAAATGAAAAGCAAAACCTATTAAACAGTAAAGGAAACTTGGAAGATGGCTCTCTAGTACTGATGTGCCACCGTATATTATTATTGCCTTAATATCCCCCATAACGGCTATTCGAATGACTGCTTTTAGCCATAAACCTGGATTTTATTTATCGCTGTTTTTTTTTATAACAAGACCTCTCCTCAATTCCATTGTCAAGGCAAAGAAGAAACGCGGAAAAACTAAAAAAAACAGTTTGAAACATTCTATCTTAAGAACTTTGGAAGTAGAAGTTTCGAGCATACACTTCTGTCCGAGGTTGACTTATTACATCAACAAGCCTGGGGAATTGAGAACATTGAGGGGTACTTCAGTTAGCGGTGTTTAATTAGACAGGTGAACTAAAACATTTCTCGTGGCGCGATCGAAATGAAAACTTGTGATGTGATGTGACGGCTTGATTTAGTTTCAAACATATATTCACACGACGGCAAGTTCCAATTGAACTACAGCCAATAGATCATACCCCATGCACCACACACGCACACTACAAAGGAGCGGATACTTGTAAGTTCTCGCATGGCGCGTGGCAGATCAGAAAAGTCCATGTTCACGCATAACGACACTTTGGTGAATTTCTTTTGAATGAAAAGTTTTACATCTATTCGTCTTACTTACGAAGTTCAGCGTATCATTATCCCGTATTGTTTTTATCACTTTTTCACGAATTCATATTTGCGTTTCAAAAAAATTAAAACGGCTAAATTCCTATGTAGCAGTTCCATCTTTAACTGTTCTTGCAAGCGAAAAGTTAACAAATCCCGGAAGTCAGGCGAATTTTGGTTTTTGTTATCGTTCTGCGATTATTTTTAATGTAACGATCGAGCTTCATTCTCCAAAGTGCCAAATAATACAGTTACTGTAATAGAAACAGTAATATAGTGTTCAGCTTTATTCTCCAAAGAAATACACACCCTTAGAACAACACACGTAGAACGTACAAATCCATCTAGCTTTCGACTGTAATTTTTTACGGTATTTACGTCTTGGGAATAATAATAGCTGCAGCTGCGTCCTATACTGAAAGTCGAAAATATAGCGCCAAATTAAATATGTGATATCCCCGTCTACATAGAGACTAAAAGAACCAGTCTCCGTTATGACAAACTACTCAGAAACGACTCCAGAATATATCTCTCGTACGCCAAAACTACAAAGGAATTACCATAAATAGTAATTTCCACATCCAGGGAATTACTAGGCCGCAGCAAAATGTCTTGAGGTTCTCTTAGCACTTTGAAGACAAAAATAGAATTTTTAATTATAAGCACACGCAAAATGAACTTTCACGCCTCAGGATTATGACACATTTGCGATAAAGTTGACACATACAGTGGAACAGAAATGACCATTGGCAGGGATAGTGTTGCAATGCTGTAAGCTGGTGTGCTTCCTTCCCACTGAGATAGAGGAGTAAAACTCCTCTATCTCAGCGGGATCCGAGGTCTGTTTTCGGTTGCTAAGAACCTCTGGCTCGTTCTTTCCTGCTATGCTAGGTATCCGGCTTTCTATTTCTTTGCAGTACCTCTCCTCGAAACTAGCTTTAGAGGCCGCGATGGGACCGTGTGAGAAGGTCGTAGAGTGGCCGGCTATTTTATAACCAATAAATCTTGCTGTAAATTGACAACGTGAGTATGTACAATAAGTATAAAGCGACGACAAATTGCTGGCGAAAAATCGATTTAAATTAAATGGGATCAGAAAGTATGTATTCATTAACTAATTGGATCAGGACGTAAGTCCGAATGTTTTGAAAGCCGGTAATTGAAAATTGGAAACTTTTGAGGCTAACAAAACAAATGCAAGGTCTCTACAGTTTGACGCCAGGTGTCAGTTTTTATTCGACTTAATATAAACGGCGTTTGGACAAATTCTCACTTCGTCCGAGTTTAGCGTTGACCTAACCACCGCCTGGCTAGCTTTAGAAGTCTTCGACTCATAAAACCTTGAACCTGACATGCCAGCAATTCTTCAAATGGGCTCAATCTAAGTGTGTCTGCTAATTTTTCAGTTTGCACTGAGCTTACCGCCCCGAGACCGCCAGCGATCAATCCATTTGAGGATTTTTACAAAGCCGCTTTCGGTTCCGCCATTTATATTTTCGTGGTTTCGTTCAGCACTGTCTTAGCCAACAGCCTCCTACTCCTCATCTTTTGCATCGACCCACTGAAAATCTTCCGGTTCTGGACTGGTTCAGGAACCGATATACGCCACTTGTTTTTTGTTCCTGTACTTGCAACATCCTTTGACGAACAGCTGCCAACCTTGTCTGCAAAGTATGTTAATTAAAAACCTGACATCAATGCTTACACCTCATGAGACACGTGATTCAAACATCGAATACGGCGCCTTAAAATTATCTACGTTGCTATTTGAGTAGAAGCTATACAGAAGATGAGATAACTGATATTGAAGTCTTCTTAAGCTCATTGCATTAATTGGACTCACAAATGTTAACCTGTTTATTTTGCCATCGAGGTACAATTTCAAAACAATGGAAAGCCGGTAATTGAAAACTTCAAGCTGATAATAAAAAAAATTGACGATCTGTATGATACCCTCTTTATATATATGTTGCTTGTCATGTGGCTTATATAAACACCTGCCACAATTCCCACTCTCAAAGCTTTGCACCGATCTGCCATCGCAACAAGCTAAGTCAAGAAGTCATCAAGTTCATTGTACAAATTTGTCCAGAATGAACCTAACATGCAATAATTCTTGGATAAACATTACCAGCAATTCAACAAATGAGCTAAATCGTTCGGCTTGCACAGACGCCTCTCTCCAGCCAGCAAAGACAGTCGATCCTCTTGAAGACTTTTACAAAGCCGCTTTTGGTTCTTCCATCTTTATATTCGTCGTCTCGCTCACGACCATCTTAACCAACAGCCTCCTTTTATTCGTTTTCTACGTCGACCCACTAAAAATTTTTCGCAACCCAACAACATATTTTCTCATCAGTTTGGCCGTAGTGGATCTATTGACAGCACTGGTTCAGGAGCCGATATACGCCACTTGTTTCATGTTGCTGTACTTTAAACATCCTTCCACGGGGAACTGCATACCGGTCATGGATGTTGGAAGGCATCTCGGAGCCTTCGCTATGACTGCTTCCTTCTTTATCGTGTTTGCCTTTACCGTGACGCAGTATGTCGTGGTGGCATCGCCTTTGAAGTACGGCCGATTGGTTACAAAGACGAAAGTCTTGATCAGTGTTGCGATCATCTACCTTTACTCGGCGACGTTCTGGTGCCTGCATTTGATGGGTGTGTCTACATATATTCGGGACATAGTAGAACTTTTCGTCCACAGTTATCTGTTGCCCATTGTCAATATCGCTTTCTACATGCTCTTACATTACGCCATGAAAAAGAAAATGACAGCAGGAAAATCGCTTCATAGTCAAGATGGAAAACGAGAAAGCAATAAGCATATCCAAGTGCAACGCAACTTTGTTCGTGTGAATTTCATGCTGCTTGCCGTGTTGATTGCATGTAACATGCCCTCGGCTGTTGTGTGGACGATAATACTATTCATGGAAGACAACCAAACCCTTCCTTCCGCGAAGACCCTTACAGCAAACCTGATGGTAGATAATGTGCTCTACTTAAAATTCCTGTTAGACCCGTTTGTGTACGCGTGGCGCATGGTGAAGTACAGAGAGGCTTTTTATAGAAGCATTCGCCGCAAAGGAACTGGCAGGAAGTCTCGTGATCATGACACCAGCTCCATTGCAGGAGGAGAAACCAAACAGGTGGAATGCTCAAGCACACCAGAAAACGGCTCACTGGTAACTTTGCTGAGTTTTAAAAGTTTGAAGTAACAAACTTTCTTTTCACCTGACCGCTATGCAGTTCTTTAATATGTCACCGGAAAATGCATATCGATTTAAATAATACACATTTCTCTGTATATGGATTATAACGCTTTCTCTCGTCAAAACTATTTGTGCCTGAGAACCCAATTGCATGCCTGATAGTAACCAAAGTTAGTGTTCATAGCACATGCAGGTTATTCCTGTTAATTTAAGCAATCGCAATGTACTAGTACTAGTGGCAAAGGTAGTGTTAGAGACGGTAGTAGTGGCAGTTATGGTCACAGAAGTAGTGGAAGTGTCGCTTGAACTAGCAGTGGCAGGTGAAGAGGCAATTGTAGAGACTGCGGTACCAGGGAGGAGGGTACAGGGACCAGGGGTCTGAACCTCCCGCTAGCTGTCCCTTGACCTTCACTCCCGGGTGCCGCCCCTTCCTTACTGACACTCATCTCAACGTTTTATTTGCATTGCGGAAGTTTATTCGTGGTTTTCACGTGACGTCATAAAATTCTGAAATCACAATTCGCTAGGCCTAATAAATTTTCGTTGCCAATACGTGTACGGCTAATTCAAAATATATCTTTTCGCAAATTTTCGATCAGCTCGCTAGTACCCTTCGTTTTGAAAACAGAGCATCTTGAATATTTGATAAGTTCTCGGCCGTATGTGACATCAAGCTGAGAACCGTGACAAAACTGTTTTGTTTAGAAAAAGCCTATCCTTTCGATTTTCAGATCTTTGAATTTTTCAGAAATAATAAGTAGCTCATGAGCCAAAAGTAGTCGCTATTGAATTCCAGATGGTTTCTCGTGCATCACGGCGGCTTTTTTTGTGTCCCTCGGAAGGAGGGACACAAATGCACAACTTGGTAATTGCATTGTGTCAGTCTTTTAAAACCAGAACATTCTGAAAAAAATCAAAGTGGCTGTGAGCCACTGAACTCGTGAATGAAAGAGTGTAAATGGTGAGGACCAAGGACGTTGAAAAGTTGATTTACAAGTGGGGTCTACCTGAAAACCGTGCAATGTTACCGATGCAATTTTTATAGTTGCTTAAATAAATGGCTGGATTCATAGTCAAGAAAAGATACCTTTTTTTGTCTTGGTGGTCAATTATTAAAAAGGGCGGGTAAAAAGTGCGCTTCGCTGTGAACATGTTATTAAGTGCGCATGTTAAATGGCCCTGTAACAGCAATCGTTTTATAAAGCGTTATTCGCGAAATGAAACTGAAGTCAAACGCTAAATTGGTTATAAGGTGGAAGATAGTAAATCGGCCAAATTGTCAAATGCGAAAATGTTAGTTTGAAAGCCAAAAACTCAAGAATCGTATAATTAAGATTAATTCATATATATAAGAAAAGCAAGAACTAACTATGTCGTTTGGAGGTGGGTTTGGCAAGATTTTCAAATAATTCGCGAACATGACTACAGCCTCAAATATTGTTCTCAAAGCAGGCTAGCGAGTTCGCCGGGTTGCCGTGTATCTGCACCTCTACTTATAATTGTCGCCTTAGCTTTTGTTAAAAAAAACTGTTTATTTTCGATTTGCGCAGGGTCCGGACTAGTTCAATCTCGCATTTAAGGCGGGGGTAAACATGAAATTCGCTCAAAAACTCAGTTTTTTGTTTTCCTTGGAATTTGTTGCTTTGGGTATTTAACTTTACTATGAAGAAAAAATTTTGCACCAATTTCCACTTTTTTTACCTTTTATTTTAAATTGCTTTCAGACACTCCTGTGGTCAAAATATGGACATAAGGGCCACTATAGTGGTTACAATTTTTAATAAATCAACTTTAATTGCTATCTTTAAGTTTAAAGTCAATTTTCTCATTACGCAATAATTTTGTCTTCAAGAAAAGATAGCTTGAGAACAATTTATCCGATTGATCTGAAATTTTCAGGGTTTCTTTTTCTCAATAAGTTTTGTGTTTTAAGCAGAGGAATTTTCCATATGATGCATGTACTCTAAGTTATGAAGTGAAACACATCTTTGATTTTCCATGTCAAATACAATCAATCATTATTTTTAATGTTTTAAACATTTTAGAAATCCCTCTGCTTAAAACAATAAGCAACATGTCTTCTTTAAATTGATATAAAATAAATTAATTTTTATCAGTTCTAGCAAGAGTTATCTTTTCTCAAGTAAGCCTTGGTAGCACCCAGCAGGTGGCATGGTTAAATGAGTGGTATCCTATTACAATTGACTTGTGGAGTGTGAAATATTTTTTTTCATAATCTTTGATTCATAAGCTTTCCAGGGATATATAGTTTGCTAGGGTTTTCAATTAAATCCTAGCTGTGAAAAATTATTGAAAAATGGCCTATTTTTCAGGTTTACCCCCGCCTTAACGTGTTACCTTGTAAACTAAATCAAATGTTTTCTGTTTCCTTATCTGTCCTCATTGCCATATTAGATCCTTTCGATCTTTGTCCGCCATAGTTTTTTTCATTAGTAAGCCTCAAACACTGACTGGCTCAGGGACCGCGGAGGGGGGGGGGGGGGGAGGGCTGGTAAGGCCGCGGCCCCACCACTTTTTTGCGCCCCCGCCCGCACTCAAGTTGCGGTAAAAGCGTGACAGAAACAAATCAAATACTATGATTTTATTCTTTTTATGAAAGAATTATTTTCAATTGTCAGCCCTCCCACTTTTCACCTTGCTCCGCGGTCCCTGTCGCTTGTGCAAATTACTGGTATCTTCGCCAGTGGAAGCAAGTGGGCGAAAATTTCCGAGCCCACAGTAATTTGGCCTGCAGTTATATTTCATGTAACGCAATACGGCGACGTTACTTTGGAGATAAACATTCAAAATGGCGGACTAGGTGTAAATCTTTTTTCTTTCTGTCAAAGAACTAGCGCTTTTGATAAATCATGTTTTTTTTAGCTGGAATGCCGTCCAAAGTGATATGATTTTCCGTTTGCGTAGACTTCATGTTCAGGTGAGTGGAGAAAGCAAATATTTGGTTTCCTTAGCTAGACAAAGATTCACACCTTTTGGCACAGGTTTGTATTTCAACCAAGAGTTGCAAATTGCGCTTATCAAGGGAGGCGCTTTTTCGAGTAAATAGGGTTTGTGAAAAACCGTATAAAATAGAAAATTTAATGTTTAACCCAGGAAGGGATCCCCCCCCCCCCCATTTAACAGAGAGATAACAAGAATTAACTTTAACACAACTTTTATTTAAAATTACAATGTCCATTTCATACATTCATGTTACTTGACTTCAGTTCTCCGATTGCATTGAATAATTACTTGAAAGATAACTTGAACAAGAGAAACTCAACGGACTGTGAAATCATAATTTTTCCGGTAAATAATTGAAAAACTCAACAGTACTTTTCAATAAATTCTCGAAAATTCTGTAAGTATCACTGTAATATGTACGCGAGTTTATTCTTCGAGATTCTGAATCACCTCAGTTAATCATAAATGGTATAGCAAGAGAAAATTGATTGCATTTTGAAACAAATATTAAGAATAACAAACATAACAGTTGTGAAACTTTCTGCTAACAAAACCCTTTTGACTGAACTCAATACGATTGGCAATAAAGTGATACGCGAGATGGGTTTGATAAACAAGTGTCTTTTTACTGTTTCAGTTGACATTCTACTGAACCTGCATTTCAGAAACAATCTGCGATTGCGCATTGTACTTCAGTTTCAAATTTTCTAGCGTGAGCAGTTTTTCAGCAATCTCACCTTCTCCAAGCGAGTTAACATTAACATCAAGGACTGTTTCCAACACATTCTTCCTGGCCATCAATGTAAGAAATCGGCCATCTTCTTCAGCAACTACAATCTTGGCCATAATGCTCTGTTCGCATTGCGAAAGTCGCATGCTGTGGCCACAACGATCACAACGTACGATTTTCTCCGAGGTAACTTGTTTCAAATTACCCTGGCAAGTGAACGGTTCTTCTGATGTTTCTGTCCCTGAATATACACGGGACTTATTATGAACATCTCCATTTGTACATATACAGGCATTCATAGTGCTAAAAATCTTGTTGATCACAATACACAATTCTCTCAGATCAGTGCGCAACACAAAATGGCGATTTGCAACGCTTGCACAAACCATGTGCTTAGTCAGGTGACTTTAACGAGTAATTCCCGAACACCACCGATTGCGAAGCACAATCGATCTAGCTCCCAACACAATTAAATAAATTGACTTTCAAAATAAATGAACAACGTTTCGAGTTTATACATAAAAAAATTGGATTGTACATTCTAAAAGCCTACCTGTGTTTATGAAGGTTGCGAGGCAAGAACCATGAAGACTTTCCCCGACTCAAAACAAGCGATGCGAGGGGTCTTCATCGCAGGCTAGCTGGATTCCACGAGTAAATTCACGAAACGATTAGCTGACATGAAGTGTTCCCCGGCCGCAAAACAAACGATGTTATGTAGGTTGGGAAGCAAGAACCATGAAGACTTTCCACGGCCTCAAAACGTATGATGCTAGCTGAAGTCGACAATTAAATTCGCAGAACGATTCGCTGAAGTAAACAAGAACCATGAAGACTTCTCCGGCCGCAAAACAAACGATGTTATGTAGATTGCGAAGCAAGAACCATGAAGACTTTCCACGGCCTCAAAGCACGGCCTCAAAACGTATGATGCTAGCTGAAGTCGACAATTAAATTCGCAGAACGATTCGCTGAAGTAAACAAGAACCATGAAGACTTCTCCGGCCGCAAAACAAACGATGTTATGTAGATTGCGAAGCAAGAACCATGAAGACTTTCCACGGCCTCAAAGCATATGCAAGTTCACGAGTAAATTTGCAGAACGATTCGCTAAAGGAATAGAGTAAGCTCAAAATTTAAAAAGTCACCGTAGATCGTCCAAATAGCCAGCCGAGTTCAAAACACAACCTCGTTCCCAGGGTCTCTCCCTTGGAATTAGAGCCCGCGATACATGGCGATAGTACTTGAACGATACAAATTGTGCACTAGTCAGCGGCATTAAAAAAAAAGTTTACGGGAAATGAGTGAGCGAGTGAAATTAGCATATTTGGAACCACTATACTCGTTTCATTCCATTCACGAGTAAAAATGACAAACTGAATGCATATTCCTGGGTCATTCTTCACGGACGTTTGTCGGCTACCACATTGGACTTAGAATTAGTACAGAAAAGTTACTGAAATGTTAACAATTCTGAGAACCACACACTCAAATTACGCCGTTACAGAAACATTCCGCTTACCTGCCAAGTGAAGTTTCAGATTCATGGCTAAGTGTGAATAAATCTCAAGATCAATCGTGAATACGGAGTTCTTGCTCAATGTTCAAGCCTGAAGTTGGCGGAAGATCGGCAAACGTTGAGCGAAGTGCCAAAGCAAACTGAAAGACGGTTGAAAAATTTGAAAAGGAAAGTGAGTTAAGGTGCGCATGTATGAATAAAATCGTTCTAATCAAAATGTGCGAGTTCACGTTCACGCGCAGCGCAGAATTAATAATTCATCATTGAAAAATATCTTCATTGATTCGTATTTCTGTTTTTTTCTGTACTGTTGCTCTTCGAAAATGTCAGATTAATGGGCCGAAGTCAGCCTCCGCCTCCAGTGACAGGTCCGGCTATGTCCACACTAAACCGGATAAATTTGAAAACGCAACTTTTTTCTCCGGATTGGCCTTCCGTCCACACTAAAACGGCGTTTTCAGTCACCGAAAACGGAACTTTTTGAAAACGCTCTCCAACATGGATAAATTTGAAAACGCTGGCTAGGTGTGTTAGTGTGGACGGCGAAAACGGAACTTTTTGAAAGCGCTGACATCAAAACAATCGAATAACGTTGCTTGGACAATGTGGGCATGTTCTTGCATGCATTAAGCGTTCCTTACAAGGCAGCGTTTCAAAATCGATGGCGAAACAATTTGAAAACGGTATAATGTGGACAGAAAACATTTTTGGAGGTGGATTCCTACGATTCCTACAATATTTCCTACAGTTTCCTACAGTGACGTCACATTTTCCGTGGACGTGTAAAGACGCTGTTACCAAGGCAATCTCTGGTGGAAAGTAATATGGCGGAAGGTGGCGAGCAAATGTCTGTAGAAATGAGCAAGTTTCTAGAGGCCGTTGCATCCAGTAGCAATACTTCGTTCAATCATCCTAACGTAACCTTTTTTCGCCATAGGTTGCTCGCCGGAATTATTGCTCAAAATGAATCTTGGTTGCTTAATTTTATTTCTCACTCTGATCGATCAGCGTCATAGCAATTCAGGCAGGTTTTTCATAAGAAGGGTTGTGTTATAACTTTTGATGGTTTTAAAAATACTTTTGACGTTATTAGAATTACTTAGAGAGAGGTGCTGTTGTGACCAAAACAATTTAGCTCACCTTCACGTTCGCACGTGTGAAAAGGCAATGCGTTAAGTGCAAAGCACTCAGACATTGTAGGCATAAAAAACGCTTGTACATCGAAATGAAAGCATATTCGTAAGGAAACCTTTTTCTACTTTTTCTTTTGATTGTGCTTATGTTTAGTTTTCCTGGTTTTTTTTTTTTTCACTTTTTTTCCACGCTTGTGTATATCCTATTGTCCTTGGCCGAACATGCTTGGCAGGGTTGCCAAAGGGTGAAATCATTGGACATGGTTATTTTACAGTGCGGCTACTGTTACCGGGGTTACCCAGACAAAGTTAACCAATCACAAAGCAGAAGGGAGTTTTAACTTCAGCATTTTTAACTTCAGCCAATGAAATGTCGAGTACAGAACAATGAAATTTCGACTTGTTCGTTCACCAAACGTTCGTTCACCAGGTACACAAACCGATTCTGTTGCGTTTGACTATCTCGAAAATAGGGCGCAAAACAAATCAAAGGTAAGGAGTCTGCCAACCTCACAAAATGGATAGGTACCCCTGAGGCTATAAAAATCGCACAGGCAGCACAAGGCAAGGCGTGGACATCTTTTTCAGCAAATTTGTAGCCCAGACAACTTTTACGTTGGACCACACAGCAACAGCTGAAATATTTTACAAAGAGGGTGAAGGCAGTCTGCAAAGCGTCTTCGGCTCGGACAGCAGGTATTGGAGCTCTGGAATGAAAAGCATTGGGAGTGGATGTAGTTGGCGGCTTCCCATACCAACTGACGCCGCTGGGGGTAAAAGTGGTTGTCACCCGTGCCTGCAGTCCCTTTCAGTGACACAGCGCCGAGTCTGAAAGACATATTTAACAAAGACATAAAAATCTACGTGACGCCAGACGAGTACTTCACCACGAAGTTCACGGCGGTATTTCAGAAGACAGAGCTAAAGCACAAGACCGGTGCAGAATCGAAACGCTGGCTCGCCGGCCCGAATTTGAATACTGGAACCAGCAGTTGAACTTCGCAGTCTGGTGCGCGACAACATTGTTTCAGCCAGCAATTTATAATACAAAAATTGCATGGGTAAAGTCTGTGCACGAAGGAATAGAGGAATGGCGTGATCACACCTGTCAGCAAAGCACATGAAACGTATATAATTTGGTTTTATCAACAGGGTTGATATCGTGAATTGGCCACCGTAAAGAGATTCAAGAGCTGACGTTTCGAGCGTTAGCCCTTCGTCGGAGCGAATCAAACGAATCCGACGAAGGGCTAACGCTCGAAACGTCAGCTCTTTAATCTCTTTACGGTGGCCAATTCACATTATCAACCCAGTTGATAAAACCAAATTATATTGTTATACTTCCCACCGACTCAGTACCACAGTTTCTTTAGAAACTTACCTCCCCTATTCACATGAAACGTAGCCTGTGTGCAGCCGTCTCCTATTTCCTAAAGCGAGGCTAATGAAAGGAGAACACGTTTTTGAAGGATCAATAACTTAACTTTAATTTTTGCCAGCTTGTCCTTAAGCCGTATCGTAAACAAGGAACAACAAGGCAGTTGTATATGCTAACGAGAGTATGGAACGGAACGAAATGCCTTATCTTTAAATTATATTCTTGAGAATTGACCAGATGGAAACGGAATTCATCCTAACTTGAGTCGATTGTAACTGTTGTTGTGAAGAAACAATGAAACATCTCTGCCATTCTTGAGAACGTATCATACATTTGACAGAAAATCCCCTGTTACGCCAAATAACTTTAATTTTTTGTCCTCATCTCGACATGAATTGACTTCATATAAAGTTGCTGAAGTAATTATATCACGATATTTTCATTTTTTATGATGTTTAAAATTACTTTTCAATTGAAACGAACGTGTGAACAAATGTTAACCAAGTTGAAAAACTCCGCGGCGAAATGAAATAATAAATATGATGTAGGTTTTTCTTAACATAAACTGTTTTTTTTCCACTTATTTGTCAATATAAAGTAGCAAAATTAAGTCGTGTCTATATTATCCTTGAGAATTGACCAGATGCCACGAAATCATCAAACCCCAAAATACTGCAATGGTACAGTTCAACAAGTTTTGCTCCAAACTTACTTAACCAAAAGAGGCACATAAATCACAAAACCTGATTAACAAAATAGTCAGAATTTATCTTTGATTGGCAGGGTTTAACACCCACACAAATGATGGAAAAAACCATCAGGAATGAACATTTTGATAGTTCAAACAGGGCTCACTCATCTGCATAACGAAACCCTTCAAAGGTAAATTCCTCTTCTGGACCAGGTGGAGGATAGAAGCTTCGAATACACATTACAGCGCAAGAGGGAAGGACTACCCTGATTTCCTTTCCCAAAATACCCCAGCACCAACGAGCCAATTGCCTGTAGGCAATGTGTCTAAATAGTTTATGCTCTGGTCCATCATAGGGATCTTTGTACTGTTGCTTGTACTGGTACCAAGCAGTTTGTAAAACCCATCTATTTATACAGACTGGGTGAAACCCTGGGTGCTGGGTAATGCAACTTGGTGGTTCTTGGCATTCACCACTGGTAACTGCCTCGGCAAGTTTAATTTTTACTGCCTCTATTTCTTGGCAACAAATACATGCCTCCACTCTTCCCATGACCTGGCAGTTTTCACACAAACACCTAAATTATAGAAAACAGAAAATCAAGTTTCTCCAAGCATCTTCAGAAAAATATATGAATAAATTTACCAATTTTGTCAGAAAATGAGCCACAACAACATTAAGTGAAACGAAAGACTGTATAAATCTTATGTATAGGGTGCCTATAAACGGTTTTTATTACATTCAGTAGACAATAAAAGAAGGTTTTTCAATTCTTATGGCAGGACTGGAGATTACTGGTGCCAGAGGTTTCGCCTTCTTAGCTACGATAAGCGACTTCTGTTTGGGAAAACATGAAGAAGAGAGTTGCGAAGGCAACAATGAAATGGAACTCTCGCTTCTTTCGCAATTCTGGGACAACATTTTGCTTGAATTCCCTTCTAAGGAAGCCTCCAAGACCCAGGCCAATTTGAAATACGGCTACATTTATTAAGTCATTGCCTCAAATTTTATGAGGTGACAAAAGCCACATTTGATTTTTGCTTCCTTGAATGCTGCAATCGGTTAGGTTTTTAAGCTCAAGATGGCAAGACCGGTTTCGGATTCCTAAGGAGGGATCCTTCGTCAGTTGCTAAAGCTTGTTTCTAAAGAGCTCTGAGGCGAGCTAGTAACAAATAGCTCTGAGGCGAGCTAGTAACAAGTGCCGATGAGAGAATCAACTCCGCTTTTATAGTATCATGCAGTCAGTAACAGGGTTGATCTATTGTTTATATTACAGTAATTATGCAGATTGGCGGTTTTTACACGATGCGTGGAGTTAAATCACTCGAATTAGCTGAGTGAAAATGATTTTGCGAGTGTAGCTAGCGCTAGTTGATCAGAAATGGGCTGTTGAAATCCGTTAGCTTTGTTGAGCGTAGAGATTCGCTCATCGGCACTTGTTACTAGCTCGCCTCAGAGCTCTTAGTCAAGCTCGCCTCAGGGCTCTTTAGAAACAAGCTTTAGCAACTGACGAAGGATCCCTCATTAGGGATCCGAAACCGGTACGGGTCTTGCAATCATCAAATCACCTAACCGATTTTAGCATTTAAGGAAGGAAAAATCACTTAAGGATATCCTTGTCCGTTCAAAATTCCTCCCACCAAAACAACAATCATAAAAAAGCAAGAAGCCTTGTTTTGTACAGTAATATGCACAATAAGGAACGTTTTAACGACCGCTACATCACACGCCAACAGTCTCGAACTGTTCTAACCAAAGCGGTAATCATAAAATTGTTCCTCCTATCAAGTTGATGTTTCAAATGCGAGCGTAGAAGCTGAGGACTTGAAGACTTTATTATAACCTAGAGGGATTTTTCTAGACTGTTCACAGTCCGCTATTTTTTCGTATTTTTCCTCGATCGGCGAAGGCGGTGAATGAATCGCGAGAGAGTTTCCCCAATAAGATGCAATATACATTCCGCAAACTCTACTATGGATCGAGCGTAGCAAATTAACGATCCGTACGAATCGAACGGATCGTTAAGCCGTCTGCCCCACACACTCAAGATCATCAGAAGGGGGGTTTTTTCTAAGTCCCCGTAATGAGATGCAATATACGATCCGTAAACTCTACTCTACGGAGCGTAGGACATTTAACGATTCGTACGGATCGAACGGATCGTCAAACCGTCTGCCTCACACACTCAAGATCATCAGAAGGGGGATTTTTTCTAAGTCCCCTTAATGAGATACAATATACGATCCGTAAACTCTACTCTACGGAGCGTAGCACATTTAACGATCCGTACGGATCGAACGGACTGAATATGATTTTAACGGATCGATACAGTGCGGGTGTATTGGACAACCCTCTTTTAGCTATTTTTTCGTATTTTTCCTCGATCGGCGAAGGCGGTGAATGAATCGCGAGAGAGTTTCCCCAATAAGATGCAATATACATTCCGCAAACTCTACTATG
Organism: Blastomussa wellsi; assembly: GCA_947652115.1. Classification (NCBI taxonomy): domain Eukaryota; kingdom Metazoa; phylum Cnidaria; class Anthozoa; order Scleractinia; family Plerogyridae; genus Blastomussa; species Blastomussa wellsi. Next base: position 14,238,972 of record OX393564.1, on the reverse strand, counting down.
GATCGAGCGTAGCAAATTAACGATCCGTACGAATCGAACGGATCGTTAAGCCGTCTGCCCCACACACTCAAGATCATCAGAAGGGGGGTTTTTTCTAAGTCCCCGTAATGAGATGCAATATACGATCCGTAAACTCTACTCTACGGAGCGTAGGACATTTAACGATTCGTACGGATCGAACGGATCGTCAAACCGTCTGCCTCACACACTCAAGATCATCAGAAGGGGGATTTTTTCTAAGTCCCCGTAATGAGATGCAATATACGATCCGTAAACTCTACTCTACGGAGCGTAGGACATTTAACGACCCGTACGGATCAAACGGATCGTCAAGCTGTCTGCCCCACATACTCAAGATCATCAGAAGGGGTTTTTTTTCTAAGTCCCCCTAATGATATGCAATATACGACCCGTAAACTCTACTCTACGGAGCGTAGGGCATTTAACGATCCGTACGGATCGAACGGATCGTCAAGCCGTCTGCCCCATACTCAAGATCATCAGAAGGGGGATTTTTTCTAAGTCCCCGATCCGTACGGATCGAACGGACTGAATATGATTTTAACGGATCGATACAGTGCGGGTGTATTGGACAACTCATAACTTTTGATTTTTTCATTGAGATATTTCCTTCTCCTTTCTTTCTTCATTTCTTCTTCAGATTTTTCTACAACCATGTATATCAATATTGTATATAATTTTTCTAAATTCTAAATTTTTAAATTTATAAAAATGATAAAATACTTAATTTATATGGATCAAATTGAACATTTAAAGAAAACATTAATCCATCTAGCTGAAAGAGAGGCAAAAGGAGCTGGACTCAAATCGTCACGAGTCAGCCGAGCTAAAAAAAGATAACAAAGATTACAAAAGAAAGAGATGATGAATTTAAAAAATTTAAAAAATTTTATTCCACATTCAGCGCATTTACATTTCATTACCGTACGACCATTTTTTGTCTTAACAAAAATTTCACTACCAGTTAGACACAATAGCTTCTCAACTATATATTCTACGGGGAGATTTTCTTCCCCCTAAACCCCCCTGCAGGTTAGCTTTACGGATTGTACAGATAAATTTCTCATTTTTATCCGTGTCAAAGTCAAATACCTGTAATAAATCAAAATAGGTCTGTGCAGGGGGTTTAGCGGGACTGTGTCCCACTCCCCTATGCATTTCATTTAAAAAATACAAGCAGAACCATCCATAAGTCGCTGTAAAAAATTCTGTAATTGTTGATTTTGATGTAAGAGAGTTAAGTGGCATACCAAAACTATCAAAGTAATTGATAACATTATCTCTAACGTAAGTCGCTACCCAGTGACTACCACTCATATAAGCAGATTCTAGGTTATAGATGAAAAGTGCTAATTTATGATTATGAGGCACAGTTTGATCGCGACTGAGAACGTTTTTAATTGGAATCTTCAGATACTTACACCATTCTAGGAGATCAAAATTACTGAGGGGGATATCTCGATGATATGACACAGGGGGGCTCCGCTGTCCGCTCCAAGGGTTCTCCCCTAGAGAATCGCTCCGATTAATGGTATGCTGTTGAATGGACTGTTCTTTCCTAGTAAGAGACCTTTTCCCTGCGTTCCGCCCGCTCCTCGGGTCTTTTTTTCCCCTTCCTCCCTGGCCTTCCCAAGTGCCAATAAAAGGAGGTGGATATGAAAAAAGAGGAGCACCGGTACCTATACGTGGTGATGCTCCGCCATTAAAAGGAGGTGGATCTATACGTGGTGATGCTCCACTCATTCTAAGGCCTTTGCCTCTAATAGCATCTACAATAATGGGAATACCAAGACTAGCTTTCAAGCTACCGATACCATTTCCTACCATTAGGACATCACTACCCGTTAAATCACTCTTTCCTAAACGTAGAGTCACTTCTTCATTTTCTTTTTTTGGCCTTGAGAAAGACTGACTGAAATTCTATGTAATTCTGTCATTATATATATTAAATATAAATTAAAAACAGGCAGGCCCCTGTCGTGACGGGCTGCACAATTGCGTTGCTTACGAAAAATTAAAAAATTACTTCACCAGATGCATCATGAAAAGCGATGTTAGAATATTTTCTTTCATGTTCAAAGACAATAACAAAAGTAAATTTGTTTATATCTAAATTAATATTAATTTCACCATTTTTATATCCATTCCTTTTGACTGATATCTTTATTTGTGGAGAAACTTGGACTTGGAGCAGACAGCGAACTTGTATCAAAATTACTCACATTATTTGCTCCTAATATTTCTATACCAGATGATTGTGTATTTAAATTTAAATTTTGTGGATTTCTGAAGTCAAAAAAAAGTATTGAATAACTGAAGATAAATCCCATCATTAATCAATTTACGATCCATCTGATTTTCTTCTCTCGAGATATCAGAATATTGCTTTAGAAGATATAAAGATACAGCAGAGTCTTCATCATCATCAATGGAAATTCCTCTCATAACTTTATTACCCATATTTATAGCCTTTTCAAAGTGAATCTCATTGTCTTTATAATAATACAATGCATCATAAATCTTAGAGTCAACATCATTTGAGTAAGCATTTATTCCATAAAGAGTCGTACTAGGAATTTTTTATATGAAGTGAAGTCCTTTGATTGGGACTAATGACTGATCACTATAAATACCATCACTGAAAACTTCGCTGTTAATGATATTTTTTCCCTTTTAGGTCAAATGAATTTCCATCATCTGTTTTCAGAAATTTTAAATTCACGTATTCATTATTGACAGCCATTTTAGAATCTTTTAAATAATTTGAGTAATCACCGATAGGAGAGACATCATCCCGAATCTCTAATTCAGTAATTTTATTGTCACCCATCTCTAGATTGCCTGTCATCGCTTTCCCCCCATTTATCCACACAGTAGGTCTAGGTAGATCATAAATCCGATTACTTTCCATATCCAGATTACCTTTTAGAACTAAGCCTCCATTAATCGTTTTAGTTCTATCTAATTTTAGAAATCCACTATCAAGATATCCCTCAGTCACTCCATCTGTAGAATCGGTTGGTGTCTATAAATTGGTAGCCACTTGGATCAGGAATCTTTCTAATAGCATCATCAACATATGTTTTAGTAGCAGCATCTCCATTATTGACAGGATAATCTCTTTTCGTCAATATCAAAATTACCACCATCAGTCAGATTAAAACCAATTCCAGGTAATCCAGGATCACCTTTTTCACCCTTACCACCGTCACCTGATGATGATGATGCTAATTGTCCATTACTAAAACCCATTTAAACTCATCGCTAATGATGAGCTTGGGAGCTGGTGCCTTAAAGGATAGTGGGGTCCAAAAGCAAGCAGCAGAGAGGAGGTATCCATGGCAACCCTGGAAGCGGGAACCACCCCTCAGGCAACCCACTAACCGACACCGTCACACTGATAAAACAATCAGTGGAAATACTTACCTATGATAATACTTACCTGACAAGAACACTTACCGTCCTGCCCGCCACCCAGTAGGGAGGGAGGAGAGGGAGCGAGAATTTGCAGCTTTCAGCAAAAAAGATCCCAGACGATCAGCAAGCAGTTATTGTGATGATCCAATACGATCAGCAAGCAAAGCGACAATCCAAATGCAACACTGGCCACGAACACAAAAACAGCCCTGCAAAAACCCCTGAGGGCCGCCCCGAAGGTCACGTACTGCAAAGGCGGAGACTGCTGACCGCCTCCGCTCGAGTTTAACTTTGCCTAAATGATATTTAGCCACATTACATTATTAGGAGGGGGGAAATCCCCCCCTAAAAGCCCCCGATCCGTCACGCTAACCTGCAGGGGGTTTAGGGGGACGTAGTCCCCCTAGTGGCTCATCAAAGTTTTTTTTTTTATACTTTTGTTAATCTTATCAATGTAAGCGAAACTATAGGGTTCTGAAGTAGCTTTTGCTGACATTGAGTTCTTTACACATTCTTGCTGTTTCAGCAGCACTAGGACTTTCAAAGATACAGAAATGAGAACAATTCAACCTAATATCTGTAGGTGTAAGATAATAAGATTGACTTAAATAGATGACACTACAATCATCTTGTAGACTATCAAGAGGAATTATTTCATCATTATGCCCTTGGGTCATAACCACTATAATCTGAAGTAGGCTCGGTCGACGACACACGACCGTTAAAAAACTCCTCGGTAACCCCGCCTCGATAATCGTCCTGAGGGGGCCAGGGGAGTAACACAAAACTTGTTGAGAGCAATTGACGGTGTGGTACTCCGGTGAGGTATAGTTTGTTAATGAGGCGGGGTTACCAAGGAGTTTTTTAACGGTCGTGTGTCGTGACGAGCGTGTACAGGCACAATGGAGATCTTTTTACCTTGGATTTTTGAAAGTAAACGGCCGCTTGGCATCGATGACAGAGCCTGGACTGAGTTGTTGTTGAGTTAAAATGAAAGTAGAACATCTCTTCTTGGAATTCGCGATGGATTTGAGGCCGTTTGACCATTTTAAGCTGGGATTTTCGCTTGGCTCGTCGGGCGTTCCGAACTGGAGTGTGCAGCCTTGTTCTTTTCTTTGTAGTGGGGAACCCAGAAAGCGATAACTCGCCTAAATGGCCAAGAATCGGCAAAATAAGCGTCCAGACAAGAAGAAAAACACAGTGAAAGTAAGGTAAGGCAATTTTATTTAAGATTTGGCAGTATTTCGGTTTGCTAAAAGGTGTTGTAAAATATTCCCATACAAACTCTTATATTTTGTGATCCTGATCACAACGTGAGCTTGGGCTGCCTGTGACTTGATGAAATCATAGAGTCACTCAATCGCCGTGACTGGGCTGCAGAAAGGCCTGCGACGTCGAGTCGCATCTACAGGCCCGCGACGCCGAGTCGCAGAAGATGGTTTTATTGATTATGCACCGGAAGAAGACCCCTTTGAAGATATGGATGCAGAAGGATAATTAAATCTAGAAGATTACGCAGCTCCACAAACAGAAAAACAAATTGCTCCTCACTCTTCCCAACCACCTAAACATGAATGGATCAGAGTTATTGGCAAATAGAACCTGGAGTGCCACAAGCTGAATATGATGAAATACTTGCTATTGAACCACCACCTGATGAAGATGAGGGAGAAGAAGGTGAAAGAAGCTAATAAGATTTTAGATTATTTAGATCTTCCTAACTATGATGACGTTGAAAAGAGATTAGCCGAACCTGAAATGACAGACACTAGACAACAAAATTATCTCAGTACAGTCATAAAAAAACGCAGAAACGAGAAGAAGACAAGTAATTGCTTTTAAATCAGATGCTACTAAAAATTTAAAAAAGGCGTCATCGATGCAGGGGAAAGGGATAGAATACATAAAAATTCTGATAAATTTAGATTAGATCTTAATGATTATATTGAGCATTATAAATTTAAAAGCAAATCATTTAAAGGTTACGGTGTGAACGGGGGGACTAGGACAGGCCGCGGAATCTATTTTTACAATTATGCTAAAGAACTGCTAGAAAAATTAACACTGATAATTGGAGAAATAGAGGCTGGTAATACTAGCATTAAGATGAGAAACACTGGTCAAAGTATCTTAGACGCACTCTTACGATCAAAAGCTATCAATAAGTCACAATACCAAAAATTAGTCAAGCGTGTCGCTAGCGCGACGGGCCTGTAGATTCCTAGGGGGTGAAGCCCCCCTGGAAAATTCCCCCCTAAAAATATAATGGAAAGAGAAATTTCATTAAGTAGTTTTTCTGTTAAAAATGAAAGAGGTAACCGGCCAGGTGATTTTACTACAAGGTTTTCTCAAACTTTAGACCTTAAAGAAACTGATGGAAATTGGTACATTGGTTTTAATAAAATTATCACCATGGCTTTTACATGGTCAAACATTAATCCTGGTTATAGCAACCAAAAGAATTCTTTTAGCAGAGATGGGGGAAGTACATTTACAGATATTGATTTTCCAAAAGGAGTCTGGGATTACAAAGACATTGACAAATACATTAAAGAGAAGACTAAAACCAAGAAAAGTGATGGTAAAGATCACTATCCTATTACTTTAACATTTGATGATCCAACTTTTAGAGTGATAGTAACTTTAGACAAGGACTATCAACTTGATTTAACAAAATCTAATTTTAACAAACTAATAGAATGTGATAAAGTAATCTTAAAGGATGAGAGGAATATTAGTCCAAAAATACCAAATTTATCGGAAAATACTGATATTTTAAATATTCATTGTGATTTAATCAGTGAATCATTAGTAGATGGGGAAGAATCAGATATTATTTTCAGTTTTGCTACAGGAACTTTAACAACTTCATACAATTTTGTTCTAGAACCACGGCGTATTTTTTTTAATCCTGTCAGTAAAACATGAGTTTCAAGTATTCGAATCTATATAACTGATGGTTTAAAAAGACCAGGTTATTTAGATCATTTTTTTTTTTTTGTATTTTAATGATATTTATTGATTTTCCGATTTATAACATACAGTTTAAACATACACTATAACTTAACTTAGTACAGAGAAAGAAAGGAAAAAAATTATAATAATTAATTTACACACAGACAAACATATACACACAAACCCCTTCATAACCATCTTTTCACATTGTTTAGATATTAACATATGTACAGTAGCGGTACACGATCGCACATTATTTTGTGTTATATTTGCCCCATTTTATATTGTGAGCTGTCAGTTTATTATTTGATTTGGCAATTATTGTCTCAAGTTGATAAGTCATTTCAATTTTGGAATTAAAAACTCTAATTGAAGGTAAAGAACTACTTTGTCTACAATAATATATGTATTGTTTGGCAACTAGCAAAACGTGATTTACAAATAATTCATCATCACACCTTGCAATGCCAAACATTATATCCTTTTCAGAAAGATTAGCGATTTTAATCCCTTGTTTGTCAAACCATTTTATAACTTCAGCCCAAAAATTCTTAGAATAGCGACAAGATGTAATAAGGTGCTCAAGGGATTCATCCATTTCTCCACAAAAGGAACATGCCGGAGATTGTACGACTCCAACTTTATATAAAAAAGCATTTGTTACAAGACATCTGTTAAGCAATTTATACTGAAATTCACGCGACTTTGTGCCGGTGTCTAAGGTAACACGAAAAGGCAAGCTGTAAAACTCTTTCCATTCTAAGACATCGCCACCAAATCTGGCGTTAAAATTCGACTGAGCAGTCGGTGGGGTGATGATTTTATTTCGAAGTTCTTTATAGACAGTCTTAGAAACCGCTGTTTTTATTAGAACAGTTTGCTTATTTAAGTTTAATTTGATCTCCTCGTGTATATTAAAAGGCTCATTCTCCATAAAGGAGCTTGCTCTTAAAGCTTCACGCCATTCAACTGGTAAAGCATCAATTAAAGTCAGAAGTCTAAATGCATCAAGCGGCGAAATCCTTAGCTCCTTCAATATGCGGTTGCTTTTAATAATAAACTCATTGTTATCGGATATTAAATGCCTAATTCTAATTATTCCTTTCTCTGAGAGATTTTTAAAAAACACAGACTTGCCTCCAATACAAACAAATTTATTATTCCAAAGAATCATATTTCCAAGATCGTTTCCATTAAGATCCTCTACACTCCCCCAACTTGCCGCGAAGCACTTTGCAAAACTTTTAAAGCAATCTTCATAGAATTTTGGCAGCTTTATCGGCAATTTCTGCAATTCATAGTTGCAACATAAGATCAATTTCCCTCCAACAGGTTTGAGATAATGCAGAAGAATTGTTTTCCAGCTGCTCGGCAGATCACTTGCCAATTTCTTGCAGCAAAGTACTCTTTGCGCTTCAACAATAGACTCTAGATGTGGGGCTTTTAGTCCTCCATCTTCAATTTCACTAACAAGAGCCGAGCGTTTAATTTTATCCTTTCCCTTCCAGATAAAATCGAAAATAATTTTATTTACTTGTTTCACAAAATCTTTATCCATTGGTATCAAACTCACCCGATATACGAATATAGGGATAATAAAAGTTTTCACAATTTGGATTCTTCCGATAATAGTCAAATCCCTCCACATCCAGATTCGTAATTTTTGTTGAATAGAGCTTATTAATTCATCGGCATTTAGCTTATTTCTGGCTTGAATATCATAAGAGAAGTTCACTCCCAATATTTTAACAGATTTCTTGACTTTTATATTCTGAAATTTGTCTGGTACGGCGTTTCCTTCCTGTGAAATATAAGCGGGATTGCCTAATAACAATATTTCTGATTTCTCATGGTTAATTTCGAGGCCCGAGCAACTTCCATAATCTTTTATAACCTTGAGAAAATGTTCAACAGAGAGGTCATCTTTCAGAAAGCCAGTCAGATCATCAGCAAAAAGGCCTAATTTAATTTCTTCTTTCTCCACTAACAAGCCATGGATGTCCTTGTTGTTGCGTATGCTAATGCATAAAATCTCTAAAACTATAATAAACAAATAAGCGGAGAGGGGGTCACCCTGTCTTACTCCTCTTTCAACTGCAAAGGGCGGAGTAGAAAATCCGTTGTTGAGGACACAACTTGAGATTTTGTTATAAAACGTGTAGATCCATTGTATAAACGATGGTCCAAAACCATAAGCAGCCAGTGCACGAAATAAAAAATCCCTGCTTACAGTGTCGAAGGCTTTTTTAAAATCTATACAGATCATTTTTCCTTCAATGTTGTATCTTTTAGTAAATTCCATAACATCTTTAATCGTTCTAACTGCATCGAAAGTGGTCCTCCCTTTGACATAAGCACATTGGTTGTAATGTATAATATTAGGTAACACAATCTCTAATCTCTTTGCGATAGCTTTTGAACCTATTTTAACATCTAAAATCGGTCTCCAGTTTGACAAGAGCCTTTTGTCTTTATCTTTTTTCTCGATTAAAGTAATTATAGCTTCTTTTTGGGAATTTGATAATTCGCCACAGTCGTAAGAATAGTTTAAGCTTTCAACCATAACACCACCTAAAATGTGCCAAAACGCTCTGTAGAACTCGACTGTTAAACCGTCGTTTCCAGGTGACTTGTTACCTTCAAACAGCTGGAGACTCTTATGACACTCATCGACTGTTAGCTTTCCATCACATATTCTTGTGTCATTATTGGAAAGCTTTGGTATTTTAGGATTTTTTAAGAACGAATTTAATATATCCTCGGATGGACTGAGGGGATCCTGTTTGCAGAGATTAGAATAGAAATCATGAGTTTCTTGTAAAATCTTTTTAGGATCTGTAATAAGAACTCCTTCTTTATTGAAAACTTTACGAACAGAGCTTTTAGCTTTTTTATGAGTTTCAAGGTTTAGAAAATATTTGTTACTTTTTTCACCTTTCTCGTACCAAGTAGCTTTTGATCGAATTATGGCGCCTTTTGCTATTTGTTCATAAATTGAGTCGTATTCCATTTTCAGCATTTCAAGCTCCTCTTGGTTCTCAGCTGTTGGTGACTCGTTGCATCTTTCCTCGCATATCCTTAGTGAAGTCTCAATATCAGAAATCTTTTTTCTTCTTTCACGTGCCCTTTCTTTACTGTATTTTATTGTGACTTGCCTAATCCTGTACTTAATTAAGTCCCACAACAATCTTTTATCAGTAACACTAATAAACTCATTTAACCATTTAGGTATACTTTCATTTATCAATGTGACGAAGTTTTCGTCGTCCACCAGGCTAGCATTACTGCGGTTTTCAGAAACATGCGAACTCTGTTCATGTCGACGGTTACGTTTTTCGCTGCCGTCAATCATCAGGCGGACCTCTCAGAAAACAGAGGTACGCTTCAACAGGGTCAAAAGGTCACGTCTGTCAGTTGTGATTGGTAGACTTCGATCCATTTTGTTTGTTTCTGATTTTCAAGGTTTATTAACTTTTACCGTAATTATGATTGACGGTAGCGAAAAACGCAATCGTTGGTTGGGTTTTGAACTTCAGAGTTCGCATGTTATTGAAAACCGCAGTAAACTTCCAAAAGGAGGGACCATGTTCTGATTTGTCTATACTGTTAAAATGAAGCAAGATTACTGAGTGATCGGAATTGATCGACGGAATGATATCAGACTTTTCAATCTCATCTTGGCAAACGTCGCTGATTAACCAATAATCAAGTCTTCTCTGAATAAAAGGGGTTTTTTGTCTCCATGTAAAACGTCTCGTTTCCGGATTTCGTATGCGCCAAATGTCTACTAAGTCAAAATCCAAGCACAGATCTTGTATACTTTTGACAGAGTCTTTTTTGAATGGTCTGCCGCCAAAACGATCAAGGTCAGAGTCAAGTGTGACATTGAAATCTCCCCCGAGAATTATCCTATGCTCTGTGCTAACAACATGGTCATCAATGTTCTTATTTAATTTTTCAAAGAAACGATATTGCTCTTGAGTCTTATTTGGGGCGTAAATATTAACAAACAAGAAAAGCGAGCCTTGTACTTCAGCTTTCATTATAATTAAACGGCCTTCGTCGTCGGAGTTTATAGATATTAGATTAAAATCAAGGTCATTCCGCACTAAAACCATCACCCCACAACTATGATTAGATCCATGAGAAAAATGAAGCTTACCTTTCCATTGCGCTTTCCAAATGTGTTCCACATCCGCAGTACTGTAGGTCTCTTGAAGGAAGATTATGTCGTATTTTCGCTCATTTAGCCAGGTGAACAGAGCTTTCCTCTTTGTAGAGGAACGAATCCCTCGAACGTTAAGAGAAACTAACTTAAAGTTTAGATATTCCTTTTCGAATAGGACTTAAAAAGTTGAAAAACATAAGAGAGCTGATAAAAAACCAGTACCGCAAACTGTACATATATTAACTGAGGACCCAAGGGGCATTTACACACACACACTAAAGACAATAAACATGAAAACAATGAACAACAGAAAACACATGAAATCATTAAGAAAAGCAGCAGATATTCTATATCTATGTGCTACCTTTGGGATTTAAGGACCAGACTTGTTCCTCTACGATATGCAAAGTTCGCATTCTACGCCCGTAAACAAAATAGACCGTGTAGCAAGGATTTTAAACACTCAAAACACCATCAATATAAAGCTTATCTGGTTCTCGCTTATCAAAATATGCTACTTTGCCTTCCTCTCTCGCTTTCTTCATTTTTGGCCACAATTTCTTCCTCCTGTCTCGTATTTCTTTCGGAAAATCAGAATACACTTTCACATCCGAGTCATTCCCTAGATCTCTCACATTTTTAAAAACAAGTTCGCGTTACGGGAACCTAAGAAAGCGTACAATTATCGGCCTTGACTGCCCTGACTTCTTTTTCCCGAGTCTGTGGACCCGCTGAAAGTCTATGTTCCTTGCATCTTCTAATTCTAATTCATTCTCCAGAAACCTGTACACAACTTCACTTGTATTCTCTATACCCTGAGCTTCTTCGGGGAGACCGAAGAGGCGTAAATTCTCTCTCCTGCTGTAGACATCCTGATAAGAAATTTTATCTTCCAAGCCCTTAATTCTGTCTTCAGTTTGTTGCTCTCTTATCTTCATTTCCTCAATATCTGCATTGGTAGACATCAATCCCGCTTCTATCTCCTGTATCGTCTCCCCCATCTTCTTAGCTTTTTCATCAAAGGATGCCATACTCGCTTGAATCTTGTTTACCGCATTCTCCAGGCTAGAAATCTTAGCGAGAGCTCCTTCAAAAGTTTGTAATTTCGTCTCCATACGTTCAAGTCTGTCTAAGATTTGTTGAAGCTGTTGACCAATCTTGTCAGTCATCGTTAAAGCTTTCAGAACTTGATCGTCACTGTCGTTGAGCGATCCCACGCTTATATCATTCTCCGAAGCGTCGTGTTAAAACTTGAGACGAAGAGCCTTTTACCGTCTGGCGAACACGTTTCACTATCTGAATTAGAACTCTTACTTGTTCTTGTTCGCTTAGGCGTTTTCACGCTCGCCTTGGCCATAAAACAAAGGAATAACTAACTGAAAAGTTTGAAATTTACGGGAGCAGAAAGAGAAGCGTCTTCACTCGCTCATCGCCAGTCCCAGTGCCAAGATCATGCAGACACAGCATTTTAATTAATCCTAAAAAAAGTCCCCTGGAGGGTAGTCCCCCTAAACCCCCTGTAGGCTCTCCCTAAATCTCTTGGTAGGCTCTCCGTGCGGAGGGTTTAGGGGGGCGGAGTCCCCCTGAGTTTTCTCCCCCTATAAAAAAAGAAATCGAGAGAGTTTGTTACCCGAAAATGGGTTGATATGTCTGCAAACACCGTGACAATGGACTTATTGTAGATAATCTTATGAAACCACTAAGGGGCGCAGTAAAAACTACAGCTACTATGCTAACCCAAGGAATAATAGCAGCTGGTGTATCTCTTGCAGGGAAAAAAGGTAAAAAGGTAAAAAGGTAAAAAGGCAGCTGAGTGGGGGGTTTAGGGGGCAGGCCCCCCTAGAGAAATCAGGTGACCTTATCCGAAAAAGGCTGTCTCAAAGGTCACTCAATCGCCGTGAAGGGGCTGCAAAAAGGCCCGCGACGCCGAGTCGCAAATCTACAGGCCCGCGGCGCCGCTTGAGCCGGACTAAAAAGACGCAAAATGATGTTTGCACAATGATTACTAATTTAATAGAAACGAACTAGTGCAATTTCGTCTTCAAGACTCTATAAGAGCTCCAGCTAATGGTCAAGAGCAAAAAATACAAATTTCATGTTTCTGATAGAAGTATTATGTATGATTGGTTTAACGCCTTTTTTCAAGTGCGTTAAGAATCCCAACTGGTAGGAGGCAGACCAGTTGGCTATTTTCAAGCGCAGCCAAGGAGTTGAACTCGGGGCTACCGAGAACAACGCCAGAACGGGACTTGAATCCGCGACTTACAGATTTCAAGTCCAATGCTATAACCACTCGGACACGCTGCCTCCACGTTTCTTTTTAGAGCCTCGGGTATGCCATTTCCCACATGTTTTCTAGGGTGAAGTTTCATAAATCAAAGTATGAAAAAAAACACGCCATATAACCGACTAAGTAACTTAGTTGATTATAGGGGGTAAGTTTCTAAAGAAACTGTGGTGCTGCGTCGGTGGGAAGTATAACAATATAATTTGGTTTTATCAACTGGGTTGATAATGTCAAATGGCCACCGTAAAGAGATTCAAGAGCTGACGTTTCCAGCGTTAGCCCTTCGTTGGAGCGAAGGGCTAACGCTCCGACGAAGGGCTAACGCTCGAAACGTCAGCTCTTGAATCTCTTTACGGTGGCCATTTGACATTATCAACCCAGTTGATAAAACCAAATTATATTAGTTGATTATAACCTTTGGCACGTGTCAGGTCGCTTTTCGCCAATAAATCTGGCATATCCTAAAAGCTGGACTGGACCCTGGACTCTGGACTCTGGACTCTGGACTCTGGACTCAAAAATATAAAAAAAATAATAAAAAATAATAAAAAAATAACAAAAAAAATAAACAAAAAAATAAAAAATAATAATTAAAATGAAATAAAATAAAATGAAAACTGTCCCCCCAGGACAAAAATATCTCACGCCACCCTGCCCCCAGGAATATATTTATTCCCCTCCCCGACTCCCCCCCCCTAGAAAAAAGTAAAAAATAAATAAAATATTGCATCCCCCCCAAAAAAAAATCCCCCCGGAAAAATTCAAAATAACAAAAAAGTGAAAACTGAAATATAATTCCCCCAAAAACAATACCCCCCGGAAAAAAAACAAAATGTTTTTTCCACCCCCCCCCCCCCAAGAAAAAACAATTATACTGTTCAGTCACAAGATACGAGTGTCGATATTCTTGCACTACTCGACAGCATCACACATCGCTGCGCCGTGATATAAGGGATTGCTTACGTCCTTGGTGTCCAAGAACAGTAATATGTTGTCCCTGAAATGCTTTACAACAGCGCTATTCGCGTTCTTAAAAGAAAGATGGCTTTTTATCAGCACGTAATTCAGATGTAATTAGCTATTCACTGACACGGGAAAGTCCGTATCAGCTACAAATCATAGCGCACAGACAGTGGGTAAATAAACATGGCAAACTAGCTGGCAAAACGAAGAGATAGTGGCGAAAAAAAAATATTTTACTAACGCTTATCAGCATTCCGTTGTCAAAGATGACATTGATAAACTGCTCGCTAAATGGGTCATTATCCCTGCAGCACAGGAAACAGGAGAATTGTTTTCACAATATTTTTTGCGACCGAAAAAGATGGCACGCACCGTGCTATTGTAAACCTCAATGCATTTAACGAATATATAGCCTACCGTCATTTAAAATGGATACTCTAGAGGCTACAGTAAAAATGATGAGACCAGGTTGTTTTATGGCCTCAGTAGACTTAAAAGACGCGTATTAAACCGTTCCTATCCACTCATCTCACCAGCAATACTTAAACTTATACATAAACCTGTTTGCCTAATGGCAGCTAGTACCCTGCGCATATTTACTAAACTATTGAAGCCAGTGTATGCCACACTTCAGCTTATGGGACATCTCAATTCAGGGTATATTGATAATTCTTATCTACAAGGCCAGGAGACACCTTCCACGGAATGTTATAACATCATGATAAAATAGTAAAGTACAAGCAATAGGTCAATAATATAAGTTTAAGGTAGAATTGATTTCCAAATTGACGTACGGTGCTAGCTGTTTTGGACACCTCTTTTTCTGAAACAGGCATCCGTGGATACGTAAATAATTGTTTTGCAGATTTGTTCGAGTTTCAAAAGTGCCTCCTTTTGCGATGTATTTTGTTTAATTTTATATAGTTAATGTTTTAAAGGTGTCCGGAAGTCTGTTCTTTTGGCTTTCTGTTCGCATCCTAAGCACTGAAATGCAGAGATGTCAACAAGAATTGTTTGTGGAGCGGCGTCAACAGCTGGCGCACGTGGAGATTGACAAAAAGAAGCGACGGCATGTAATGCGCCTGTTTTTGACGTATACAGTTGGTGTTAGCGTGAAAGTACACATTTCCGAGCTTCCCCTGTCTTCGTTCGCCTTCCATCACATAGTCGCGACGCATTTTTGTCACGACAACAAGATCGGCAGGTGGAGGCATCGGAAGCCCTGCACTTCTAAGTGGCTGGCCACACCCATGACAAACAGCAACACGAAGGTCACACAAGTGCAACAGTGTAACTTCGAAGAGACCAGGAGTTGGATTTGGCTTCTGAGAGACTGGTGCATTAGGCGTCTGATCCTGGCCACGACAAGATTGGAACTGGGACATCTGTGCAGCATTGGTCCATGGCGGCTGTAATGGAAGTACGGATACAGGGGCGGTCTGGTTTGTGACTGAGGTTTGCCGAAATGTTGCAAGTTGATTTCCAACTCCTATTCCCTGGTGGGGCAGATTCTAAGAATGTAACATAAAAATATCGAAATTATAATTATTAAACATCACTAGATATATTTCCATTCTCTAATTGGCTTCTAATAACTGTCTATGGAAGTGAGCTATTGATCAAGCTGTTGGATAGATACCGCACATAAGGGAGTGGCCAAAAAATAAACTTAAAGGGTCGCGGGGGGGGGGGGGGGAGTATTAAATTTGTTTTTAGCCTTCGCAAAGGAGTGGGTTAACCCATTTTTACTTGGAGTCTAGTTACGGGTGGGGGTGGGGGGTGGGGCATGTACATTTGCAGCCATCCTTGGGGGTGGATCAGAAAAGTTTTAAGCCAAAGTACATGGGGTGTGTCCTGTTTTATTTAAAGGAACCCCCTTTTTCAAATCCTCCTGTCCCCCTAAAACATACCTGTTGGGATGGCGTAGCTGTGGCGGTTCGTACAGGTAACTGCATCTGCTGTTGGGGTAGGGAAAAGCCCTGAGGAAAAGCACTGTTGTAGTTGTTGTTGTTGTTTGTGGAGTAGGCTGGGCTGGAGAAACTGCCTAGTTGAGACAAGCTAGGGCTGACACTACTGTTATCAACGTAATGGTCAACGGTGTTCCTTTTTCTTTTATTGCTATTTGTACTGCCCTTCCTAATTTGTGTCGCCTTTGTTCTTTTAATACCACGACCAGCAGGAAGATCCAGTGTTGCAACGGCACTGATTTTAGGTGTACTTCGCAGGTTTCTCCTAAACCATTGTAAGAACTGCTCTAAGTTTCCGTCAAGTTCAGCAACAGCAAGTGTGTGGGAACATAAGTGGTGAGCTACAAATCGAATACAATACTCGCTACATTCGTAATACGATCCGTAATGTTTGGATTGTTTACTGCTGACAGTATAAGGTGATCTGGTATTAGACTCGCTGGCCACATACCTCAGCCGATTACTGGTCATGCCAGGTGCTGTGACAATGGATTCTTCTTTACGGGACAACAGCGAAGCTGCATTTTGGAACATCGCCTGTATAGTGGGAAATGGGATGCTGATTATGCCGCTGTTTTCTGCAGTTATACTTAAAGGCGTCGTTGAATTTTGCGTAACTTCATTGGGGCAATCATCTGCAGGTGACGAATTTTCGCATCTGACCTCAGCTTTGAAGAACTTGTTGAGACTCTTTTTGAGCCTTACTTTTCCTATAGTATATCTGTTCATCAACCTTAAGGTCGCTATATGAGGGATCTAACTGGAGGTTTCCGATACCAATGACAGCTAGTTGCTCCTCAGTTCTCTGGTGGTCGACAGTATTTCGAAGGAGACGTACACATTGGGGCAGAGATAACCTCTTTTTCCCAGTGGCTTCTTTCTCCCTCTGCAGAACGGCGTTCATGCATTCGTTGGCATTTTGATCGTACACACTAGGCGGAGATCCAAGCCCGACCATTGAACGGATATCTGCTCTCATTGTTCTTTTTATATCTCCCGCTTTGTGCTTTAGAAAATATTCTAAAAACCGCTGTCCTTGCGAATGCCTGCTTTTCCACTCTTCTTCGATAGCGTCTAACTTGTCGTCAAATTCAGAGGCACTTAGTGCGTCAATCAATCCAGGCTGCCTTGCGTTTCCTATATTCTTGCCAAATATGTCATTTTTATATTTCTGAGCTATTGCGTTTGGAATTCCAAGCTCTGTAAGCTTTGAAGAAATATTGTCCTTCATGTGAAGGTCACACATCAGGTGGACTGCATACGGCAATGGCCGTCCAAAACCATCCGATAGTGCTTTTTCTCCGTCTGTACCAAAGGCAAGGATGTTTTGCGTTTTGTCATTGAGTTTTATCATCGTCGACGACAGTTCATAGTAGCTTCCCGGCTCTTTACGGTGATGTAAAAGAATAGGTCCAATTCTTACTGGGTGGTTTCCATCATTCGTTCGTAGAAGCAGATTACGATAAGTGGTGAGGGTGACGTAATACCTTCCAAAATTAAAAGTCGGGTCAACTCCCAAAATTGAAAATTTTGCTGGATTGCAGCAAAATCTTTCAA
Source organism: Blastomussa wellsi (assembly GCA_947652115.1). NCBI lineage: Eukaryota > Metazoa > Cnidaria > Anthozoa > Scleractinia > Plerogyridae > Blastomussa > Blastomussa wellsi. The sequence goes on along the minus strand of OX393564.1, from coordinate 14,221,637 downwards.
TATCGTGTAGTTGTTGATTCGTCGCAAGTACGACGCAAGGGTCGGCCGAGTTGTCTACCTTCCTGACAAACGCTGTCTCTGGTGTGCGATTTTCATCCTTAAGCATTTGTAAAAGTTCGACAAAATCATCGTCTGGTTTTTCTTGCGTGTTTTGCTTTAAGTTGTGCACCTGTTTGATGTCACGTGCATGACTTGCCGAAGATGTTAAACCAAGAACCCCGCCACTTTCCTCCAAACTGTTGTAAAATACCTCTTTGGGTCCTTTATATTTAATTTCGTCTTTAAGTTTGTCTTTAACAAGTTCTGACGTTCGAAAATAAGGCCTGTCGCGTAAGCTATTGCCATGAGGTCTTACTTTGACCTCCTTCTCTTTCCCATCAAAGACGTATTGCACAATGGCCAGTTCATGGAACTGGTTGTTTGAATCTGTAAATAGCCAAAACACGGTATGAAATAATAATCAATAATTAATTAAATAAGCAATTAACAATTGTTAATGGAGTCAATCGTCAATCGCTCGTAAACTTCTCTAAACATTCACTCTTAGATTTCGCTCATAAACTATAGTGCATCGTTAAGGTTGGGGAATGTATCGTTCCCCCAAACGCTATATTCTTTCTCTCGACAGTGCTCCGTGCCTCGTGCTTTCAAAATCAAAAGGGCGGGTTAAATTTAATGGTCAGCGAGCACTCCCAAAAATAATGAGCCAGAGAGTCGGCGGTATATCCCTAACAACGTAACATTGGAAAAGGACAGAAATCGCCTGCATTTTATGACCGGTGCCAGCCTTCGGCTCGGTCCCAGTTATAAACAATATTAAACATCTGTCTGCAATGGGAAAAAATTGAAATACCTGTTAAGTGAATGACGATCCTCGTCAGTTCTTTCTCGCTAGCATTTCGAAAGAAGGACCGTGTACATTTGTATACTCCTTTTCCCCCATTCATTGACTCGTTCACTTTTATCGTTGACGTTCGTGTCTTTTTGTAGAAGAAAGTCTTTGTTCCAGTAGCATTCCATACCCCAAGGTCATCCGCCAGAAGAACCTTTAAGGTTTTCACGTGTGGTGATGTTAGATTTACCACAAAGAGTGTATTTTTGGACACAGATGTGGGAACTGCCTTTGCCACTCTGTTTAAGTTAATGTTTTCGTTAAGAAGTAACGTAACAGCGTCGTCAGTTGTGATTCCTTTTCTTTTTCCTAGGGTGTACACTGGAAGCATCCGGTCCTCGTTCCAGAAGGTGTCAGTATCACTCGAATCACTGTCATTTGTCTGGCGGAAGCGAAGTAAACATAGCCTTAGCATAATAAAATCACAGAGAAAACCAACAAAAAAAAAACACAGACACAGGTCTAAAGTAATGATTTATTGTGGTTACCTCATCGAGCTCTTCCTGCGGAGATAAGTGTTCTTCTTTTAAACTGTGAACTGACTTTCTCTCTGCCGTAGGAGAGAAATATGAGGGCAAGTCATTGTCACTGTAAAAAACAAAACAAAATATTAGTGTGATCTAGTGAAACTTGAGTTTAAAGCTATCGAAGAGATATCCAAGTGTGAAAGAGGAGCGCCTGCTTGGGTTTTAATTTTACTGGGCTCTTTATTTCAGTGTCAATTTTTATGTGACTTGAGCCCGCAATCCACTGTAAACCATTACATGTACTTCAAAGCAACACGCGACCTCGACGTCCCTTACGGCCTGAGCCCTCGATATAGTCATGTGATACTGGTCAGCGGATACCTTGTTTTGACCAAAATGTCGATGTCCAATATCATGTAAGTGCCATTTTGCGCACACGCCCGCGAAACATGCCGCTAGCCAGTTGGGATCAATTTTACTATGGGTAGTGTCGACCGACATATCGACCGACCATCGACCGACATGTCGGTCGACATATCGGTCGATATGTCGGTCGACACTACCCATAGTAAAATTGATCCCAACTGGCTAGCTAGTCGACCGCCAGTAGGTCGATAGTAGACCGATATGGCGGTCGATAGTCGGCCGACTGTCGACCGATATATGTCGACCGATAGTCGGTCGCTATATCGGTAGACAGTCGGCCGATATTTGACCGACAATTCACTGATACTTTGCCGACACTCGGTCGACATTTGGCCGATGTTTCACCGATACTTCACTGTCATTTCATTCCCTAGTTCAACATCAAAATGTTTGATCACCAAACAATGTTCGAATCACTGTGCTTAAGCCTTAGCCGCCTCACAACTAGTCTACTGGTTACAAAATAAAAATCTCACTCACAGTACTTCTACGCTACTGAACAGTACTGTCGTCACTATCTTTAATGTACCGTATTTCCAATGATTCTTTTCATAATATTTCATAATATTTTAATTCATGGAGCTGTAATTGTTACTCCTTTGCAGTTTCACAGGGGGCGTCGGCCTCAAAGAGAAAGATGGGTACTGGGGTTGTTTGATACACAGTATGCTCCAGCCCGACCATACCTACAGCTCGTAAGGCGACGCAATGCGGCGACTCTTTTGCGTATTATTCAAAGGAAGGTTCAGCCTGGCTCCATAGTGCACACGGACCAGTGGGCGGCATATCGGCAACTCCAGAGAAGACTCGGCTTACAACACGGGGCGGTGAATCATTCTCTACATTTTGTCGATCCAGTAACCGGAGTCCATACACAGAATGCTGAAAGCAACTGGTGTACGGCAAAGGAAAATTTTAAGAAAATGAAGGGAAACACAAACCCTGACTTTCTCATTGAATACCTTCAGGAATTCACGTGGCGAAGGTGGTATGGTGAGCCTCACCCAAATGGATGCTTTCGAAGGCTGCTCGATGACATTGCTGAACAGTATCCCCTTTGAGGGAATCAGTCAATACCATTGTACAACACACAGCAAACAAAGATCGTCTCTTTCTGCTACCATCATCCCACACCCTCAAAGTAGGCTTGGTTCCATACCCCCACCCCGTTGAAAACATTTTTGTTGGTTATTTTACTTGTCAAAATAAATTTTTATTGGTTCAATTGAAACGGTCTCAGAATGTTTGCTATTGAAGAGATACAATTCAGCCAGTTCCTAACCCTAAATCTCTGGTCTCAGACTAAACAATAAAAAAACACAGAAGCTCTTTGGATAGGCTTCCAGCATTGGAAACGACCAAATAAGGTGAAAACTTTAGGGTTATGGTTAGTCAGTAATAAGGCTCAAATGTTTATTAAAGCAGCCCATGAATTTAGTCACAGACAAAATCAGACTTATAATTGATAATAATGATAAATTTCTTTCAAACTTACTGTGTTTAAAATATGAAACGGCAAACATTTTTGGCTAATTGCTTATGTTTTTGTTTTACGCAACCTGAAATTCCATCACGAATGATACGTCGCTCAGAGTCGCTCTTTGCGTCAGTTTGCGTGGTGAAATAGTTACTACACTATTAGTTATAGTGTTACGCACTTTATATATATATATTTTTATGTATTTTTTACAGACACTATTAACAAAAAATATAATGTGTGTTAAAGTAAAGTGAGACTAAAATAGAGCTGCCAAGGTGCGATAATACTTCGGGTGTGTTTCTTATGCAGTCGCTATTTCTTTTTGAATTTCAAGGTTTTCTTTGATAGATAGTAGCTTTGAAACTCTAAAAAATCTCCGCGAAGGCTTGTAATTTAGTGCCACGGCAGCCGCAAATTCTCCCTACGCAAATACGCAAGGGCGTACCTGACGGAGTAGAAAAATAATATAAAAATGATATAACAAATAAAAAAGAAGAAAATAAAAGCTAAGCACAATTCGCCTCAGCTCGTTTAATTCCATCTTTCAGTGAAGGTTTTCATGTGTTTCTAAGTGAATTTAAAAGTTAACCTCTCTAGATGGCTTCAGAGGACTCATAGCCGGCCAATGGTTGAAAATGCTATTTCGCAGGCCTCGATGGAAACCTAGATTCTTACTCTGAAATTTAATTAGCCGCCAATATATTTCTAATCCTTTATCAACCAACGTGTGTTGCAGAGCAAAGTTCCACAAATATTTCAAGCCTTAAAACGGCACTTTGCTGATGTTGTTTTCAGTTTAATGTTTGGCAGTAAAACTTTACGTACTTCTCAGCTATTAGCTAATTTTGCAGATCTCATGTTAAAAAACGCTTCATTCTCAGCCGCTGAACAATTCTCAGTAAACTCCATACAGGACTTTACGTCGGACAAAAAAAAAAGCGATACCGATAGACTACTGACACTCGGCCGATAGACCACTGACACTTCACCGATATTCCACCGACACTTCGCCGATATTTCACCGAGACACGACATTCCCTCTGTCGGTCGAGAGTCGGTCGTCATGTTGACCACCACGCAATTTTTTGTCGGCCGACTGTCGGCCGCCATATCGGTCTACTATCGACCTACTATCGACCTACTGGCGGTCGACTAGCGGTCGACTATCGACCGACATATCGACCGACCATCGACCGACATGTCGGTCGACATATCGGTCGATATGTCGGTCGACACTACCCATAGTAAAATTGATCCGCCACTTGTAGCAGCGCTACAACTGCGTGTATACATAATTTTAAGAGGGTCTCAACGGAGTTCACAGTTGAAAAAAATTCATCCCACTTTACTGGGCACATATATACCCCAGCCGTTCATACCAAATTATAGGAATTGACGCTGTGAGGTGTAACATAAACTTAAGGGTTGAAAGAGAATATACGTACGCGTCCGAGTCGGTCTCTGAAAGGCACGGAAACGTGTTGCTTGAACTTGGTTGCTCGACTCGTAACTGAAATAAATTAAATTGCAATATAAATAATATATAATCGAATGAAAAAAAACGTTCTGTTTATTTGTACAATTTTCAATTGATAGCCAAGAAACATAGTCAGGGGTTACCTTCGGCCAAAGCCTTTGTTTTACGGTAGCTTTCAGAGCTCCTTCGTAACCAATGGAACAGCTTCTGCTGGAAGTCAGTTAAATGATATTTAAGAGTGTATTTGGAAAACTGACAGTGGAGTAAAATGCATTTCGAAATGTGAAAACTTGTTTGTAAGCAACAAAGGAAATGATAATATTTAGAATATTACTTACGATCTAGCCAAGCTAGGCATCTTTGTAGGCGTCTTTGAAGGCGAATCTTTTTCAGAACCGCTTAAAATCGTAATCAACTCTTTGCCGGCTTCTTTTGCCCTGAAATGCATTTTAAATTCACAAGCTAAGGATAAAATACTTAGTATTTAAAATTGCAGATGTTTTTTTTTAATTAGAATTCGCTTATCACGTTCATTCAAATTCACTAGCCACTTACCGTGTAACGCTTCGTCTCCACAACTTTCCTGCAACACAAACACTTGGCATTAAACGCATGCAAAAGCAAAAAAATAAAAAAAAATACCCAAAAGCATGACATCGTTCCAGAACACCAAGCTGTTTACCTTTTTCGTTAGAACCTAGCCTCTTTTTGCCTCGCTTGTGCGAACTGATGGCAGATGACATCGACAATACTCTATCAAAAATAAAATAGAAAACAAATATGTATTTAAAAAAAAATTGAAATCATCAAATAATATTCGAGTGATACAAAAAGCGCTCGTAGGATGTCGATTTGGAACACGAGAAGGGAAATTTCAATCTCCAAGCAGCCATGTATTATTTAGTTTATTTTATAAACCTACTTATAGATCACCCAACAAAATTACTGGATTCTGATCGGACGAAAGGAATACAATTTATCCCAAAAAGTACTCAAAAGACAAAGAAATCCGAGACATCCGAAGATTTCCGAACTTGACCGAAGACTTCCTGAAATTCCGAAAGTGGTCCCGAATATTTCCGAAGTTGAACCAAATACTCCCGAAGATTCCCGAACTCGATACGAAGATTTCCGAAAACGGCCCGAAGATTACCGAAGGTGATCCGAGGTCTTCCGATTTTTTCCGAAGTTGAACCAAAGTCTTGAATGATTTCAAAACTCGGCCCGAATATTCCCGAAGGTGGACTGAAGAGTTTCAAAGGCTTCTGTTTGTCTTTATATGTACTTATACGTTTTCGCGGCATATATACTAAATAGGATAACTTAATAAACACGAGCTACATTTCTATACAGTAACAGGGTATATGAACTTGCCTCTTTGCTCTCTTTTCTTCCTCCTTCTCGGATTCAGACGAGCCTTCCAGAAAGAAATAATATCATGCACACTGCTTTAGAATGAGTACGACCTATGCGTTACATTTGATACATCAATGGCTTATACAAGCGTAATAATACTTACTTCCATGTACCACTTGGGCGTAGCTGCGTTTCTTTTTGTCGTAATCCATTTCAGTCTAAGTAAACGCTTAATATACTTTAACAATATTTAACAACACTTGGCGAAATGACCACAACTGCATCAATACCTGTACGAAATAAGCAACAATGTCTTTGTCTGAACAACGCGTTACGTGCGGGCTATTTTTATTTTGTTAATTGGGTTTTGACAGTTTGGCTGATAAAATTGCCTGTCAGTGCTATCAGATGTGTTCACATAAAGTACTACTGGCACGTGAATTTTTCTTATCTATTCACGTGAATAGCTGTTGACCATCGAAATGGAATGGCAAATAATTGTAGTTGATCGAAAGTCAGGCGCATACAAATGCAACTTTTTTGGACACCTACGTGTTTTTTTTCGCCACTATCTCTTCGTTTTGCCAGCTATTGTTTGCCATGTTTATTTACCCACTGTCTGTGCGCTATGATTTGTAGCTGATACGGACTTTCCCGTGTCAGTGAATAGCTAATTACATCTGAATTACGTGCTGATAAAAAGCCATCTTTCTTTTAAGAACGCGAATAGCGCTGTTGTAAAGCATTTCAGGGACAACATATTACTGTTCTTGGACACCAAGGACGTAAGCAATCCCTTATATCACGGCGCAGCGATGTGTGATGCTGTCGAGTAGTGCAAGAATATCGACACTCGTATCTTGTGACTGAACAGTATAATTGTTTTTTCTTGGGGGGGGGGGGGTGGAAAAAACATTTTGTTTTTTTTTTTCCGGGGGGTATTGTTTTTGGGGGAATTATATTTTAGTTTTCACTTTTTTGTTATTTTGAATTTTTCCGGGGGGATTTTGTTTTGGGGGGGGGGTGCAATATTTTATTTATTTTTTACTTTTTTCTAGGGGGGGGAGTCGGGGAGGGGAATAAATATATTCCTGGGGGCGGGGTGGCGTGAGATATTTTTGTCCTGGGGGGACAGTTTTCATTTTATTTTATTTCATTTTAATTATTATTTTTTATTTTTTTTGTTTATTTTTTTTTGTTATTTTTTTATTATTTTTTATTATTTTTTATTATTTTTTTAATATTTTTGAGTCCAGAGTCCAGAGTCCAGGGTCCAGTCCAGCTTTTAGGATATGCCAATAAATCTATATCCATGTATATATCCATAAATAAATATAGTTTTTTTAGATTTCCGAGGTACGCACGTGCGTACGTGCGTATATGGTCGCTACGCCCCTGCATTTTATCCCAGGATTTTATCTTGGGGCTGTAAAGTGCTTTAGAATATTTTATAACTTTGGCGCTAAAGAAAAGTGTTTATTATAAGAAAGCAATAGATCATCTTATTAAACCTTGCGTTTTTATTACACTCTACTTAAAAACATGGTTTGTATTGTTCCGAGCCAGTCCATTATCCCTGTGTTACCTGATATATCTTCTGTTATATAATACAATGTGATTAGAGGTGACCTTTATTATCTTATCATATCAGCGAGCACATTGCCGAAGCCAAGGTCAGACAATCACTTTACAGGTCTCATTCCTTTCAGTTTGGCTCAAGTTCCCGCAGATGAACAAATGGCGTACACAGGAAGATTCAGGATGCCTGCTGCCTCCCGGCTTGCATGCCACAACAGGATTCTTTTCTTTCCGCGTACAACGAAACTTTCGATGCTAAATACCGCTGCTTCAAATGTAAATGAGGAAACCTCAAATGAATACATGAAAAAATTTACGGACATTCCAGGGCCATTGAGTCTTCCACTGATAAAAGCCTCCTGGACAGCATTTTTGGGAGCAAAAGGAGAACCGGTGGGAAAACGATTACTAACGCTACAAGCCAAAAGCATCGACAAGTATGGCAAAATCATTGTAGTTGATCTTCCCGGCATGAAGTCTGTCCAACTCGCCAATCCTTTAGATGTCGCTACTGTGCTGAGAAATGAGCCGAAACACCCCCGAAGATTCAACATTCCTATTTTTGATTACTATCGAGAAAATCGGAGAAAAGAGCCTGGTGTGTTCTTCGCCAATGGGACAGAGTGGTACAATTACCGAAGCGTACTCAGCAAACGCATGCTTCGACCTAAAGAAGTCGCTGACTACGCTATTTCATTTAATCAAATTGTCACAGATTTCATCGAAAGAGTAAAAAACATTCGACAATCGCCGGGATCGGAGAAAGAATACGAAGTTCAGGGACTCGACAACGAGCTCTTCAAATGGTCGTTCGAGTCTGTTGCAGACATGTTGTTTGACAAAAGATTTGGTTGCCTGGAACCAAAAGTAAACAAGGACGCAGAAGCATTTATCCAGTGCATCAGCGTGTTCCTTGAAGAAATGATGGGCACCAATCTTTATCCCATCTGGCTGATCAAGATTTACGAACCAAAGCAAGTCAAAAGGATGTTTGACAGCTTTGATAAGATGTACGAATACGCCGAGTTGTTTATTCATCGAAAAATAAAAGAAATAGAAG
>OX393564.1:14182901-14207901 GCA_947652115.1 Blastomussa wellsi | reverse complement strand
ACATGCAGTGTAAGAATTACAAGATGAAAATGCTAAAAGTAATATTTTAATTAATATTAATGAGGGCTGATTGAAATCTTGGAAAGTCACCCCACTCTTGTTGGAGCTAAGAATGGAATCTAGAAGACAAATGATCAGGAAAATAAAAATTATCAATAAAGTTATAAAGAAAAGCTTTGTAACTCAAATAAATATTTTTATTATATATATAGCGACAATTTTAGGTAATAAACCTTGCAGATAGAATTCTATATCTGCTATATTTTCACATGTGAGAAAAGCGATACGTCCAATCAGCTTCGCGTATAGCTTTCTTCACATGTGAAAAATATAACCAATCAGCATCAAGAGTAGAACGACCTAACCAATCAGAGCGCGGGAATTCAAATTGGTTTCCAAAGAGGCTGTGAAAACAACGCGCTGCAAGTTTGCAAGCTCTCTAAGACAGTTTATGTTTTGGCTACAAATTTTGTACTTTTGAGAACTTTATGGAAAGGAAAGCCATCAGAAACACGCCAAGCAAAACTTTAAGAACACAGTTTTGATATGGAAATGCTAAAATCATTCAACAGGCGGAGCGAAGACAAACTAAATGTTGATAAGGGAAAGCCAAGAAATGAAAGACTTTCATTGTAGCTTTGACACAACGCAGCCGTGGACGTTCTAAGAAAATTCAAGCACCCTTGGGAACACCAGGGTAAAGTAAATATTTCACTTTTGAATATGGATTTACGTCGTAATTATTGTTTAATGAACCGACTCCTTGTGTTATTACAACTTTTGTTCAAAACTTCGCCAGTTGATTTGCGCACAGTAGTTGATTCACTTATGGCGACGTTTCTCAATGCGATAGCAAAAGCTTTTCTTTTAAAAAGTATTAACACAGTGTGTTTTACACCGCTATTTAAATAAAGTTCTTGTTTACTATAGCTTGTCGTCACCGTAATTTTTCTTTTCTATTTAAAAGAGATCTCGCTTGGAAAGCCATCAGAATGCATTTGCAGCTTTGTTTTCCTCGTAGCGCTGTGTTTAACTCTTTAATTATAGACTAGAAAAAATCGCTTTACGTTTACAATGGTTGAGTACTCGTTATATATAATAAACAAATTATAGCATAGAAAGTACTTTGTACGGATTATTAGTCACTCGTCGCAAAACTTTGGAAAACTCACTCGTTCGCTGCGCTCACTCGTTCGTTTTCCAAAGTTTTGCAGCTCGTGAATAAAAATCCGTACGTCGCACTTTCTATGAAGTAATCTATATATACTCATTGGCAGAAATAAAATTTTCTTGCTGTTGTAATAATAAGGGGACTATTCTGAGTACTTTTGTACTTGGTGTAATGGACTCTAAATCTTTTATCCTATAACAGATCATCTTTAGCTGCACTTTGCAATCCTCTTCTGGAGTGGACACCAAAACACCTTCAGCAATATTTGCCTAATTATTAAAACGATGTTTGCAACTTGCCATTAATAATGTCTTAAAATTCTAGAATTCTTCACACACCCGATAAGTTTGTCAGTGAATAATAAACGTAAACTGCTGGAAAATCACGTCCTTAACAGTGGAATAAAAATAGTATTACTTTGTTTATTATCTTTCCCTTAGAATTAAATCGGGCTAGAAATTACAACAACTTGACGATGTATCAAATATGGATATTCGGGCCAAAACCAGCTGCAACACCTCAAAAACTACATCAAAATAAACAGAAGCAAGACACTACACAGCGTGTTGAGGAGCTTATAGTGACGTGTTTTCGCTGATAAAACACTCTGATAAGCCATGCACCTTGCCGCAGAGAAACGAACCAAAACAAAAAAGTGAAAAAGGCATTCTGTGCTGTTGACAAGATGTCACAAAATTACCAGAAAGATTCAGGGTCATGTTTATATTATTCTTACCTGATATTCTTCGATTATTCACCAAATGAACCGCTACTAGCCAGCCTGTTAGCTTCCAGGAGTTAATTTATTTTATTCCAGCATCTTCCCGTGAAGTTTACTCGAGAACCGTCCCGTGTCCCGAATGCCGGATGCGGTAAAAAAGAGAAAAAGATCAAAGCCACTCAACACACAACTTTGTTAGACATTCGGCAAATGATTTACGCTAAGAGATTGTCAAAACTATCTCCCAATCGCTCACAATCCTTCTGCACGGCTGCACAACAAATTGCACGGCTGTATCGTACGAAATCTGCCAGTCGCCCTTTTCCCTTCGATCCTTCCCATGACACCCCGCGCGCCTCAGTTTTCCCTAATATCCAATGCTCTCTCATTCCCTGAACTAGCGACTGGGTACGAGTCTGCGTCAGAATGGCTTCAAAATCGACACAAGAGACAAGAAGGCGGCACATTTCAGGTGGGAAAACTTTATGTCAGATTAGATAGTTATTTACACAATTTTTTTACGATCGGTGACTTTCCCATACAATTCTCCACATACACAAGCTGTCCCATACACCACGTTTGCAGAGTCGAATTTTGAGCTTGGGAAGCCTGTGCTTTTACTTGACTTGTAGTGGAGCTCCAGCGGCCCGAAGGGCCGCCAAGCGAAGCCCCATACTCATATGGGCAAGAAAACGAAACCAATGAGTTGATTTTCTCATGGCTATCATGGCTAGCGGTATTGCTCGTGGGCGCGTACGAACGACGACGACGACGGAGTCGCGCAACATGGCGGCCATAAATAGCCATGCCTTTTCAACACCTTGTCAGCCTTATTAGCTTACATCTTTGTTATAGGCCATCCATGTTATAGTCAATTGACAGCTGTCAAATCGAGGAATCCGCTGACCAGTACCACATGACCAGATCGTGGGCTCAGGTTAGAACTCATCGAGGTAACGTGTTTTTTGAAGTTGAGCGCTGACCAGGCATTGGTTTTTTTCATTGATCGCGGGCTCATGCCTGAATTTTTAACTTTTTACGGTCATTCTTAGCGTAAATTCTGCAAGTGGAGTTTAATCATTATTTATTTCAGAGAAATTATTAAGAACCAGCAAAAATACGGGGCTCCGCTTTTAGGCTTTATATATTAGGTAGGGGGTCAGCTCTAATGAGGATAAAGTTCTTCTCTGTTGGCACCCTATACGCAAATTGCAACCTGTTTTATCATGCAAATAAAGTTGCTATAAATTAATTAATTATTCTGGAGACATAATATTGCTGTAAGACAGACTTGACCAGGAGATCAAGGTCACTTGTCCCTACTGAGAGAAAACGAAAAAGGTAAAAGTCAACGCTGTGCTTTCATCTTCAAAATTCAGTCACTGTCTTTCTGCTCACGCTGGATTTGTCATCCACTGGAAAGCAATTTTATTTTCTTTGTAAGTGATTGGATTATTTTCATTTAAAGGTATATATCAATAAATTGAATTATCATTGGATTCTTTTGTTTTGCTTTGAGTAGTTTGTCACGAGAGCACTGGTTCACCTCGGGGGCACCCAACGACCTAACCTTTCCAAACACGTCAGGAGTTCCTAAAATGGATTTCTCTATGTTATAGAAACCTGTTTAGTTAATTTGGAGCTGCCCTAAAAAATATTTATCTCTTCGGATATTTCAGGGGAACTTTGGTCTTTTCGAAAGTCCTAGAGTCCTTTTTTGTCTCATCCGAAAGTTTTAGCTATCTTGATGGGTCCTGCCGAAAGCTCGGGAACATGGAGAAGCCATATTTTCACTAGAAAATTTTAGGGGATTGATTACTTGTGCCAATCGAAATTTTGCGAAAATACTAGCCGATGTAAATGTTCATCCAAATCTTATATATTTTTAGCAGCTTTAAAAATAATTACGACAGACGAAAATTTTAGCGAACAAAATAACTGTCCGAAACGTTTTGGTTTTCCGAAAAAATTCGAAAAGTTTAGGGAATCGCTCAGCAAAAAAATTCAAAATTTTTAGGCAAACTTCCATCCGAACAGATATTTTACCGAAATATTCCGTTGGGTGCCCCTGTCACCTGCACATCACCGGGTGCAATGATCCGCTAACACCAACCATCCATGCGACAAAAGAAGAAAACAAGATCAGCTCGTAAAGGTTGGGAACTTTCTATGTAGTTGCTTTAAGAAGTTCGATGAGGAAGACAGTAAAGATTCAGAGTAGTTTATTTGTGGGAATCACATTCAGTCTATTTGGATTTGTGGATTTGTTATGCTAATGAGCAGGGATGGCACAGTGGTGAGAGCGCTCGCCTCCTACCAGTTTAGCCAGACCCTGTTGAGTTTGTTGCTGGTTCTCGTCCTCGCTCCGAGGGTTTTTCTCCGGGTTCTCTGGTTTTCCTCCCTCCACAAAAACCAACACTTCTAAATTCCAATTCGATGTGGAAATAGAGGATGAAAAGCCACTCCGTGGTAATGCCGCTGAAAAATTTCGATTATCTGATTATCAAACTTGTAAGACTATAAACGAATAAATAATACATTACGCACTCGTCGGCGTAAGAGCTGGCATTTCGCGTGTGTGAATGTGTGCAAAAGATAGGTACATTTTCAACTAAACTTATTTTGAGCAGGGAATTGCCTGAGTCATGTGCTCACATGCGGAGTCACCAAAAGCACACGAAAATATGAAGCTCTAGCCATGTCGAGTCTGCATCATTTATTAAGATTTCCCAATCTCCATAACGGTTTGCATAAGAAAAAACGTCACTACTGACGACTAACATTACAGTATCTAACTTCAATGCTGAATAACGTCAATGTGAAGAACAACTTGTCGTTGACGATTGGAACGGCTACACAAAAGTCCTGACCGGGGAGTACTGGTGCTGGCTGGAAGGTTTGTTTCCTTGTTTGATCAAAATGATTCTGGACAGCGCCCTCGCTCGAGCTCCCCTGAGGCCGCCAAAGTTAGAATCTAAATCAGCGCAATGACCAATATTTGAGAAGAATATACGACAGACAAAATGAAACAAAAATGTTTTATTCCAAGCAGCTCAAAGAAAAACCGTCCAGGCCAAAAGGAATCGAAGTCGTCGCTAACTTTAGTAAAACATAAAGGTAAAAGATGTCTTTAATAGCCCCACCAGGGAACAAATTCCAACCGATCGGCCTCCTGAAAATAAAGTCGCAAACGAGTCCAAACGGCATTTATATCACGCAAACAGAGCGTGGTCTTCCTGTGGTTCAAGCGCTCCTTTTGAAAAGATTTCCTGTGCCCACATCTCAAACACAAGGTTCTTTAAGGGCCCGCACTTGCTAACCTGTGGTTACCACTAGTTTACCGATAATTTATGTGCGTGTAGCACACAGAACTGAGCACAAGTCGTGGACCTAAAATGTGAGCTAAATCAGAGCAGACACAAGGTATTTACATGACACTCAATCGGGACCAAGCGCTATCGCAATTTGACGCAAGCTACTCTCTTGTGATTTTGATAGAAAACGTTTTCATACTTGTTAACTCATCACAGTTTTAATCCTAATGGGAAAAACGGTTTTTTGTCAATCCCGGACTGTGCATAACACAATAAATGTGCATTACACAAGCTGTCACTTCCAAGAATAACCCCTTAATTGACTTTACGATTCCCAAGCAACATTGGCATTCTACGTTACATGACAGTTAAAATGACAAATGTCCGATGGCTTCGGGACAAAGAAGCTACGTAAGCGAGGTACAGCAATCTCTCTCTACATTTGATATTGGCATGGCCGGTGTACGTTGCATCAGCTTGTACATGTTGGCATACCAGGCTCACCGAGTGGAACCACACGCCTTGCTGGTCGGTCACGTAGTAAAGACAGCACGTGACTTCCCAATTCTTCTTCCTAAGAAAAGCCGGAACAATGAAATTGCTTTAATACAGTATTTGCGAGCAAGACCTTACGTAATACAATCACATCTTTCTGAGTTGGCTTTCTCATCTGTTTAAAATTTACAAATCCTTTCATATGGAAATATATTTGATTTACATGTCATTTAAGGTAAAGTCTGCATAGGAGCCTAGTGGCCCATCAGGCCGGAGCTTATCCCGGTTTTCGTAGCATGAAGCGACAATTAGTATTTCTACTCCCCCCTGGACGGGATGCTAGTCGATCGCAGGGTTACCCACAGCACTAAACTCGCCGGTACCCATTAATACACCTGGGTGAAGAGAGGCACTGTGAGAGTAAAGTGTCTTGCCACAGTGCTCCAGCTGAGGCGTTATCATCACCTGCAATGTCCATGACACTAGCGCCGTGCAGCTTGATCCACCATCACTTACTTCATCACTACTCGGTGACATCTGTAACAGAACAACAACAAAATCATAGACGTAAGAGAAACTGATGAAAAATGAAGAGATTTGCCCAAAATAGAACTCAGAAAGGTAGCGGAGAGGAAACGACATTTTGACAATCCCAAAGGTTAACACAACTAAGTTTGGACTTAAGTCCTGGCGTTATCAGGCGCAGTATCCATGAATCGCTCTTTTCCTGTAACTGTTTTGTTAAATCTATTTTTTCAATTGAAAATTGTTTTTTGTGCACCGTTTTTAACATATTTTTATCGTCTGATTAATTTATCTCTTATTCTATAATTTACATGTAATTATTAATTTATTTGGCTTTATCGCGGCATACCAGCAAACTAGCTGGTGTAGTTTTTCTTGTAAACTAAACCTGTAGCTAACTCAGGGACGGCGGAGTGTATTTGAAAGTTGGGGGGGGGAGCTTGAAACTGAGCGCCGGATTTTCAACGTTCTCCATGAGATATTTCTTAAAAATAGACAACCTGGATAAGTGTAAAATGACAGGTACTTTTTGTGCTACAACACTATTTTGGAAGTTTTGTAAATACGAACCTCGTACTAAAACAAAAAATTTTCATTGTCGGGCGGAGGGCTCCGCCGTCCCTGTAACTGTGTATGTTCTACGTTAAATATGCCACTGCACTGCATTGCTTTGTATTGTATTGTAACAGTAATAGTAATGATATGAAATATAATAACATCAATGTGAAGATACTATAGTGTTGTTGCTGAGAGGTAGGTAAGCTAACACTAACCTTGATGAGAACAGAATCCACTGACAAACATCCTTCTGCCACTCGCTGAACAGAGTAATTTGGTAAAAGTCTTGAATTTAAAAGACGATCATAGAAAGGTCTTAGTTATTGGTAATTCATTATGAACAAAATGAAGTTTGTGACAGAAATACATATCATTTGACGTCCTTTCTGATCGCCACTTTGAACGTTTTAGTCTTCACAGTTTTCGAACATGGATCATACTGTAACGTTGTATAGTAGTGCAAGTTCTGAAATGCAGAATGCAGCATTGTAGATAATGTACACACTACAAAAAAGTTGAACGTTGTAAGAAGTGCAAATGTTGATTGCAAGTCTAACGATATAATTTTAGGTACACGAAACAGCCCTGTGAATGCTGGTACCTGTAGGTAGTCATTAATGTGAGCAACATAATACCTTGTGAGAAATTAAGCCTTCGTTAACAAAATATCTGCTCCTAAGTCTTCATGAACAGCAAAATCTGACAAATAATACCTTTCAAGCTGAGCCTGCATTCTTTCCACAAACGAGTGATGTGGTACTGTAGTCTCCATGGTAACTGATGACGTAAAACGAAGCTTATGCTCAGTAAGTCCCAGTTCCTTCATGACGTGAGCCGGCTCCATTAATCTGACAGACTGTCCAAAGAGAAACATAGTAACGCAATGGACAACAAACAACCGCAAATAGAAATAGCTGGAAAAACCTACCGTATCTTTCATTACTAAAACGCCTTGTAATGGAAGATGATTATTGTGAGGAGTAAGCTTCGCTCTTTTTGAATCTGGAAAATGAAGACAATTAAGAAAAACGTTTTGGTAAATTTAGGACATACTCCATTAAAAGCATTCGGTAACTAACTTTCACAGGACGAGTTTCAATTGAGTGTCGTAAAACAAAACCAAAGTAATTACTTTGGCCAATCACAAAGAACGCAAACAATCCAGTGAACCAATCAAAACTCGAAGTAATTACACGTGGCCGGCACAAAGCGCGAGAAAACATGCACGCGCGAGTCACGATTAATTTTGGTTTTACTCCTGAGATTTTTAAACCAATCAGTAAGCGTAATAATGCAAAACTTAAGTAATTCGATAATTACTTTTGACACTCAAGTGAAAATCGCTCTAGTTGCAAGGAAATGATTACCAAAGAGAAATTTCCCAACTTGTGATGCTTAAAAAAAAATGTAGAAGATAAGGAGAATTTGTGTGTTGACAACGTTTGAACTCAATTGGTTGAACACTTGAGATTAAACTGTTCTTTTCACTTCCAATAATACTGTTATCCGGATGGTAGTTTTAACAGTGATAGTCCATAGATACTCGACGAAGAGAAAGATTATTGCAACAGAAAAGTACGATATGTGCTCTATATATCTCTTGTTGATCGAAACGTTCTTCTTCATCATAAAGAAGCAATATTGATACTCCTACAAGACGTGTTAGAGTTAACTGTCACATTGCAGGGGCGAATCCAGGAATTTTTGATGGGGGGGGGGGGGGGTCCAAACTTTTACTCAGTTGAGTAAAATAAGCGATCCAGTAACCGGTTGTTTCGCCTACAAGTTGATTCGCCTACGAGTCGATTCGCCTACATCGAGGTTGATTCGCTTACACTGTCTGAGTTGATTCGCCTTCACAAAAGTTGATTCGCCTACACGATTTGAGTCGATTCACCTACACTAAAGTTGATTCGCCTACACCGAATACTTGTTGAGAGAATTTCAGCGTCAAACAAGTAGTAAAAACAAAATATTCGGTTAGGGTGGGGGGGGGGGGGTCCCCTTGGATCTGCCACTGCATTGGTCAGATCTCCCCAGGAGATTCGTGAATGAGTACGGACCAACCTTTTCTTTCTAAGGACATAACTTTTCTTTTCAGCAGATCTAGAGACATGTCAACGGTAATGGTAGGAATGGTCATCATACACACGGTTTCACCATTTGCTGGTTTGTAGCAGTTTATGCCTAAAACAATATGGTCAACGGGTCAATATGGCACAAAAAGTCAATATGGTACAAAGAGTCAATATGGTACAAGAGTCAATATGGTACAAGAGTCAATATGGTACAAAGAGTCAATATGGTACAAAAAGTCAATATGGCACAAAAAGTCAACATGGCACAAAGAGTCAATATGGTACAGTGTCAGTATGGTACAAAGAATCAATATGGCACAAAAAGTCAATATGGCGCAAAGAGTCAATATGGTACAAGAGTCAATATGGTACAAGAGTCAATATGGTACAAAGAGTCAATATGGCACAAGAGTCAATATGGTACAAGAGTCAATATGGCACAACAAGTCAATATGGTACAAAGAGTCAATATGGCACAAGAGTCAATATGGTACAAGAGTCAATATGGCACAACAAGTCAATATGGTACAAAGAGTCAATATGGTACAAGAGTCAATATGGCACAACAAGTCAATATGGCACAAAGAGTCAATATGGTACAAAGAGTCAATATGGCACAACAAGTCAATATGGTACAAGAGTCAATATGGTACAAAGAGTCAATATGGCACAAAAAGTCAACATGGCACAAAGAGTCAATATGGTACAGAGTCAGTATGGTACAAAGAATCAATATGGCACAAAAAGTCAATATGGCGCAAAGAGTCAATATGGCACAACAAGTCAATATGACAGAAAGAATCAATATGGCACTAAAAAGTACAGTTACTTCAATACAACTTATTCCAAAATGGCCACTGATTTATGCACATACAAATTGGCCCTTGTTGCCTCGTTCAAGATAAAATATTCTTTTGACTTTTGAGTTTAAAAACGAGGCAACAAGGGCTAATTTGAATACCAACAAAATGGTAGCCATTTTGGAATAAGGTGTATTCTGACTAACTCCCTCTCGGTATTTCTTATAAATTTTATTTGCCATTCCACTTCCACTTTCAATCGCAAACTCGACATGTCAAGTTTGAGAGGCCGTTGCTTTATGAAGACATCAACTATTTTCTGTTCTAGTGTCTGATTCAGACGAAATACAGACAATTTGTGAAGTAATCCACCAACCCGAAACAACTGTAGACTATGTGTAATTTTCGATTTAATATACTCCAATCACAATTTTCCTTACCAAACTCTTTTTCAATTTGCTGCTTTAAAAAGTCCATTTTCCCTGCTTCACCGTGAACCAAAATAACATTCTTGGGTTCGGCCTAAAACCGAAAAAGAAATAAACTGTGAGTACTTTGTTCTAACTTGTGAAAAGATTGTTTCAAACCAAAAGCTAACTAATTTTGTAATTGCGTTCAATCCTGGACATAAGTGAATTTTAGGACAAAAATCATCTCTCTTTTCCCTCCCCACTTTCTCGCCTGCACCCTTTAACCACCACCTTCAACCCCAATGATTATTTCGCCAATCCAAGTAGCCATAGTGTTATGGCCAGGGAAGATTAAGAACGTTAAGAAATGACTTCCGTCACTTCAACATACTTTGTCAACGGAAGTTTAGTTTTCACCGATATTATAGGCTCGCACTCCACATCCAAGTTCAAATATTAGCAAACAATTCTATTCTTTATATTGTGAGTCTAACCTGACGAATGAGTTGCATGATTCCTTTAGCATCCGCATGTGCACTGAATGACATGTACTGAACTGACAGCTTGACATCAATCTGTGATAAATATTAATATCCAGTCACAAAATAGACAAGAAAAGAAATATGCAGTTAAAATTGTTCATTATCTCTCTTGATGCCTCACCTATTCAATGGGTACACAGAAACACCACTCAGTGGATACACAGCAACACCTATTCAGTGGGTACACAGCAACACCTATTCAGTGGGCACACAGCCACACCTATTCAGTGGGCACACAGCCACACCTATTCAGTGGGTACACAGCCACACCTATTCAGTGGGCACACAGCCACACCTATTCAGTGGGCACACAGCCACACCTATTCAGTGGGCACACAGCCACACCTATTCAGTGGGCAAACAGCCACACCTGTTCAATGGGTACACAGCCACACCACTCAGTGGGTACACAGCCACACCTATTCAGTGGGCACACAGCCACACCAGTCAGTGGGCACACAGCCACACCTATTCAGTGGGCACACAGGCACACCTATTCAGTGGGCACACAGCCACACCTATTCAGTGGGCACACAGCCACACCTATTCAGTGGGCACACAGCCACACCTATTCAGTGGGTACACAGCCACAACTATTCAGTGGGCACACAGCCACACCTATTCAGTGGGCACGCAGCCACACCTATTCAGTGGGCACACAGCCACACCTATCCAGTGGGCACGCAGCCACACCTATTCAGTGGGCACACAGCCACAACTCTTCAGTGGGCACACAGCCACACCTATTCAGTGGGCACACAGCCACAACTCTTCAGTGGGCACACAGCCACAACTCTTCAGTGGGTACACAGCCACACCTATTCAGTGGGTACACAGCCACACCACTCAGTGGGTACACAGCCACACCTATTCAGTGGGCACACAGCCACACCTATTCAGTGGGCACACAGCCACACCTATTCAGTGGGCAAACAGCCACACCTGTTCAATGGGTACACAGCCACACCACTCAGTGGGTACACAGCCACACCTATTCAGTGGGTACACAGCCACACCTATTCAGTGGGCACACAGCCACACCTATTCAGTGGGCACACAGCCACACCTATTCAGTGGGCACACAGCCACACCTATTCAGTGGGCAAACAGCCACACCTGTTCAATGGGTACACAGCCACACCACTCAGTGGGTACACAGCCACACCTATTCAGTGGGCACACAGCCACACCTATTCAGTGGGCACACAGGCACACCTATTCAGTGGGCACACAGCCACACCTATTCAGTGGGTACACAGCCACAACTATTCAGTGGGCACACAGCCACACCTATTCAGTGGGTACACAGCCACACCTATTCAGTGGGCACGCAGCCACACCTATTCAGTGGGCACAGCCACACCTATCCAGTGGGCACGCAGCCACACCTATTCAGTGGGCACACAGCCACAACTCTTCAGTGGGCACACAGCCACACCTATTCAGTGGGCACACAGCCACAACTCTTCAGTGGGCACACAGCCACAACTCTTCAGTGGGTACACAGCCACACCTATTCAGTGGGCAAACAGCCACACCTGTTCAATGGGTACACAGCCACACCACTCAGTGGGTACACAGCCACACCTATTCAGTGGGCACACAGCCACACCTATTCAGTGGGTACACAGCCACACCTATTCAGTGGGCACACAGCCACACCTATTCAGTGGGCAAACAGTCACACCTGTTCAATGGGTACACAGCCACACCACTCAGTGGGTACACAGCCACACCTATTCAGTGGGCACACAGCCACACCTATCCAGTGGGCACGCATCCACACCTATCCTGCGGGCACGCAGCCACACCTACTCAATTCTATTTAATGCTACTGACGTCATCACGAGGGATCATTAATATTTAATGGCGTTTGAATAGAGTCAGTGCATCCACATCTAGGTTTCTACTACAAAATTTTTTTGTGGTAAGTTGTCTCTGTGCTAACTTTTCTCTGTTTCAACTTTTTAAGAAAACTTACATGTACTGCAATCTATACTATGATATCAAACAAAATGCTGCAAAATTGCCAGCAAAAATTGGCTCATACATTCATGGCACATAGCACTCAGGTTTTGTAATACTTACAACACTTTTCTTATCCAGTTCAATTTTCTTCTGTCCAGACAGCACCTTATGACCCACAGTTCCAGCAACACAATAACCAGGAATTACAATCTATAATGTACCATAAAATGTATCAATTACAGCAATCTCATGCACGGGATTTTTTCTTAAACATATACATCCATTGAATTCAAGAAGAGAAAGTATTCATGGCAGATAACTCGCTTTCAACAATGATTACCTGTGCATGCTGTGCTGTGTTATCAAACTAATGGGCCTTTATTAACCAGGGAAACATAACTAGGAGGGCCTATAAGGTAGGATGGTTTACACATGTACATACAAGTGGGACTTAATTACTTTATATAACAAATGGCCATAATCACATTTGATAGCAGAACAGGTTGTATTTCGGTCCAGAATAAACAAAATGACCCGCGACAACAGCAACAAAAAGAATGGAGTACGAACCATAAACAAGGAATCATACCATGTTTTTCTCATCTGAGGCCCATTTCTTGAAGACCTGCAGCGACAGACCAGCATGCAACATACCAGGTGTTGCAAATACAACCTGTAAGAAAAAGGAGCCGTACAGAATGATACCTCAGGCTATTGTTGATACACTAAAGAGACTGGAAAAACCAACATCAATTTGAATAATAATAGCACATGATATCAACATCATTCTAGGATTGTTGCAATCATGATTGGTCCTTTGAAACTAAACAGACCTGTCATTTACAAAATCAAATTATCTGCAATGGAGTTGTTTACATTTAGTGCATAAAACCATCTATTGTACACTGAGAAAATATTGAAGCTGTGGCATTGTACAGAGTACATGAAAAGGTTGCTGTTCTACACTTTTTGTGTCATAATTACTTTTGAGCTATCTTACCATTGGTCCTGGATTGTCAATGTATGATCTGTCAAAAGGCTGAAAAACAAAGTGTAATGCTCAAATGAAAATGAAACTGCAAGTATAAACAAGGGAAGTCCAAAGTCCTCAAGGCTAACACAATGAATACTCAATCAGTTCTGCTGGGACACAAACCTCTACAATATGTGGACGCCTTCACCTTTTTAGGCATTGTAGTGTGTACTCACACGGGGGGGGGGGGGGGGGGGGGAGTAGCTTTCATACAGTTAACGTGTTTATACAGCCAAAAGCGATTGTTTTGGATTTGGTATGTGTAGAATGTGTAGAAAACTATTCTGAAAATTTTTTTTCGATTCTGTCACTTTTCACCCCAAAATCAAGCTTTAAATTTACCGCCTTGGCCATGCCCAATGAAGTCGACCGTGTGATCGAAGATTGGTGATGAATGACGTCACTTCAGGCAATTCCTAGAACCAGGACTCTTTTTTAGTCGCAACTCCTGGCCATCTTCATTGGGCTAGGCTGATGCAGGAACTTTAAAGCTCTATTTTGTGGCAAAAAAGTTGCGGAATCCAAAAAATAAAATTGGAATACTTGCTTATGCAATATTAAGATACCAAAAGCATAAAAACTCTGTAGGCCATATAGACACTTTAAAGAACGTCTGGAACTCCAAAGAACTGACACTTCAGACAAAGATCAGGATCTTCAACAGCAATGACTACTGAAACTAACGTTAACCCAACTCCTACGTCTGCAATTACTATACAATTCATTAAAGTGCACCTAACCCCAAAATATTTTTTCGCTACAATGGACCTTTGCACCAGTTCGAAACATGTTACACTTTTCGTTTCTCCTCTTTACCAATTGCTGACTTTTTATAGCATTTAAAAGTTACGAAAACCTGAGCATCGTTGCTTCACGACCGAGTCAGAAGGGGCGTGGGTCTATTCCTGGGTTGACGCCACAAACTGATTTACATCGCATCAAGTCTTTGTAAACATGCATGCAAATCAGTTTGTGACGTCAACCCAGGAATAGACCCACGCCCCTTCTGACTTGGTCGTGAAATGGGGTTATGGGGTTACGTGCACTTTAAGGGCATGTCCAAAACCATCACATGGATTTTGCAACCTTACAATATCCGCGTAGTCCACAAACCGATTACTACGCTTAGCCTATGACATTTACTAACCAATGTTAAAGACAAGGATGACCCTAATAACAGACAAGGAGCAGTTGACAAGATCAAGTGCCCTGACTGCCACACCTCTTACATTAGAGATTGTTAGGAACCTCAAGTTGAGGTTTCTAACACAAGACTGACTGAACACAAACAAGTGACGAGGAACTGTGACATCAACAATCACATTGCTGAGCACCGTTGGCTTACAAACCACAATATCGACTGGGACTGCTTACTGTTTGACATACAGCACTAACTATTTTCAACGACTGACTTTGGAAAGCTGATTTCCTAACAGTCTAACAGAATCCTCTCAAAAGAAGTCAACAACTACTGGCACAGCACTTTCATGACATGGACAAAACAAACAGACTGAATAGAACCTAACTTTACCTATGGATCAAAACTGACCAATCACGGCCAACAACATCAACTACTTGAGTCTTACAACCAATAACATCACAGCTACACTGGCCAATTAGTTTTCACGAACCAGACTTCTTACATTCGACTGACAAACAACTGTTCACATGACTCTGATGATGACTTTTGCTCAGGTCGTCGAAACATCAGTTACTGACACTGACAGCAGGCCTTCTCAGGACTACCCTCACCCGGACGATCAAACTACACGATCGAATATCAAGTCTGTCCTACTGTATAAATTAGAGACGTTGATATTGAGGACAACTGTGGTCACAATACATAAAGAAAGTGCAGACCTTTATCAACACATGTCTCTATGAAGAATCCTCCGGATAAGTTGGCTGAACACCATCATCAACAATGACTATGGCAAAACCAACCAGATGCCTGCAAATGCTGAGATCTCGAAGAGACTGGAAATGGTTAGGTCGCACTGTCCAAAAAGCCTTGTATCAACATCACAAGGCAAGCTTTGTCCTGACCTCTTAGGGCAAGAGGAAACAAGGACAACCCTGGAACTCATAGTGATGGGACCTGGTGGTGGACATCAGGAGATCAGAGCTGAGAGTAGCCCAGGACAGACTCTGAGGTAACCTATTCCCCAGGAGGGGTTTTATGTGTAAGTAAGTATTTAGGCCACAGCTTGTTTATGCTTGATATTATTATTGTAGATTTACACAACTAAAAATTGTAGACTTGGCATAAAAAAAACAAACTTTCCAATAAGATACTGTCAAACATTTGAAAAACCCTTCAAGATAGGTATTGATGGTTTCCACTCACCTTAATGTGCTTGAAATCAAACATGTTTCTTTGGACAAAGGTGTTCTTTATTTTCTGGTTGGTCCATGTCACAAATAATTTGTAATAATGGTTTGCCTAAAGAAAGCAACACAGCTGACTTTATCATTACTTGTTTGACATCTTCTTGATTATTAATAGGTAAGCATTTTACTCAAATTTGTAAAACACTAACAATGACATTACTATAAAAATTAATACATAGTGATGCTTTTGGATACCTATGTGCTTTGTATGTGAAAGTTAGGCTACACACTAAGAATTGCAAAGCCATTCACTTTCAGTCCTTACATGTTAGTACTGTAGAGCTCATGTTCATGGTGGATGAAAATACTTGCAGTACGTGAAAAATTATTCTTCAAATAAAATGTGATATAATAATGCCTCGAATATCATGTATTTAAGTTTACTAGTTCATACCCCTAGGGGATAACTTAATTAGCCCCAGACCCTGAAGACTGAAAACTAACAGTATGTAGTTTGATTGTCATCAGCCGTCATTTGATCTCTCACTGTGCCATTTGTTCTGGATCAATGTCCGCACCCTAGTTTATTTTGTTTTCATTGTGTGATCCTTTCATTATGGCTCAAGCTACCAGACAACATACAATCAAGGCTCCAAAATCATTTATTTGAGTTTGTTAGTTTGTAAAATTTTGAAAACAAATGTTACTACTAGTGTCATGTGCAACATCTTGTAACAGCCTTTCACCTTCAAAACGTTGGTCAAAGTGCTTTAATAGCACACTTACAAATAATAACAAAAAATAAGCTCTCCTGCCGACCTCCAAAAGTTAATTTATTGAAGGTCAAACAAACCAGTGTAAAAATTACTGGGTTTTTAGAAGGCTTAAAATAGTATCATAATGGTACCTTTTCAGTGAGCCCTGTTGAGAAATATATTGGTGCTTTCAAATTCATTCTGTCCCTGAAACACAAGAACAAAAAAGTGAGAGATCAACTTCGCAGTGAATTTCCAATATGAGCAATTGGAATAAAGAAATCTAAAAACATTGAGGGTTTCAAAGGGATTTGAACCCTATACCGAGGAGCGAGGTCAATTTCATTATTGAGCTCATAATTTCCCATCTGCAGTTCACATATCAATCATTTCATCTACTCGATCACAAGAACATGAATATGGACTATCCTACCAATATGTTTCCAATAAAATGCAAAGTTCCTGAGCTCGTCCCAAAGCAAAGACTGGAATCAACACCTGTAAAATACAACATATTCAAAGTAAACAAATTTCATTATGAATCACATATGACATTCAGAGGAAAAGTCACCTGGAAAGAGTTGAGTTTTCAAGGATTTCAATGATCCCAGCCTTTCCCCTCACAGAGAAAGTTTACGAAGTTGTCTCTAAACTCATGAATGTATTGAACATTCTGTGTTAGAATGCATCCTAGTTTTTCAGATCTGAACCATGTGGCTTCAAGCAAAGATTGTGCTGATCCCTTATGAAGCACTGAATGCATCTAGCCATGAGATTCTTTAGAAAAATGTAATTCATTTTTCAATTTTCACAGGGAAACATGGCCTGCTGCCACGCTAGCCTGCTCCAGGCTCTCGAATAGTCGTGGGCAGCGAAGGAAGAAGGAGAGCGAGGAAAAATAGAGAGAGAGAACTAGGGTGAGAAGGAGAACAAGGGCCTGTAAGATTTTCTTTAAAGTGCCTATAACCCCAGTCCAAAGAAATATTGGCATTTCCCTGATCGTAATGCTGAAAAAAATTCTTGCTTTCCATTGAAAACTCGATTTTTTATGAATTTTCAAAGTCGTGAAAAATCGCTCTTTTGAAAAACATGACATGAGTCAAAGAATCGGTCAAAAGAATCTGGGTCTAGTACATTTTGTGAGGTCACTCCAGGACATCGATCGCAAGCATATCGCTCGCCTTTTGTTGAGTTGATGTGGCTTTGTTCTGAGCTAGAGAGTGCATTTAAAATTGTTTGTGAGTGCCGATCAAGTTGAGCGGTGTACACTAAACACTTCAGCGAATAAGATTTCATGGCCAGGTTAGCTCGATCGGCGAGTCTGCAGCGAAGAACAAGTATCACGCGTTCCTTCCCCACCCTTGCTTCGCACGGCTTCCAGAATTTTCATAGAACTCAAGGTAATTTACTCTTGCCGATTCAAAATATTATCTTTGTTTAAATGTATCAAGCGATTCCTGTGAGAGTTACTGATTTGAACCAGACTGCGTGTTAAATTTGCTCAATCTGTTTACCCGTACAAGCAAACGATCGTCTCATGTCGTGCACTTTGCATTTGCTGTATTTAACTGATCTTGTGGATACTGGAAATAATCCATTCGTGGGTCCAGACTTTCGAACTGAATGGCCGCGTAAATAGTTAAGCCAATGTACTGCATTATATTTTTCTTAAAACGGTTAGAGCGATTTGGTTTATAATTTAGCTGTTTATGTAAAGGTCAGCCGTGTGAAGGTCATTACCTGTAAAACCACGCCACATCAACTAGCATCTGTAAACTTAACGATCACGAGTTTAGAATGCTCAAGAAATTTGCCGATAATCTTCCCCTACCTCATCCTTTGTATTATATTTTTTCCCGCAAGTTTTGAGCAATTCTTAATGTAAATACTAAGTCTTTGAACAGGAGGTTGCGTGATATTTAATTTCTGTGAGCTGAGCTCTGTAAAAGAGACGCACTGAGTAAATGCTCAGCAAATTAGCCAGAATAAAATCATCAGCACTCGTTACAATTGCGTAATACACATGTGCATCCAAAAAAACGTATAAAAAGTTATTTCATTGACATTGTACGAAAATTCTGCACCATTCTGCACCAAATTCTCCTCATCTGGGTCCATCTGCTTTCTTGTTCAAAACTGCCGCCAATGCCCTGGAATGATGTCACCAGCCCCAGACTCCCCCTTAACTTGGTCGTGTCAAATAATTCAGTCTTAAAAAATTCATAAAAATAGCTGTTTTTACCAAAAATAAAAAATATTTGCAGCGCTTTGCTCCATGTAATGCAAAGATTAAAGCTGGCCAAAAAAAAAAATTGGGGAGTTATAGGCACTTTAATGGTCCTCTTCTGGTATAGCAGGAGCTGCTATACCCTCTGATTGGTTGATTTTGGCAAGTGATGTCAACACCTCATGGTATGCCTCATTTCATGCCAATCAGAAAAATGGTGAGTATGGACCGTGCATGTGATTTACAGGAAGCCAATTTGTATTACGTCTCAAATGACTGACTTTGAGATTTTCCGAACATTCAAGCTCTAAAAAAGGAGCAAGATGCCTTTGTGATTCTGCCCACTGATTTGGCAAGAGTTTAATCTTTCAGCTCTTTCCACGACTGATGGAAACTGCGAGAAAATCAGAAATGAGTTTGATCATGGTTATCTCTCCCTTGGTTCCAGTGAAGCGGGACCAAGTTGAGCAGCTAAAACAGCTTGGATTCTTGGCAGCAGCAATTGTGCTTGGTGAAGAATTCATGGGAGACGAGAAAAGAAGCCCATAGCTTTACAATTAAAGCTAGAACAATCTTAGGCAATGCATGACAAATATCCATGATATCTGTTACAAGAAACAACAGCACATCATGCAACAGTATCCCACAGCGTCACATATTTAATACAAGATATCAACATCTTCACAGAAAATGTCAGAGCATGTCCATCCAGACTGATTTTTCTGTGGGGCTAAAGCATATCGTGCAATTAAAAATGAACCCAGAACAAGTCACACGAACAAAGCATATATAAAGCTATCACCACAGAAGCTATCAAAACTCCTCACGACAAACCACACAGATCTATGACCATACATTTGAATGGCGGCCATTGACAGGTTAACAGTCTTTCTTTTTGCATCTCATTTACGATGTGAATTGATTGCTTTGCAGGTTGTGAAAGCCTTGTTACTCAGTCCCACAGCTCATTTCTCCCTCCCTCCAAGTTACACCTATCCTTGTCATAAGCAGAGTGATAACCATAACATAATTGGAGTTGGAAGGAGTAGTGAAAATATTATTTTTCACTTTCTTCCAGGCATGCAGGATGCTTTGCAGTTCCTTTCTGCTTGTGACTTTGACAATCTAGTTTTCACCAGATCATAAATGAATTAACAAGAACTCTGCTCACAACTCCAATAGGTGTATGAGACGGGGTGGCCCGGGGGGGTTTACGCCCCCCCTCCACCAGTTTGGAAAATTTTTGACATATTTTTTGGGCAAACAGGTCCGGATTTGGGCACCAGCAGTTGCAATTTTGGGGTGGTTCCTTACATGTTCAATGCTAACACATTCGAAAATTGTGTAATTTTTTAGGCCAGGGAGGGTACAGCCCCTCTAAGTCCAAAGGTACCTGTAAGCCTATGACAACTCCTTGCATTTGATTTTCACTATATGGAAATGCTTTGCACTTCTGGTTTAGACTGTCACTAGTAAACCCAGCCTTTAGTAAATGCATCATAATTATTTCATCCTTTAGCTTAGAATCGATAATAAAGAATAATTATTGTTGTCATATGATCATCAATGATCATTCTCATTCATGAAAGATGACAAAAATATCACGTCAACCTACAAGTACAGACTGAGTTATTCCAATTCACCTTTTTATTTCTGGTTGTGGAAAACAACACTTAAACATTGTGTTAGCCAATGAAGTTCTATTGTAATAATTATAACTTTTATTTAGTTAACTACCAGTAAGAATTGAACACAGGATCCGTGTCCATCTTTTTATATACATCAGCTTTAGGCAGCTTAAGTCTTTCAAGTTTTGTAGAGTCTTACCTTCCCACCTTTGTCCATGGTTTCATGAACCTTCTTTAAAAAATCCCTCTCTCTGCATCTGTGTGAGAACAAAATTCACACAATTCACCATCACCTTCATTTACAACAAAACATTAATTTATCAAAACTCCAAGCTCAATTATTAGCAACATTTCTACAATGCTAATGACAAGAGATTTGTGCACCATCAAAATTGGCATTAAAATTTGATCTTCCATACAATTAGGAAGGTTGCTATATTTCTTACTAGATGATAAATGGTATCCCTTTTATCGGTACTAGTAGTAGGTGGTGGAGTTAACAAATACCACCCGGTACCCACCGTAGATATACCAAGTTCGGAACCCACCAACGGCGGAAAAAAGCCAGTTTGCACATCGCTTCATCTCGGTGAAGACGAGATTTCGAAATGCCAGGGGAACCCTGCACCGCCAGGGCAGTGCAGGGCCCCCAACAAAGGGGGAAGAAATCTAATTTTTAACAAACAAGGAAGCAAAGATGCAAACAAAACTGCGCTGTTGGGGGGGTTCCGAACTTGGTTATCAATGGTGGGTACTGCGGTGTGTATTTGTTAACTCCACCACCTACTACTTCATCGAGGCAGCTGTGCCGAACGAGGGGAGTGGTGGCAGCGAGGGTTGTGCAAGAAACCGCTTCTAACCGCTTTCAACTTGTTTCAACCGGCGTTTCACACAATTAGACAGAAGCGGCAGTTTACAAGACAGAAGCGCCGCCCTTTCAAAAAATGGTACACAGAGCAAACAACTGCAAGTGGTTGCTGCGAAATCGGCAAAAGAACTGCGGCAAAAAGAGTTTTTTTTTCTGCAACCAAATTTTCGGCAACTTTTCTTGCCACAAGCCAGACACTTTTCCATTGCCACAAGCCAGACACTTTTCCATTGCCACAAGCCAGACCACTTTTGCCTTGCCACAAACCACTTTGTTTGGCACAAGAGCGGCTTTTTTCGAAGGTGGTGCTTTGCCAGCAGGTGCCTCTCTGCAGGGCACAAAAAACAAACAAACAGGTTGCCAAAATCCCCCAATTGAACAAATATGTTGCTGGAAGTATACAAAAAATGTCTTCGCAACTGTTCAAACATTTCGGCAATGGGGCAACAAAACAAACCTTCGATAGTATGGGCCTGCGGTGCGAGAAATCTGTTGCCTACCACCTGCTACTCGAAAACGCGTACGAAAGCAATCTTCTCTCCGACATCGCCAAGGTCGACTATCTTGCAGGGAACCAAGGTCGCACAAACCTTCGGCCATTGGCTGGTCTTCTGCCTTTCGTCGACAACCTCTACGTGTTTAGCCCGCTTGCCAGACAGCAGTGCGTCTACAAGAGAGGAAAAATCTCCTGCACCGAGGGCCCACAAGGTGCGGCAAAAACTGTCGTGGCAAATATCGCAATAGCTTTGGAAAATGTCCTGGGGAAACACTACACCACAAACATCGTCCACACAGTGGGGCAAGGGAAAACGGAAACCAGTGCAATCCACGCCACCATCGAGAGAATCGAGAAAAACACCTGGCACAGCGAAAAAAGAAGCTGGTTTGGTCTACACCCCGGGGAAGAGATCGCCGGCTATTTCGTGGCGAAATGCGACGTTTCCGAAGTCCCAATGGAAGAGTTGCACCAGGCGCTGCCAGTTTTCGCAAATTGTCTGGTCGGGGGCTTCGGCTACGATATCTACAGTGTCGACTACACACAAGACTTTTCGGCACTTTGGATCGCAAAGCTCTTCTGGCCAACCTTGGATTCGAAACGGCAGGGAGTTTGTCCGCCGCAATGGGAGAAAATAGCCCCCGGCTCCTGGACAACACCGCCAGCGCCGGGGAACACTGCTACACCTGGCTCGAGACCACACAACAACACACAACCCGAAACAAGATCTACAACAAAGTCGTTTCGAACTTCGAGGCAGGAGAAATCCGCGAGCCTGTTGGCGGGCACCTGGCAGAATACACCGACTGCCCCAACCAGCGGCTCTGCCAAACATTCTTCCACCCAGACGTACGTGCTGGCAGGAGAGTACATAGCCAAATCTTTCGCAGCGACAACCTTCCAAAACTCTCCGCGGACCATTCTCTTCCTGCTCCCGCTCGGCGAAGACGGGGAACCGAAAACAGACGAAGAAACCCCAACGCACGGGTACTTCCTGGAAAGAGAGATTGAGGCAATGGGAGGCCTCCACGCGCTAGAAAAAAGAAAAACCCCATTGCACTGCCGGCTTGGGGAGGAGAAAACGACACCGAGCAAGAAAAAAAGCCGCCGTGTTGCCCTGGCGTAGGCCGGACAAACTATATTGCAACAACCAATCCACCTTTGGTGCAGAAAACAAAACTCCCCTGGCAAGCAACAACAAAAAGCTCTCCCAGTCCCCAGTCCAACCATTTTTCTGCAGTCTCTGCATCGATATGGCCGACAATGTTGGCCGGATTGTCTTCCATCGAGGTGCAGAACTTGCCAAGAGTTCTCCAATCCTTCAGCAGGCTTTGTCTTCTTGC
Source organism: Blastomussa wellsi (assembly GCA_947652115.1). Lineage (NCBI taxonomy): Eukaryota > Metazoa > Cnidaria > Anthozoa > Scleractinia > Plerogyridae > Blastomussa > Blastomussa wellsi. The sequence goes on along the minus strand of OX393564.1, from coordinate 14,184,638 downwards.
TGCTCAGCCTTCTCAGCCTGCGACAAAGGAATTCGTCCAATGGACTAGAAAGTAGTCGCAATTGGAAACATGCAATGCAATATACAAAGAAAACAATGGATCTTGTGGTTCTACCACCTGTGTGTCGCATTTTTCTTTCCACCAAGTCCATACCCGAAAGAAAGAGTACGACCTTGGTTCCCTGCAAGATAGTCGACCTTGGCGATGTCGGAGAGAAGATTGCTTTCGTACGCGTTTTCGAGTAGCAGGTGGTAGGCAACAGATTTCTCGCACCGCAGGCCCATACTATCGAAGGTTTGTTTTGTTGCCCCATTGCCGAAATGTTCGAACAGTCGCGAAGACATTTTTTGTGTACTTCCGGCAACATATTTGTTCAAGTGGGGGATTTTGGCAACCTGTTTGTTTGTTTTTTGTGCCCTGCAGAGAGGCACCTGCTGGCAAAGCACCACCTTTGAAAAAAGCCGCTCTTGTGCCAAACAAAGTGGTTTGTGGCAAGGCAAAAGTGGTCTGGTTTGTGGCAATGGAAAAGTGTCTGGCTTGTGGCAAGAAAAGTTGCCGAAAATTTGGTTGCAGAAAAAAAAATGCGCTCTCTTGACTCTTTTTGCCGCAGTTCTTTTGCCAATTTCGCAGCAACCACATGCAGTTGTTTGCTCCGTGTACCATTTTTTGAACTGTCACTTCTGTCTAACTGTGTGAAACCCTGGTTGAAACAAGTTGAAAGCGGTTGAAAGTGGTTTCTTGCGCAGCCCTCGCTGCCACCACTCCCCTCGTTCGGCACAGCTGCGCCGGCCTGGGGGGTTGTCCTTCCTCGATGAAGTAGTAGGTGGTGGAGTTAACAAATACACACCGCAGTACCCACCGTCGATATACCAAGTTCAGAACCCCCCAACCAGTTTTGTTTGCATCCTTGCTTCCTTGTTTGTTAAAAATTAGATTTCTTCCCCCTTGGTTGGGGGCCCTGCACTGCCAAGGCGGTGCAGGGTTCCCCTGGCGTTTCGAAATCTCGTCTTCACCGAGATAAAGCGATGTGCAAACTGGCTGTTTTCCGCAGTTGGGGGGGTTCCGAACTTGGTATATCTATGGTGGGTACCAGGTGGTATTTGTTAACTCCACCACCTACTACTGTACTTGAATTCCAAAAAGCAATAAATTATTATTCAGTCATGTAGACATGCTTTACAAAGCTGAAACGCTAGTTTCATCATCGACATCTGTAGAGAGCAAAGTATGGGATTTGAAGGAGCATGAAATAAGCAAGGGGGTGACCTTATGGGATGTGTGAAGAAACACATAGATGTCCTGTGGACCTCTGCCCTTTTGTCCACCTGAAAATGTCATGGCACAATTCAAGCTGCTCGAGTTTTAGCGGTAACAAGCGTTACTCTTTACATACACATACAATACATTATAAATATTACAGACAACCTTTTTGAGTCTCTAATAGTTGTGGCATAAGTTGATTCAGTTATGAGTACATCTGGTCTGCATTTATCAATCCAAGCTGCCCTAAAAAATTAACAAATAAAGCAAAAAAAATTAAAAAGGCCACAAGTAGGCTATACCGTAATACCGTGTATAAATAAAGCTTTTGATGATGATTACTATAGGCCAAACTGAAATGAATATCTGAGAATTATATTGTCTCTGTTGTCAGTCACTCCATGTGGTTGTAGTCTTATTCTCAGATGGTCCGGGTTGCTTGCAGTCACAGGAGGGAGAGTGCATGGCCAAGAGTGA
>OX393564.1:14122901-14177901 GCA_947652115.1 Blastomussa wellsi | reverse complement strand
TGAAATATTAAGCCCCAAATGTCAAAGTTTCTAAAAATATGTAAGCTCAAAGCAACGCAATGTTGTCATGTTTGGCAAAAAACATCCTGGTACTGAGATCCAGAATATCTTCAGATGGTCTTTGGAAGTATTTGCAACATCCTCCTCAATCTTTAGATGTCTCATAATATGGTCAGATCATCTTGCCCTGATAAAAATCTCACACCTTTGGCAGGTTATTTATACTGCAATAAAGTTATGTCCTTTCTTAGTAATACTTGCACGTAATTCTACATTTAGTATACAAAGTTTGACATTTTAGAATTATGGATATTTTATATCATTCATTATTTCTTTTATATTATAGATATTTATATTGTAATTACTGCGGAGCATCCCTCGCATCGTGTCAAGGGCACTTTTTGGATGTTCCCCTCTCCATACAATATTAATTTATTTTGTAATTTATTTTGTAATTTTGTAATTTTTAATTTATGGAGTAAACTTAATAAATAAAAATAAATAAATATAACGTGAGCAAAAATCCTAACAAATTTCAATGCATGGTAGAGTATGCCCATTCCTAAATTTAACTCTGAATTTTATCCTTTTCAATCTTTCAATTTGGATCAGTGACATAATGTATCAAATGCGAGAGACAGTGTTTCATCACATTTCCAAACACCGAGAAGAGAGTTGAAAATACAACACACAGCGGAGTATTTTTGACGAACTTCGAGCTGTCTGGAGAATGTGATGAAACACAGTCTCGAGGACATAAAATCGTAAAAATCTATGCTAAGTCATTATTAATGAGTCTGAGAAAATAAGCCTAGTTGTATAAAAGTTAACTAAAAGTGATAGGGCGGCGTCATTTGGTGTCAAATTTTAAAATATTAATGTTTTCACAAGTAACTAAAAATGACATGCTTGATTTAATTTTAATCATACCAATAAGATAGGACATATAGCCTTAGTTGGGTGTGTCATGTAAATAGGTCCATCATACCCAACCATCTCTGAGAAATATGGTAAAGCACCACAGTGATCCAAATGAAAGTGGCTGAAGAATAAAACAAATGCATGGAATAGGATATTAATACCAAAAATGGCCACAATCCTTGGTGTCAAAATTTCGTAGGCTGGCTGTAACTACTGCCTTCTAAAAGGTGGCATTCAGAACGATCCAGTTCCAATTGATAGTTAAAGAAGGAATGTAACCACAAATGTTCAAAATCAGAAGGAGCCTTCTCATACATTTCTGTTCCTTTTCTATAAAACATTAATCTTACATGTTTTATTACTCGTCACTTTTTTGAAGGGAATTACTGATTGACAATAAAAGTTGCATGACAGTTACCGGTACTTGTGTTAATTACATTGTTTGTGGAAAATTAAATTTTGAACACTGAGCAAATTGCCACCTTGACAAATTTACTACCATTAGCACTCTGTTAGCCTCTGTAACCCTGGCTAGTAACAAGGGCGTAGTTCGTCTGCGGCAAAGGCTACACTTTGTGGAAGAAAAAGATTAAAATCTGTTATGGTTGAATGACCATTATCATCTTCAAGTGAACAAAGTGTGACATTTCACTTCAAAGTTTGCGCTCATGAGAAAACTACCAGGGGTATGTGTGTAGGGGTCAACAAACCTGATTATCACACAATCCAGATGCTGGGTTAAGCGACCTGCTCTGGTGATGTAAGAGAAATCAGGAAAGCGTCTCTGCAACAAAACAAACTTTGATTAGACCAGGGCTATAAAGCATGTTCCTCTCCTGCCATTCAACCAACAATTGTGGTTTAAATTTCCAAGATTTGCAGTATTTCCACTTAATATGGGTGGGGGGGGTGTAGTCTGACTCTTGCTTCTCGACTTTTGGTCAAATGGAACACGGTCCTGTGTTTTTGCTTCACACTAAAAAGAAAAGGGGCTAGTCATGTCCGCACCCCTAAATGGTAGGAAAACAAAATGTGAAGATTTGAATCTATAACTAAACATGATAACATAAAAGAAAGAAAATACCTCGTCATTATATCCCATATGCATTCCACAGTCCAGCATGATATTCTTTCCACCAATAGTCACAAGGATACAGCTGCGTCCAACATCTTTCAGATTACAAAATTACACTAGATATTAATACACTGAAATATGTAAAAAAAAACTTAGAAAGGGATGTCAACATTATATGGTGTAGTAGAAAAGAACTGTTTAATTAGTTTCATAATTATTCAATATTTATAATAAAGAAATATCTCAGTGATATTTTCAAAGGCATGCAAATAAATTAAAACTTGTTTCTTAAAGGCAACTGCACTGACAATCACTCACATACAAAAAGGACACTTAGTACAATGAAATGGTAAGTACCTTGTCCAGCTCCTGCACAGCCATGCCAAATTATTGATATTGAAGAAAGAAATAAAGAGGAATTTTGAATAAGAATGTTGAACTGCATTAAATGTGCAAACTTACATCATATTAGCATAAAGACAATTACATGGACATGTAAGTTTAACATAATCAGAAACAAAAATGAATGCTGGTAATACAGAATACTAGGCCACTGAGGTCAAGGAGATAAACACAACACTACTTTCGTGATAAGATATGTGTCTCCATGAATATTCAGCTGTTCTAGAATAATTTAATCAAAATAATTTACATAAAGGAAAACAAGAGGCGGATCCTTACTAGACAATTCCAAAATAACTTAATATACTTGTCTAACAGCTGTTTTCATTATCTTCTTTTGAAAAGTGACAGATGTCCAGTCCCCATGGCATGTCCCTAGCACTAGGATCACCCTGTTTCCATAAAATAGGATGATCCTTATTGCTTGTTTGCTTTGGCAGGGGATGTAAAGAGTGAGAAATATTATGGAAATTATAATTACCGTATGTGGGAGAAAATATTAAATTTATCCAATTGAAAAATTACCGTTTTGCTGCTCTCATAGACATGCGATAGTACAATGATTCACTACGTCTGGTATATTGGAATGCCTTTTTGCCATTCTGGGAACATTCATTTTAAAAATCCACTAGATGGCATTGAATCCCCCCAATCATGCTCCGCTGTCCCAGATTTGGTGGCTAATTGTCTTGTCCAAGTCCATTCTTAATAGGTACTATAATATTGTGCAACTTATGCCAAGTTCCACATAATGATCACAAGCTTACAGCTTGGTTCATGAAATGCTGGTATGAAAGAGTGCTAAAATGCCACCAACACTATTTTCAATCTTATAGCGAATGAAACAACGTAGAAAACAGAGATTGATAGGGTTGGGGGCGAGGGAAGAAAGTGCTAAGGAGTGGGAATGAGGTGGAAAAGTTAGGGAGCTGAGGTGGGGAGAGGAAGGACAAATGATTTTTTCTTCTTCTTTGCAACACCCCACGGGCACACCCCACCCACCCCTCTCTTATTTGTTCCAACTCACGTGATTTATGAATCCAAAAATTAACGGTGGCTAAACACTCAAATGATGCCATCTTCACTGCAGGCAAGAGATGAAACAATTCAAGGCTGAGTGCAGGAAAGATGTGCATTGTTTCATTTGCAATAAGACTGAAAATAATGTTAGTGGCTTTTTAGTATACCCATTTCGGTGCATGCCAGCATACTCGTTTTATTGTTACTGATTTTATTGATTAATCATTTTAAAATCTGACCACCAGTATACATTATGGCCTAGGCCATGGCCTACCCCACGTTTTGTCCACATCTGCTCTCATTGGGTCGCCAGTGTTGAAATTTGCATACCATTCTGTTCCAATGGCTGATAAACGGCTATAGGTTTCAAAATGGCCAGCTAGCTAGCTGTAAGGGATATTTTCACATGCAAGATCTGTTTAACTTTTATGAAAAGAGATAATTTTGTAAACTCAGTTCAGTGGCTCAGTTTTGTAGACTTTCATACTAGTATTTCATTTTTGAGATCAGTGGCTCAAAGCAACTTTGATATCAAGCCATACGTAAGCTCATGACCATGATGTGGAACATGGTGGAGGTTGTACAGTATTATTTTACAAATGGAAAAAGACTGGTGTGTTGAGTCTGCATGTGTCACACACCACACTTATTTGTATGTCATTGAATAAGCAGAATAAGGTTGAATAAGAATAGCATCTTTTGTCTTATTCAGGTTCTATAAAAGGTTCTGACACATGTAAATGAGGTGGACCAAAGTGGCCCTGAATTCTGTAGTTCCTAGCTGGTGAGTGCGTGTACTTCTCACGATGGTAGTAGATGTACATGTGTACAGTTTATAACACAAGTTTGTAACTAGTACTAACATAACCCCCAGGTGTTAAATTTTTAAGCTTGTAATTCTACTGGAAGCAGTTGCTACTTTTTCTTGTGAGACCTTTACTTATTTACTTTTTTGGTCTTTCCATCTTCATTGGGCCATTCCATTAAAATCTGTACCACCCTACTGAGGGAGTGGGAAATCTGAGAAGGAGGGAGGGGGTTTTCATAAGTTATTTCTTGGGGAGGTTTGATATTGCTTTTCTGAGGGGGTCTTCAAGAGCTACTTCTGAGGGGCAGACACCAAAGACCCTCAATAGGGGGAAAGCAGATATTGAATGGAATGGCCCATTGACAAATTTCTTTGCAACTTACCTAAAGGAACCACTTTAATTTCAGGCATCTTATTGTAAATGACTCTATAGTTAGATGGAATCACAGAATAATAAATACAATGTTCCAAGGGTCAACGAAACAACTATAGTGGTAGACGTGTACTCTACCACCCTCTAACTCCGCCATATTGGAAATTAGATACAGTCAGTTAGGTCAGCGTCCAACCCTTGCGAAAGTATGAGCGGAGATTACTTCGTAGTTGTGAAACCGCTCTAGGAAAGGGCGGGCACAAAGTCGAAAGTAAAAATGGACGATCGTCGGATAGTTCCAAACATTCCGGTAAAAATAGCTCATAAATAATTTGCGAAAAGGAGTTAGGACGTGATTATCTTGCTCAAAGGAGAGTATCTTGAGCTATTATGTCTGAGAGGAAGTTTCAACTTAGTATTGTCCTCGATGCCTTTAAAAACACTCTACAAGACGGGAACCTGGTGATGGATGAATATATACGAGGGTTTGACGAACTTTGTGTATTTTTCGATATGCTTGGGACGGTTTTCGGATTCATCACATCGGACGTCAGAGAGAAAATCGGAATTCTTCAAGAGCATCGCAGATCGGATTCTGGAGATAAGTATGTTTTAGTGCAGTCAATGTTTGAGTTCGAAATCGCCAATGATTTAACACAAAAGAAAACAGCTCCCCTGTCTGGATCTAGAACGCTTCTAAGATTACACCGGGCGCTAGCGTTTACGTTGCTTTTCATGAAGAAGTTGAGTGAGTCATCAGACAGTGATTCTTCTTCGTCCATGGCTTCAGATGCTTACAATCAATCTTTGGCAAATTTTCACCCGTGGTTAATCCGCAAAGCTGCCGTATGGGCGATGTATACTCTGCCTAGTGTCGGGGATTTAACCAAGAAAATATCTGCACCAAATATGGATAAAGGTGAAACGAAGCGATTATTGAAAGAGGTTACAGTGGTGATGAAACCTGTTTATGATGCCACTGAGGAACTTTACACCAAACACGATCTCCATGGCCTTCCTTGATCATTAGCGTTCAGCCACTGTAATGGTATTCAGTTAAAAAATAAATATTATTTGGTAGTCATAACACTTATGTTGATTCAATAATTAGACATCATAGTTTGCTAACCAGTTACTATGATATCAGTTGAATAAGGCATGAGGGAGTTCGGGGACAGAGTTTTGTTAAGGTGCACACAAGGTACACATGAGGGGACATGTCACAGTGACATGTAGCACCAAAAAAAATTGTATTTTGTTCACACAAGGGGACATCGCATCCCTGCAACATTTTGTCCCTCTGAAGTGTCCACAAAATTCAACAAATTGAACTCCATGGGACATGTCCAAAGGACAAAATTGCCCCAAAATGTGTTGCACAGACTTAAAGGGTCATTGGCGCAATAATGCACATGAGCATCCTTGATTCACACAGAAGTGTTTTATTAAAACCAGTGTAAATTTGGTATGGTTGCACACTGTATGCTGCCACAGTCTTAAGAACATCATATTTCCTGTGATGTTCATATGAAAATACAAGCTATATATTCCTTAAGTTCATTTTTTAACATTCGTTCATTTTTTAACGTTCATTTTTTGACCAAATAAGCCTCACAAGATTGATGGGAAAAGGGTTTTAATTGCATAAATTAACTTTGATTTCGAATCTCCACACGTGCAGAAGTGTCAAAGGTCCTTTAAAATTACCAGGAGACCCAAGGGGATGTGTTGCTGTGAAATGTCCTGGTGCATGTACATGCAATTGTCACTGCTACATGTGCCCGCCACATGTTCCCTATCTATGAGCAACACATGATTTTGTTGCTGTGACATGTCCCTGCATCAGGTCTCTCCTTCAAAACTATGTTGTTGCCATGAGTAACCAGCTTGGTATCCAATGGTAATTAATATATGCTAGACGCAAATTCAAAGAGACAAATGACAGTTGACCGAAACAACATTGGATTAGTTTTTGAGCACCACTCTATTCTCAACTCTGACTGGTGGAGAGTGATTTCAATTCCCATTTACTGGCTCGCCGAACAAAACCTACAGGAAACTACAGTTAATACAAAACATAAATATTATTTTCCTTGAATGCAGCATGGGGTACTGACATATTTTTCACACTTGCAGCATGTAAACATGTACCAGCTAGGTCCATCATTCAGAGTAATTGGCCTCACAGTACATGTAGTTTTTTTGAAGGAAAAGTAGATCTGAATTAGATCTGTCTTAAAACTCAACAATTACAAAATATAAGTTGGTTTCCAGTTTAGTTTATATTGTCTTGTTGGGAAAATTGTCACAAAACAGATGAAAGAAAAGTTTGTATGGATTATGCACCATGTTTCAAAGTCCATAACTTGGTCTCTGTTCAACCTAAAATCACCAAAATCCGTCAAACAACTAATCTCAACGTGATCTTTCATGTGGTGGGGTCAGTGTATCGATTGGTTAAAATATGAAACTCTCCTCAGTTCCCTGTGCAACTCCAGAATGGCCATTAGATACAAGTTTGTGTTTAATACATGTATGTGGCAACAAGCTGCTTTAGGCACCTGTTTCTAAATGTCCTGGGCCTTTTACTGGCTACTCTAATGGTTTATCCCTCAATTGCAGCTTTGGGGTGCTGGATGCTAAGATCCTATAGTTACATTCACAGCCAATTTTGGGGTAATTAAAAGACATGCATAATGTTGGCCAACCAGTAAAGTTGTATAAAAATCTAAATAAAAGACTGCAACTATACAAATAAATACAAATTGACATACATGTACTTTACTTCCAACAGTAAATTTTAATTCATTTAAACTTTTATATGGCAATTTTTGATTTACCAACACAAAAAGGTACCTGCTCCACAGCAACATCAAACCTTACAAATACGACTATTACATTGTAACATAGTATTTTCTTTAACAAATAAAGATACCTGGTAGCAGTATGCAAGAATACCAAATTAATGTCGACTATTACATTGTAATATAATAACCTGCATGCATTACTTAAGAAACATTAATTTAAATAACTAAACTGAAGCACTTTCTACTTCTATCTTGCTGTAACCTTTTAAGGCTTTTTTGCTACTTTGCCAAGTACTTCAAATTACTTTGTATACTATAGGCAACAAGGTATTTCATACCAACACCCACTGCATCATAGAGCTTAAAATAATTATTGTTTCTAACAGTCATCTAATAGCTGTAACCACTCCATGACAAGAAGGGTCACTGGCATCATAAGACTGACATTTTATTGTTGTTTGTTTGAAGTGGTGCATACACAGTATGCATAAGAAAATCTTTGAAAAAAAATTGTGCAACCCTACAAATTTTCCTTGCCTAGAAAGATTTCGTAGACCAATTACATCATTTGCTTCTCAAAATTTTCAAGGAATCGATACGATTCATTAAGTGGCTAACCGCCAAAACACTGCTTGATACAAGCTACAGAGAACATTACCGAAGTAACACAAGTGAACATCATTACATGACGTTTTGGGTCCCAACAAAAACTAACTAGTAAAGTAGACTGAAATCAAGAGATCCAGCAAGCAAGCCATCTTCAACTGACGAGAGAACAAGTAAATCTTTGCCATGAGGTGACGTTATAGCCTCTCCATTCACTGTTTCTTCTACACATTCTTTGCATTTCTTTTCCATTGGATCATATCCAAGGATCTTTGGGATGTCACACAAAAACCGGTACACATATCTTTTTCCATGAACCTTCTCAATGACCGAATTGCCATAGTAATAGCGGATGCCACGGCTCAGCTTCTCGTAGTTCATAGTAGGCTTGTTTTTCTTCTTCCCCCACAATTTTGCTACTGTTGAGGGTTGTAGGATTTTGAATTCGTAATCTTCATCTTGTGTCCACCTGATCAGTTTTGAAGAGTCGGGTGAAGTGACCAGCTCTAGTAAGAACTGCCACAGTTGGATTGGACCATCACCTGAAGGAACATGGCAAAAAAAATCTATAATTTATTATACAGACCTATACAGTGTTGCACCTCATTGATCACATTTAATTCCACAAGTTGTCATAGTGGACTGGATTCAATTTTTATATTACAGTTAATTACACATGTAAAGCCATACAATATAATATGACAAGCCACCATGATTTCAAGGATATTAACCCAGTGTTACTAATGGACCAATTTACAAAGTTTTACTGACCTCGATATTTGACTAGTGGCCTTGGTCCACGCTTTCTTCGTTTTGTTGGCTTTTGTGGTGTGGCTGGTAGTTCTGTAAGTACATAACACTAATCTCAGAAAGGGGTGCAAATTTACAGTAACATCTTTTGTTTGTGCATATTAATGCATCTAAAACACTTACTGTTACCTTGTTTAATAATCTGTTTCCCAGTTTCTCTGGGTCCCATGAGTGACCCTGCAGAAGAATTCATGCTTTCCAAAAATTCTGAAAAAATAAGCATATATTCAGATGACATGGAAACAGTACACACTGACAAATCAGACTTTACCGAACGATGATCAGCACCAATTGTTTTTCCGTATTGCCACACAAGATGATTTAAATTAACCTCTCCTTATATCTATATATCTAGTCTAATCAATTATTAACAACTACTGAGAATTGTGTGTTATATTATGTGATTTTCACCAACCATCAATGTATTCAAGGTCGCTGATGTCACTCTGTATTCCTTCATCAGTACTGGACGTGTTTGAGCCAGCTTCACTGATGGAGGGGCTGCTAACAGATGAACTGTACACTGAGTCACTGCAAACAGGGGACTGTGGAGCCTCGCCTTTTGTTACAAGTGTGGGTGGGCGTGGTGTGCTGGGTACCTCATCCAGTAGGTCATATAGGACTGTTGGATCTGGAAGTTGATCAATATCTACAAAATGGCAGAAAAAATTTACATGTATATGCAACTTATAAATAAATAGAGCAGTTTTCATACAGTTGCTGACAGTACCTGGCGAATTGCTTAGGGTTTGCATTACTACGCTCAGTGACTGGTTCAAATATCTCGCGCCACTTGTTCTACCAATCAGAAGTAAAACAAAAACCAACTGTGACTCGCACATGCATGTTTTCCTGTGCTTTGTGTCGGCTACAATTAATTACGAGTTTTGGTTGGATCACTGGATTGTTTCCCATCCTTTGTGAGTGGACAAGGTAATCACATAAACATTTGTTTTGGTTTTTACGACACACAATTAAAACTCACTCTACTTTATATTCTCATAAATGCACATTAATTACAACCAAGTTTTATAATGGCTACGCTCTCACAATCCTCAGAGACCCAGTGATAGTGGGGCTGAGGGGAAAGACAGAATCAGCAAATAAAGTTGGAGCATATTACAAGCAAGTAGCCCCTGAGGAAATGAGGGTTGGCCAATACGCCTGATCTGTAATGGGTCGCCAAATTTTGAAGGGGTGATGAATCTTAATGGATGGTGATGACCTCATCACTGCTGCTTGAGGTGATACTTTTCCAAACAAGTAATTTTTTTTATGTATGGGCCAGACAGACAGCTACACCATAATTGTCACATGCAGAGTGGGGACTGTAGACCTGCTGGACATTAATTGGGCAGAATAATACAAAGGGTTTTTTCTGCCCAAATTCAGGAGGCAGCATTCGATGCAAAGAGCTGTTTGAAGCTGGCCCAGTTAGACTCCCAAGAGGCTCCTCGCTTATGCTCCAACTTTTTCCCTCTGCACCATTAACTTCCCCTCAGTCTCCAAAGATGAGCTCCTGCTGGTCTCCCTTTGTCAGGTCAGATGATTGATTCCCGTTGGAGGAAATTGAAAATATAGGGCATGATCCACTGGACCAAAAAATCTGGTTTCAATTTCCGAAATTTCTGTGTGCTGAAAGGAACGGTATTTTCCACTTGACCGAGCCGGCCACATCAAAATGGCGGGTATGTAGTCGACTCTTGCTTGTTACTCGACTATTTTACAAGTTAACAAAAAATATCCTGCACAACAACAAGGGCAGAATAAAACCAGTGAGCCGCTTCAAAACGAGAAGTGAACTTAACTTCATTTAGAATTATTTTGAGCTGTCGGTCAAAATATGGACAGAAGAAACATACAAACTTCTCTCTCACAAATTGGACAAATACCCATACAAAAGTTATCACCATCGACATCGAAACATGTAAAGGAAATAATTTTTAGTCATGAGAGACAAAGAAACATGTGCCATGTTGGGTAAAAGCCTCTTGCAGTCATCTTTTGTGGCTTTAGGGTCTTGACAAGAGCTTTATCTGGCAGCTTGAGAAATGAAACTGAGTTGAAATGTCAAATGGAATAGAAAATTTCCGAAATTTCCAATTTTACGGAAAAATGTATACCCTTGAGAGGTTGTCCAAAATTTGAAACAAATGTTTCATAAATGACCGTTCCATTTGATTCTTTACCGGAATGTCCGGAAATTTTGGCCCAATGGATCACGCCCATATTTTCCATTATGTACTTTACTTAATTTTTGCCTTTTACATTCACTTTATAATCTTTAGCTTGTCCCTGGGAAGGGGGCTTCCCTATTAATTTAGGGGGTAAAATTGGTACCACTTTGATCTGAAAATGCACATACTCAGGAACCAGAACCAGACAATTTGTTATGCAAATAACTTTTAATTATAAATTATTTACTTAAAAATAGTCATGTCAGTACCAGTTATTTTAATTTATTTCCATTTAGAATTGGGTACAAATGAATGTGGACCATGCAGCTCACAAGCACCCCTATCATTTTTGAAGGGTGTCATTACCCCTCCCCCCACTGGATACCATTTGTCACTAACTGATTGACCTCCTTATAGCAGAGCTCCAGCGGCCCAAAAGGGCCGCAGAGCGGAGCCCCATACCCACAGAAATAGGAGAACCAAGCATGCATACGAAGTACGTACCAACAGGAGAACCATGCTTTTCATTTTTCATGATCAAAATGACAAGTGGCACGACTCACGGACTGCAGAAGACATGATACGTACATCCATACATATGATTGACGTTGCCCCAATTATCAATATGGCGGCCATATTCAAATGAGAGCTTGACCTGGTTAATGTTTTAAAAGGTTACCATAAGCTTTCATAGCCATGCCATGGTCAATTTACAGCTGTCAAAAGAAGGTATCCATTGACCAGTATCACATGACCATATCACAGGCTCAGATTGAGAACTCCTCAAAGTGATCGCTGACCAAGTTGAAGTTGACCACTGACCAAGTCTTGGTTTTCCATTGATTGCGGGCTTAGGTCCAAATTTTTTTGGGTGGCTTCTGGTTAGATTTTGAAATTTTCATGGTCATCCTCAGTGGAATTTCTCCAATTTAAGTTTATGTTTTTAATTATTCTTATTTATTTCAGTTTTGGAATCTTTCTTGAGTAGCTGCACATGCTAGCACTTTTAATGAAGGCAATTTCACGAATTATTAAGAAACAGCAAAAAATACAGAGCTCTGCTTTTTAAGGGTTGGCTAAATCTATATATTATTTCTTGCTTTTGTTACACCCAGTACTCATAATTTGACATGAAGACATACAATCAATCAATCAATCAATCAATCAGCCTCTACATCTATCCACATCTACTTGCAACATGGCAATTAACTTGGAAACAGATTTTGGAAACAAAAACTCTAAAAAATCATTGCATCCGAGTTTTCAGGTACCGGTGTCACTGGACAGTTAATCGCTTCATTTTTTAACTAAACAGGCCGCTTCAAGGAATCAGAAGTCTTCTGAAAAAAGATTCAACTTTGGTCAACAAAATGCAGTATCGTCCCAGCAAAGCAGAGGCTTCAAAACACAATAGTGAAGTGTGGGCGGCGCATAAAGCCCTAAACAGGGGATATTTATGTCCTTGGAAAAAATATGCACGACATCTCCAGGAAGTCTTAGTAAACAGGTGCAAATTACATGTTAAGAAAAAGCCACGAGTCGGTTTCGAAACCTATGGAAAGGCCTTGCTATTATATTTATGATCCGGAGGAACGAACAAAATCGAATAAGTTTCTAAAACGGGGAAAATAAAATGAATAAATACACTTAGCATTATGACGTACCTTTACATTTCTCGTCATTGAAAACCGGGTTGTCTGAAATACCGTTAAAAAGAGCTTCCACCTCGTCTTCCCCAAACCCGTACAGTTCATCCAAGAACGATTTTTTGTGTGGGAGGTCTACAGCTGAAAACAAACAAAAACACAGCTCGAACATTTTCCGCTTTCGATTGCAGAGAAGCAAATGGATACTCCGAACACGAAAGTTTTCGCTCTAAGGAAAAACTGTATAGCCACTTATGGCGACTTTACCTTGTTTCTTTGCTGTATAATTTTTCGGATCCATAATCTGAGGCTGACACTGCGGCATGTAAAAGCGTTCAAATCCAGGCGCTGGAGTTGCCTCGGGTATGCCAGGTTGATTCGCATGAAGCAAGCTCCAATGTGTCATCTGTGTGAACTGATCCGTTTGAAATGTCCTCATGCAGTTGAACCACTGAAAAAATAGAAACCGAATGAACTACACCTAGTCTGCATCTTAACCATCTGCTTCTAACAAACAGGAAGTTCTAAGCATGAAGCACAACCAAGCCAAATTCTCCCTGAGATCACGACAGAAACTGTATTGTTGTCTTTCAGTAATATAATGTATAACAACCAATTATTTGGAAATATTTTTGTTGAATTGTGCCGCAAAAACTTGGGTATATTAAACGACACTTTTTAAACGCCTCGGGTGAGAGAAATGTCGACACCTCGCCGTGGTGAAGGGAAGTTGAAAAACAAAGGCAGCCAAATGCTGAACCTACCTCCATTTTATTGAGAAAAATCCTCCCAGAGTTAAATGTACTTGCCATCTCACAAGGTATTTCTTAAAAAGTATATAAACATATAAATCAATGTAAAATATGGTATTCCAAAAGTTCTCATATGGGCATATGACTCGTGGGTCGTTGGCCAAAGAGGAAGTTAAATTTTTAAGACCGTGAATTAAAGCGCGGTCAATAAAAAATAGCTCTCACAGAAATCCACGAATATACCTTCTTCGTCCAAACAATGAAATGTATTCCCCGGTAAAGGTCGTCGTTCTGGAGAACAACAGACAACAGCTCCAACAGCACTCTTAAGCATGGAATTACACGAAATTTGGCAAGTTTCTCTTTTTGAGTTTTGTCAAAACAAAACTGAAATATGATTGGTTGTTGATAAACCAGTTGAATCCCAAGCCTTGGCGCGGTAGTTTATGTGCCGTGGAGGACCTGGGGACAAGGAAGTTGTTTCAAACACTCACTTCACAAGAATATCGATGATGTAACCCTCTTGCCGGAAGTGTCATGGCTTCTCCCATGTTGTATGCTATTTCATTTGTACCTATAAAGGATAATTCTATAACTGAAGCAGAAGCCAAAACTGTAGACTAGTCAAGAATTTTGATGGCAGCAGTTACAAATGACCAAGGAAAACGTTGTTTTATACTATTATCTAGTCCTGAAAATAATCTAATGTTGACTGATGACTGGCTAAATGAATATTGATGAACATTTCTGATTCGGACATGCTTAAAACTCAACAAAAGTCTTGAAACCAGCAAGTGCAGCTTGATTGTCACTTGCCTGTAATGCTCTGAAATTTTAGTAAACTACTTATCCTTGGGTTATGGACACCAGCTAAAGTACAAACAATACAATACAGGGGAACCCTTACGGTCACCTTGTTAAAAAAAGTCACCTCATTATTATGGTCAATTTTTTGGTCCCGGCAAAAAGCCCATAATCATATTGTCTTGTAAGAAAATCCCAATGATGAAATATGACCAACAGCCACATTCCAAAATGCCAATCTGTATAATCCTTTATAATGTTACCCTGTTAATACAGCCACTCAAACCAAATACGCATTCATGGTCATTCATAACTGTTGAAACAAAACTAAAGATGTACTTGAGAAACATCATTTAATGTAAAGTAGCATGATGCTAAGTCAGAGAGGTCAATGCCTTTGTTCTTGAGAAGGATATGTACAGCCAAGTCTGTTGATGTTTCCATTTTAGAATCCAGTTATGTTCATCAAAGTTCCCTTGGTTAAATCTTTATGCACAGAGTAAAGTTTCTACATTCTGGATCTAAAGTGCAAAATATGTATCTGCCAGGACCTGCAGTCATGAACTTTGATCCTACTCCGTAAATATGGCCTGCTAGTGACTATATTAACGAGGTTCCACTGCATTCAAATTGACCATTCACCTATTCATATTCTACAGATGATTATGGCAACTTGTTGTTTATTGCGAAGAGCTGCAGTTATCACTAACATAACAAATTCAGTTACCTAATTTGTGTTCATTGATACAGACCTATTGGTGCCATGGTACAACTAACAATATATAACAACCCAAACATTAAATTCAATTTAGCAGTCTGTTTGGGTAAAAACGTTAATTGTCCTTCTCTGAAGCTTCTTTCCAGTTTAAATGCCACTCCAAGGGTACTGAGGGGTATTAGGAAACGTACAGACAGATTAACAGACAGCACTGCACATATGACATACGGGGCCAACAACAAGAGGCAGTAAAGTACGTAAGAGAGTTGATGGCCAAGAATGATAGCCAGAGTTACTGCTCCGGCTTTCTTGTCTGCCTTCATGTCTCTTGTATTGTTACTATGAAGAATGGCCTCCGTGCTCAAAGCCACTGGAATCGCGTAAAACAACGGAAACCACGCCACACGTCCACATTGCGTCAGGAATGAAAACAACACGGCCAAAGGACCAAACGTGATCACAATTACAATGTCGCCAACTCCGTAATATTTTAACCCAACACCTCCTGTGTACAAAAACGAGCCAGAGAGGCCTCCGAAAAACAAGAATGACAAATGTTCCATTTTTGATGGCGACAATCCGACCAAAAACACGAGAGCAAAACTTGCAAGGCCGTATGATACGACACCCAAATTGACTACTTCTTTCGGGGTTAAAAGGTGATCAACTAAAGTGCGATCGTCGGAAACTTTACTGTCAACTCCTTTCATGTAATCGTAATAAGTGTTCACTAGATTTCCGGCGGCGTGTACCCCAAGAACCGCAACCATTGTTAGCAGGAGTAAAGTGAAGCTAAAGTTACCGGTCGTTTTCCAACACAGAACGGCACCTAAAACAACTGGAACAAATGACGCTGAAAATGACCATGGTCGTAGTGCCAACAGATAGGATGAGAGTTTGAAGGTTCTTGTCACTTTCTGTTGTTTCTCTGTACCATTCATAGCAAATTTTAGATACTAGAAGAATGGCGATCGACCGGGGGCTTTGATTGCTGGCGCGGTTAAGGTCAGTGGTAGCCAACAAACGTCAAATAGCACGCACATAGTATCTTCGAGTAATTGGACAAGTTTTCAGTGCAATTTTCTACAAGGTTCAAGTTGTCTATTTCTTTTGAGTGTCTCGCTTTGTTTTTTTTTTCTTTGTTTTTCTGTGCAAGAAGGGTAACTGCCCATTCATCGGCACCCTCAACCCTCGCTTCGTGGCGTGACTACACATGTTTCATGCTGAAGGTATATAGAAGGGAAAAGATTTTACGAAGTGAGGATAAAGAAATGTCATTTACTTTTTTTAGGTATCAACATCTCGAACGGACACACTTAGCGGCTGATTTATATTTATCTAAGAGAGGGACCATTAGAAAAGTGACGGGGAGGGGGTTGGGGGAACCGCCCCCCCCCCCCCCACCCCCAAAAAAATTCATGCAAGGGAAAAATAGAGGGAAAAAAATTCGAGCAAACAAGAAAGCCAGAAAAAACTGAATTCATGCAGACGGAAAGGCACTTGGAGCGGGGGAGTGGAGAGGGGACTACAGAGTGGCATCATTACGATGGGTAGCCTGCGTGCAGCCGTCTCCAATTTCCTGGAAATAGGAGACGGCTGCACGCAGGCTATACGATGGGCTGTGGGACAGGAACTCAAGAGGGTAAGGACTGTAGAAATGTACAGGGAAACCGTGCACTCCAGGAGGCTTCCTCCTTTCTCACTGCATCTATATCATTGGAAAACCCCCTCAATAAATAAGGGTTTGATGTTCTGGGCGGAGCCTACCGTCGAGTGTCGCACTCGCTTGACATAGCGATGTTATTAAATGGGCTACGTCATCGTTTGTGCACTTGGCCTAAAATTTTCAGAAAATGCTGTTGCCGTTTTAAGTTTTTGTCGACGCACGCACACTCGAACAGTTATCGATTACTGCAGGTCTCTGATAAGTAGAAAACTCAGTCGTGTTCTGTTGAAAATCCGCGAATCTGATTGGTTTTCCATTTTTTCTATTCTTCACTACTGTCACTACTCGTTTCGATGACGGAAATAGCACAATTCGCGGTTAGCGTCATATTTTAAACATTTCATTAAATGAAAAATTAAAACCAGGTTTACGAATAGAATCGCCATACCACACACGAATGATTCAACCTTTAATAATTATAGAAGTTTGCAATAGACCAATTTCGATATTTTAAACTTCAGCCTAATACAATAGACTAGCACGAGGCTCTACGGAAAAAAACTATAGAGTTTGTGGGGCTTATTCCCCAGAGCCTCGCAATGGTGAAAAGAAATGTATGGCGTTCGGGCAGTGTGTACCCGCACACCATTGCCTGGTTTCAAACCGAAAGGGACTCTGTTCATTATGGGATTAGCAACTATTGATTCACAAAGTCAGAAAGAGCACGCCGATATTTACAAAATCCCCAAGTTTGGTGTTAATCGGGCTAGTTTTGACTGAGATACAGCCATTTAAATACATCAAAATTACAAAGAAATGTTTGGTAATCGGGACGCAGCGTCCGGATGGCCATACATTTCTTTGTAAATTTTGGCGTTTTTAACTGGCCGTATCTCGCTTAATATTGGGTCTATTAACACAAAACTTGGGGATTTTGTAAATCTCGGTGTGCTCTTTCTGACTATGTGGATCAATAGCTGTTAATCCCATAATTCGTTGACTCGTACCTTGCCCCCCTCGGTTTGAAAACAGGCAATAATTTCTTTGCTCGCAATTTTTCAATTTTTATGGAGTTTGAATAAGATCTCCAAAAACTTTGCCTTTCTGCTGAATTTGGCATGCTGAATCTATTTATGTAACTCATTTTTTACTAAATCCAACATCTGAAAATGTTATTCAAACCGAATCAAGCACGCGGCGTAATATTTTAGGCCTATGAACTAGGCAAGGCGCGCCCGTTGCTCTTTGAAGGGACATTCTTTTCTATTTTTGGGTCTCAAAATTGTAGGGTTTGGTCGACTGTTATCCTTTAAAGTTTAACAATTAGAGTACTCGCCATCGTTTACTATTCGCTTATAGAAAAGCCGGGCTCGTTGTCTCTGATTGTTGAAAAGGAAAAATTCTTTCGGACTTGCTTTCTAGTTATTCTCGCTTTTCCACTCTGCGGGTATCATGTCTCATCAAACACTTCAGAACACATACTAGTTTGCAACTGTTTCTTAGTTGTAATAACAAAATGTACACAAATCAAACACAACAGATTAATACAACGTCAGCGAGAATCACTTTACGCTGTCCTACCAATTGGTTTGTAAAACAATCAATTTCTTTACCAATCAAATTCCTGAGGCCTCAATTCTGTCTACTCGCCAAAATCATTGAGCAGCTCTATGTGCGATATCTCCGCAGCTCTTCTAGACGGCTAAAAGCGGCAACCAGTTCAGCAACTGTTCACAGCTTCCAGAGAGCTTAACATGTCAAGATGATCACGCAGATAGAAACATACACACTGGGGAGCCGCAAGGGGTTTATGCCTTTTGCGGGTAAGCATAAAGCTCACACTGGTATCCTGAAGGGTAAAACGCCCATCAGAACTGGTCTCTATGCGCTGATCTCTTCCACCCACAAGGCTCCGAACTCATGCTGTGTACACCTCTAGTCATCTTGCCTAAGTTCTGAAGCCGGTGATTCTGGCTCGTTAGACAACTGTTTCTACCTGCGACAGAGAAGTCTTCTTTTCGTGGTCGTTTCTGCCACCAATAGAATTATAGTTTCCTAGTCCATTTTGATGATCCGTGTTAACATTAGAATCAATGGCATTGTAGATTGTGTCTGGAAACTTCGAAGTTCCATACTTCCGTTTTCTTTTTCTTTGTTTTGCATCCCCTTTATTCTTTTGAGATTTCTTTCCAACGCAATTAACTATGCTTTTCTTTTTCGACTCGTTTTTCTCCGCTTCCCAGTTTAATTGTTCGATTTCGCCTTCTTCCTCATCTTCGTCCATGTTTGATTGCCTTCCGTTTTCTTTCGAGTAGTAGTAAGCGAAGTTAGACACAATGACGGGGACAGGAAGAGCAATAGCTAATACACCTGTGATGGCACAGAAACACCCAACTAACTTGCCACCTGCAAGACAGTTGGAAATAATCAGCGTTAATATAAACTGCACTACAAACTACCTTCGTCTTTTCCATTCCGTTTTCCTAAGAAAAACAATTATAGGATAACACGCGTTGTATTTATGAGTGACGTTTAAAGGGAACCTCCACTCTTTCGACAAGTTGACTTTGACCTGTTTGCAATAGTACATGGATTTCAACTTTTGCCGGATAAGCGAAAAATATAATTTAATAGCAACAAAAAATGGACAATATTATCGCTTTTAAATATTCCCCCGCACCGCCATTTTGGATTTGATGAATCCAAATCATTTTGAATTTAACAAGGCACTTGAGGTCTGCCCACTATGCAGCAACCAAAATCAGAATAATCTGCCTTGCACCTGCATGGCAAGGTAAGGTTCATTATATATCCACATGGACTCTACCTGATATCCAGCAACTTCGTTTTCCACACTTTCACATTAGTAGTTTCAAAACAATCAGCCCTTGTAATTTTGTCAAGTTTTTTTAAATTTCATTCTCTACGCCCTTTCTACCGCTTTGATATTGCTCATATTAAAGGGGCATTTCTCACGCTCCCTTCCGTCCGAGCCCCCACCCCCCTCCCCCCTCTCCACACACACACACCTACCCAATCAATCCTTACTCAATATACTGTATGGACTAAGCAGAGCGTCATAGCCCTAGCCAAGAAGAGTTTTCCTTGCTTTAATAGCTACATTCGAATACATGCAAGTATTATTAACAATTCGGTTTAGTTCCGCTTTTCGACGCTTTCATACACAGTCATTCGCATCCTTTTCTGGAACAAAAGGCTGTTGAATCAATATGATGAAGAGGATTAACAGGTGTAATAAATGAAGTTATACATGACGTCCACAACCACAAAGGCCAAACGTTCCAGCTATGACTGTCCAAAAAATGCACACTACTAATCTGTACTGGAAATGCCCGAAAATCTTCAAACATGGTAAACCAGCGAGAATTGAATCAAATTGCTGGTGGTTGTTTTTTGTGGTCGATTTAGCGGTTTGTGGCCGGCTTATGTGCTCAATTACATGGGTCCTTTGCTGTGGTTAAAAAGACAAACGATGGGCCCAACAAGACACTTTGTCTGTCCTTAAGAAACCGTTGAAAATATTGACCAACACACTGCTAGTTTTTTAAGGAAATTCACAAATAACTTGGTTGTTTGAATGTGGCAGGTTTTAATAGTACGTTTTCAACGCCTTTCTTCTATTACACGAGAATAAAAACAAACAATCATTCTGGTAAGCAAAAAATTGTTTTAAGCGCGTGACGTTCACTTAAGCCTCTCCAATGTTACTGTTGGCGTAAACTGTTTCACCAGCTTTTTACACAACACTCGCAAAAAAGACGACTATAAAAAGAGCCGTGTTTCACGGTGTAAATTACATGTTATTATAAATCACCCTGCTGTTTTGTGGACAAAATAGCTGAGATATTTAAACTAAATAATGCATCGTTGCGAGAAAGTTCCAAGAGCACCAGGTCGTATATTTTAGATGAAAACTGAGACAGTTCATTTTTCGTGACAAAACAAACGAAGCGCGATGTTTAGTGTATAACAAAATCGACTTAGCATTAAAAGACGAGTGTTTCCCAAGTTGAAATTTTAGGTTCAGTTCATTTTTTCGGAGATTGTATCTTTTATGCTTACCTTGTGAGTATGCTTGATTGAAAATCAGTTTGAATTTAACAACAGATATAAACAAAGGATTTTTAAAAACAACGGGGTTATTCATAGATCATATTATACCTATTCAATTCTGATAATGTGATTACTTCTGTTATTAGTAGATTCAAGCTAGACAGTTGCTTATAATAATCAGTTTCGTGAGTCAGTTTTAATTTATAATGCTCAAAGGAACCCAGATATAAGGGGTAAATATTTAGGATTGTAAGCAAGAGAAGTAAGTACATACCTAGAGTCTTGGGTGTTATGTCTCCATAACCAACTGTAGTCATTGTGATTATAGCCCACCAAAATGAATGAGGAATGCTCTGGAAATCATTTTCATCCTCATTGCTGATTTCTGCGTAATAAACAGCACTGGAAAACAAAACAACTCCCATGCAAAGGAAGAAAAATAGAAGGCCTAATTCTCGTAAACTTGCCTTGAGTGTGTGTCCAAGAATTTGTAGTCCTCGCGAGTAACGCGACAGTTTAAAAATTCGGAACACTCGCACAAGTCTTACAGAGCGAAGAACAGCAAGCGACGAAACGTTCCCCGAGTCCTCCATGGGCAAAGTTATGTAGAATGGTATAATCGAGACCAGGTCGATAATGTTCAAAACCGAGATAAAAAATTTCCACTTGTTTGGACTACACGCAAAGCGAATCACATACTCCAAGGTAAACCAGGTAATGCAAAACGCTTCCGTCACAAAGAACATGTTCTCAGCTGTTTTCTTTTTTGACGAACCGGACTTAGTCGTTGCGTTCGTTTTTCGAGGTTGTTTTTCCTGAAACTGCGGCAAAGTCTCCACGCAGAAAAGAACTATTGATAGGATAATAATACACACAGACCAAATTGCGATCCCACGCGCGAAATTTGACGTATCTGGGTGCTCGAACAGCTCCCACACTTTCCTCTGCAGCTTGTTCTTTGGCAAGGGTCGTTTAGTTTCCTCCACGGGCTGTTCCAACCCATCGCCTGCTTGAAATAAAGCCTTTGCTCCGAGATCAAAGAAGCGAACATCGCTAATAAATACCTTTCGAGGGATGTTAGGCGGCCGTATTAGAATCCCGCACGTTTGATAGAAAGCTAGTATAGACTCGAAGCAGATACGGTTGCGGTCAAAAAAATATTCATTGTTGACAGGGTCATAGAAGTCTTTTCTTCTTTCTTTGTCTCCAAGAAGTGATTCAGGAAATGATTCAAGCGTTTTTTCGTACGTTTCGTATCGCTGCCCAGAAATATTTATTACAATTCTTGCTCCTCTGGTTGTGTCGTTGGAGCCGGCCCTGCAACCAAGCAAGCTAATCGTGTTTGCGACTGCTGCAAGTTCGGCTTGGTTTTCGATGGAATCTCGGCCCACACTGAGAACTCCATCCATTTTCTGCTTGTCTGCTATGCGCTAAATTTGTGCTTGAAACACTAGCATTCCTTCAGGAGGCAAAAGTTATTTCAAATTCACGAGTTCGCTTTGTTCACTGCAGTGCACACTAGCCTGGAAAACATCGTTGCGCAGCTCTATGGAGCATTGCTTGTTAGCATGTCCTAAACCAGTTATCTACAGCAAACGTCATTTCTGTGCACGAGAAATCGATGTCCTTTACGCTGGTTTGCGGTTCACCTCGCTGAGCACCTCAAATCTGAATAAATCATTAAGAGCTAATTATGAAACAGTAATTGATATTCCAAAGATGAAATCAATGTTCTGCGAATGTTTTTTATGTTCATGGCCGAAGTTACTGTTACAGCAAGCTTTGTATGTTCGTTCTAATTCTGAGCTTGTTCTATTGAAGCTGCTATGTTGACTTGTTAACAAGTTTATAATGTGGACAACTCAAGCGCATTTCTTTACATTAACCAGCAGATCACTTACAATACAAACTTTTACACGTTTGAGACATAACAAGGAAAACAAATAACATTTTTTTAACTTTGCTTTCTATTGATAACTCCCGGCAATAAAAAATGTATATTTCGAAGAAAAATCTCTTTCTGGTGAATTACGAGCAATATTTAAAACAAAAATATATTACACGTATGCATGGTGATACATGGAGGAAAGTGGATTTAAAATACCAGTTTTATCTGAAGACTCTGTCAACGCAAAACCGATACTGTGTGAATGAAATCGATGTTAACTCTTTCGTACATTTGAAAGAGCTTAAAACATTTCAGCTTTTATCATTGATTTAGTTCCTATGCAGCTATTTAAAATCAACCGAGAAATTTGCCTTCTAATTCCGAGTTTGTGTCAAAGTGTGACATGGAAGGATAAGAAGTACAAAGGTTATGCTTTAATTCGGCAAAAAAATGTGAACTCTGATAACTTCATGTTAAGTTATTGGGATTTTTCAAAGCTGCTAGAATCTTCTTAGTTGATATGTCCGTGTTTTGTGCACTTTAAATTCTTGCTATAATACAATTAACAAAACTATGCATCGATTACAGAAAAGGTTTGACCAAACAAACAAAATTTAGAAGTCGTAAACGGTTCGAGAAACGTATTTTCAAAACAGATTGAAGATGTTTAATAGTTCAGCACGGTCGAGTGGTTTCTTCTGTCTGTCTGCAGCTATGTTCGTCCCTTGAAAACCTCGTCAATTTGCAGCGCAGAAATTCAACTTTCCCTTAGGTCGTTCAGAAAAATGAACGCAATATTTCAAAGTAGGTATAAAATGCGACAGCTTACGGCTAAAACTGGCATTTTTGGTAATGGAATTGAAACTGAACACACTGCTATCAGCTATATCTTTATAATATAATTTTCATTGACTTGACATTTTGCTACATGTCAAGAGTCAATGTCAGACAACACTGCTATCAGCATACCATTTAGCCTGTGTACAGCCAGCCCGTCCCCTAAACAAAATCGAGGAGAACACCTCTTCCGATTTTTTGAGGGGTGGCTGTGCACAGGCGACATGCTATTTAGTTGTCTCTGAACGAATCACTCACTGCACTAAGGACGCATGTACTCCCCACAACCATAATGCATTTAATACTACCATGACCAAAACTGAAAAATACTTTACCCATTAGACAATTTCAATTAACTGAAACAGTTCGTGACCTGAGCCAGTCTTTCATCTTTGAAAAAATATCTGAAGGATCAAAAAATCGTGTCAAGGTTTTGTCCCACAGTCCAGAAGAAACGGTGACGAAACGTGATCCTGATCTCAGCTGCCATTTGAAGTTATCTTTCACGCAAACACATTCCAACTTTTTGACCCGAGTATACTTGATGACAAGACTACGTGTATTTCTTCCAAGAACAAATAAAATTATTCACAAATTGACGTTGTTTGAAAGACAACGGTTCAATATATACCTAAACTGGGTATCATTTTACAGGCTGGAATTGGTAGAGACGCCATAGTGATTTCTTGCCAGCCTTTGAAGTTGTTCAAGGAAAATGAACGTAAGAACAGTGTGTGGCCCAAGACGGAAATAGTAAGGCGTGAATCCTTTCCACAGCGAGAAAATCCCTTCTTGTCGAATCACTCTTGCAAACACATCCTGGTAAAAGAGAGAAAAAAATAACATAAAGCCTTACAAGACTGTCTGCAAATGACATTGAAGTCTACAAATTGGATAAGAACCCTCAAGACACATTACCCAGCGCTATGAAAGGCAAAATGGTGCTTAAAGTGTCTATACGGCCAATAGTCATAGGGTTTTTGCTGTTTTGGTAACTCTATAATGTGTAAAAAGGTATTCTGCGAAAAAAAATTGGATTCCGTCATTTTAACGCCCTAAGAACTAGCTTTTAAGTTCCAGCTTCAGCCACGCCCAATGAAGTTGACCGTGAGTCAGTGGAAAAAGACGTGACGTCAAGTCAGGAATTGCCAAATACTGCTAGTTCAGTTCACTGCCGTTTCATAAGTGGTTAGGAGTTTTCGTCGACAAAAAACAAAGATTGGTGAAACGATGCGGTCGACGAGAAAGCAAAATAAAAACATGAAGCTTTGATGTGTTCCTGAAGTGACGTCATTCGTCACCAATCTTTCATTACGCGTTCAATCTCATTGGGCGTGGCCGACGCGGGAAATTTAAAGCTTGATTTCATGGCAAAAAAGCATAGGAATTCATTTTTTGGGGTTTGAATACATTTTTGGATGTAATAGAGATACCAAAGCCTTAACAATCCTGTTGGCCGTATAGACCAATGTCGGTCAAAGTGAAAGGTGCTGATTACAGCAATTTGTCCTTTTTCAAGAATATTTTGAAAATCTTTTGAATTTATTTCAATATCAGAAATATCAAACGATGTCAAGAAAGGGTTTTCCTCCCGAATATCAGAAATAAAGCCAGTGTTCAAACTTGGTGCCCAAGCGCTGGTACCTGCGCACCAGAAAAAAAATAGGACAAAAAATAGTGTCGTGTTCACACTAGAAAAGGACCCACGTACTGTCAAGTGCGAGCATGGGCACCGCGCCCAAATTCTGTGATGGGAACTTGAAAAAAATCGGTGTTCACATTGGTGCTCCGCGAGAATCCTTCTCGGGCAGCTAGTGTGAACCCTGGCAAATGTCGGCCTAGAGCGTTTTGAGGCATGTAACACAACCCTCCAGACAGTACTAAAATTGGACTGTGGAATGAATCAGTTATTTTACGATCGAAATGGCACCACCAAGAGAAATAGACCAATGACGAAGGAGATAATAAATTAGTCGAAAACACTTCTGCCTGCGGGAACATTTCCCTACTACTTGTTCATCTCAAGAGAATCTTGATTTTGTAATGAAAAAGGAAATTCCTCTTATTCGTTTAGTAGCAAATACCCCATGATTCCTTACAATATCAGCTTCAGAAACATCATCATTTGAACCGTTCACGACACGTCTTGTCGGCACAGAAAGGAAGGCAGGGAGACAGCAAAACATGAAAAACGCGTTGGCATCAAGGAACAATTGAATGTATCATGATAAAAGTGCACAATTTCAGTTAACACTGATTCAAGTTGTTACCAGCTAATTATGAAACAGCATACGTTTCCATTGAACATTTATAGGAAGGTAATTTATAGACTGAGAAAAAGAGAAAAAGTTTGATAGGTCACAATACTCGTTTACACGAAAATTATGATTTATATCATTCGCTAGCTAAGCCGTAAGCGTTGAAAGGCTTCGCATTGTAATACTTGGAAATAACCTTAAATCTTTTGCTCAAACGGGCAAATAGAACTTCGTTTAGCCCTTTTTCTTACAACCAATGGGTACTTATTAGGGAAGGCTTCGTGTGAGACTTTTTGGGCCGCGCGAGACTGGGGCTGAATAGAGGTCGGTGTTGAGAGACAAGTTGAGGATGATGTATTTAATGGTTAGAATAGGTTACACAACATTTAAATTGCAGTCCTTAGCAAAACGCATAAAAAGTTAACACAACAAACAGGCAATTAACAACTCTATTCTTTGCGAAGTATCCAATCTCAAATTACAACAAAGCGTTCAGCTTTTTAATATTACATTTTATCTAACGTTATGATAAGTACTTCAGTAAGCCTTTCATAATGTATACCAGGACTAAATTGTCTAAATAACTAGCAGAAAGGTTTAAGGCCTCGGACGCTATTTGTAGTATTTTTTCTCCATTTTTTAAGCAGAA
The DNA here is from genome assembly GCA_947652115.1 of Blastomussa wellsi. NCBI lineage: Eukaryota > Metazoa > Cnidaria > Anthozoa > Scleractinia > Plerogyridae > Blastomussa > Blastomussa wellsi. The sequence goes on along the minus strand of OX393564.1, from coordinate 14,151,610 downwards.
ACCCACATTTGCTTTCGAGGTCATTTATGGCTATTTTTTCTGCCCTCCTTACAGTTTGACAGCGACTCGCGATCTTTGGTTTTAATCAAACAACGCTGAGAATGTTTTTACAGAGTGGAAGAGACGCCATAGTGATTTCTTGCCAGCCTCTGAAGTTGTTCAAGGAAAATGAAAGTAAGAACAGTGTGTGGCCCAATACGGAAATAGTAAGGCGTGAATCCTTTCCACAGAGCTAAAACACCTTCTTGTCGAATCAGTCTTACAAATACATCCTAGTAACAGAAAGAGAAAGATAGCGTCAACCAAGAATACGATTTCTAACGACAGCGTATTTGCGTTTTAGTGACTATTTTCTGATTACACACTGATCTATAGAACTAAGTTTTTTTCCATAGCTGCAAATCTTTCACTTGTTTTCATGTTAGCTTTATTTGGGCGTTAACAGCAAAGAAAACACTAACTACAAGACAAGAAGCCGAGAGAAACTTGTCGCTAACACGCTCTCCGATTGGGCAGTTATAATTTATTACTGAAAACGTCAACGTTTCGTTTGTAACATGAGTAGAATCTCGATTGGATTGGGGAGAACTTCAACTGCTTGTGTAAAGCGAAGAGTATTACAAATGTAGAAGGGCAGCAGAAGTGTTAAAAACCAAAAACAAACAAGAATAGTGAAGATGAAGTTGGGAAGGGCGATTAGGATTGTACGAAATGGTGACTACAGACAATAGGTCAACAGACCGCCGGGCCTTTAAGGCTTATGGGTTCTTTCTTTCCGACGTCGCTTTCGTAGTCGAAATTGTTTTACGAAGTGTGAAAAAGCAAACAGTACAGATCCATCAAGAGGCTGCCAAAAATTAAGTACGAAGCGATAAATATGATAGATGGTAAATTTTCAGTTCGGTATACAAATGATTAAGAGGCCATTTATTAGGTTCATATATGACACGCATCCTGCATACTGCTAGGATCAGCAAAATTTTATAGCATTGATGTTTCTACGTGTCGAGTGTTGCGATATGGCGGCCGGCGAACATTTTGACTTCCGTTTAATATTTCTTTGTTCTCAACAGCCAAAAAAAAATTAGAATTTTTTTTGAAAATCGTATGTCCCCAGAGCCCTTCGTTTTTCGTGCCAAGGCCCTGCCGGCCAACAGAAACAAAAAGGGCTATGGGACGAGAATGCAACTCTTATTGGGCCAACACTCGTTTCCATCTGTCAAACTGACATTCCTCTTTCACTTCCAATTACATAAAGAGAATCTAGTTTCAGACTTAGTTCTATTATAAAAATATTTTTTTTCTTATAAAATTCTTATTTTTAAAGAAAATGAACAATAGTTTTTTCAGACCCCGAGAGTTGAACCCGGGTAAGTGATAGCTAACTAACCACTACACCAACCGCGTGCTGGCTCCCAGAACCCAAATTTTTGAACTATATATACTGTAAGCATAAATATATACAAATTATTGTGTCGCCCAAACCCTCAGATGAGAACTAACCGCAAGCAAACCAGAGTGGAACTAACCGCAAGCAAACCAGAGTGGAATTAACCGCAAGCAAACCAGAGTGGAACTAACCGCAAGCAAACCAGAGTGGAACTAACCGCAAGCATAGTCAATAGAGTAACCCTCCTTATGTAAGGATCACTAAAGTGTCACTAAGGCGTGAATGTCAGTTTCACAGATGGAAACGAGTGTTAACCCTCTTATTGTTATATTACAACTGATTCCCAGTCATACCGGTCGCCATATTTTAGGTAATGCTGCTAGCTACCGACAAACTGATGTTAAATTCGAACAAACCCTCGCAATAACAACGCTAAATTTAAAATGATTGAAAAACACAAAAGAACGACGCGACGAGAGGATTGTTTCCAGTTTAACGTTGATTTGCACGAGATGGTCACCTCAGCAACCGCACAGAGGGAGGGGTGAGTAATGGATTTAAAATCTGTCGCTTCCTTGGTTTTTGATCGTTGTTATAAGACACTTTGAAAGCATCACGCCCTCAGTAGATATTCTGCAATTTGTCACCAACTGATAATCAGCAGATAGCATCAAACATAACGAAACCAGCATCCACCCCACCCTGGTTGATCCGAGAGTTAAGAAGTTGACAAGAATCGTTAGAATCAACTACAAAAGAAATCTTACCACAGCTCCACTATATTCAGGTTTGCCATCAATAATCTTCATGTTTTGAATCCTAACGTAATGGACGAGAAAATTGGTCACAGGTTAAAAAATTAAGTCGTAGATAAACGATTGGTCTTGCTTACGGTAGCTACCCAAGCCTCCTACACAGTTTTGGCTCGTCACAAGATTGCGTGACGAGCCAAGAGAACGGCTGCGTGAGAGACTATAAATACCCAAGCTCTCACCATTCCAACTTAGAGAAAGCCTAACAAATATTTCATAATTTCATTGCCTGAAATAAGCTCTCCAAATATTGCACGTAAAAATCCTGGTTGCCCATTGCCTCTTGAAATGAAACATGTCATGTCATGTCTAACGGATCACAATACCCCTAGCCGTAGAAAACAACATGAATGGTGTTTACAATGAGCGAATGAAAATAGAGGTTTCAGAAAGGCTGTGGTAAACTGAAAAACTCCTTCCAATAAGAAACCTTATCCAGTACAAGCCCGAGAGTTTAGATCAAGTTTTGGTTTCTGCAGAACATTAAATTCCTTTCGATAACAAAGTCCTTTTCTGTAAGAACTTTTTTATTGCATTACAATTTCAGATACTTGTGTGGATCTTGATCATTATGTTTAGAGAGCTTAAACAGCAGCCTTGTCGTTTGCACCTGTTATGTTTTAGTCACAAAGTCCTGCGTTCCAAATGTATGAAATGAAAAAAAAATGTTTGCCTTTTAAACAAATATAAGCCCAGAACTTATAATCATAATTATATTTATATTCCTTTTCATGTTATTATTCGGTTATTGTCTAAGCGGAAAACAAGTTTATCTGATGCTGTTCTTAACCATAATACTTGCACTAACCTAGTCTTGGCAATGTCTACAGGCATAGAAGCTAATGTCGTTGCTAAACCGCTAATCATACTTGCTCCAAAGTGACACAGCAGATCATCCTTAAAATAACCTGCAAACATGATTAATATAATTAATAAAAACAGTCATTATTCTTCCCCCTTCATACACGTATGTGACACCATCCTGTACAAAAATTCATGGCTAATTAGTTCCATGGTTAGTATGATGCCTAATTGATTACATGGTTAGTACTTCATGTATAGACAAGTGGTCTATACCGTCTGAAGTGTACTACTAGCATGATTAGTGTTTTGATTGATCTTTGTGGTGACAATGCTTTAGCTTTCACAGCAGTATTCACAAGACCAATCTCTTTCTCTCAAATTATGAATTAACTGTTGTCAGCCCACTAAACACACATCATCAATCGATCTGTGATTGATTTGATTAGTAATTTGACTGTTAGATGGATGGACAGACAGACAGATGGATGCTCAGTTTAAACTTTGGAAGGCAACCAACATCCAATTCAAAGGGGATAGTCCATCATCCCAATGTTGGCAGCTCCTGTAAATATATTATATCTAATTGTTGTAACCATTCACCAGTAAAATGCCTAAAATGCACGTAATTCCATGATTGGTTTGGGCTCCACACTACCAACATGGAACTCAGTCATAAACAATTATTAGACGAGGTTGTGCAAGATAGCAAGAATTACCAAGGCTGAGGTTTGTGTCTGCAAATATAACTACCGTTAATGGAGAACATTTGAAAAAGAGGAAAATAAGCTATAGTAAAACAAACATTCTATATCACAATATAGGTGCTGTGTAATAATTATTACCAACCTGAAGAAAGTAAGGTTTGTTTAGCTTGTGAGTACGTAGCTAGTTGTGCTGCATTTACAACAACTGCTCGAGTAATAGTTGGACCACACCCCTACAAAAGAAAGAAAAATTATGAAACTAGCCACAGGGTTTCAAAGTCATCCTAACCTAATCATATGTACTGTCAAATGATGCATTATTAATCAGGTTGCAGGTCTCACCACTAGTCACGTCAATTAAGGAAGCTGAACATAGTTTTGGAAGATTTGAGTACCTGTACTTTATCATGACCTCACAATTAAATGCTAACAGCTGATTAACCCATATTTGGCATATATATTATACAACACCACTGAAATCTATTTGTTAAGTGTTTTTGCAAAGTAGGCCATATCCATGGCAATGGAAGACATCAAATACAACCTAAAAACCCAAGGTTTTTTCCATCTTGTGGAAAATAAACTCAAATAAATAAACTTGTTCTGACAGACAGCTTTTTACTCATTTACAAAATTAATTATGTTCCATTTAATTCTAGGCATATTACTGACTTCCTCTGTCAGATTTTTATTTTTATGCTTCAAGTGTTTGAGTCGTAATATTGCCTGAGAGCATGCACAAAATCATCAATTTGTTTACATAACGACCCATTCGCAATTTTTGCATGCACTGGCCGTATTTTACCTTCTTGGAAATACACAAAACTGCAAATCACATGAGCTCATGAGACTTTTTTGAGATATATTTGCTACTGACTTGGTCACCACGTTTGTTTTCACAATTAAAAGCCACGCCATGTTGGGTAATATCACTGACCATCCAGAGAAACTGTGTTTAGCCATCTTAAGGGGGGAGATCCCTAACTTCAAAACGGTTGCTATAGATGACTTCTAACCATCATATCTTGGGTTCCCTTTCAATCCTGGGATTAGTTTTTTGCCATACCTGTTCTGTTGGGGGCTCATTTCACTTTTGGCAGTTTTGACCGTATTTGGAAAGTCACATGACCAGAACACAAAAATCGCTTAAAACTCGCACAGCTTACATCATTCTCGGATGAAACCAAAGCCAATGGATAGAGTGCATTCAGATGCAAAATCTGTCATATGGATTTGTGCAGACATCATAAAATTTTTGTGACATCATAACGTTTTCAGAAATCGACACAACAGATTTGGTCTGAATACTCTCTATCCATTGGCTTTGGTTTTATTTGAGAAAGATGTAAGCTGTGAGAGTTTTTAGTGTTTTGTGTTCTGGATACGTGACTTTCCAAATATGGTCAAAAGTGAAAGCAGCCTCCAATAGAAAACTAATCCCACGATTGAAAGGGAACCCAAGATGTGATGGTTAGAAGTCATCTATAGAAGCCGTTTTGTAGTTAGCCCCCCCCCCCCCCCCCCCCTAAGCAAAGTTCTAAACAAACTTCCAGGCATATTCAAATTGTAAACAGCAATGACTGACTGACATTCCCAGAAATGGTCTCTCTGGGACTTTTCTTACCCTCCAAAGAGTAAGAACTCCTTCCTCCTTGGTTATTCTATACAAGGCATTGAACACACTTGTGTATTTGCGTTGCTGCTCAACAGGAAGCCTGGGGAAAAATAACAGTGACATCAGTGTGGTAGCACATATGTACATTAGGAACAACACTAAAAGTTGCACTTGAGAAAATAATGTTCAATGATTCTTCTACCAAGTGAATGCATTGCACCGATATCTTGAATGTCATGGGAAAACATCAGTGACACACACACTTCACATGCCACAGGACACCACTTGTCAGTGGTGATCTATACTGAACAATCAATCTGAATAATCAAAATCTTATTTCTCATCAATACATTGTCAAGTGATCGGAAAAAGAGAATATCATGTAAATGGAAACAAATTATCAACCAACCCTCCAAGTTGGGACCATTTTAGTTGCCATGGCGACCAAAATTTTGGAGCTGGCGACTAAATTGCAACAGAAGTCGAAGGATTGAGCACTTGAGATAACTTTAGCGACTAAAATTTTTCACTGGCGACCAAACTTAAATAGTCAGTGGCCAAAAGGCCACTAAGGAAAAAAATAAACTTGGAGGGTTGTTATCAACTGTAACACAAGCAAATCACTGCAAGGCTGATTTTTCACGTCTTGTTATCAACACCAACATTTAATAAGAAAGAAATGAACAGCAATGACTGTCCAAGGTCCAAAATTGTGCTTTCCTGGTTGCCAGGGCAACTAAAAAATTGCGCTGGCCAACACAATTTTACAACTGGTCGCCAGTGGGCAACTATTACCAGGTCTATTTCACCGTGATAGACATGATACGCAAATATCTCGTAGTCAAATTTCTGTTAACTTCGATTTTCGGCCAAAGCAATTACACTGACATAAAATTTAGATCCCCTTGCCAACAAATGACTCTTAATGTCGCCACTTATTCTCAGATAGAATTCAAAGGAATTTCCTGTTAATCTACTAATTTAATTTTCCTGTTAATCTATCTAATTTAATTTTCCTGTTAATCTATCTAATTTAATTTTCCTGTTAATCTACTAATTTAGTCGCCCGCTGGCGTCAAGGCCAAAATTTAACCTTGGACCCTGCTATCATACAAAAACACTTCAAACTAAAAATTGGCCAAAATGCAAGTATTTTTAGACATTTGAAAGTTACTTTAATTGGTGAATGCAACAGGTTATAATCACAGAGTACTAAATAAGCTTAGCTTAAGAAATTGTTTCAATAAAGAATGTGCTGGTCACCTTCCATCTGAAGTCATTCGTATGAGTGAAATCTCTGCAGGTGTGCCGATAAATGAACCTATAGCTCCTGCTGTCATTCCTGTCACAGAGAAATAAAAACACAAACACTGTATGTATTCTGAACTAAACCACCTTACACAATCAAGTCATGTCCCACTGTGGGCCAGATGACATAACTTTAACTTATTCAACATGCTCTTGATATGGTGAAGGGGAAAAAGGACAGTTAGGAAAAAATGAACCAATGAAAAAACCAACGAACAAACAAAAAAACAGCAAAAACATGGATGGATAAGCAAGCAAACAAAAAACAGACTAACCAAGAGCACATTTCTTGAGAAAAGAGGGTGGACTTCCATCAGGACTAAACAAAGAATAAAACAAAAAATAAAATAAAATGAGTTATTCATTGAAATACCATATGAGTAAATTAACCCATTGACTACTGCGCCACCCGTGACCAACATTGACCTTTGTTCCACTTCTGAAGTCATCAGCTTTGACTAAAATTAGGTATCACTTTTACTCCAGTTCTGCAGGAGGGAAAGAGCTTTCCAGATTGGGTTAATGGAGCTTGCAAAAACGCAGAGGAAAATTTCTCTCATCTAGACTACCCTTGGCTACTCCATGTTACGTATTTCCCGCCTCGCTGATGCTTTCTCTGCAATTTTTGAACCAAAAGCAAGCCCAGTAAAAAGCCAACCACTGTCCACTCAAAGATAAGAAAAAACGGAAAAAACAAAGAAAACAAAAAGCCTAAAGAGGTGGGTCACTTTCTCATCCAAAAACTTTTGATTTCTGCGCATGCCTGAGCTGCTATACTAGTGGAAAATGCAGCACGCCTACATTTTTGCAATGCAGTTTGGACTGATTTGGAACAGATTTAGCCCATAACTGACTAGAAAATGTCTAAGAAACATGTTTTTTCAAAAATCTCCAGTTGTCAATGGGTTAATAGTAACTACACTTAATTATACTTAATTACCAATTAAATACTTTAAACATCTTTCAGTAAAACATGGCCATAAACAAACAGCCATGACCAAGAGGGAACAGGGACAGCACAGTGGTGAGAGCAAATGCTTGCTTCCTTCCAGTGCACATGGACAGGACCTGCCAACATATGTGGGTTGAGTTTGTTGTTACGAGGGTCCCTCTACAAACACCAACACTTCTAAATTCCAATTCGATAGGGGATCCGAGGGCCACAGCTTTGTTACATGTAGTTACATGTAAAAGACTATTATGTGCTATCCTTGTTAAAGAAATTTGATTTGTCGATTTATTTATTTATTTCATTGTTCAATTTCAAAGATGCTGCTCTTTAAGTAATGACCTGATGGCAAAATCGATTAAAAAATGTGAACCATTAATTTTTAATTTCAATTAAATGGATGTATGTGATTGGTCAAGACTGAAAAATTGCAAAAAAAAAACAACTTTTTTGGCATTGTCTAACCCATACTCCTATTCCCCAGCTCTCGGCCAAGTTTGGGCATTGTTCTATCCACCAATCAAAAGTCAATGGACCAAAGCTTGGTGACCTCATGAAATTTATGCGACGCACCATATTGGAGTTGGGAAAGAAAGGGTCTTCAACTTGGTAATAAGATGTGTAAATCTGCCTCCTATCCTTGTTTTTCTATAGTGTAAGATGCAATTATGAATTCCATATTATTTTGTCATCTACAAGTCAGCTAGAAGTCTCTTAAATTTCTCTCAATAACATTTGTTGCTGCATGTAACATGAGCACATGTGAGTCACAATGGGACATGAATAATAGTGGCACACAAGCTTGCTCAGTCACAATTTTTATTGCAATTTGTGTGTCCTTGTTTTGTGGAAATGATGTTGGATGGCAAAGGAAGGGCCCATTTTTGATGTGGACACAATGGCAAAGAGAAAAACATAACTGCTTTGATGGAACACTCTTGTATAAAATGGTACTGAATAAAACATGTCCAGATATTAGTGTCCTTTATGTGTATTTCTTGATGTACATGTACTTGATGTGGTTGGTTCTATTTTACTTCAAATTTCTTGAAAAATTAAGACGGAATCCGTTAGGACTTCGAGCATTCATTGGACAAAATTATGTACCAAAATGATTTACACCTCATTGCAAGCTTTTGTGTTACTACTTCAAATATATTATCAAGAGAAATCTTTTCTCACAACACCAAACATCGAAAACAAATTTCGAAGTTCCACTGAATCGCTTAAAAGATGTGAGATCTTTCCTACAGCTTGCGAGCTTTGAAATTCATTTTCTCAGGCTCTGATAAGAAATTGTTGTACCAAAATTATTTACACCTCATTGCAAACTTTTGAGTTACTACTTCAAATATCGTATCAAAAGAAATCTTTTCTAACAACACCAAACATCGAAAACAAATTTCGAAGTTCCACTATAATTCCACTGAATCGCTTAAAGGCGATTTTACAAAATGGCTACACGTTAGATTTTGCCTAGAGTTTGTGATCTTTAAAATTCATTTTCTCGGGCTCTGTTAAGAAATTGTTGTCGGTGTTATCACAAATAATTACTTACATCTTTACCTTTTATTAAGGGTAAAAAATAATGCAATATGATTTAAATTATTCTGCTACTCGATTTTTGTCCAGCTTAAATAAATATTACTCAACTTCCTGATGGATTCCGTCTTAATGTGCCTTTAAAGATGCCAGCTGTTAGATATAGGATTGATTGAAGCTGGTCAGTATTTCCCTTCACCCAAGGTGAAACTGTTGCAATATTTTATGTACATCGCCGCTTTGTGTTACGTTTCACCGTGCTTCACATTTCCGACTGCAGGATTCGATTTATTGAGGTACGATAAATATTATCTGGTTGGTGGATGATTAGTCTTCGCGCTTATCCATGTGTTTGTTACAGTTGTCCAACTACAATTTTACCTGAAGAGGTCTTCGATATGGCAGAGAAAAAATATTGAAGAAGATCTCTGGGAAAATAAATCGATTGAATTCATATCATGTGGTACAGGGGTCAGCATTGGAAAATTGGAAAACTTATCAAAATCACAGGCACTGGTATAACGAATGTTGAATGAAGCTTAGCAATCGTAAAGTAGATAATGTCTGATTCAGTTTTGCACTTCCAAATATGTGTATAACACTGTTCTGACACTAAAAGCAAAAATGAACTCACCGGGGAAATTTGACATCCACATGTGTTGATCGAGTTTACGATATTTCTGCGTTCAATCAGTTTCGTGACAGCTGCATTGAAACTCAAGCACTTATTTTGAACATTTGAGATCACCGATTACTATATTACTTGTGCTTATAGCTATAATTTAAATTTGTTGGCAATTGGCACACAGAAACTTCAAAAGCTTCACATATTGAATTTATACACCACAAACAACGAAAATGTGACCACCGTTTGTAGACATAATAATTGTTATAAATACCACTGACCCCCAGGCCATGGACTACCTGATGAACTACCCAAAAAAACTATCCTACAGTCCATTTCAGGGGTAGTCCGACCCCTAGACCGTGGACTACTCGATGGACTACCCAAATGGACTATGCCTAAAATGGACTACCAGTACCTTTAAAAACAGGGGTAGTCCATTTTAGGGTACTCCATTTGGGTAGTCCATCAGGTAGGCCATGGACTGGGGGTCAGTGTTATGTCTACAACCAAATATTATTCTAGGAAAAAGAAACAGAGGCTTCTGTTTTTTTGTGTGTGTTATCATTATGTCTCGCGGACACACGAAATTGACAGCATGCAAAAGCACATTCTTTCTACTTTGCACGAAACATCGCGACAAGTGGCCCACATTCAAACATATCAGCTGGAGTAAATTTTTTGGTGCACTAGCAACAAAATGTTTTTTTGTTTGTCACTGCAACTGCAACTTATTATTACTAAATATTAAACTGGACAAATTATAAGAAGGGGATTGGGAAGGGGGGACTTACACATAAGCAAGTAAATGTAGCATTGAAGTTTCAAACATCCGCATAGTAGAACATCCATCAGACGAGGAGTGGGTATACTAATGACCCCATGTCCGAGGCAATTCATGTGACTAACCACTGACCTCTTAAAATGTTCCATTAGTGAAGTGTAGACACCCAGTCGTGTCGTTGTGTAAGTTGCCTGTCTCAATAAACCAGCAGATAATCTACAGAGAAGACAGATTTTAATTTTGTCAATCACTAATTCATTCCCTCTTTCCTTGTTTTATAGTTTTTAAACTGTAAATCTATTAATTTTTTACCCCTTGGCCGTTCCAAAAATCACCTCTGTGATTAACATACCCTGTTCAAAGGTTATATTATCCAGGAGTTTCAATACAATTTGAATTAGGCAGCTGCTTTGAGTAGAGTAGCCAACTGTTTTTTTAAGAATCTTTTTTAATTTCTTCAATTTTGGAAAAAAAGTAGCCAATATTTCTAAGCAAAATAGAGTGGAGTGGCCGATACTTTTCGTTGATAGAGCGGTTTTCACTTCAATGTCAAAAGTAATTTTGCAGAAATATTTATTCTTTGGTCTTGCTTTTCATTCCACATAGTGATTGGTTTAAAAATCTTGCAACACCTTTTCAACCAATCAGGAGTGAAACCAAAACCAAAACTTGATTTGTGTTGGCTACGTGTTATTACAGTATTTCGAGTTTGGTTGGTTTGATCACTGGATTGTCTCTGCCCTTTGTCATTGGCAAAAGTAACAACTTTGGTTTTGGTTTTACAACACTCAATTGAAACTTGCTGCCATTGTCAATATTCACCATTGTTATTACTATTAATTTTTACTCTTCCACACGTCACTACTAACCCATTATAGACACCAAAAAATCCTTCTTGTCTCAGAATGGAGGCTATTGCATGTAAACTGCTTTTGTGAGCTCTTGCACCACCTCCAACACCTTAACAAAGGGAAATAATTATTCTGATTAGTCAATTTTATAGGAAAATCCATTAACTGACAAGTGAATTCCCCGTTAAATTTCACGCCAAAAACTGATATCGCACGAATCGCAAAGCAGTGTTTAGAAGTCATTTATTTTTCGAACGTCTTGAATACTTCATTGCAAACGCAGTTTTGAAAATATCTTTTGGGTTTTGCTAATTTCTGTAGTTTGCAGCTCGCATAATAAAATGTCGAATGTTGTATTCTAACTTGTGGGGTTTATTGTAAGGAAACAGCATTACTGTCAAACTATCCACAGTATCATTTCGACAAATTACAAAGCCATTTTCTTAGAGTTGTAGTATTCTTTTCTTTTCGCGGACATTTATACAGTTTTCATGTAAATATGAGCGATTACTCATGAGTCTGTGTTTGTACAGTTTGGACATTTACCACTCTGAATGAAAAAATTTCTGACCACTGCTCTTGTGCCTCCTTTCAGACAATACAAAAATTCACAGATTTGGCTTTTAAATATAGTACACTACAATTTTTGTGGTCGTTTCAGCAAGTTTCAGTCATTTTGATGCTTAGTTTCTTTCTGTACTTATACTTATGCTTGACGGATTGCTTAAGCATCTGTTGAGTTAAACTGGTTAATACCTCGCCTTCGATAAAAGCTATGTTTTCCCTTGGCTTTTTAACAAATTCAATGGCTTTGGTTTGCATTAATTGACGCATATTTATTGTATAACTTGCGATGCCACAAGATAAACAAACAATCTTGTGAGGCTGATGCAATATTGTGCATCCTTACTTTCAAAGTCGTAATTCCACGCTAAATACCCCCGCATCTATAACCCATCAGAGGACGAGAATTCTATGGGCTATGCAATTCTATACACAAGTCTAGTGCTATTATTTTCAAGTTTTTCAGCCATTTCTTCTTCAATAATAGCTTGTGCTTTGCATGCTATTAGAAGTTGTCTGGGTGGGAGGAATGGTGGTCAAATGGTTAGTGTACTGGACTCCGGATCAGACAGCCTAGGTTCGAGCCCACGCCAGGGCATTGCATTGTGGTTTTGGGCACGACACTTTACTCTGGTACCGGCGAATTTACTGCTGGGGGGTAACCCGGTGATAGACTTCACTGTGTTTAGTGCTAGAGGCGTTCTGGTTTACATAGAAGATTTTTTAGTGTTTTTTCGCAGTGTCTTCTCCTCAAAGTTGTTTGTCGATTGTTTCTTGGCAACCTTTGGCCTTTTTTTTCTTCGTTTATTCCGCGTTGGGTGAGAATTGTACAAGCGTTAGTCCGTCGCTTTTGTTGCCACGTCTGCTGGCTCATTTGTCCAGTGCTTTTCCCGTGTTTGCAGTATGACCAATCTGGGTACTCCACATTCTATGTTCAATAGCTTGTCAGCAGGCTTGGTTTCAACCGTTTCTTCGTCAGCTCCTTTATCAGCTGCAGATTCAGTGGCAGTTACGGCAGTTTCGTTGACAACCTCGGCTTCAAATGATATTGCTGTCGCTGTGGCTCAGGTGCTGCAAAATTCCTTACCTGTCTTTGTCGCCACACTTTGTGCAGAAAAAAACATCTCTTTGGTGCTAGTGCTGTTGATAGCTCATCATTGGTTGCCGTTAATTCGTCTACCATCACCGGCTCTTGCTCGGCCCGCCTTTCTCAGTTGATCGCAGCCCCAGTTATGGTGTCACACATTTCTAGCTGGCCATTGGGAAGTGAAAGTTTGGCCTTGTCAGGCAAAAAAGCTTTTGTGGTAGGCCCGGGTCATGCGCCTATTCCGGCAAAATTGGTTAAAAAGATTACGAATGGCAAGTTTGTTGAACTGGCGGACTTATTGTCCGGCTATTGCGGACATGGTCCAGTGGACCTCAAACCATGGTGTTGATTTCCTTCATCATTATTTAGATGATTTTCTAACTTTGGGCCCGCCCGCCTCTTCAGTATGTCACCACAATTTACAGGCCTGTATTCGGCTGTGTTCAATGATTCCGGTGCCTGGCCCCTCAAGCGGAGCGGAGCTCCTTACTAACAGCCCTGATGGTCACCTGACAGAGAGGTGCCAGTTTTTCCACACACAGGGCCTTGCTCTGTCTATGCATTGGGTGCACCTGACAGCTCAGCGGTGCTACGTTAATTTCTTTCGTCAAGTTGGCCGTCTTAGTCCTGATGGTACCCTTCTACCAGCCGACGAGCAGTCACTCATGCGCTTCACAACACTATTGGCAGACAACCTTAACCATTCATCCATCAAGGTGTACCTTAGCGCTGTGCAGTAGGGCAGGCTTTTGGGGTTTTCTTGCTACCTGGGTTTGGGGTCAGCAGCTCCAGCCCCCAGGTTCCTAGGCACCCAACCTCCATGTGCGACACAGACGTTAAATAAGGTTAAATATACTAATTTAACTCAGTTAACAACTTGGAACTTCTTGTAGCTGTTCTGTAGTTGAGTGGTGTTAGCGTGCCATTAGCATGGCATTGACGTGGCTTGGCGTTTATTAGCGTACTTTAGCGAGCTGGCATTTTTCCTATACATGATGTTTTACCTCTGTTCTAGGCGTGTTGCAGGCAACTTCTGGGGCACTCGCGGTCAGAGGTTGCCTGTCACCTTCTTAAGTGTGCGCCGTTGAATGTGCTTGTAGCTTCACTGTGTTTAGCGCTCAAGGCATTCTGGTTTACTTCGAAGATTTGTTTTATTTATTTACTTATTTATCTTTCCACTGAACTCCTTGTTCAGTGTGATGGGTGCTTGGGCTGGGGCTGGGTGTGGCGGGCGGGGTTTGTGGCTGGGTTCTGGCTAGGGCAGGCTTTTGGGGTGTTCTTGCTACCTGGGTTTGGGGTCAGCAGCTCCAGTCCCCAGGCTCCTGGGCACCCAACCTCCATATGCAATGCAGCATTTGACTCCACTTAGCGTGACTGTCACTGCATGGGGGGGGGGGGGCTGTTATGCATCGAGTATACCTCTCACGGAATTCACAGACATGTTCAAGCTCACAGGAATAATGCATTTCTTAATTCTCAGTTTAAGCTATTGGTTCCAAAGCGGAGTTGTAACATGTTCTTTTTGCCTTCAGCTCCTTCTGCAGCTATCAAAGCTGAAGCAAAGCGGAAGAGGCATTCCTATAAAGCTATGTGTAATGCAAATAAATTTAACATAGGGTCAAGTCGCACTAGAGGGCAAAACTGTTTACTTTTGTCAAAAATCTTTCATCACAAGTGCAACTGGTTTGTTCTCCAAAGAGAACAAAATTTGGTCACCTAAGGACAAACTTCAAAGACGCCATACACTACCTCTGAATTGCAGTTCAAAGTGATACAAATCTCATAAAACAAAAGGGAGGGGAAGGTAAAATGGAAAGGAAGGCCAGGTGACACAATCGTTTTCATTGGCTCATGATAAACATCCAAATTCTGGATGTTACGCAGATTAGATAACACAAAATGTGGCTTCACATCACACCACCGGAAATGAAAACTTTCACTCTTGTTGCGATCAGCTCTCAGGATGCCATTACGAAAGTTCCCGTCATATATTTCTGCGGATTTTTTCTGTATTGATGGAAGGCGACCACTTCAAAAAGGCTCTAGAAGGTGCTCTACAGTTCTTTCCTGGAATTGAACTTAATAGGGAACTAGCAAATAATTATCATAAATGAATGACTCAGAAACCCAGTAAAGGGGACTTCTGGAAGTTATATAATTGAAAAAATTTACCAGACAAGCATTCCCCTGGACCCCCTAGGAGTTTGCTCCTTTGGCACTTGTTTTGTATTAAATTGGTCTGCACTTGCATACCTAACTAAAAAATTAATAAGCTTTTTCCAAATCCAGCAGGCAACACATGTATGCTGTAGTCATTTCACTCAAGACAATATCTAGAACAATGCCCTACACATACTAGGGAATTCAGGATATCTTAAGTCAAAAATATAAAAACTTCATTCATTTCACTGAACCAGCACAACTCAAACAATCTTCCTTTACTCCAGTCACACTCTTATTATTTTTGTTCAATCAATACCACACAACGCGACTAAGAAGCATTGTGTGGGTGAGCAGGTTTTTATTGGTTTGCTGGCAGTTATTTTCTCCTTTCCTGTCCTCCTCCTCCTCCTCCTCCTGTTCTTTTTTTTTTTTGTCCTTGCTGAGCAGAAATGTATGGGAATGCTTGGCTAGGCACATACATAAGCAAGCTATGTTTGTTTACAATGAATGGCACCTAATAGCAGGTTATGTTGACCATTTATCTGGAATACGTTTGTTAAAGGATTCACGTAAATAATTACTGTACGACTTCTCACCACTCATCTGCATCCTGTTTTTGACCAAATCCAATGGCTGTACAAACACAGTGGCACCCATCCTAGTAATAGAACAGATAGTGTATTAATACACATTCCTGTACATAGGCAATGCAATTCATCTACAAAATAATGACTATTGTCAAACGAAGAAAAAGTTCATGCATTTACTATACGATGTACAATCAACCAGCCATTTTGTGAAACCAAGGTGGTCATTAATGAAAGGAGTAGCCTGTGGAATTTTGCAAATAAACATGTAAAAATACATCATTGTATTTTAAAATATTAAATAAAGCACATTTTGCCATTGAGCAAAA
Source organism: Blastomussa wellsi (assembly GCA_947652115.1). Lineage (NCBI taxonomy): Eukaryota > Metazoa > Cnidaria > Anthozoa > Scleractinia > Plerogyridae > Blastomussa > Blastomussa wellsi. Next base: position 14,135,496 of record OX393564.1, on the reverse strand, counting down.
CAACTGTCGCTGTGACAGTGCCCGTTCAACAGGTTACATCTTCACCTGAAATTTTCTTGAAAACATTGAGGTGATTTTCTCAAAAAAAATTCAACCAAATCAAGTACCTCTAGTTAAGCCTCAGTTTCAAAAAAAAAATTCCAGAATCTCAAAACCTACACAAGTTATTCACAAAAGAGTGTAAACACTGAAATGAAGACCAACAAATGAAATTCTACGTTCCACCAGACTGTTGTAAGCCAGTTAGTATGTGTCAACTGCGATGATTTCCTTGATATTTTTTGCAGGAATATTATATGTATGGGGTGACTCCTCGCATTTCAAGTCGTCTGTTATTTGTCTGTGTTTGCTTTTGATAATTTTATTCACACCAACTCTTCACTTGTGTCAGGTTTATAAATTAAAGAATTAGAGTCCCTGGGTTTAGTAGAAAAGAGTTCAAAAGAGTTCAACAGTCATTCTTTTTCAAGACATAAGGAAAGTCTCGCCCACTGAAGATCAAGAACTTCTAAATCAAAATCTTTCGAAGAACGAAAGTCTACATAATCTTCTTTATCGCTCACATTCTTTTATAACTTAAAGACTGAATAACTTCATTCACATCTCCTATCTAAAAGGGCCTGTAGTTTTAATCTGCAGTGCATGGAAAGACTCGTGCTGTGAACAGTTTCTTAGTCCGTCATAGTTACAAAAAGTCTTTTGGCTTTCGTCAGCAAATCGGAAAGGCAAAATTCATGCTGAAGAAAATGAAGCCAAAACAGATGCACTTCAAACAACTCCCATTCACGGTGTGAAAGAAAATCAGTCGTTTTTATTTTCTTTATTATTATTATGTCCATTGTGACACCAAACAACCAAGATCTCAAGGGGGCTAACGTGAAATTACACAACGGTGGCGTGCTGGATCTGGGTACAAGTTGAAATGTGTCAGGCGTTCACGCTCATGTTGTTCGCGTTTTCTGCTATAAAAGGACACGTAAAGGAACTTAGATTATCATTTATGTCAGGTGAGAAACATATGAACAAAATATTTCTGTTGTTTATTTCTGTTGAGCGCTGAAGTGTCATCGAACTTAACGTTCAAATCTCTTGAACTATCGGTCGAAATAACCCCTTAAGAAGACTTTTTCAAGTTCATCCCCCCTCTCGCCTGGATTTCCAGAGTCTTTGACCCCCCCTCCTGCGAGAATATCCAGAATCCCATCCGTTGGGGGGGAGGGGGGTTTGGTGGGTGTGGATTTTTTTCTGGAACAACCCAATTATAAAATATTTCCATTTTTCCCTCTTTGTGTTGAATCAAGCAATCCACCTTAACCTTTGGACTCTGATAATTATTTGCTAAGGTATTACTGAACAAGGTAAAGTAACTAGTTCAGTAAACAAGTTTTGTATCCTGTATTGACAGCCTCACAATCTGTCTCGTAAAGGTATACCAACAGTCCCTGGGGTTTCTCACTGTATGGAGACCTACCGTATGCACTGGTACTAACTTTAATCGCTAGTACCAAAATATATATATTTCTTTGCCACATGCCTCGCTCAAGAGGTCTCAAGACAAAAAAATGTGACAAATTCACTTACAAAGAAAAAAAACACAAGCCACGTATACAAAGAAATTCACAAAAATACAATGAGCTTTTGCTTAATCATTAAATTACGTGCAAAACTTATGCGATCTCGTGAAAAGACCGGTAAGCTTAATATGTAATTTGGATGTTACTGGAAACGAACGCCAACTCAATACTTACCCGGCCGATCCACCCATAACAAACCTCACATAGTTTGGAATATAACCCAGCTTCTTCTCAGTCATGATAATAACATATGCTTCTACCAGTGCGGACAGTAAAGAGATTGTAAAGACCTGGTAAAGACGCCAGTAAAGTTCCGACGCTTGCAACCGCTGACCGCAAAACTGATTCGGTACGCGTTTTCTTTTTCTCTCAACATTTCCATTTATGCTCATTCATGTCATTCATGTACACCGTGCAATGAATGATCGAGATATTGTCCGATCCCTAAGATAATTTAAAACAAAATTATAAACCTAAAATGATAAATCAATTAATAAGTATGCTAATATTATAATATTTAGTGACAGAATTTTCTAGTGTCATTTTTCTTTGGAGCTCGCTTAAAAAACGTTTCTGTGGATTTCTTTCGGTGCACAGTATTTTAGCTCATTACCTTCCTTTACGAAAACAGCGGAAATCGAAATAAACGTAACATTTTTAAAAACCCAACTTGTATTCTCGTTTCCAGATGTTCACTCACTTCCCTAAGAGTGAGAAGATCTGGGTACAAGGGTTTAGACCAGGACATCTCCAGAGGCCGCGATCCTTTTACTCAGTAGCCAGCACCAGGAATCGAGACCTCTCGCCGCCGCACGTTTCCCCTTCGTAAACGGTCGATGCCATTTTAGCGACACTGTCGCCATTTTTTTTTTTTTCACACAAAAACAAGAAAACTAGAATCGAACCCGGAACTTCTGGCAAGTCCGCGATTCACGAACTCATTGTCGAATCTGACAACTCTAATTGGCTGAAAACTACAGAACAAGTACTCTGTGCATGTTCATAATCTGGAGCGGCCAGAGGTCGCGCTCTTGAAAAAGTATCAGAAATGTTGAGGCTAGCCAAATCTTCCTTGAAAGAGGAGTTTATCACCTTGAAAAACCAAGGCATCATCAAAGAAACATTTCCATTTCGCAAGATTGTCTTCATCAAGATATTTCTTTATCCAAGTAGTTTCAAGAGTCTTGTTGAAGTCTACCATATCTATCGTCTTTAAGCCTCCTTTCTTATAGTCATTAATTACTGAAATAATAATAATAATAATAATAATAATAAACTTTATTTATCCACGGGATCCTTATCACTAAAAAGTGGTCTTCTAAAGAGCCGTGCGCATTAAACCTAGTACATAAAAACTAAGACTAAATTACAGACATTGTTAAAAAAAAAAAAAAAAAAAAAAAAAAAAAATCCTAAAATAAGTGCTAAACTAAGTTAAGAAATTACTAATGTACAATAGCGGAATAAAAACTATCTAAAGTAGTGGCCTGCTTAGCCTCCGCTGACAGACTGTTCCATGTTACTGCGCCCCTATAACGAAAACTCTTTTTGAGGGCCTCAGTGTTCGGACGCGGAATAAACAGGTTATGTTGCGCACCTCGAAGATTATGTCTGTGGATGGTATTAACGCTGGCGAATTTATCAGACAGGTATTCGGGTACAAGGTTATTTACAGTTTTGAACATTAAAGATTTCAGTTGTTTTTCACGTCTGTCAGCGAGGCTATTCCATTTAAGGGCATGAAGAATCTGGGCAGATCTGGTATCCCAACTAGAACCTGTTATTATGCGTGCAGCCCTGTTTTGTAGTTTCTCTAGTTTTTGGCTGAGGCCATTACCGATGCAGCCCCAGACAGCGCTGCAATAATCGAGATGCGGAAGAATCAGTGACTTGTAAATTGTGACTAGGGTACTCTGGGGACATATCGGTCTTAGTCTCCTCAGGGCAGCAAGTACTTTAGCAACCTTACCGACGACTTCGGAGATGTGAGCTTCCCATGAGAGTGTTTCATCAACCTGAACGCCTAGGCATTTGTAATTATTGACTCGTTCAATTGAATGCCCATCAAGGCATATGTGAGGTTCACTAGGGAGCAAGGAGATTTTGTGCCTTGTACCTGTAAACAGACACTTAGTTTTGAGGACATTAAGACTTAGACGGTTAGAATCGAGCCATTGTTTCAGATTACCTAAATCGTGAGTCAGGGATGAAAACAGCTCATCAGGGTCTTTGGAGGCAAACGTAAGATTAGTGTCGTCGGCGTACATCGCCACATCTGATAGAAGGTTACAGTTTGGGAGATCGTTAATGTACAGTAGGAATAGTAGGGGGCCGAGGATTGAGCCTTGAGGCACCCCGCAACTTATGAAGCTAGTTTCAGAATTTACGTTGTTTATAACTGTAACCTGAGTTCTATCAGAGAGGTAGTCTCGGAAAAGATTAAGACTTGCACCTTTAAACCCATACAGCTCCAATTTTGACAGAAGGATCTCATGGTCAATAGTATCAAATGCCTTTTTTAAATCAATAAACAGAATGGCATTTGTCAAACCATCGTCAATGTTAAGATACCAATTGTCTGTGATATCAATAAGAGCAGTAAGAGTAGAGTGCATAGGTCTAAAGCCAGACTGATATTTCGAAAGTAACTTATTGTCATTTAAATATGTATATACCTGATTAAAAATGGCTTTTTCAAAGAGCTTAGCTATTACAGAAAGTACAGAAATTGGCCTGTAATTGGCTGGGTCAACCTTCGAGTCAGCTTTGAAAATTGGAGTTACTCTAGCACTTTTCCAGTCTTTGGGAATGATTCCAGTGGAAATAACTAGATTAAAAATGTGTGTCAGGGAAGACGCAATGAGTGAAAATGATAACTTTAAGAGGGAGGGTGAGGTCGAGGGCGGCTGAAGCCCCCCAGCTACCTCGCCTACGCGGTCCTTGTCAGACGGTTTTCTCTCAGGCACTGGGAGCACTTTACTGACTTTACTTCGGCGGCCGAAGGCGCAAGCGGCGGCAAAATCTTCCTTGAAAGAGGAGTTTATCACCTTGAAAAACCAAGGCATCATCAAAGAAACATTTCCATTTCGCAAGATTGTCTTCATCAAGATATTTCTTTATCCAAGTAGTTTCAAGAGTCTTGTTGAAGTCTACCATATCTATCGTCTTTAAGCCTCCTTTCTTATAGTCATTAATTACTGAAAGTACACTTCACTTGCTTTTGCCAATCTTAACACCGCGTTGGTGGACTTGACATAACTAGTTGGGAAACTACACTTAATCCGGGGATCCGGGTCGGTATGCTTTAAAATGAATACTCCCAGGATGACTAAAAATGCACCAGTCCAAGTATGAGAGCAGTGAAACGGTAGTTTTCCAATCGGGCAAAATTAATATTCTTCCCAAATAATTATTAATGGGAGGGTGAGGTCGAGGGCGGCTGAAGCCCCCCAGCTACCTCGCCTACGCGGTCCTTGTCAGACGGTTTTCTCTCAGGCACTGGGAGCACTTTACTGACTTTACTTCGGCGGCCGAAGGCGCAAGCGGCGGCAAAATCTTCCTTGAAAGAGGAGTTTTCCAATCGGGCAAAATTAATATTCTTCCCAAATAATTATTAATGGGAGGGTGAGGTCGAGGGCGGCTGAAGCCCCCCAGCTACCTCGCCTACGCGGTCCTTGTCAGACGGTTTTCTCTCAGGCACTGGGAGCACTTTACTGACTTTACTTCGGCGGCCGAAGGCGCAAGCGGCGGCAAACAAAGACTTGAGCCGGCGAAGCCGCGAGAAAACAAAGGGTTGAGCGCGGGTCACACAAAGCTACACAAACACTTGAGGCGCGCATATGATATCCTCAAAAGAAAGATCCAGACCTCCAGCCTGCGATCATGCCCGCCCCCTCCTCTCTGTCTGACTCTCTGACTAAACATCATGTTAACTTACGCTCAATATTGTTTCTTGTGTACTGCATTTCAGGTATGAAGTATTTGGTTCGATTGGCCGCATTATTAAAAGGGGTAAAACTCGGGGCTAAAACAGACCATAACACTGCAGGCCAGATCAACGGTTATTCAGTTGCGACCCTCTGCTTGAGGGGGGTTGAAACTAAAATTAAGTGAACCAATTACGAAATCTCAAGGGCAGTTACGATGACAAGTTACCGGTTGCCCGCTGTCGGGATCACTTTGTTCACTAAAGCATGTTCTAAGTTTTGAAGTCTTGCCTCGGGCTGAAAGAGCCGCTGTGACAATAGATACTGTATTTTCCCTTTTTTCTGTTATCCAGGTTCTATGGATCATTGTCATAGACATGTAAATTTAAACAGAGCCATTGACGTGACGCTGAAAGGGATCGTTGACCAACGACCCTGCGAATCCATGATTTCCAGCTCATGCCGAAATCCCAGTGAATAGCTGCATTTTGGGCCTTTGCGTGTTCAATTAGACGGAATTTTTCCGCAATTTTACACTATGCGACGGAAGCCAACAATTTTCCCTGGATCCGATTTCCTAAAATGAGTCCCGCGATGATTTTATACGCATTCCCAAATGAAACACCTCTTAAGCTTTTAAAATCGCGTTGGTCGGCTTTCTTTTCCGTGCTGGCTTGGTTTCATAAATATATTCCAACATCACAACACGCAACAAATTTAAAAGTCACGAATCTTTACTTGTTTACGTGCCTTGCACTGAAAACGGTTGAAGTAACCGTGTATATATTTAAAATAACCGTATATAGCCGACCATTGCTCACTCCTTGATCATTGCTTAGTCAGTTTCAAACAAGATAAACGACTCTTCAATATCGAATGTGCGAGCGAGCCCTTGAATGTCATGGAAACCCGTGACCTTGTCGATAACACGATCGGCTCAGCAAACATGACGGCAAACACGCTCTGTCACGTCTCAGTGAATATCTCGTGATCAAGACTTCGATCCCGAAAGAATCAAACACGTTTAAATCCTGATCTTAACATTTCAGACAGCACAATTAAAATTTCTTGATTATTTGAACTCGATGCACTTTTCTGGAGACGCAACAAATAGTCTGAAGAGTTTTCGAAGAAACAATGTTTACGTTCGAGCGGGAATTTCATCACGTCACCCGCAAACGCCCGAATGACGTCAGATCAAGACATCACGCAGAAGCCCACGCAGTACGCGCGGCGTCCACCCGCGACCTCGAGAATTGTTGCGCGTCGGGTACCGGATGTGGCTGTGCGGGACTTCCCGGGTCCGGGGATTCACCTTTAAGTCTGAAAAGGAAGTAAACAACTGCTTTGCGTGTAAATGGCAATGAGATATGTGCTGCCAGAACTGATTTGCTTTTCGCCAAAGCCTGATTGTATACGTCCACTCTTTGGCTGACGACAATCAAAATATCAAAATAAGATTCTAGAGCAACAAGGGTGATTTTGTAACATTTGTCAATTTTAGAACAAAAGTAATGTTTCTGATGAGTTAAGACTGAGGTAAGTGCACAGAAGTTTTGCTGCTTGTCAACCGATTGCGTGTAGTTTATTCATGCGTTCACTTAAGAAAGGTAAATTTAGCTGTTTTTAAGCCTTGCTCATCAGTTTAACAAAACCCAGGATTAACTTTTCCATGAAGCGAGAAATCTTTGTCACGGAATTTATTTAACATGAAATGATAGACCTGCCTATATTTAAGTTTAGTGGATTTTAAAGTTGTAAATGGTTTCGATATACAGTTGCACAGGGAGAACACATGTTTTTCTTCTGCTCCATTGAACTCGTGCTAAAATCACCTGTTTCACTTAGAGTCAATGTCTTCCCTGCTATTGAACGATTAAATATTGATTGCCATACCAACTTCGAGGCTGATAACACTTGAATGGAATTCAAATCGGTTTCGAATGAAAAGGAAACTTCTAACAAGAATACTCGTTTTGATTTTCGCATCATTATGTCACATTGTCGATGGTTTCGTTTTCTGGTCTCAAAAAAATGAAAGAGTTTTATCCAAACCACATCATAAAGATTCCATTTGTTTCCGGTAGAACGAGTTTCACGCAAACCGGAAGTGGTTCAAAAGCGCGTGGAATACACGTTGGAAAGCCATTCACGCTTGACTGGCTATGACGCATGCGTCCAGCTCTTCAGTCACATTGTTCAAGGACATAAATAACATTGTGAGGAAAATTTTTCATAGCACAACAAAGGGCATTCATCGCTTGCTTGAAAGAAGTCGCGAAGAACACGGTTATTCAATTCTCAAAAGAGTTCGTAAGTGTAGACTGTCGATTTGAAGAATTTAACCAAAACTACGTCTCTCTCGCTGATAATCTGAATCGTGAATCAATTTGGACAGGCACGCACGTATTTCATGCGTGTTTTGATTTCGTTCAATTGGTCGTCCTTTTTAAACAAGTCGGGTTGCTAGAAAAGCTTCTGGCAGTCGCTAAAAGGCGTAAAAACTTGTCTCGTACCAAGCTTTGATGATAAGAAGAACTCGGAACAAGTGATCGTCTCGAGTAAAGACCTTGGAGTGTTTAGAAGAGTGAGACAGACGTCCACGTTGGATCCTTTACATCCGAGTTACACGTCTCTCTTTTATTGTCCCTTTCTCGACATGGGATCAAGAATATCGGCCGTAAAAAGAAACGACCACAATGACAATAGACAAGGAGTTTTTAAATCACTAAATGTCTTACAAGAAGAAGATCGAGCAAGAGACTTAGCAAGGCCAGAGAAACTGGACATTTTACTCGATCGTCCACCTCTACCGGAAGAGGTTTTGTTGGAACATGCTTGGAACCCGAATGACCGATCGGTGAACATTTTCGTCAAAGAAGACGACCCCCATACATTTCACAGGCATCCCGTAGCGCAAAGCACGGACTGTATACGAGGAAAGAAAGCCTATAGTCGTGGATTTCATGTTTGGGAGATCCAATGGTCAACCCGACAGCGTGGAACACACGCAGTAGTTGGGGTAGCTACTTCGAAAGCCCTTCTTCATTGTACGGGTTATCATTCACTGGTTGGCAACAACGAAGAAAGCTGGGGATGGGATATTGTTAGAAACAAACTTTACCACAACGAAAAGAACGTTTCGTCAGTCAAGTATCCAGTTTTGTCAGACAGTGATCATAGCTTTGTGGTACCTGACAAATTTCGTGTTATATTGGACATGGATGAAGGAACTATGGCTTTTGAGACGAACGATGGACGCTATTTAGGAGTTGCATTTCGCGGCATAAAAGGAAAGAGTGTGTATCCCATAGTATCAGCCGTTTGGGGACATTGTGAGATTACCATGAAATACATCGGTGGACTAGATCGTAAGTATTTCATTTTTATTTCTTGCTTATTCTACCTGTGTGACTTGTCTTTTGTTTCGTGCGTGAATGCAGACCTTTTGTTTACACTTTTTCTTCACTCAACTTGTCATGTTGTCTTTTACCTCGCGTATGAAAATAGTAGTTGAAAAGGAGCTTTCGTTTATCCACTCTCTGGTGAATTTTCACGGTTGTATTCGGATTGATTACCCATTTTAAGTATACGTTTGCATTAAAATCTTTAAAAGTATTTTTCAATGTTTCGGGAGTTAAAATATTCATTCCCTTGTGATTTCCACTTCCTTTACGTCACATGGGAAAATGATCTCATCAACTTGAACGTTCACCGAGAAACAAAAAAGTTTCGCTTTTCCTGAGTCTCCCGTTTCTAAATCCGGTCTCTGAACGCTCGGGTAGAGGAGCAAACAGATACTGAAAATGAGATATACTATATTTTAAGACTTTGAATTCTTGGTCTCTCAAATAAAAGAACGCTTCATGGTTCGACTGTTCTTGCTACTGATTTTATTGATCCTTGATGTCTAATTTCTTAGGGAATAGTTTACCGCGTTTTTTTTGTCAAATTTTTCTTTCAAACCACACCGCCATAAAGACACTCTTTTCACTTCCGACTTCCATTGTTTCAATATTGGTGAATGGAAATTAATAATTCATTTCGGTTAGGGACTTTTTATCCTTTGGGACTGTATTCGTCATTTCCGATAAAAGGAAAGCTTGTCAAGTCGCCAGGACTTATATTTCTACGTGAGCGATATCGAATTCAGCGTTTGTGCTGTATCAGAGAAATTGAAAAGCTGCCTCTTTAGAGGAACTTTGATCTCTAAAGCTGGCTGCAAACAAAGAAACAATGAGATCACAAAGAAGCTATTTCAGTGCAAAGAGCGTGGCGCGTGCCAAACCACCTGTTGCTTGTAGAGAACGTTGGAAGCGTGTGCCACAAAACCATTTCAAAAGCAGGGCAACTCATTTCAATCTGACAAACCCTTACTGAATGGCTTAAGAATTTAAAAATCCATAATGTGAACTAAATAGTACAGGATTTTATAACAAGACTTTCATTTCAACCCTTAGCCTTCTCAAACAAGCTTCGTCATAGGGAAACAATTTCATTGATTCAAAGTTGGAGTAATAATTACACACTGGAAGAAAAATTTTGCATGTTTTGTTAATAGTCTGAATTCTTTTTCTTTCTTCTTTTTTTCTTGGTAAATTTTCCTGAAGTTTTTGGGAAATAGTTTTCCAAACAACGAACAATAGACAAGACTAACAAGATAAATTCCCTCTTAAATGGCAAGAGAACCGTAAGAGTTTAGTGCATGGCCTTTCATTTTCAAACAAAAATTATGTTAAAGAATTATCAGGAAAACTATTCTTTTAAGAACCACCAAATGTTGCTTTTTAAAGGGAACCTTCACTCCTATAACAAGTTGACATTGACTTGTTTGAAATAGTGCATAAATTTCAAATTTTGCTGGATAAGGGAGAAATATCATTTAAATTTCCTGCTTGCCACCATTTTGGATTTGATGACGTGTTATGGCTGACAAATTGTTTCAAACAAAAGATGCTCTGCTTCACAACAATAGCAGCAATCACAACATGTCATAAAATCAAAAATGGTGGCATGCGGCAAATTTTAAAGTGATAGTATTTTCCATTTTTGCTGCTAACAAATCTTTGAATTTTCTCGATTATCTGGTAAAATTTGGAATTTAGGCATTATTGGAAACAATTTAACATCAATTTGTCAAAAGAGTGGAGTTTTCCTTTACTCCCGCAATCCACATACTAGTAACCAAGACAGAGGACATACTTGAAGAAGGTGTATGGTAACCAGGCAACTGGTTCATTTTTCAAGTCAGGACACCTGTTGCTATGTTTGAAGAAAGTTGTTTGATACTGTTGAAAGCCCTTTATTTATACTGAGCAACAACTAATTGTGTTCTATATTAAGAGCATATTTTCAGACATAATAGATTCTTAAGGTCAATGCAGGTCACCTAGTTTTAGGAACTTTAACATGTATTTCAGTCACCTTAACGAAATCATGAGTAGTCAAACAATAGCAGTAGTAACGAAGTACTGTGAGACCTTACTAGAGCTTATATGGCTGAAACGAGACAAAAGTGAATTATTGTATGTTTGCTAATTTCATCTGGTAATGTATGTGTTATACAATATATGTGAGGGCTTTTATACTTACTATTTTTCTCTTTCTTAACAGCTGAACCTCAGCCACTGATGGATCTCTGTCGACGCACAATACGTAAATCAGTTGGTAAAGAAAACCTTACTAAAGGCAATGTAGACAAGCTTCCAATACCAGTTCCAATGAAGAAATACCTTTTGTACCAACAGGGTTGGTGACACCTAGTTACACCAGGGAACACCACTTCTGTGTCAGACTGGTATGGCATAGTCTGATCTTATTAGATTGTTTAGTTTAAAGTATCACTTGCTATTTCTTTTAGTACTTCTGTATTTTGGCTTGTAACAGCCATACTACAAACTAGACAATCTGATAAAGAATTATCAAACATTTGAAATCATCGTTAAAGTTCAGACTATCTAACACATGTTATGTGTTGAACACTGTTGAGGAACATAGATGCAAGACTGGTCAGAAAACCTTTCTAGTCTACAGTACACTCACCACAATTAAGTTGTACGCCCAATGTCTGCAGTTTATAAAATGTGTGCTTATTGGCATTTGTGAACATGGTAATGTTGTAAAAGATCTTAACTATTGCAGCGGAATCTTGGATAACTTTTCCAGATGATTATCATTTGTGCAAATAAAAGGGTTTAGGGTTAATAAATTATTATTGTTTCTTAAAAGATCATTTTTTAGGGTCAATTAAATTATGTTCACAAATTTGTTCAGTTATTTAGGGCATCAAAGTTGAATTGCACCTGAATATTGTTTGCCGACACGTGAAGAGGACTGTGATATGATATAATTCAAAACTATGGATAACCTTTTTGAGACAAAATGACAAAAATTTGATTTTGATATGTGTCTACCTACTCATATCACACTTAAGATCAACAAAGTCATAATTTTCAAGACTTTCTTTTTTTAAGAAAAGGATTCTACATAATTGCAAAAATCTTTTCACAGAGGTTCTTAACACTTTAAGAGATTTCTTTCATGGCTATCCATTAGTTGAGATGATCAACATTCACACCTTCTTCCAAAGAAATAGTTTTTACAAAATTGTACATTGTACACTTTAATTCTAAGATTCAAAACACCGTTCTTGACTATGTAAATAGTAGCTAAGCTTTTCTTTGAGTATTAAAATAATTTATTTATTGCTGAAGTCTCTCCTGACATTAATAATATTTTACAATAACTTTTAATTTAACACTGTAAAAGAATTCTAAAGAGTCAAATTCAGTTGGGGAAATTTAATTTGTTATTTAATGAAGGATGTACATCACATCCCTACAGAGTGACTCTTGAATCTTGAAATATATTTATTTGCTACAATTTTTTGCTTAGGTTTCACTAAGCAGTGTTATGAATTAAATGGTTACTTAAAATTATGGAATTTTTGTCTTCATTAAAGAAATTTGACTCTGTAGAGTAATCTCTCTTGCAGTGAGTTCTGTTTTAATTAAATATATAAATAGTGGTTAATTTTTACGTTAATTTTTAAGTCCAGTTACTCAAACGCATGCAGGAAATTAATTTTGGAAATTA
>OX393564.1:14110401-14112901 GCA_947652115.1 Blastomussa wellsi | reverse complement strand
CGCAAATGAATACAAACAAGAAATCATTTGGAACAATCGGTTTATAAAGATAAACGGAAAATCGTTTTATTATAGATCATGGGCTAATAAAGGCATTTTGAAAATAAGCGACCTCCTAAACATCCATGGCCAGTTCCTTTCGTTCGAAAACTTCAAATGCAAATATAGCGTTCGCTCTACTTTTCTCGATTATGCTGGTGTTCTTGCGGCAATCCCTAAAATTTGGAAAAGCGAAATCGTAGGTAATCTCACAAATGGCGATAACGAACCAGTTCCATCCCTTGACATCTCCTCTACAAAAAAAGCCCGTGTGATGCTTGCAGAAAGATCCTTTTCTCCCCCCATCGTTGAAATCAATCTGAGAAAACAAGGGTTGAATGTAAAGGCAGTATACGAGCTTCCTTTTAAAGTCACAGTCGAAAACAAACTGAGGAGCTTCCAATTCAAACTAATTCATAACATCATACCCACTAATCAGTCTCTTTAATTACAAAATGAATATAAAGGCTACTCCAGAATGTGAACGCTGCCCCTTTCCGAACGAAACGCTTATTCACATGCTTTGCGAATGCCCCGACGTTAAAATCTTTTGGAAAGACGTAATGATGTGGTGGAATGCTAAGCGCTCTGACAACATTAGTCCTAGTAATACTGAAATCCTGTACGGTTACAAACCTGAAACGACCACCTTCTACGCGTTAAACCATTATCTTCTTATTGCCAAATATCATGTCTTTCTTGCAAGAAACCAGTCTGAGAATCCAAATTTAAAGGTCTTTCTTGCCTTACTAGACAGCAAGATCAAATGTGAAAGACAAATAGCCATTAGAAATTCTAATTACGAAAATATAGAGCTAAGTGGACCACTCTCAGCAACTACGATGCGTGAAGGACTTTAAGTATGAAAGTTGAGTAAGGGGAATCTTCTATTATCTCTTGTATGTGTGGGTGGGGTGCGTGTGCGTGTATGTGTGTGTGCGTTGTGTTAGCATCGTATGCAGGATGACGTAGCACGTGTATTTATTTCGTAATTAGTTAAAAAGAATACAAGCAATGTAAGTACAATTTCTGTAAGTAGGTCAAGCAATGTAATGTAATGTAATGTAGTAATAGTAGTGTAACTCAAATTGTCATGTAACGTAGTATTGTTTGTATGTGTCGTTGCTATGAATAAACAATAAAAAAAAATCTATGTAAAGCAGAATTTAATTATTTTTCTATTTTTACTATTTAAATTTTTAGATCATGTTTATACAGATTAAAGTAGATTGTAATTTTTATTATTATTATTTTATCTGATAGATTTACCGTGTTTAAATAAATAAAAGTCTAAAGTCCCTTGGATAGCGTCTTCTTTAGTTATATGTAGTATAGTACAGTTCTGTTCGGATTTTCAACTTTATTTCTATTTGGCTCTTTTTAAATAATGACATTATTCTCTAAAATTGTAAAATGCATACGTAAAGTAGTCTCTGCGCCAAAAAAATCCTTTTTGAAGTTTAACAGTTTTTGCACATGCCACGGAACCTTATATTAATTTTAGAAAGTTGCTTCAAAAATTCCAGTATGTAGATTTACCCAAGCCTTGAAGCGGAGCTCCACATGTTTTGTGCTGGTACGTTAGCAATGATTTGTAAGGAATAAAGTTTAAAGTTTAAAAGCAACAAATCAAAAAAGATACAGAAATTAGAAATTAAACATGATCTCCACTTTCAAAAAGTACATTTAGTACATTCCACATACGATACGTCCAGCTACCTCAATAGGCCATATCCGAGTTCCCTTGAGCCTCTATTTCGAAGCGAGTTTAAGTGCGAAAGTTTGGTGATGGTAATTAGTTTTGCTTTCCATATGAATAAAAACTCATTTTCATTACAAAGACTTTGCACTTAGACTCGCCTTGAAATAGAGGCACAAGCGAACTCGGAAATCGACTATAGGTAGAGAGTTTTCCAGCGATCCCGAGGATCGATCAACCAATCAGTCACTTTTCCGCGTGACAAAATGGTAGACGGCTGCATCAATTTGCCTTTTTTGTTTTACATGTAAGAAGAAAACAAAACTATAATCTTAATAATTTCTAATCTATTATGTTTAATCTCTAAACATAATAGTAATAAGGATAAAAATTGCCCTCGACCCACATTCTCGTCACCAGAGCCGCTTATCCCTCTTAGCCGGCTGGGCCTGTGCACGAGGAACAGGTGGCTCTGGGGACACACGATTTGATTCGCTGAAATCAAACAGAGGGAGTCCAATCACATCAGCCGTTTTAGAATCCTTTATCGTTAGCACGTTTAAAACGGCTGATGTGATTGGACACCCTTTGTTTGATTTCAGCGAATAAAATCGTGTGTCTCCAGAACCACTTGTTCCTCGTGCACAGGTCCAGCCGGCTAAGAAGGACAAGCAGCTCTGTGCCTGGGGACGAGAATGCTCGACCCATTGTTCCCAGGGTCTCTCATCTTCCCGCCGGGAAGATGAGGGACCCTGGGAACGA
>OX393564.1:14067901-14105401 GCA_947652115.1 Blastomussa wellsi | reverse complement strand
CAAAAGTCATATGAACATGCAATAAAATTAGCCTATTAAAATTCACGAATTAAAGTAATAAAATAATTACAATTAAAATAAATAAATAAATTATTACTATTATAATAGTAATAATCCTACATACTTGAGATTGTGACCTTAAACTCATCTAACGAATTAGGAATTAAAGCTAAAGGTAAGCTGTTCCAGGTTCTTATGGCTCTAGGGTAAAAAGAATATTTATAAGTGTCATTTAGTGTTGCAAGTTGGCAAAATGGTGCACAATTAGGAAGCCTTGAAGCTCTTGTATTACAAACTACTTCAGGTGGTAAAGCGATACCAACAAGCCCTGTGTAGATCTTATAAAACATAAACACTTGAGTAGTCAGTCTACGGTATTCCAAGGAGTCCCACCCCAGGGCTTTGATTAATGGAGAGACATGAGTGAAACGCGAATAATCATTGTGAACAAATCTGGCTGCGCGACGTTGGACCATTTCTATCTTGTTGATGTTACACTGCGTGTGTGGGTTCCATACACAACTGGCATACTCCAGTTTAGGGCGTACAAGTGTAAGATATGCTGTACTCTTGACCTCCGGATTACAACCAGATAAGATTCGTCTGAGAAGACCAAGGGTTGAATTCGCCTTGTTACAAATAATATCACAATGTTTGTTCCAGGACAGATTGTCAGAAATAGTTATCCCCAGGTAAGTTGCAGAGGCGACTCTTGAGATAAGCTTACCATCCAAGGTATAATTAAAATTGACAGGTATTCTCTTGGATGTATAGGATGTATAGGATGCTAGACTTAAACATGATTATAAAAAGTATCATTTACCTAAGCCGGATGGAACTGATATTTATTATCAACAGTTAGGAGTAAGGCAATCATTTGCCAGTATTGGCCCTTTGTTGTGTTCCGTCGTCACGACAAAAATCTTCGTCAGATGAGAGACCCGGGGAACGAGGTTGCGTCAAAGGCTTGCCAGTCTCTGCAGTGTCTGCTTGCGATCGACCTGCCCGCTGGTTACTAAGAAAATGATCCATCAATATATGAACGTTATCACTTCTTGTGGTAATCCAGTAAATTTTCAATTATCACATTATCGATTAAAACTGCAAGGCTGGCACTACGGCAAAGGACACTTTTAATGGGCCAGTATTTCGACCAGTACAACTAGTCTTCTTCAAGGCCAGTGCTGCTATGAAAAATAACGGTTTCTGAAATATTCAAATTACAACGTAAACAAAAGAAGTAACTAGTGTAGATGACGAAATGTTTGTAACAGATTTACGATAGTAAAAAATATGCGAATAAAAAAACAAAATAAATAGAAAAGTTGGGGGGGGGTGAGACGTATATCTGCATGCGAGTGGTTTGGTGAGTTGAAATGAGTAGGAACAGCAGATGTGGCATTAGAGTGGTTCGGATTATTCGTGACTTGCCGGTGTTCTGTACAGCGTTCACGAAGAACAGGTTTAACACAAAATCCCAAATTTTGAAAGTCGCAAGCCAGGTCAAAATATCTGTAATGTTCAATCGAAAAAGAAAAACCAGATTAGACTGATACGGGAAATTACAAAGTGGGCGCAATTTAGCAGCCCCTAAAATAGTAATCTTCGAAATATTTCAGGTAGTGACAGTATGCTTATTGAAAAAACATCGTGGTAGCAAGTGTGCTCTTATAACATTGAGATATAACATTTAAACCACAGGAACGCACTTTTGGAAAATATACACAAAAAAGAACAAACCAATACGAGAGTACCTTGTTGAATTTGGAGTGGTAACAAGGCAATAATTTGTAATGACAGAATTTTCACTTAGGGGTCTCGACAGCTGCTCGTTATATTGTAGTGTTCTGTGGCTGTAAGAAACTCAGCGAATAGACATTTTTTCCGGACATTTTTTCTGTTTCACTTATGGGGTGAAAGAAAACATTTTAACCGCTGCCCTTGTGGCTCATTTCTCCGAAACAACGGAGCCAATAAAAAGACTTTAGGCTTTTAATAAGTAGGGAAAGTTGTGAGTTCAGCTGGGTAAATATCTCATCTTCCATAAAACCTGTGTTTTCGCATGGTTTTGCTAAGGTTGTCACTGACTTTACTAAGCATAAATGGACGTACTTTTATGCCATAAAAGGCCCTTTGCACGACCCGGTCACATGGTACAAAATAACACCCAGTTGGTGAGCAAGCTACGCGCTGGGACATCCAAAACAAAGCGGCTTCATGTCCCAGCGCGTAACTTGCTCACCAGCGACGTGTTATTTTGTACCATGTGACTGGGTCGTGCAAAGGGCCTATTTGCGATACCAAAAGTAAAGAAACAATCTTAGCCTCGTTTTCGTGTCAAAATTCCAACTTCTCTCGCGATAGTTAATCAGACCGCAAGTATTCTCTGAGTTTTCTCGCTAGTATTAATATTACTAGCGGACCAGCATGGGTAAGAAATTTGGGAAGCTCATCAAGCCGAGAAAATCTGGTAGTCACGTGACTGTACGAACGTCCATCGTCCGCACAGACACAGGTTTACGTCAGCTGCCATCATTTTATGGTCAATTGACAGCTGTTAAAACAAGGTATCCACCGAACACCATCACATGACAGTATCGCTGGCTCAGGTGTAGAGCTCATCAGGGTCACGTGTTTTTTAAAAGTTGACAGCTGACAGGTTTCCACTGAATCGAAGGCTCATATATTCATACAAGAACGAGCAAAAATGCGGAGCTCCGCTTTTAGACTTGACTAAATCTATATATCATGTAGTATTAGTAGCGGAGCTCCGAACCGGGCCGCCAGTGGAGCCCCATAGCGATAGAAATTGTAAGAGAACCATGCAGTTCATTTTTAATTTCATGGTCAAAACGGCTATCGGCATGGTTCGCGGGCGCGTGCGCTCTACATACGACGAAATCGCTCCAACATGGCAGCCATGCTCCAGAAAGAGGTCGCCCTTGTAGCTTACATCTTTGGTCAATCGATAGTTGTCAAGACAAGGTATCCACTGACTAATATCATATATCGCGGGCTCAGTTTTAGAGCTTATCGAGGCTCAAGTCCGATTTTTTTCTAGCTAGGGCTCTGACAGGATTTTTTCATGCTCATCCTCAGTGGAGTTTTTGCGATTGGAGTTGAAGATTAATTATGATTTATTTTCGTTCAGTGAAATCTATTTTACAATTAGACTACGAACCCGAGTTTTATATGAGCGATCAGTCAACGAGGCACAGCTGAGTTGACTATCGCTTATAGAAAACGAGGGCGAGTAGTCTAATTGTTTTAGTAGAAACTCTAAAGGATTACACTCTAAAATCTACCATTTTATGTATTTTAAGCCAAGAAAACTCTTGCATTCAAAGAGCAAAACGCGCGCGATTGTTTTCTATCGGCGAATACAAAACAGTGGGAGAAACGTGAATCAGATTCAAGGATTTCCAATAGCACACAACTGAGATTCTACTAATTAACAATTAGATTACCTCATAGAAATCGAGAGCGAATAATCTAATTGTTTTAGTAAAAATCATAATAAACGAATCACGTGTCGTTAAAAAAGTTCTAAATCTTTAATACTGCGAAACGTTGCTAAAGCGCGAATACGTCGCATTTTGAAGACAACCTTCAACCACTGCACTCTAATAGATGATAGTGTGCAGTAGCTCAGCCAATCAGATTGCGGCATTTGCATTAGTATACTAGCAGATTTTTACTAAATATTATTATTATTATACTTGACACTGGAGAAAACAAACGAAGGTAGGCGGCTAACAAAAACAACGGGAACGTTTTAAAAAAGGATATATAGTGCCAGTGGCTGCACGCGTCCTGATGCTCGATGCAGCCCGCATAAACATGTCACACTTCTATATATATAACGAAAACGGATA
Source organism: Blastomussa wellsi (assembly GCA_947652115.1). NCBI lineage: Eukaryota > Metazoa > Cnidaria > Anthozoa > Scleractinia > Plerogyridae > Blastomussa > Blastomussa wellsi. Next base: position 14,101,526 of record OX393564.1, on the reverse strand, counting down.
TGTATAACTTACAGTCAAGACTGTATAGTCTCCCTTATGGCCCTATGAAACTAAGTTACAACCGTTTCTAGTTACATACATTTAAAATACTAAAATAACAAAATACTAAGGTATTATAAAAGTGGAGATTACATTTATTGTCAATAATAGTCTCTTTCAGCACGTAAGTTTTGGCCCATAGTAGAGTCGCCTTTATTATCAGGTTACTGTGACACAAATCTGGTCACCTTTTGGTGGCTAGACCGACTTCCCGTTGCAGCACCCACTTTGCGTTATTGTTTACGCCTTAACTTTGCATGGTAACTCACATTTCTTCTAACTCAATAAATTTCTAAATAATCGGCTACAGATACAAATTCCGTGCATTGGTTTAATTGAGATAATTGTAATCCTTGCCATCATATCATAATTTTTTTTGCTGTTTTAATTTCAAATATCTGCTACTTTTGGAATCATTGGCTTGGTATCATTTATTAAAACTGAACCATTTCCCGAATTGAGTCAAATCATGCGACTATATGGACATGTCATCCTGAGATTGCTATTGAACTTCGGCGTCGTTCCACCCTGTTCTTGCGTGCTTAAACTGTCAATAGTTTTGACAGCTCATGTTGTGTTTCTCACTAATCCCTCTAAGCTCTCTGTGTCCTGCAGAGCTCACAGTAGAAGGTTAAGTAGCTCAATTCACTTCATCACCCTAAACATCTCTACTTAACATTTTTAACTTGAAAGTTGTAGCTTCTCATGGAACAAGCTTTTCTGTAATAAACCACGTGCTATGAAATTGTTTCCCGCTAGTTTCGTTTGCTAGTTTCGTAGATAGAGGAATGTGAACTTTTCCGTGCGAAAATTCCAGGTGAGGGCAGTTAACATGTGATTAACCTGCGTGGCAGGCGGTTTTTTCCCCATCACCCTCCCCCTTCGGACGCCTTCCACGCAGGCTAACATGTGATCTTATCGTCATAGGCGTGGTATCTACTTGAGGGCCTATTCAGGTTTGTAAACGCCCAAGAGAAGTCACGGTTTCTGTAAAAACAGGTGCGGTGACATATTTATCACAACTCAGCTGATTAATCGTTAAGGTTCGCCCAAAAACCGACAAACTTTCCAGGATCGTATCGCATCTTTACGATTTCTAGCTAGAGGTAGCTCATCGAACGTTCGTTTGACTATTTACTTCCAGGGGTTCGTGTGGACTGTTTCCAACGCTCGCTGTTTTGCATGAATTTTTAAACACTCAGTTGTTAAAACAACTTCCCTTGCTGGTTATGTCTTTAGTTCAGAAAGCAACGCAGTCAGACAAACAGCGCAAGGTAAACGGAGGTAAGTAAATTAAATCTCATTGCTTTCTGAAACCGAAACGACACAATATAATGTGGCCAAGGTATGGCATGACACGCGTGTAACCAGTAAAATGTCTTCCATCGGAAATTTAAAATTGCATGCTTCTTTAAAGTTTCACGCCTAACTTAAGAGTTAATCGTCTCATATCATGACGTTTTCCATTTGGTTCATAGGGCGTTATCATGCTCTCCGCCGTTGCGCAGATCAAAACAGTGTCGGAATTTCGACTTAATTCGGATAGCATTGAAGCGAAACAGTGAAAATTGTAAATACTGCTACTTGCCCAGGAATGCTCTCAATACCTACTTGTTCATAATCGGTAGTTAAAGTGCGGGGAAAATGAACTCTTCTCCATTAATTATATTTGCATTCATGCATAATTTTCCGTCTTTCTCTTCCTATCACGTCGTTATCAGTAATGCTGTAAAAGCTGAATGAATGAATTACACGCTTGGTAGTAACGCTTCGCGCCACTGTTCATCGTGTTTCTTTCATTTAAGTGCCATCCTGTGGCGTGCGACAAAAGACTCTCAAAGCCTTGAGTTGTTAACTTGGTTTTACGACTTGATAAGATTTTGTGTGGTGTCTTGAAAATTAACGTTTCATTAAGCGAACCGTAGAAATCCCGCCCATAATTTTCATTTTCACCCAGAGAATACAAAACAAACGGAGCAGTGATGTAACGTGTTTGTAAGCACGCGGTTAAAACCAACAGAAACTCCACCCATCCGAACCAACTGTTTACAAACTAGCGGTGACTCAAACAATTCGTCGAAATTTGCGGCTTCAGAGAAATACAAATTCCTTTCAAGAAAGTAAAAGAAGAAGTACAAAATTACCCGCTTTAGCTAGGGCGGTATTTTCATATATTTTACAATACGATGATTTGAATATAACAGGTGTTTTATTGCTTGATAATGTAAACCATTCAATTGTGTAAGTTACACGCCTGCTGCCCAGCTGTTTTGGCGCGAAATGACGACACCTCGTATCTTCAAACTTGTTACGAACCCAGCTCTGCACAGAGTACTCCATGTAGTCCATGTTTAACTCAGTCAAACGTAGAATATCTCTTTTATATTTTCGAGTATTTTAAAACAGCGTGTTTAGCCCTCTTTATAACATTTTGCCATTCTATCATTGATAAATGCACGTGTTTGGCGTTAACACGTGTCGCTCGCGTGAACGATTTTACAGACGCTGAGTGATAAACGAGATACCCAAAATATATAACCTCATCATGGCCAAACAAAATGTTATGACTATTTTACAACCAATACCAATTTCCAAATAAACTCTAGGTTTTCAAATATACGGTAAATGGGTGTAGAAATATTTCCCAATTCTGAGTCTTTACAGAAACCTCTAAGACTGAGGAATGTTCGTGACTATGTTTGTAGCAGGAGATAAACCGAACTCCTATAATGCAATTGGCAAACATCCTCTATTTCTTTCCCACATACAGTTTACCTCCTGTTAGACGCATTTATCCGTGAAAACATGCTTCGGAGATTGTTCAGCTTTCGTAGGCCAAAACAAGAGGAGAAGGAAAAGGCACCAGACAACATACAAAAAGAAAATGTCGATCCGAACACTCAGGTAAACGTAAATGAACATTATGTTTATTATTTATGAGTAACAGAAGACTATTCAGGTTGTATCTTTGCGAACCTTTCAGAAACCTTCCCTCTAGTCTATTGTTTTATCACACTTAAATTTCACAGAAATGGGACTTTTCGTCCATTGAAATATGAAATTACAGAGTTCACCTCAGCGATTCAAGTTAAGCCCTTGTTATCTTGTTCATAGCCCCTATCTACTTAGTGGCTCACTGACTTGCTTACTTACTTAGAAGACTGTTGGGCAAAGAAACCAACTGCAATCGAGCATTGTCAAAGCTGAGCCAGATTTGACGGTGAAGATAGAACCAAGAGAGGGTACCGACACGCTATCAAATAATGTTTGGTTTGAGAATAGAATCAGTGAAAAGAACATAGAACAACAGCCAGTCCCTGAATTGTGTTTAATTCTGGAGCCCTCACCACTCTCAGATGCAGAAAGGTATGGAAAACTGATTTCTGACTTGCAAAAGCCAGCTGTAAGTACACGAGTCAGTTAGAACGATAGGTCATCAGGTTCAGTTTGTCGTGTTTTCAGGAAGGGCCAAGGCCCCATTATAGCTCCAAAAAAATCGTTGGCAGTTTACTGAGATTACAAACCAGAGTAGGTCAAATCTGCATACGAGCCTAGTGGCCCATCAGGCCGGAGCTTATCCCGGTTTCCTTTGCATGAAGCGACAGAGAGTATTTCTACTCCCCCATGGATGGGATGCTAATCCATTGCAGGGGTTACCTCCATAGGCGTACGAGCCGGGGGGGGGGGGGAATTTTCGACATTTTTCGAGCAAAACGCTCAGGACTCGGGCAACAGCAGTTGCAATTATTGGGCGGGTATATACCTGTTCAATTCTATCACATTCGGAAATTGTGTAATTTTTCGGGCAGGGAGTTTACAGCCGCTCCAAGTCGGAAGGTGCCCGTACACCTATGGTTACCTCCCAGCATTATGTCGCCGGTACCCATTTATTCACCTGGGTGGAGAGAGGCACTGTCAGAGTAAAGTGAGTTGCCCAAGAACACAGCATACTGCCCCGGCGATCCGGAGTCCAGGAACTAATCATTAGGCTGCCGAAAAATTTGTCTGTCGGCTCTCGCAGGGAGAGCTGAATTAAAACATCACAACACACGTTCTGGGCAAACCCCTTCATAAATTCGCAGCAACCAAACGCTTGTGTTTGAGTCTTACAATTTCGTACCAAGCACTCAAACACGTTCTTTTCGCTTTATCTACATGTAGTTACACGAAGGACTGCGAAAGTGTCAAAGACGAAGTTTCTATCTCTGGCGATTCTGAACGCTGTGAAAGCTCAGCGTCTGCGGATGACAAAGACGAAAGCGGCATCGAACAAGACTTTGAACCAACAACTGTGGATCAAATTTTGAATTCAAACGAAGACCAATCTACGATAGAACTCAGAAAAGACCCTTCCAAGCCAGAGAAATCTCCAGAAAATCCCACAATCGCGCTAATTCCCATAAACCTCAAGTCGCATTTAAAACGGAACGATCGAATCAAGGCATTGAATCTAATTCCTAAACGAATACCAGTCACGATGGAACAAAGCATGAGAAGCTGTCACAGGTCTCCTGAGAAATGTCCTAGTTTTTTGCCCTCGAAAACTATAAATATTAGGAAACAGTTACCGCCCCAGAGAGTCCAATATTCACGGGGGCTTTCCGTTACACCTTTAAAACAGCCCCGCCGTAATAAGGTCCCAGAAATGTTCGGGGACATAATCATTAAGGATCGCTTTAGAGCAAGGTCTCAAATTCAGTCTCCTTTACGGAAGGGTATTTTGAAATATCCTAACGCCTCTAAATCTGTGGCCATGGGAGTAAAGAATGCAGCGACACCAAAGAAGAACAAAGGTATGTTTAGCTCAAGAAAGTATGAAGAAAGAAAGAAACTGATGAAACTGTTGAGCTGAAAAAATAGAACGATTCCAAAAGTCGTGACTCCATTATAAACAACCATCTTGTTCTTGAGCTTCCTTGATGGCAATAGCCTAGTTTCGGTTCACTCTTTACTGATCTGCAACAAAGGATAGTATACGAAGACGTCTGAAATTCAGGCTAAACAAAGAAGGGAAAACGCGGTTTTGGAGGAAAAAGCAAAAGGAATCAAATTATTCACCTGAGCCTCGACTGAATTTTTCTGTTTGTGATCAGTAGAGCGTAATTCGAAACTAGCCATTTACATTCCGCTTAGCAATCAAGCCCTGCACACCCTGTTTACCGACTTTCAGTTCACAAACGAAATGCAAAGGTGCCTGGGAACTAGGCATGATACTCCGCACCCCCTCCTTCCTCGCACTCCCCGTAGGCCGATTGTGTCGATTGGTTATTTTTAATTCCTGTTTCCCTTCCCCGTTAACACACCTAGCAAGTCTTTTTTTCAGTTTGTCAAGCTTAGTGGAGGTCATGTGTCTGTTTATCTTGTCATGTTCGTGGCAGTATACCGTGCTGGTAATGTACTTGTCCATGTGTTTGCTTGTGTCACGTTGAATACGTCAGTGAGGTCTGTATATTGTGGTATCTGTTTGTCTATGTATGATCTTGTCAGTTGGAAGTGCCTCGCCGGCCTTCACACAATTGAGACTTCTTGTTTCGTTTGCTGTTTGTAACGACAGGAAAGAAAACATCTGCGCTGTCGTCAGACAGTGGGCTCAGTGACGGCGAGGGTTCCAGCGGTGAAGAACAAAAGCGCCTGCCCGTGAAGAAGATCTTTAGTAACCAGCAGGCCTTGCGCAAGAGAATAGATGACTTGAGTGGAATGTTAAAGACAATGGAACAACAGAAGTCTGAACTCCAGGCCGTGTTACAGATAATCGAGGACTGGTCCGAGGACTTGCGTTCAGTAGATAGAACCAACCTGGGTGTCCCGTATATACGAGCCGTCAAGCAGTTGCTTGGTACGTAAGTTTCTTGTTACAGGCCCTCACAACCGGCCGTTGCAGGGATTTTTTCGATTGACCACTGCCAAGCTTCGTTCTTCACATTCTGAGAGTTTCGAACAGGTTAATATTACTATTGACACTCTCCCATTGTCCAAGAAATTTGAGGGGAAAGGGGTATCTGTATCACGCACTCCCACCCTCCCCCCCACCCCCCACGAATCTTGTCCCATTTGTTACTGGTTCTTGTATGAATTGTTTTCTCCTTTCACCAGGCAAGCAGCGCATCGCATTGAGCAGTATAAAGAGCGACTTCAACAAAAGAATATCGAACCTGAAGGAGGCTGAAGTTCCTTTCAGTGACGAGTTTAGTAATCTGATTCAACAGCTGCGTAAAGAAGTCACTTATGTTGTTAGAGATCAAAGAAAATACAGTGCAAGAAGAGTGGAAAACATTCGACAGCTTCAAGGAAGACTCATTGGAACATGCTCGGCTATTCTTTCAGTTTATTATGAAGAATAATGACTTGTTTGTTGATCACCAACCCTCCCAGAGGCAGATGTCATGTCATATCACCAACTGTTTTCTTAGATTTTAAAAGGATCGACATAAGATTGGGTCGATTTCTCTCATTCTCGTTTCCTTGCCAATAAAGAATTAGTTTTATTCTAAATCAAAAATCAATATATAGCTTAAAATCAATACACACTTGCTTATTTGGCCTTTTTTAAAATAAATAAGTTCGGTGTCACATTCCACCAGGCAGGTGAGAAATTTTGTATTTTGATGAGTTTTGCTTTAATAAAATATTAGAATGTAAATCGAGGCATCATTGAGTACTTTAGTCAACACAACTGGAACGTTCCCAGTGCAATTATCGATGTACTTCTTCTTTCGTACATTCTTCCATTTTTTCCTTCTTTTGTGGAAGTTCCATATATTTTTTGTTTGCTTAAATGTGATCGGTATTTTTGTCCATTTTATTTTATTGCTTAACGTTTCACATAAACGTCTTGACTTACGTGCTACCTGTTATCAATCCACTGCCCCCACGCTTCCCTAAGCCTATCAATGGCCTCTTTTCCTAGTTACGGTTCGTCTCCATGTGATCTTTGGCCTACCGAGTCTCCTTCTCCCCTCAGGCGTCCACATTATAGTCTGTCAGGTAGTCGTTGTCGTTTTTTTTTTTTTTTTTTTTTTTAGGTAGTCGTTGTTGATTTCTTTCCGATCCCCTTGTTAATAATGCAGCCGATGCATATGTACTTCCATCTATTCTTTTTTTGCGTGCCTCGTCGTTCATATGCTTTAGTCCAGGTCTCTCCACTACGACCTCATTTGTTGTGTGCTCGTGCCACTTTATCCGCTTTATCATCCCGCAGACATTTGGTTTGGAACACGCCAAGTTTCTTTTGTCTCCTTTCGTCACATTTTATGAGGACGAGAATGTTTTTGTCATATTCCAAGTTTTTGGTGCGGCGGGTGTGTGGCAGCCCCAAGCGAACGTAGCTCACACTTTTCCAGATCCGTAGAGTTCAGGATTTCTCTTCCCCATTTAGTAGAAAAGACTTTTTTCGTGACGGAACGAACTGGAAATGACTTTCACCGGATTGATGGACATAATTGGCACTTTTAGTTGCAAATAAAAGTTTCCGGATTTTGGGGAGGAGCGGTTACGCCCGGCGGGATTTGAGTTTGCGAGCTATTCACTCAGCATTCGCGGGCGAAGCCCGCAAGGTCAAGCAGCGAAGCCGCGAGAGTGAAAATTTGGGATTTCAACTCGACTCCTCACCAATGCCCCCACGTCTTTGCCGCTCAAACGACGATCTTCCCAAAAACAAAAGCACTTCGCCGCGAATCCCGCCAGCTACGCAGACTACCAAGAAAAAATCTTGGGTGCTTTCTAGGGTTAGATACATTAGCCCGTGAATTTGACCATTATTCTTTTTAGTGTCACCCTAAAAATTGTGCCATAAATTAATTATGCCGAAAATTATGCTCGTGTCAGACCATTATTCCGGTTTGAAATTCCTGATATTCCGTGTGGCGAATGGAACAGTATTTTTCTCTTGGTCTCACCAACCGGTTCCAGGCCATCGCGTCCCAAGTTCCGCGACAAAATACAAAGTAAATCAAAGCAAAGCAAATGGCGGACCCGTTGCCTCTGTAACTTGTTTTAGACGAGTTATAAGCCGACTCCGAAGTCAAAACAAACGACTTTTTAAGCAAGGACGACGATATTATTTTTTTTCACTGTAGCTACAGTGTGCGATACTTCAAGGATGCTGAAGTAAGACCTGAAAGCTTTCCGACTGATGTCGACAAGCCATTGACGAAGCCATCTTGATTCGGAGAAACTGCGCCCGAGCCGGAATGGTCGAATAGAACGGAATTTTCCGGTTATTCCGATTTTCCGGAACGTTAGGACAAAGTCGTTTGCTCTCTCAGGCTAGACAACCTCGCGAGGTTTTCCTAAAATTCCGAAATTTTATTCAGGGAAATTACTGTCAGGAGGCCATGAGAAGGAGCCTCCATCTCCCATACTGACCATCTGAGTCAACCCTGTCCCGTATCTTTTTATTTTTAGAAGCAATCCCCACCGTGGCTTTCGCGGGTGTTTTTGTAATAGCCAATCATGTGAGAGCTCACTGTTCTTTCGCGGGTGTTTTTGTAATAGCCAATCATGTGAGAGCTCACTGTTCTTTTGCGGGTGTTTTTGTAATAGCCAATCATGTGAAAGCTCACTGGTCTAAAAATAAAAAGATACGGGACAGGATTGACTCAAGGGCAAAGTACGAATGGAGGCTCCTTCTCATGGGCTCCTGTTATTGTTCCATTCGCTCCCCAACCCGGAATTTCCAGAATTTTTGGTCGAATGGAAAGCGCCCTTGTGCTTTGTCGTAGTTTTCTCGGGAATTTGCCAATAGAAACCTAGGACCTTTTCGGATTTTCGAACTGGGAAAATTTGTAACCAAAGGAAAATTACATAGTGCCACCTCCAAAGTTAGATGTACATATGATAAATTCGTTTGGGAAACAACATTGTTCAATGCTTCATTTGGTACTGACAGTGCCACGTTGTTTAGATGCCCTCTTTTTCTTTTCTGCGGTGGTATGCATTTAGCACATGAGTCGCCCTGCCTCATACCCAGGCCCCCCAAAGTCACGCGCGCAAGGAACTTGGGAAGGTTACTAGAAAAACGAAAAGGGTCATGGGAAGGCTCAACGAAAAATTTAGATCTTTGTGCGCTTCGTAAGTCGTTTCCAAGCCTTTCCCCAAAAGATTAAGGCGGGATCGGGATTCTATATAGGTACCTGAAAGCCGTTTTTCCGTCATTGACCATTTTCGCATTGCCCATAATACACCTTGTTTACCCACCAAATTTTTGCATAAGCATTGTCTTCCAATTCTCTTGGGACGACTGCAGTACCCACGAGAATTGGGAAACAAAGGTTATGCAAGTTTTTTTGGGGTAAACAAGGTGTATTATGGGCAATGCGAAAATGGTCAATTTAAAGTTGGTTTAAAGCACATATCTCGTTTGTGTTTCAACAGGAGCCCATGAGAAGGAGCCTCCATCTCCCATACTGACCATCTGAGTCAACCCTGTCTCGTATCTTTTTATTTTTAGAAGCATTTCCCAGGGTGGTTTTCGCGGGTGTTTTTGTAATAGCCAATCATGTAAGAGCTCACTGTTTTAAAAATAAAAAGATACAGGACAGGGTTGACTCAAGGGCAAAGTACGACTGGAGGCTCCTTCTCATGGGCTCCTGGTTTCAAGGAATGCCAAAACCCTTCATTCATCTCGCCGGTGAATGTTTTATGATGTCATTGTAAATTTTTGGATAATTTTTGGGTACATCTGGGAAGAGGCAGTTTTCTTAAAGGAGGAGGAAAATTTGGAGAAATACGAAATAGTGAAGATTTAAAATTAGTCCAGAATATGCACACCCAAACAGTCCCCCTACCCCCTGGTTGCTCTTGGGTGGGGGTCAACTGTCTGTGGTTGTTTCAAAACTAACTTTGTTCTTTTTATACCTTCTCTAAACCTCTCAAAATTTAATTCAAATTCAGGTAGACCCCCGCCTTAGCCCATAGCCCTGGGTACGAGGCAGTAATCTAAAAGTTGGGGGGCGACTATATCACGGGCGATGAGCCGGGATGTTCATCGGTGGACACCTGACGATGAGTTATACCACATCGTATAATAGCACGCAGCGCTATTGTTTTAGGGCTAGGGTCCATTATTACTGTTGTTTGTTTATCATTTTTTCACCCGAAGTGCTTATTAGGCTAACCGGAGTGAAATGGAGGCTATCAAGAGGGGGTGGTGCGCAACTCTTTAAGGGGTCTCACAGTTCTGGCTGAAAAAATGATAAACAAACAACAGTAATAATGGACCCTAGCCCTAAAACAATAGCGCTGCGTGCTATTATACGATGTGGTATAACTCATCGTCAGGTGTCCACCGATGAACATCCCGGCTCATCGCCCGTGATATAGTCGCACCCTAAAAGTTGAGTCCAGAGTTGAGTCGCCATCTCCGCTAGCGCATTGCTCTCGCGCGTTTTTTGAACGAGACTGGGTTTTAGCGTGGTGACCATGGCAACATCTGAACGCGAACACTGTCGGCCATATTGAAATTCCGACGAGAAGGATCGAATGTTTATGAACGTTCTGAAACGAATCAATATAATTCTAAGAAGAAATTATACATTAGTTGTAATGAGATAATAGTTTCATCGATGAAAGCGTGTCTACGTTCACGAGATGGAAGTTGTGTTCATCAGCTTCGACAGCCACTCACTACTATCGGCTGTGAAGGCAGTGATGTTGTTATTCAGGTAATAATTTTATAAGCTTAACTAGGGTAAAGAATATGATTGAGGCTGATCCTTTTTATGCGATTTTCAATTATCTAGGAAGATGAAGATTTAAACAGAAGTTATGATATGTTCGTTTTGCTTCAGGTTCCCGGCGTAAATTCGCAATCGTTATGAATTATCGAAGTTTAATAGTAACTAAAAACCTTAACTTATTAATTAGCGTTAATGTGGTAATTTTTTCGATATCAGCTAATTCTTGACTCTGCTATATAAGATAATTTTTACCGATGCGATAACTTTTGGTGCGAGAGGTTTTTTCTCGGTACGCAGTTTCTACATTGTCTGGTTACGAGTTCAATCTTTTTGCGAGTTTACTATATACTATCTCAGCGTTTGCCCAGACAATAATTAATTAATTAACAGTACAGTGGTCTCTTGAAAACGCTCATTACAGAAGATAGTCTACCACAGTGCTTATAACAGATACATTTATACATTCTATTTCTTTGTAAAATACTGCTCAAAGTTTTCAAGTACATTAGATATCATCTCTGCACTTGGACTATTCCCATAAAGTTAACTGAATAAAACCGTGTACTGATAATGTGAGTTGCAAGTTCTGATTAAGCAATACAGGACTTTTTCCATGTTTACTTAGCCTCATCTAAACACTTGGGGGTTTTGGAGAATTCTTGAAAGTTATGCGAACCCTCGACTACTTCTTGGGTTTGTATAACTTTTAAGAATTCTCCCAAACCCCCAAGTGTTTAGATGAGGCAACGTAAACAAGGAAAAAGTCCTCTATTGCTTTTATAAAATATTACTTAAAAATATACACGAGACTAAAATGTCACATACTCTCATCTAGTTACATACTCTCATCTAAACACACCTATCAACCAATGCGAGCATATGTAGTATGTCAGTTATTTTATAATTAGCAATAAGCATGTGCACATAGTCTAGTGGCTCTCATTAGCCCCTGGTTTGTTTGACAAGTGAGGACCATTTCACTATACCACAGGAAGGAGATAGGCACAGAGACATAACCTATATAAACCTATTGAATGCAAGACAGATTTCAATTGCATTTTTTAAAGAAGACCACAGTCTCTCAAGATTCTGCCTGCTTTCACAATGTAGATGGACAGAATGTATATCTACGATAACACACTACACGATGCTCCCAATACCAGATTTTACCACCTTTTTCAAGATTGTACAATTCTTTTTCCATTGATGTGCTTAATCGATTGTAAGAAGAGCTTAAAAATTAACTTTTTTAGCCAAAAAGCATATTTTGAATGGAAAAAATAAACAAGCAAAGTATCTACAAAAATTAAAGGGATGAACATGCAGAAAAGCAAGACAGAAATGAGTAATTAGTATATACTGCCAGCCAACTCAGCCTTTGGCATGAGTCTGACACATGTGGGTTGAAAACTTCAATCTCATGCCTATGGGTCAATTTCTCATGCCTTGGTGGAAAATTTAAATATTAGACATACACAGCCTCAACTCTTGATGGCGTTTCAATGTTTGGCACATTCTGGTGCATGTACTAAGGCCTGGAAATCTTAAGATGGTCTTCAGAGTGTTCAGAATTCATGTCCTCAGAAAGATTTGGACGACTTTGCAAATGGTTGAATTGTCCTAGAAAACCCTGATGCCTTTACTCTAAAGGTGGCAGGTAAAATGTAGATGAAGACAAAATTAATTTATTGTAATGTTAACATGGTCCGAAATTGCAACTCACTGGTTGCCAATGCGACTGAAAATTGAGTGTTGGCAACCAGAATTTCTTTGCTAGTCACCAGCAGGCGACTGACTTTTAGCATTGTCAATGTTTTGAACGAGTGCTCAAGGAATTAAATCAAAAAATTTTGTGTTTGATTTCAGCAAGAAACTTTCTCCTTTCTTGTCAAAGTTTTTAATTTCCATAAGACTCCCGTCAAGATGACCTTCACAACCGTTGTAATCCACGCACTTCGATCGACATTTAGCAGCCGTCATATTTTCAGCGGTTTCATCTAACAGCCATACCATGGGCACATTGCAGAAACATGCCACCATGCTTTCCTTTCATTCGCAACATCTTCTTGATTTTGTTGCGATTTTACATCTTTTTTTTCAGTGGCTAGCACGGAGCGCATGTGATGTTAACACTAAGCACAACAGCGGCATGTCTCCAATTATGCAACATTGTTGCAAATAAATATGTAATGTCATGGAAATAGACATAGAGACGACTCAAATAGCTGCGGCATGCTTGGAATTTGGCACAGTTATTCTTTGTTGCTGCCAAAAAAAAAAAAACGCTGAGAGTGAAAAATCTGGGTTAAGCCAAGTTTTGCTTCCTTTGGAGGTTTCTTCTTTTTTCGGCAACTTTTTTGAAGTCGTGTTACAAGCAACGTCTGCCATGTTTGTGGCAAACTACCCTTGGGGATACACCAAAGTAGGTTTTTGTTACTCTCAAACTGAAAAATTGCCAGTTAATCGCCTCAAAATTCAAGCATGTTCGAAATCGCCGCTAGTTTACACGGGCAATTTGGAATCGCCGCAAAAATTGCCACTTAAATCGCCACAAAAACCACCTGGGTAAATGTAAATTAAGAGAGCTATCCATTTGAACAAAAACTCCTTTTCAACTGAAATGTAAGCTACACGATATTTTAATGCCTTTATACTTCTGAGTCTCAAAGAAACGTTTTTCAGAACTCAGTGTTTTCGTGTATCGCTGTGAGGCGAAAATTTAACGACCAGATTTCTTCATTTGGTGCCTGCATAAAAAGTTACTTTCGGACCCTGATTGTAATTAGGTAGTTAAATCAAAACACAGACAGTGTCTCAGTGTCCCCGTAGAGTCTGTAAAAACAGGCTGTCACTGCAGATTGGAAATATTTAGCTGATTAGTTTGCATGGGAAAATGCCATGTATAAAACTCATTCCCTGGTTAATCTGAAGGTGTTTTGCTTTGCAGTGCTCAAATGTGGAGCGACAGCATGCTGTTATTGAATATAATGAGTCAGAAGGTTGTTTTGTAGTGCAAGATCTCAACTCTGCCCATGGAACATATGTTAATGAGTGTCGTGTGCAAAATGCTGCCGTAAGACTTGCTTCTGGGGATATTATTCGATTTGGATATGGTATCCTTTAAGCTTGTTATTTTTAAAATGAAGTATTATTATTATTATATTGAAAATGAAAGTATTGTACTTTGATTTAATTATAGCTTTTGCAAGTGACCTAATGTGTCTGGTTTAAAAGTAACCAATACATGACCTGTAGTTGCTATCTAGGTTGGTTGTAATGGTTGGCTCAGTTGGTAGAATACCAGACTACAGTATGAGAGGCCGAAGGTTCACGTCCGGCAGACCGGACCAACACTCATGGCCTTAAAGGGCCCTAGTCAGCCAATGCCATCAAAATTATGCAAATTGTATGGTGATGCGTAATCTTACTGCCTTGATGAAAGTTATGTTACTGAAAGAGTTTAAATTAGCATTAGCAAGTTTCCCAGTAATCTCTTTTGTTTCGACATTCTTAGTGTAAAATATAATACTTAAACTTTCACATGTAAACGACAACAAACGTGGCTGACTAGGGCCCTTTAAAATAAATGAGGAGAATGTACTACCTGCAATCGGGCATTCTTATTTTTTACAGCGAAAGAAATAGAGGATATTACATGGCCGCATGATCTCATGCTGAAACATATTTCACCCATTCGTATGCTCACTCGTGAAATATCTTCCAACACTCAAAGAGAAATTTCGTATCTCCAAGCAGCCATTAACATCCTATTTATTAGATAAACACGAATGAACTTCCAAACCTTTTTCACTTTTGCTGTGAAAGGCGTGATTCATTACAAACCATAGCAATGGTGATATCTTCACATGTAAAGATAATTTTTGAAGATATAATGTTTTTGCACGAAAACTCACCTGCTATTTCACTGCCGTTTATATAATAAAAGAAAAATAACAACACTTGATACAATTATTTGACGACATGCCTGGAACAAGTCCAGAATCTGTACTTTTTTCTGTTTGGTAGACCATCCATTGAGCTGGATGTGAAGAGTGAATTTTTGTTAGCTTTAAATACATCTTTTGAAAGTTTTGTTCAGAAATACTGTAGCTCAGAGATGAACAAATAATTAGTTACCTTTTGTATAGTTTGTTAATAGTACAAAGCTACCCGATTTTCAAATTTTCACGCTGCGCATTTATTGTGGAACTGTTGACGCATTACACTCATTTGAAAACAGATGTGACAGGACTTCAGGCGTCAAATGATTTTTTTAATTTCATGTTAGAAATATTGAGTGCAAATATCAACTAATTCTGGTAAAGCGTCTTTCAAGTTTGCAGGGCCCAAGAATGGAAGTGTCATCTTTTGGTTAATCAAAGTTGAATTCACTACTGGCTTCATGCTGAGCAAAATAATATGGCATGGAGGAGGAGGGCATGGAGTTCTCGGTGTTTTGGTCTGGCCTTGTTTCAAAATTACATTGTGAGCATCTGCAACAAATCCTCATAATTTATTTGTTTGTAATCTGCTGCAAAGTGTTGTAAAGTGCATTGAGCATATAGAAATGTGCTTTATATTAAATGCCATTGTTATTATTATTATTATTATGTAAATCATTTTAGTTTCATCTGCTTGAAATAATGCTGAAGGCTTGAAATTTGAGTTTAAGTTTTTTAAAAAGCCCTTTGATGTTTGAAAATGTTAAATTTGACTACATATCTGCAGAAAAAATGTACTCACTGCCAATACACTTCTGTGATCACTTGTGTTAAACATCACATGCCACTGCTAGAAACTTTGAAAATTATTTGACAAACATGCAATGTTTGATAACTAATTAGCCTGCAAAGCAGGCGGTTTTTGTGTGGGGAATACTTCGAAAACAGCGATCGCGAAAGACGGGATGACCGCCTGCCTGTAAACTTGTTTCTGAAGACGCCACCTCCAATCAGCTATCTGTCAGTGAACTGTCAAAGGTCGGTTTTCACGCGCTCTCAAGCGTGAATTCAAAATAAACATCAACTCACGTAACGTCAGTGGTATAATTATAAATTAAAAATCAGACCGTTTTATCCCGGGTTTATCCGATCGTGTTTTCAAAGCAATGCGGCAGAAAAGTAAGAAACGTTCATGCGGTGAAGCAGCAAGTGCTATCAAGAAATGAAGCCACCGACAAGGCTGCAAATGTCATGATTTTAAAACCTGGTAGGATTTTTCTCAGATTTATCAAGCGAATAACCCCCCCCCCCCCCCCCCCGAATAAACAGTGAAGAGTTTGAAACTCACCTTTTTCCTGTACACGTTTCTGCATTGTGAGACTCGCCACTACCACTGCTGCTAGGCTTTGATGCAGTTTGCTATTGTTGTCTTTTAGGACGTCAAGAAATTTCTTAACGTGAGTACCTGTTCGGCAGTGATGATTCAACTGCGGTGGTGTCACTGCGATTTCAAAAATGTAGCTCCTCGGCAGTGCAATTCACTGAACGCAATTTCATAATCTGATCAATCAGGCTTTTCAACAGCGAAATGACTAAAATGCTGGTTGTCACAATTCTTTCCCGCTCGATTCAACCACTCGCGTCTTGCAAACCAGAACACAGTAAATATCATACTTTTTCCAAAACCAGTCGGAAGAATCGCTAGAACATCCTTCCCATTCATTGCTAATAGCTGTTCTTCTTTGAGGATGATCCTTCAATTAATTTCTTTCAATTCATTGATGCTATCAAGAAAGCGATAAAGTGCAGCTTCGATACAATAATGTTCACAGGTCCATGTTTCAATAAATAGTCAGAAATGGTATCTGATGATAACAGATTGATTGACAAATTTCAGTAACAACCAATCAGAATTTTCCGTCCCTCTGTGGACGGACAATTCATTTGACCCCAGTTTACCGGCAGGCGGTTATTTGTAACCTCCGCCCCTCCCCCTCCCCCTTTTGTTTTGCTCAAAATTTCATGATCGCTGTTTTCGAAGCATTCCGCCCATAAAAACCGCCTGCTCTGCAGGCTAATAACTAATTAGAGTTTGATTTTTTCAATGGTAGGTATAAATATTCAAAATTGTTGGTATTATTTAAAATGTCAGGTGATTCTCCTTGGTTTGCCTCTTCCCTCCCCATGCTGAGGATTGACATTTCAGTACTAATGAAGGTGCACATAGGGACAATGAAAGACTAGGTATTTTTTAGGATGTATTACCACATTTTTAAGGCCCAGAAATAGTCTTTACATTGTTTTATATTTTTGCCTTAATATTTGCCTTATTGTCATACATAATTTGTCATTTCTTAACATAAATGTAACAAAACAGGAAATACAGGTTTTGAATTTCTTGTTGACTCCACATCTCCAATGCAGTACCCTTCATTGGCACTTTCAAAACCCTGGGAGTCATACAGGTTGCGTGTGTTGCCATCGCACACTGGTGGTGTAACCTCCCTCCCGTACATCACCACTCCCACAAGCAGCGAAAGCATACCATTGTTTGCAAGCCCTCAAGCAGTGAGTTTACCTGGCACTGGGGCCTCAGTAACTGAGCTTAGGGGAAGTTCTGATTCCAAGGTAAGATTTAAGCCCTGTGAGACTTTTTAAGGGTAAGAAACACTTAACAGTGATGAGAAAAAAAGAAATCAGGTCACAAAATACTCGTTGATTTCATGTTTATGATTTATTTTGCAGACTAATGTTCTGCCGCACCCACCCCTGAGGTCACGCCCAGCAAGTGCTGGTAACACAAAGGCACGGCCCAGCTCAGCTGGTAGAGAAAAGTCAGCTGTTCCTCCTGTGACTAGAGGTAAGGACACATTAGGACATTCAGTTGAGTAGACAATGACAAAAATATCCAAAATATGCAATAACTGCCATGTTATATCCAGGGAGATATATAATATGGAGGTAGCACCAAATAAAATCATTACAGGAAGCTTTAATAAAAAGCTGTCAACCCTAGTCAAGTATATTTATGCATGTTTGTCTTTAAGGTGGATGGTTTAATGGCCCGATGCAAACAGGAGAACCAACTGCACAAGAATTGGTAAGTTGGCTTGCCGAGGAAGTGTTCAGATTTTAAAGACCTTATACTTACATCATTTGTCTGCAGTTACTGCAGGATATAAATGTCTTAACAATATATGCTGCAAGTTCAATAAGGGCAATTATATATGATTGTCATTTATGCTTTCTGCTTGTAGTGTTGCAAAATGCATTCGTAGCTGGCAAAAATCTTGCAATGAATCATGTATTTCACTACCATTGATTTCATTTTTTCTCATCAGGAGGAGCGTCTGTTACGTATGGGTGATGAACTTAGCCGCCTGGCCTCATATGAAGCAGAGTGTCACAGAAAAGATGGAGTGATTGCGGCTTTAAGAGATGAGGTTGTTGATCTTAAGGGAGCTCTCCAATCCAGTGCTGGTTTTAGGTATGGTTAGAAGTTACAAGTTACCTTAGTTGGGATCTTGTGGTTTCCATATATACCTGCAGGGGTGTGTCGTTCAGTTCTTAAAACCCTTATACCTTACTTCAGATCAAAATATTTTATGATAATTCATAACATATTCCAAACCCTATTACAGACAGTAAAGCGTACAGCCAAGCCCTTGCTAATGTTACAAATAAATTTCTTCTTTTGTACATAATATGTGTGTGTATTGTTTGGTCATAGTTATTGGAGGGAGACTCCCTCCATTAACTATGGTTTAATTTTGGTAGAGGTCAATTCTGCGTATGAGCCTAGGTGATTATCAGCACAGAGTTTCCTTAGCATGAAGCATGAGTTTCCTTAGCATGAAGCAACTACTCCCCCCTGGATGGGATGCTAGTCCATCGCAGGGTTACCCCAAGCATTAAATTTGCCGGCACCCATTGATAAACCTGTGTGAAGAGGCACTGTGAGAGTAATTTGTCTTATCTAAGAATACAACACAGTGCCCTGACCTGGATGCAGAACACTCGATTTTGAGTCCAGCACACTAATAAACATCAGGCCAGCATGCCTCTCGTATTGTTCTTTAATTGCATGTTTAATTTTTACTGTAGGGCTGGAGGTGAGGACTCAGCATTTTCGAACTCGAGCATTATTCTACAACTTCGTGAACAAGTGTCACAGTTACAGGCCATCCTACAAGAGAAGGAAGAAAGTGAGAAGACAGCGGCACAGAAGTTGGCCATGTATCAGAATCAACTTCACACCAAGAACAACGAAGTAGCCACCTTGAAGGACCAGCTCCAGGCACAGGTTTGTAGGAGAAGAACACATTTTACATGTATAACAGGTCTCTGCTAGCTTGTGGTTATCTCTCTGGTCTACCGGCAGGTGGGTTGGGTACATGTACATGTCACAGATCTCAATTGAGTTTGATAGGTCTGCTGAATGGTAAAACGAAGTCGCACAGAAGCCATGAACAAGATGTGTTAATTTTGCCGTTTATAATACATACATGTATACTTCTAATGTGTGATTGTTTCACCATTGAAACCTATATGTTGTAGTCTATGTTGGGTATAATGATGTTGCAAGTTTCTATTTTCGCTCATTAAGCACTTAATCTATTCTGACGGAATGAGCAACTTTATAATGTGGCAAGGTAGTATTTAGGAAAATCCTAGTGTTCTGATTGGTTCTTTCTTGGTCGGGATTTTGCCAAACAGACCATTTCCATAGAAATGGTTATAATCTGGGTATTTTTTGTTTCTAAAGTTGGTAAATTTAAAATTTGAAATTTAAAACTTTGCAACTACAGCTGCAAAACAACGTATGAATACTCATAATTTAATATATATTTTTTCAAAATTGTGGTAGCTTGTTCTTTCACGTTACGACAGATGCCCTTCAAATTCAAGTCACCAAAAGTGCGTCTTAACGGAAAACTAAAGAAGCATGCACAAGCCGATTGCCATATGGTTCTTACTAACCTAGTCGTACTGGGGAATATTGGCCCTTGGTCGTTTTTGTATGGGCCTTGCTGCGCTCAATCCGTACTGCCATGACCTCGGTTACATTCTTCTTCTTGTAATAAATTGTAGAGTGCGTTATAAACCAGTAAATATTGTGTACCTGAAATGTGTGTTAAGGTTAGTTGGATAAACAAGTAGTAAGTGTGCTGCATTAAAGCACAAAGAAATGGTGCCTTAATAAGTGCTTTGTAAGTTGTTATTGGGTTACAAAAAACAAGCTGCATTAATAACTGGTGTTTGTCATATTTTCATTACAGTCTAAAGCCACTGCTTGGGTCAAGACAGATCCAAACGCCACCACAAACAAAATCGCTTCCTTGCGCACCGAAATAGCCGAAAAAGAGAGAAGAATTGCTCAACTAACTAACGACAATGAAAAACTGAACAAACAGAAGATGCAGTCCACTACATTACTGAATGGATTACAGAGGGAGAATTCAGCAAAGGATGCCCTTGTTCACCAGGCCA
The DNA here is from genome assembly GCA_947652115.1 of Blastomussa wellsi. NCBI lineage: Eukaryota > Metazoa > Cnidaria > Anthozoa > Scleractinia > Plerogyridae > Blastomussa > Blastomussa wellsi. The sequence goes on along the minus strand of OX393564.1, from coordinate 14,081,380 downwards.
AGACTCAGATTGAAAAACTTAAGAAAGACTTGCGAGAAAAAGATTCAACAATTTCTACAATGTCAACAAAGGTAAACTGCTGAAGACTCTTCTCAGTAGAACAATTTTTGTTGGGGCGTGTCTCCTAAGTTTCGAACCTCATAACCTATTTGCAACATACCTATATTTGATGTTTCATATCCCCAACCCGACCCTTTTTTTTGATCTGACCTATAAAGTATGTACCTGTTATGATAATACTGACCTATGCAGTATATGTTTGCATTTGTTAAATCGATTTTTTTCTTTTTTTTAGCATTTGAAGATCTCCCAGCTATATGCATTTCCCCTAATATATAATCGTATTTAAATGAGCCCCTGAAATGAAAATACCTTTCTTTTGAGCAAAAAGGAAAAAATAATAACATTATTGCAGACAAAATGGCTAAAAAGCCACCCCGTTTGGTAGGGGCATACCTTTAAACCTAAAGTGAAAATCTAGTTCACAATCTCCATTTTAATACTCTTCAGTTGTCGAGCAAGAAAGGATTCAATGCGAGAGAACGAAGCTCTTTGAATCCTCGTTGAAATATGGGTTTAAAAATTGAACAGACATGTGCCCAGTTACGAGAACTTGCCACTGATTAACGTAAACCGCCTGTGTGGAAGATCTTACTGGATGTTCGCTCGTATGGATGTACAGTGTCATTTGATTTTTAGTTGGGACGGCAGAAGGCTGCTAAAGATGCAGACAAAGAAGCACAGAAACTACAGCAAGACCTTTATGCAACAAAAGGGGTACGAATCGAGTAGAACTGGTGAATTAACTGATTAAGTAACTGAATGACTCTTTTATTACTGCCGACCACATGCCATCCTAGCCAACTTTGAAATTGTGTGTTGATATCAGTATGTGGAGGAACAAGCTCAGTCTTTCTTCAACAATCCGTGATTCAACTGACATTGTACAGAAATAATCTGTTCTTTGGGATTCATTCATAGACAACACTTACATGTACTATTCACTTCTAATCACTTTATTTTTTCGTTATTATGTCGCCACAAACGACAAAAAGTGTTAAGTGTTTCTTCTGAGTGTCGAAACTCTGCTGGTTTATCAGAAAGCTTGTTCAGTTGTTGACGTGCTGCAATGGATTCCTTTTCGCTGCTATTGTGTTGTTAATATCCTGTTCTTTTGAAAACAGCTTGTTACAAATGACCCTTTAGGAATGACAATACAGTGAAATAGTTTTGTTTCCCTTGGTTTCGTAGTTAATTCTCAGTCACGATTTGCAGTCGATTTGATCAACTTAATTATTTCAAACTACCACAAATAGCTCTCATCGCTTTCTTGAAACGTTTCTACAAGTTATTCTCAAATTTGCAGAATCCCTCTTTTTATTGAAATAAGATTTGATAAGTTTTCTGTCATGTCCATTAAAGTTCCCTGTCAGAATTGATTCGTCAGCCACTTGAAAAGAATGTAAATTGTCTTGTAGTTACATGCGGTTGTTCAAAAATGTATTACGCCCTATAAAGCTTTCTGTGGTTCTACAAACAGAAATATCTGTACCACTTGCGGCTTGACAAAAGCTGTGACTGAAATAGAAGAATATGATAAGAAAACGATCTAAAAATATCTGAAGTGAATTTCCGCGTTGGCATTGCTTACACATTCACGAAGGTAATTCTTTCTGTTAATGTTGTTTTAGGTTTTCTTCACTCAATTACGTTTTTACCTTTTTAATTTAAACTTTGAATTGAGGTACGGACCTCAGTAAATTCATCAGCAGCAAAATAACAAAGAATTCTATCGAAAAAAACAGAAATGCTGTTCGGTGTTGATTACAAGTCTCCACAGTCGCCATAGCAACAGGCAATCACTTAGTTTATCACGATTTTGGTCAGAATTAGTTAAATATAAACTTCTAACGCCTCGTCAATACTCAAATCGTTTCTAAATCACTAATTGTATGACATGAAGTGAATTCGGAACAGAAAGGCGAGGCAAAATGTTAGTACTGATTTCATATGAGATGTAATGAGAAAACTTTTCAGGTTGGCATCAATCTCGATCTCTGCCATCCACCCGCAAAAACATCTGTAAACAGTTTCTAACATTACAATAGTCTTTCTAAGGTCTTCAAAGGATTTTTTATCATTATCATGCAGCAAACTGTCCCTTGGAGTTTCGATTTGTAACTAAAAATAGAAGTATCACAGAGTTAATCACAATTTCGGTCAGAATTAGCTGAATTTAAACTTCTAATGCCTCGTCAATACTCAAATCATTTCTAAATCACTAAAATTATAACATCAAGTGAATTCAGAACAGAATGACCAGGCGAAATATGTTAGTACTGATTTCATATGAGATGCAATGGGAAAACTTGAAAACGTCGGCGACGTTTTCAAGTTGGGATCAATCTCTGTCTTGGCCATCCACCCGCAAAAAAATCTATAAACAGTGTCGATACATTATGATTGTCTTTCTAAGGATTTTTTTATCATTAAGACCGAAAAGCTTCACTTGGATTTTCGATGTGTTACTAAAAATAGCGTGATACTGTCCCTTTAAATTACTTAAAGCAAGATAGGGCGCATACGTATAATGAAATTCTAGTGGAAATATTGTTCTTTGTAAAATAGAACTGGTCTTTTAAATTATGTGTTTTCGTGAAGTTATCTTAAGTTATTTTAGCTCAGATTCCTCTGTTTTTTGCTGGGAATTTATCACATTATTGCACAACTGACTGCCTGAAAAAGCAGGGTGCGTCTTGTGTTGTTGAAAGAGAAGAGCGGGTCTAATGAACAGCTAATTAAAATGCAAGAAGGTTATACATTTAAATGCAAGGGGAATAACTCAAATTCCCCTTGTATTTTAATACATTACCCTCTTACATTCCAAAACGCGGCACAACCTTGAATTTCAATCTGTTTTTGTGAACTATTTTACTTACCCTAGCACTGAAAGACGTTGACGTTTTTAGGAATTCTTGCTTCATACTTGTTTTAATTTTATTGTCGCCAACAGGAATGATTCCTTAACCAGGTGTTTATTCTTCAAATATTTCAGCCAAACATATCATTGGTGTTGAAATGAAATTGTCTGGCTCATCAGTCTCCACTCAACTTCGCAAAATAAGAATTATCTGGACTCTGAGTTGCTGGACATACCAACCGCAGACAACTACTTCAAAATTAAAATTTGACACCAATACACAAGAGACTACTTTGTTTCCGAAACCACACCAACGTATGTGCCTCATAAACACCAATAACGCAATAAATTGTTCAGAAAAACAAAACAAATGTCAGCGCATTTGTTGTCATTGTATTTCTAGGTTCGCTGAGGAATCCTCGCAAATGTAAAACTAAGCCGTTTATCAGCCTTCAGCTTCAGGGTTATGTGATTTATTCCCTGTATGGGTGGCCCAAGGGTAACCCGATAACTCTTACTTATGAAGGTTTGTACCAGCCCCCTCCCCATCCCCTCCACCCTGCCAGGGTTTGTAATAACGCATGTCTGCAACACTTGTTGAAAGTGGTTTTCTTTCTTAGAAACTTCAAAATACGGAAAAACAATTAAAAGAGAGAATAAAAACCATTGCTGATCTGGAGCACGAGTTAGAGAAAATGAGAGATCATCTTAGCGAAGGACGGCAGGTAGGTTGCTTTTTTGCATTTATTGGGTGGTCGAATACACTATTGTTACGGTTATGAAGGGAAATATTCAGATATAGAAACATTACAAGGAACTAAGAGAAATCAATGTGCAGGATGCGTGATTTCTTCATAAATAAACCTTGAGGATGTCCATTTAGGTGGTACTGGATTTAAGATCTTATTATGCACTTTGGATGCCAGTAAATTACCCTCGAGCTCTTCAACATAAAACTGATTTTCATCACGTTTCATCTAGCTATTTGTTACATTCACTCAAGGACTTTCTAAGCCTATGGCGTTTCAACTGAAGTTATGTCATTTTATTTGTTAGAGTGATAAAGCGATTCAACAGGAGTTGGATCACGCTAAAGCACAGTGTCTTGACGCACAAAGAGCCGAGAAACTGCTGAAGGTTGACGTTCATCAGATGGAGAAAAGAGTAAGTGGAATAACAAAGATCGCAAACATGTTCCAAGCTCTCGGGGGGTGCCAGGAAAACGCAAGAAAGCGACTGTGGTGCCCTCGTTCTGTTTTCGTTGCTATTTCGCTCGAGCTTTCCTTACTATCTATTGGCTCGTGAAGGAATTTTCGCAACATAATGAACGCAGTTACCCTTGTAAGCCAAGAGATTTTTGAAAAGTGTCATGAAAGTGCGAACTCTTGGCTTACCAGACATTACATTGTTTCGTAGTTTGATCGATTCCGCCGGAAGTTAATAGAATACACATTCAGTGGAGTTTCTTCAAGAACAGTGGACCATGAATTGGACGATGATGAACTTCTTGATCACGTTAGACAGGTGGCTCATGACAAGGTGTCTCTTGTGAAAGAAATCGAACAGTACGCCAGCTCAGAGAGCGAGGTGAGTACAGACAGCTCAGAGAGGGTGGGGAGTACAGACAGCTCAGAGAGCGAGGTGAGTACAGACAGCTCAGAGAGCGAGGTGAGTACAGACAGCTCAGAGAGGGAGGGGAGTACAGACAGCTCAGAGAGCGAGGTGAGTCAGACAGCTCAGAGAGCGAGGTGAGTACAGACAGCTCAGAGAGCGAGGTGAGTACAGACAGCTCAGAGAGCGAGGTGAGTACAGACAGCTCAGAGAGGGAGGGGAGTACAGACAGCTCAGAGAGCGAGGTGAGTCAGACAGCTCAGAGAGCGAGGTGAGTACAGACAGCTCAGAGAGCGAGGTGAGTACAGACAGCTCAGAGAGCGAGGTGAGTACAGACAGCTCAGAGAGCGAGGTGAGTACAGACAGCTCAGAGAGCGAGATGAGTACAGACAGCTCAGAGAGCGGGGTGAGTACAGACAGCTCAGAGAGCGGGGTTAGTACAGACAGCTCAGAGAGCGGGGTTAGTACAGACAGCTCAGAGAGCGGGGTGAGTACAGACAGCTCAGAGAGCGGGGTGAGTACAGACAGCTCAGAGAACGAGGTGAGTACAGACAGCTCAGAGAGCGAGGTGAGTACAGACAGCTCAGAGAGCGGGGTGAGTACAGACAGCTCAGAGAACGAGGTGAGTACAGACAGCTCAGAGAGCGAGGTGAGTACAGACAGCTCAGAGAGCGGGGTGAGTACAGACAGCTCAGAGAACGAGGTGAGTACAGACAGCTCAGAGAGCGAGGGGAGGTACAGACAGCTCAGAGAGCGGGGTGAGTTCAGAGAGAGAGGTGAGCACAGACAGCTCAGAGAGCGAGGTGAGTACAGACAGCTCAGAGAACGAGGTGAGTACAGACAGCTCAGAGAGCGAGGGGAGGTACAGACAGCTCAGAGAGCGGGGTGAGTTCAGAGAGCGAGGTGAGTACAGACAGCTCAGAGAGCGAGGTGAGTACAGACAGCTCAGAGAGCGAGGTGAGTCAGACAGCTCAGAGAGCGAGGTGAGTTCAGAGAGAGAGTTGAGCACAGACAGCTCAGAGAGGGAGGGGAGTACAGACAGCTCAGAGAGCGAGGGGAGTACAAACAGCTCAGAGAGGGAGGGGAGTACAGACAGCTCAGAGAGCGAGGGGAGTCAGACAGCTCAGAGAGCGGGGTGAGTTCAGAGAGAGAGGTGAGCACAGAGAGCGAGAGGAGTACAAACAGCTCAGAGTACGAGGTGAGCACAGACAAAAATTACAAAATTAGGCTTAAGACACTAAATCGAGTTATGAGCAAACACGTGGATTTTGATTATTACATTGCAGCATCGCAATATATCGGTGCCTATTTTTACGCAAGAAAAGATATATTAAATGGATGATAACAACGTAATAATGACTTAATTATCTTGCTTTGCATCGGTTGTGTTCTGGCGTTTATCATAAATTATGCCGCTTGGATTTATTAAAAAAAATAATGTATTTTGTTTTCCATCTCAATGTTTTTCAGAAAGAAGCTAAAGATAAGGATGTGAAGGATTCAGCTAGTGAACTACGGAAACATCTGGACGGCATGGTGGTACGAATACTGATAGTTATAGGACATTTAGCATCTAACGCTTCTTAGAATACCGAATGATTCGATTGTGAAGCCGGCTGTTAACTACAAAATCAAAACTAACAAAATCATCAATCCGGGTACATTGTTTTGTACATCTTCAAACACTAGTGGGATTGAGGAAGATGAGCGGAGATGAAGAAGGTGGATTATGTTTCGAGTTAGCAGCTCTCGTAAGGTCTCACATGAATGGGTCGATACCCTTCGTGAAAACAATAGAACAAGCAACAGGAACAATGCTCCTAGCCCCTAGCTAGAACAATAGCAACTGCTACCAGTAGAATTACAAACTTACCAGAGCTGGTACACTACCGTTATGTTTTGATGAGTGATTGTAGCTGGCGAATGATTATTGTATTTTACATCAGGGAGATAGGAATGTTGTTCAGGCTGATTGCAATAGCATTCTAGTGATGTGTTTCATCTCTTGTCCATAGAAGCGTTTGTGGAAGTCCGGTAGAACGTGTAGCACACTGGAAGAAGAACTGACTTTAGTCGAGGAACTTACAGCTCACGAATCTCTTTCTTGGATAAAGGTAAGACAAGTTACAAATTAATAACCAGGAATCCTGGAATACAAAGCTTTCGCCTAAAACGTCTTCGCGTATAATTTTCAGGTTACTGTACAATAGTTAGCAGTAAAAACGTAAGTTTTCGTAGATACAAATTGATGAATGAAGATAAAACTAAGAATAACAGAAAGAGAGTAATTTATAATACAAGGCAAAATCTTGCTATCAGAAAAGGCTCTTTCCGAAGCAATGACTTTAGGATCTGTCCAGCTGCTGGCTCGTCCCCAGTCCTCTTCATACAGTGAGTGGCAAAGCGGGTGAGAAGCGTGAGTTTAGTGAGCAGGGGATAATGGTAGTGGTACCCGTTTCTCCCCAGTCTTCGTACGGCACGCTGTATAAAGGAGAAGATAACTGGGGACGAAGCAGGTATAGCTGAGAATAAATTAATACTATGATGGAGGAAGTACAAAAATTACATTTCTGTTAAATGCGATTGTTGCATTTTTCTTTAGGATTTTGTTTGTAAGATGCTGTCTAATGAAGCTGCCTGGCAACAGAAGGCAGAAGAAGCTCTAAAGAATGCGGCAGATGATTCGGATTCTGGTTAGTACAAGTGTCTAGAACTGTCGGGAAACTCTTGTTACCAATCCGAACAGTTTTATTGGCTAAGCCGCATGCGAAAAATACGTACATTGATGCGTGAGCTGACGTCATATGGTTACGTTATGCAACTCTCTCAATAAACTAAGGTGTTAAATGAGCCATCAGTTTCTAAAGAGCGTTTTCATGCGACGTCACGGAAACCATATTGGTGTCGCCAAACAGTGAAATTTTTCTCCTTTGTTTGTAAACACTTCCTATTGTTAATGGACACCAATATGGCTGTCGTGGAAACGTTCTATTAGTGACTGAGTGTTAGAGGAAATAAATAATCCGTTTTCTTTATGTTTTTCCAGAAACCTCTGTCAGCGTGGAAGATTTGTGTCGTCAGCTACGAGATCAGAAGGAGGAATGTAGAAAGCTCAAGGGAAAGTAAGAGGGCTTCGTTATCTTGGGACCAAGTTGCACTTCACAAATACTGTTCTTTTTTCTTTCAATAACTACTATTTGATTATCAACTCGAATTCAGAAACAAACTTTAGATCGCTGCTGCATATTATTCGGCAGCGCTCTAATTTTTGTTTTCTCTTGACCCGAAGGACTGTTACACTGGGTGCCAGAGGATTTTTCTCGGAACCGGTGAATCCTTCGCTTCAGCAACCAAAGACGAGCGGCAAAAATACTGCACCGGTTTTATTTTGATGATTAACCCAAGCAAAATGGCTCCATTTAAAGAAAGATTTCTCCCTACAGGAGTCGAATCTATGACCTTTTGCGGACGGTCATACGTTCGACTGTTGTCGGAAGAACTCGCTTGTGTCACAGAGGGATATCAAAATATCTTCCCTAATTTGATTTTACCAAGTTTAACCAACCGTAACATACCATTTTGATTATTAATAATAAATCAGATAAAAATTACTTCGTTCATCTTTTTTTTCATTTTTGTTGCAGAGTTGCAGAAATGGAAGAAACCCACCAAGAAGTTTTGTTAAAAGTGCGAGAGGACATGAAGAGAGACGAAGAAAAACACATAAACAGAGCCGTGGCTCAAGTGAGATCTGAGGAGGAGGAAAAACAACAGGAAAGGATTCAGGAAATGAAACAAAAGGAACGAGAAAGGATACAAGCGGCAGTGGATGCGGAGAGAAGAATTATGGAATCACAACATGGCAGCGTTACACAGTTACAACAGGTTACTCTCTAGACCAGGGCCCGGTTGTTCCATTAGCGCTAAACCAGGATTAAAAGTTAAACTTGGTTTTGAGTTCTCTTCTGTAGAAGCGTGTATTAGGTTAGCTTGATCGTGTTATGAACAACCCGGCCCAGTTGTGTACCTGCTTTCATAAGCTTGTAATTCTACTGGTCCTAAGTGTAGCAGTTGTTGTTAAAGGAAGCGAGCCATTCAGGTAACACCTTTCAAGGGTTGCTAACCGACCCCTCCCGACCCCTCCCGACCCCTCCCGACCCCTCCCGACCCCTCCGCCCCCTTCCGGCCCCTCCCGGCCCCTCCTGGCCCCTCCCGACCCCTCCCGACCCTCCCGACCCCTCCCGGCCCCTCCCGACCCCTCCCGACCCCTCCCGACCCCTCCCGACCCCTCCCGACCCCTCCCGACCCCTCCCGGCAAGATCTCTCGCTGTGAAAAGTCCCTTGTGTTTACGCTTTATATTCATTAGCCTTTTCCAGGCCCTTGGTAAGTGGGGAGGAAAGGTGGGCGCGTGTGCGCGAAGGAAAAACACAGGGGTGCATGCTGTTTCTACCCACTGACGGAAAGCCTAGAAAAGGATGTATGTTCATAAGGCCGTGGCGCTGATGGGTTTCCGAGTGATGGTAATAGTATTGTGGCGAGGTCAAGCAAATAGGTGACATTTTTCTCACGGGTCGCTGCTGTTATTTGCGACTGCCATGGAAAAACGGCCAGATTTACAAGCTCCCATGTATATTCATACATGCTCCTGCTGAATGGAAGAAACCCAGTGACAGAGTTGAGGGAATGATGAGTTGAGCTTAGTACTGCCATGTTACAAACTCCAGCTAGTAATCAGTACTGGACAACTTCAGCGCCCTAAACACGCCACATCTCCCAACCCGTACTGAAGGATGATCGTGTAAGTGATGTAGAGGATCGAAGGTCGGCGCAATGTGACCATATTGAACATTTGTTTCTGTGCAGGTTCTGAACGATCGACAGAAGGAGTTAGAGAACCATCGAGTTGCCTTAGCAACAGCCAAGTCTCAGTATGAACAAGCTAAAGATGGATTACAGAGAGCTAAAGAAACGGAGGTGAGTGCTGAATGCTACTGACTCATACCTACTAAAGGCTTAGTATCAACAGAAAGGGTGATGAAAAGTAAACAAGCTTCAAAAGAAAGGAGTGATTGCTAAATTAACTTGCAACCATCTATGCCTCTGGTTTGGTTAAGACTAACCTGCATTCTTAAAACACTAGGCACTTCTGTTTTTCGTGAACCCTAGCTACATTCCAGCTAAAGTTATGCAGCTGGAACTGAAACGAAAGGAATGCGCTATTACTTTGATAGGTAACAAATTTTACGTCTGTGATTAATTTTCTTCCAGAATCATTTACGATCCCAGCTTCAAGAGCAAGCCACTGCTTATAAAGAACAGCTGGTTCGTAATGAACGCGAGAAGGAAGAATTACAAAATTACAAAGAAGAAGAGGTTGCTTCATTTAAGGTTAGTTAATTAGTTAGTTAAGGTTAGTTAGTTTCTTTTTTTCCAGTGCTTACTAAGTTCCATACGTTAGTCACATTACTTGCACTGATTACAATACAACATTTTGCTGCACTACCGTTCATTACTTAACAACACTTACAGTAATTAAACTACAATATCAATATAATACATTCCTTATACCACTTACAATGCTTCGTTTTACTTATTTTTATTGCAGGATTTTTCACCTATTCTTCAATTAGTAGCATTAGTAATAAGAATAACAGTTAAAATATTACAGAAATGACCATATATGGTGGAACTTTTGTAAACGTTTTTTGCAACTGCAATTTCCTTGAATATTATCAGTTTCTCTTGCACTCACAGAAGAAAACTTTGGAAGCATATTTCATCTTGATGACCATTTTTACATAAGATGTGGTGTTTCACTAATAGAATTAAATAGTTCAATACCAATGTGCTGTATTTTCTAATGAGATGAAGTACAGGCATATTAGCACTAGGATGAACGAACACACTCGTTGTTCTAGGTTTCCCTCACTTGCCATAGCATTAGAAAAACATTTTTCGTTCGTTTTGTCCTTATGATTACTCTTATGTCTCGCGAGGAAAGGATGAGGAGAGTGGGTGTGGTCGGCCTTTATTTTCGCTTGTGCTTGTGTGAAAACAAGCCTTTAGTCTACTTTGAAGCTTATTAACATTTCAAACAGGAGGCGAGAAAGAATGGAAAATGTGATTAATTGAACTATTGAATAACATATCAAATGTTGCACGTGAAAATATTTTTATATCAATAGTGCCAAACATCACTGCATCCAACTGCTAATTAATTTTGGCCTCTTTTGCTAGGAGCAAACTCGACAACATGCTGTCACAATAGTAGCTATGGAGGAAAGACTCTTACGACTGACAAGACAAAATCGACAACTGGAGCAACAGGCAATGTATTCCAAACAAATCAGTGGTGAGTGCACGCCGTTACTTCTGTCAATCGTCTGAAGAATTACCAAGAAAACAACAAAACAAGTTGAAATGTCACACTAACCCCCACCCTGCGCTTAAGTGCTTAAGCAATTGACACATCTTGAAAACGTTAGCTTAAAATTTAAATTTTGTCAATTACTATCCTTCTCGATCTTCCTCATTCCAATCCATCATTGTTTCACGATTCAAAAATAGTTCACCGACTAAAACTTGTAAGCACGTTGTAGGTAACCGTAATCCGTAATGAAAAATCCGATTTTAGCAGTCTATCATTTCATCTGAACACAAAGTTGATACAGACAGTCGTTTTTAGTTAGTTTTCTTCGAACTGCTGTTGCTTTAATCCTAAGCGTTTTTCAGAAAATTGTGTGCGATAGGGGGGGAGGCGGGGGGGGGGGGGGGGGGCTGCAGTCCCCTCGATTCCCCGCTCGTACGCCTATGCTCTTTGGTTTTTGTCCTATTTTGGGAAACCATTGTATCAAGTTTTCGTTTGATTTGATCGTAATTTTGTACATTATACATGATACTAGACAAGCAGTTCACATATGAATTATTTCATATACTTTACGTCAATACGAAAGTAATTCTGCCTTATTCATTTTCTTGCTATCATAATAAGTTTTTAGAAAATTACTTAAAATGTGTGTTAGAGTCATCCCGTTCCTTGTGCTATGTAGTTATTACTTGTCTGAATAATCGTATATTCATGCCTTCTTAATCCTTGTTTTGATTAGTAAGGAAAACGAATACCTACCCCCCCCCCCAAAAAAAATGGTACGAAGCTGTTTAGGATTATTAATTGCTGATATATTTTGATCTCTGTGTCACGTGCACTGCTAAATTAAGCCTCGTATACGGTAGTGGCCGGATCTATAATGACACCATCCATTTCGTTTGTTTTCACTTGTTGTTGCTTTTTGTATCTGTCGTTTTTCAAGCAAATAAGTACAATACATTTTTGCCATTATCTCCAAAAAAGCCAGTCGCTAGCAGCAAACCGGGGTAACATAGAATAGAGGGGGTAAGTTTCTAAAGAAACTGTGGTGCTGCGTCGGTGGGAATTATAACAATATAAATTGGTTTTATGGTTTTTTGGTTTTAGCATTTGTGTACTCACACAGTTTACGCACGACTGTTGGCTTGACGTTTTTGTGCTTAGAAGTGATTAGGTCGAGCTGTTTTCTGATAAAACACGAACACAAAGGACCGTGATTTGAGTTACGAATATAGCGCGGGCGCCGGAAGAAGAGGCGTTGTGTTATTTATTATTACAATCCATCAAATATTTTTTCGCGTGCGCGATTGGTCTAAACACGTCACGTGATGCTGGTAAAACTGATAGAACACACTTTCTAGGGGTTTACCATGCGGGAAGTTGGGAGAACACGTGACGGCTCGTGGTTTGTAAGCTTTTCGAGAGAAAATATGGTACAAATACGGATAAAAGAATGCATATTTCGCAATGTTTGTTACAATATTTTTTATGCGTTCGTAATAAAACAATTATTCCACTCGCGCTTGTTGGATATGAGATGGTTATAGCCAACTCGGCACTACGCACCTCATTGGCTATCTACCATCTCATATCCAACGCGTGCTCGCCGCATAACGACAACTTTTCTAGCTGTAAAATGCGCTTCGTTGACAATTATTTGTTGAATAATAAAACAGTTATACTGCTCAGACTTGCGGAATATCGTCTGATTTTAGCCAACTCGGCCTACGGCCTCGTCGGCTAAGTATTCTTAAGTATTCAGCATTCTTTAATTTATATCTAAAGTCTTAAAGCAAACAAGTTTAATTGACAATCCCACGAATAACCTGTAGTTAAAGGGACACCGTCACGCCTGATATGTCATATTTTAATAAGTATGGCCTGTAGCTTGCTGTAATCGTGCTTTATTGTCTTGCAATGGAAGGAGAAAAATGCTAAGTGGTGAAAACAAAGAAAAATTAACTAAAGAAGAAAAATACTATTAAAAGATTCAAAATTCAACCCGAATTTCAGCTTTGAATTCAAGACATCCTGTCCAGAAATCAATTTTGATGAATTGCAATCCGCTTCCATCCTTGTAATCCTGTATTACTTCCCCAAAATACCTGTTCTATCTTATTCTGCGGAATCTGTTTATCAAATTTATTCGTGTGTTTGGTAGCATTTAGCACAATATTATAATTGAGACATAAAAATTTCTTTAATCAGGCGTGACAGTATCCCTTTAGTGAGGTTAAACGAGCAAATCAGATGTTAACCTTATTTCTGTTCTTGTAACAGGCAAGAGTCGACCACCTTCACCGCGAAAAGATTCTTCTCGACCCTCCTCCCCTAAGAAGCTAAAGGAGCCTGTGGTGTCTTCTAGACCTCAGTCCCCAAGAAAAGATCCAAAACCGCAGACGCGGTCGGTCGAGACGGAGACTGTGCCCCAGACAAGCGTGGAAGCCACTTTACAGTCAGACATCTATAAACTGGAGCAGCTTGTCCTGTTGCTAAGGTAACTGGTGCACGTCTTAGAATTTTCAGAAAATTGAATTGTTGGACATCACTGCACAAAACTATTGTTAACCTCTGACTTTC
>OX393564.1:14047118-14067701 GCA_947652115.1 Blastomussa wellsi | reverse complement strand
CAGTTTATCTGGTGCTAGATTTGGGAGCCAGGCGATTCCAATTTCAGTGTGAAAATCGGCTTGGCGCTGAAGCAGTCGAAAACGAGCTTTCCACCCTTGTCTCTTTCTTATAACGTGGAGCAACAGTCAACGCAAAACCTTCCAAATCGCTCAAATTCGCCATTTTGAGCCGCAGAAACGGCAAAATACAACACCTGAGGTAAGTTTGCGTTTATTTTATAGCCATTACTCGATATAAGTCAACGATATTAAGACTCTTCAATATTCCCATACATTTCTTTATAATTGGAACATACAAAGAGACACACCGTTTGTATGGGCGCCCTGTGCTTATACAGGGCCTGAATCCAGGCGCGAGAATGGAGAAAGTCCAGGATAACTTGCACGCACATGCTCAGAAATCCATCGTTCTTCCCCACCATGCATGGTAGCACATTTGGTAACGCGCGTGCAAAGGTGGCGAATTGTTGTCGTTCCCTCCAAATAAAATTGAAGATACGATTTTTCTCCAACTTTCACAAGTCGTTATCCGTCATGCATTGCTTCAAAATGTGAAATAAAAAGAATGGGTAACCAGGTTCGTTTAGGAGAGATTGTCATCTCAAGTTGTCTCATAACTTCTTTTAATTTCATAAGGTATCTCTTATTAGACGTTTTGTTGTGTAGTATCACTGATAATTTTTACTCGTTGTTTGCATTTTGACTCGTCCTACGGGCTCGTCATAATACGGCACAACTCTTTAAAGAGGGTCTCAATGGGGTAGTGGCATTTACGGTTAACGGTTAACTTTTTGGCTTTTTTACGGCTAATTTTTTTCCATTACGGTAAACAGTAGAAGATAAAAAGTAATTGCTATTGTTTTAAGAAGTTTTAATTAATTAATTAATTTCCGTTTTAAGTTTTAATTTCCATTGTTGTAAAACATACTGAAAGTCTTTGGACCATTTTGAGATAAAAAAGTATTTTTTTGTGTGTGTGTACACTCCCAGTGAACTATATAACTCTTATGATTTTACTGAGGTTGAAAAATATTAAGAATACCAAAATAAGATAGAGTTTAAAAAACAAGGAAATTATGCAGACACTTAAGACACTTCCGGTTTCGATCGGCTTTTCTCGCTACCAGAACACAAAAACCACAACACATCACACTCAAAAAATATTCTCGAGGCCTTTACTTTTGTATTTAGATTTTTTACGGTTAATATTTTTTACGGCTAACGGTTAAAATTCTTTCATTTTTACGCCTAACGGCTAAATTTTTGGCCATTTTACGGCTAACGGTTAACCCCATTGAGACCCTCTTTAAAGTGGTACTACGATGAAAAAAGTTTGCCCTTGTTCTCTTTCGATTCCGATTTTATATTTGGCAAGAATGCACCATGCCAATTATTGCGCCTCAATTTTCGAAATAAGTCCGTTTTTTGAACGACGAATTCTTGTTTCAACTGTGCGCCATTGCCAGATTCTACTTCAGTCGAGTTGCATTGAGAGAGCTGAATCGAGAGATAATATGACGTCATATACTCACTAGTTTAACTTTTTACTGTGTGAACCCAGCTAATTTGGTATGCAGAACAGCAACTTGCTTCTGAGAGCTCGTGCTGCATTCTAATTAGCTGGGTTCATGCATTGCAAAAATAAACTAGCGAGTATATGACGTCATTTTCTCTCTCGATCCAGCTCTCAGTTTGCTCGCGTTTGTTTCGATCGAATACAGACACTAATTTAATTTTTCTTCAGGCTTCATATTGGAAATCTGTTCTGTATTCTTTTAGCTCACTGAATCAGTGAAGAAATTCGCAAAGTGATCGAATGATCATGATTAAATCAGTGAGAGTTTCGCCGCCTTCTCAAGCCTTCCAATAAATTAAATTAAGGCCGCCATAGCATTCGATCTATTTAACACATTTTTATGTCTTTCTGCTTCTGTTAAATGAAATTTTACCTTTTTTTTTACCGATTTTGTTTTTAGGTTTCTAAGGCTTTTCCATGGCTATCTTTGATAATTTTAAAGAGAAACTTTCGAACGAGATGGCTGACAAAAACCAGAAAGGCCTTATGCAAAAAATTGGTCATATCTACAGCAAGTACAGTATGTTGCCCTATTTCCGGACACTTTTTGCATAAACCGTAATATCTTACCTCAAAACAACGCAAACAAGCTGAAATTCAGCCGCAAGTTAGCTTCCATTTCTGGCAGGTAGGTCGTAAAGTTTCATCGCCTGAAGCTCTTTCGATTCTTTGTAATTTTGGAAAGAGTTCGTCGAGTTGGGTGCCCTATTTCCGCACGATCGTTACAAGATAAATATTCCGCTTTTCTTGGGAACATTCTTCTCCTTCGTGGCAAAATATATCTTATAAAAGTTGAATAAAGAAACATTCATTTAAAAGATTACTTTTTGTCCGAAATTGAAAGCTTTTTCTTTCGATTATTATCAATGTTTTGAAACCACTCATGCCGACATATTTGATTTGTATCACGACAAGACGAGGAAGACTGGCGACTGATTTATTAGATACTGGACTGGACTTGGAAAACAACACGCAAGAATTTTTTTTCCAAATAATTATTTAAGGTGAGTTGAAATTTCGAAAGGGAGTGATAAAAACGCTTGTCTTTCAAGAACTCTTCGATAAGATTGCATTTAAAACAGAAACTAGTTTGCTATCATTAGGTGTCCGGAAATAGGAACACCTCACCAAAAATGAGAATAAACTCTTTTGTGGTCAAGTTCAAAGATACGAAACTGAAAACAGAAAATTCTTATATGCTGACAAAACTAGTCCTTTAAGCTTTACCTATGTCCAAAACAAAGTTTAATGTGTATCACATTTTGCGAGAACAGACCGCTTAACTGTAAATAGTCATTTCGACGCGCGCTAAAAATCGCATTTAAGAAGAAACAAATTTTACCTACCTTGACTGAAAACTTTAATGTTCTCGCCTAAACGGAGTGTGACTTAGCCACGAAAGTATCAAACGAAAGCTGACTAGTCGATAAGTCTTTGGAACATATCGATCGGAATTGTTTTATTGTTTTAAAGAAATACGGAATCGTTAAGTCGAAGTGTCCGGAAATAGGGTTGTCCGAGAAATAGGGCAACGTACTGTGCAATTCAAGCTCTATTACACTGAATGACAATGTCGGAAAACTCTTACTTCGCACATTAGCTAAGCTACAGTCCATCAGCTAAAATTAATTAACACGAACAAAAAACTAAACTTTTACTCCTCATGTCAAAATAAATATGCAAAAATGTTTTGAACAGGTTTTATTTGCACCAGTGTTTGATAACAGGAATTGGCATTTTGATATTGGACAAATTGATGACGAATGCAAAAATGTAATGAAATTATTTGCATATGTAATCATTTCATTATAAAAATAGTCGTCATCATAAAACCCACATACTGCTTTATGTTTTACATTACTACACATCTGTGCCAAGTTTGGGTTAAAAATTCAAATCTCCTGACATTTTTATAAGGTCTGTATATGCAAATTAGGCCCGTCCAAAACCTCTATTCTCTAGTCACTTTGAAATCTACGGCGCTTGTCTGGATATCGCTTGACACGCAGTTTAAATAAGCTAAGGTATTCCAACTTTAAAAATATCGGACTGCCGGTGGTTCGGTGTTTTGAAAACGATTCAAAACCTGACTTAGTGACTTAGCGACAGTGATCTCAAAGGCCAAAGCAAAGCCGCGGTAACTTAAATTATATTCGGTCAAGATAAATAAACCGAAGCAAGCAATGTACTGCATGAAAACCTAAAAATTCGTCGTCGGGTATCTCCTTTCTACTTTATAGTACTAGGAATTTATTTTCTAAACCTTCGAAGTTTCTATACAAATCACTCTACAATTCAGTGATTCTTTTAATTAGATCCGTCACCATAATTTGAGTCATTTTTGCGACGAACCAAATTGTCCTTAAACCTCTTAAGGCTGGATTCTACCTGAAAGCCGTTTCGTCCGTAACAGAGGCCACATATTGCAGTCTGTTGTAGCCAGCCATTGTGCGAAAAGAATCGATATTCGGTCTCTAACTCTTTAAAAACAGTGCTCTTTCTTGTGGAAGAATGTCCGTCAGTTTTCTGAATAATCAGGTAATTACTTTACAAAATCTTCAACTGTACTCAGTTTAAAGGGGCACTGTCACGGTATTTTGGAGTCAGTTTAAAATGCTGAAATAATGGCGTAGTTTCGTTACCTAGGACTATATCACACCACTGAAACCGTTTATTGCTGCCTATCACTTAGGACGGCAAGGATGGAAGTGGATTGAAATTTGAAAAAACTTGCCAGTTTTTTTTTAATTCTAGATCCATTCGTTGAAAATATCGCCAGAAAGTCATTATGGTTTGCTCTCTGAGCCATAATTCATTAGATATTTTCCTGTTAGTCCATCAGGAGCATTTTGAGCACGAGTAAAGGTAACTAGGTAATGATTTTAGCAACGAATGAAGCTGAAAACAGCAAAACCCCTGTAACAGTGCTCCTTTAAATTTACACTTTCCTCGAGTTCTGTTAACATTTCGAATTGCTATTGATCATTTGATTATTTCCTTTAGGTCTTCACAGCTGCATAAGTACTCGACTGCTGATAAGGATGTTCATGACAAAGTACAACCTGCGTATTGTAGATTGCACACAATGTGACTGGGTCACAGACCAGACCATTCAGATCATAGCCGAGAGCTCTATATTTCTGGAGTCAATTTGTGTCGCTAAATGCCGTAATGTGCAAGGAAGAACATTGCCTACGTTATTAGAAAAATGCCCTCGGTTACAAACGCTGATCTTAGAAGGAACTCAGATACAAGACGAATATGTCAGGAGGACGGACTGGGCTCAAGCAAACATCACTGAGTTGAATGTCCTGAGTTGTTATCGCTTGTCATTTTCCAGTCTGTCAGAGGTGTTACCAAAGCTTAAACGCCTGCGCTACTTGAAATGTGCACTGACCGATGAAATCTTAAGGTTGATAGTGGACGGTTTTCCTTTGCTGGAAGTTTTCTTCCTTCACCGGCGCTATCCTGTCACCGTGCAATGTGTCAGTGATTTACTATCCCATTGCCCAAGCGTAACCTGTCTGGATATCTCCTCAATTCCTTTAGCGTTTGTCTATTTTGAAAGCTTTCTTCCCTGTTTGTCTCGGCTTCGGACGTTGAGTTTTGCAGGAAACGAACTCTTAGGTACTGAAAAAATTCTCCGTTCACTGGGTAGAAATTGCCATGACTTGGAAGTCACCTGTGTTAATTATTTCCATTCAACTAACAATTTTGAAATCGAACGATCATTTGTGTTTTTGTTGCAGAAATGTCGGCGACTCAAGGAACTTATTCTAAATGGTTTATTTGTTAGCAATTTAGTGGTGTCTATCCAAAGCTTGGCATATTACGTGTGCAATAGGGAAGATATATCGATAGTAGAAAATAAGCACTTTTTCCTTCCTGGGCCACGAAATAGCTTAGACAATGTTAAAAATGCGAGGTATCAATAGATGTAACTATTGTTTAGTTAGAAATCTACGAAAGCGCTAGAATAATAAAAAATTGGTATTTATACCGGAGATCCAGCTGATGATAAGCAAAAGTAATGTATAATCGCATAACTGAATTCATCGAGCAATACAATATATTATACCGCTGCCAGTTTGGATTTCGAAAAAATTATTCAACGTCCCATGCTCTAATTCATCTGATAAATAAAATCTCTTCGGCAATTGACCAGCGTGAAACCACCGTAGGTGTTTTCCTAGATCTCTCCAAAGCTTTTGACACTCTTGACCATCAAATTCTATTAACCAAGCTGGAGCACTACGGTATCCGTGATGTGGCTCTGCAGTGGATCAAAAGCTACTTTTCTTTCCGCCGGCAATTTGTTCAAATTAATCAGACATGTTCTTCAATGCAGACCATTAAATGTGGTGTTCCTCAATGATCCATCCTAGGCCCCTTATTCTTTATATTATACATAAATGATCTTCCTAGAGCATCCAAGTTAACTGAACCTCTGCTTTTTGCTGACGACACTAGTATCTTTTTTTCACACTCTAATTCCAGCTACCTAGAGAATGTGCTTAAGAGCTACAAAATATTGATGTTTGGTTAAGATGCAATAAGCTCTCGATTAATATCCAAAAGACAAATTATGTTATATTTAGCCCGAGTCAGAGGAATGTCAATCACAGTTTTTCTCTCTCCTTTGGAGGTCAACCTTTAACTCAAAGCAACGTAACTAAATTTGTTGGGGTGTATCTAGACGAGCACCTTACTTGGAAAGATCACATAAACTATGTATGCAAACAAATCGCAAAATCAGTTGGTATTTTATCCAGGACACGTTTCTACTTATCCTGTAAGACCAAACTCATGCTGTATTACACATTAATTTATCCGTATATTATTTATTGTAATTCTACGTGGTCTTCCACTTATGTATCTAATTTAAATAGAATTTATTATCTACAAAAGCGGGCAGTGCGAGTTGTTACAAATTCAGAATATCGAGCACATACTGCTCCTCTTTTTTCCAAACTGAAAATTTTAGACATCTTCCAAATCAACACCTTTGATATTGCTAAATTCATGTTTCGCTACCACAATACTAATGATCTGCTGCCACCACTCTTTCTCAATCTGTTTACGACAAACAGTCAAGTCCATAATTATGACACAAGAACATCTGGCAATTATCGTGTGCATTCCTGTCGCACGAACATCAAGAAATTTACAATTCTTTACCAAGGACCTAGGATCTGGAACTGTCTTCCTGCCTCTATTATCAATTTGTCAAGCTTTCCGACGTTTAAGAAAAAAGTGCTAGAGTTTTTATTAAAATAATCTCTGAGTTAGTATCTGCCGCACTCCTCCGCAGCCCTTATCTTGTCGTATATTGTGATGTCGAGGTGGCCTCTCCTAAAAGCCTAGTGGTTTCCTGAGGTCTCCACGCCTAACAACCTGCTGTATATCTTTAAAAAACTTGTAACATAAAGGCAAATAAATTAAATTAAATGAAAAAAAAATTAAATAAAAACGAAGCGGCGCAAAACATGATAACGAGTTCGCTAATTTCACGAAATAAAGGATGCGCATGCGTAGTAATACATATGCTGGTAGCCTTAAGATAATGAGTTACTGATGTCAGAAATGTGAAAACATTGGGGTCACCGACTTCGTTTTAGAGATAAAATGCCCGGAAGAACACCCTAAGTATGAAAAATCGGGCTTCGTTAGTGAATACGACCACAGTGCCTGTTAGCCCAAAAATATTGTAAATAAATCTTTGAAGTGAAATTTTCTCCAAACATTGTTTATGTGCGTCTTTTAAGTTAATTTATTCAATCCCCGATTCCCTTTATGAGACCTGCGCGCAGAGAACCACGGTAGTTGTATTCATCGCGCGCACGACCTCTTCGATGGAGACGTGGCGCGCGAAGATGAAAACAACTACCATGATTCCTTGCGCGCACGTCTCATAGAGGGAATCGGCCATTGGCGGTGTTCCTTAAAGAAATATTGCCCATTTAGCGACCATAGTTTCACTCGCTTTACAGCCGCAAGATGGCAGAATTCGTTGTCGCGTGGGCAGAAAACTTGAAAACGTTTAAACTTCCCAGATTGATTCTGTCGAGAATTTTAATAAAATGTAGGGGTCACCGACCATTTAGGAGAGTAAACTACAAGCAAAGTTAACGCAGCGGCTTCTGGCTCTTTGTTTTTTCTCAGCGCTTGCGCTTGATACATGACGTGGCGGACGTGGCGTGATATTGCAGCACGAATTGCCTGCGAAGTAACGATGCACATAAACAATAAGCACCAACGACCTTAAAGGTAAGACCAGCTTAGCTACCCCATAGCTACGCTCAAACCGAGATTTGATTTTTTCGCCATTCTTGCACACGGTTGAAAACTTGTAAAAATATTGTTTACGTTTTCCCATTTCTTTTAGGTTCTTATAAATTTTATTGAGTTGTATGAAACCTTAAAACTAGACGCTCTATAAGCGTTATCTCGAGCTTCTTTGAGGAATTGGTAAAGAAGGAAGAGGCAATGATTCATGCGACATGGCAATAACGAGGCTAGGCTTTGCTCTGATGTATTTAATGCATCTTTTACATTGCTGTTTGTTGTCAACTTTTTAGCTCCATTACTCCATGTAAACTTTGAAAGTTAAAACACTAAGTTGTAGATGATATATCCTGAATCGTAAGGATCTTAAGGAATGCACTACTCGTGAACTTGGTTTTCCATCAGAAAGTCGTATTTTCGTTAACGAGAAAAAACGAGTCTGTGAAGGCCAAAAAGGAACTTAAGTTTTTACACATTTGGACTTCAAATGGCAAAATCTATTTGAGGAATACCCAGGATAGTCCTGTCAATCTTATCAACAGCAAGGATGACTTGAAGAAGCTATATCCAAGATGGGTACAGTAATTGTGTTTACATTGCCCCTGTGGGGAAAATAACAATGTAATTAATATAGACAGGGCAAGTGATATGAGAAATTTGCCATTTCTTAGCATTACCTCTACAGTCTCCAATATACCACACCTTACACATGTAGATATTGATAAACATATACCCTTGGGCTCACGCTTTTTTCAGCCTCATATTTTTCAACCAACAAGAATCACTGACCATTCCGCTACATTGATTGATAATATATTTTTTAATTCAATGGAGCATTTGATCATAAGTGGGAATCTGATATATGATTTAACAGATCACTTATCAAATTTTATTATCTTAAATAAATTTTCAGATTCACCATCAGGCACAAAACGTTACAAGAGAGATTATTCTAAGTTCAGTGAGTCTGCATTAGTTGATGAAATTAGTTCAGTTGATCGGCAGTTACTTCTTCAACATGAAATAGATCCATCCAGAATGTTTGATTCTTTCTATAAGGAGTTAGCTCGAATTGTAGACAAGCACATTCCTATTAAACAACTTTCAAGAAGAGAACTAAAATCTTTGCCGGCCCTTATAGTATACCAGTAAATATCCTTAAAATTGTTAAACATGTTATATCTGTTCCACTTGCAACTGTATTTAACAGCTCTATTTCATCTGGGATAGTTCCGGATAATTTTAAATTTGCTAATGTAATCCCTATCTATAAAAAGATTCACAAATCAATCTCTGCATTACCGTCCTATCTCTCTACTTTCTACATTTAACAAACTGTTAGAGAAATTAACATCAAATAGGCTTGTAAGTTTTCTTGAAAATTTGGCTTTCGAGCTAAGCACTCCACTGACTATGCTATTCTTAGTATAATTGATAAAGTCCAACAGGCAATTGATAAAGGTGATCTTTCTTGTGGTTGGTTTTTAGACTTTAGCGAAGCATTTGATACAGTAGACCATGATATCCTAATTGATAAACTTGAATACTACGGCATAAGAGGTATAGCTAAAGACTGGTTTACTTCATATCTCCAAAAAAATCTGGTCACAGTCCCCTGTGGTATTCCTCAAGGATCAGTTCTTGGTCCAATTATTTTTATCATTGCACAAAACTTCTTGAATTTCACCTATTTGATGATGATGCCAACCTGTTCTATAGATATAGAGATATTGATACTTTAAAACATAATATAAACGCTGAATTAAATAATGTGAATATATGGTTCTGCTCTAATAAGCCCTCACTAAATATAAAAAAATCAAGCTTTATTATATTTCACCCCCCTCAGAAAAAGACAACTGGCGATTTCAGTCTGATGATTAATAATGTGTGTCTTAAGCAGGAAAGATATATTAAATACCTTGGTGTCTTTATAGACTCAAATTTATCCTGGAAACCACAGGTCGAATATAGTTCAAAAAAGTTGAAAAGAAGTATTGGAATATTATCTAAAATCCGTTATTATGTAGACATCACTATCTTAATTAGCCTATATTATGCTTTGATATATCCTTTTTTAATTTATGGAATAATTGCCTGGGGCAACACCTATTCAACTACTTTACAACCTATCATTATTTTACAAAAAAGGCATTGCACCTGATGACATTCTCAAAATTTGATGAGCACTCAAGTCCTTTATTCAAAAAATTAAATATTATTAAACTAAATGATTTGGTTTCCTATCATATTGCACTGTTTACGTATAGATTTAAAAATAGATTATTAACTCATGTTTTCGATACCTTCTTTTCTGAAGTGAGTGAAATTCATCAATATAATACGAGATCTGCAGCAAAACAATCGTATTACCTTCCCAGCGTTAGAACAAACTATGGTAAATTTAACATAAGATTCCGGACACCCATGATTTGGAATTCAATAAAAGAACAGTTTAAAACTGCCTCTCTTTCAAAATTTAAATTAAGTCTTAAAGAACAATATCTTGCACTGTATTGATGATACTCTTTGCAAATAGCTTAAAAATATACTACATCATATTCTCTGTAGCTGGTTTTAACTTTTCAATATTATTTTATAAACCTTAGATGTTGTGTTTGTGTGCATGTTAGTGTCATGTCTGTGTGTATGATAGTTAGTATATTCGTTTGCTATATTGTACTTCCGCTGTAAACATTTAATTTAATTTATTTGATCCAGCGCCCTGATATTTTTAACTCTTTAGTTATTTCAGGGTGCTGGTACCCTTTAATTACTATATTTATATTTAATTTTCTTTGTAATTTATTTGATTTTAACCTCTTGGGTACAATGAACATTGTTGTTGTTGTTGTTGTTAGTAGAAACTCAGCTGTGTTCTATTGGAAATCCGCGAATCTGATTGGTTCTCCCACTGTTTTCTATTCGCCGAGAGAAAAAAACCGCGCGCGCGTAGCTCTTTTTGGCTCAAAAGTACACAATATTGTAGGTTTTGGACTGCAATCCTTTAGAGTTTCTACTTAAACAATTAGACTACTCGCCCTCGTTTTCTATGAGCGATAGTCAACGAGGCTGCGCCTCGTTGACTATTCGCTCATAGAAAACTCGGACTCGTAGTCTAATTGTTAAATAGTATGCATGTCCCTTAAGAATCGCATAGCATATAGAATTCTCGCACTCTGATTGGTTATAGATGCAGGGGTATTTAGCGTGGAATTGCGACTTTGAAAGCGAGGCTCTGCGTGATATTGCACCGCCTCACAAGATTGTTTGTTGATCTTGCGGCATCGCAAGTGTTGCCGACTGCCCCGCAAGCCAGCGGTCTCTTTGTTTAAATTAGGACTTAGTCCCTCACGGACTAGAACATGTGCTTGAGAACTTTTGTAACCATCCGCCATTTTTGTTGTTGTAAAAATGCATTGACCTTTAGTTTTTCTTCTACTTGTTTTGTCGTTGTTGTTCTCGTGGAAATCGGCCATTTCGTTGTTGCGTACACAAGTGATGCCATAAATATGCGTCAATTAATGCAAACCAAAACCGTTGAATTCGTTAAAAAGCCGAGGGAAAACATAGCTTTTATCGAAGGCGAGGTATTAACCAGTTTAACTCAACAGACGCTTATGCAATCCGTCAAGCGTAAGTACAAAACATACTAAGCGAAAGTCGAACGACACAGAAAGAAACTAAGCATCAAAATGACTGAAACCTGCTGAAACGACCACAAAAATAGTAGCCAAAGCCTGTGAATCTTTTGTTTTGGCTGAAAGGAGCCACAAGAGCAGAGCGGTTAGAAATTTTTTCCATTCAGAGCGGTGATATCCAAACTGTACGAACACAGACTCGCGAGTAATCGCTCATGTTTACATGAAAACTGTATAAATGTCCGCCAAGAAAAAGAAATATACAACTCTGAGAAAACAGCTTTGCAATTTGTCGAAATAATGCTGTCGATAGTTTGACAGTAATGCCGTTTCCTTACAATAAACCCAACAAGCTAGAATCCAACGTTCGACATTTTATAATGCGAACTAGCTGCAAACTATAGAAACTATTTTAAAAACTTCGTTTCCAATGAAATATTCTAGACGTTTGTTAAAGCAGAAGATTCAGTGCTTTTCGCTTCGGGTGATGATTTTGTCTTTTGCTGATAATGCGGAAACTTGTATTAATAGGATCGTTCTGTAAAACACCATCATTGTCTTTAAAATGATTTAAAACTTACGTGAACCGTTCAGAAACGAAGGTTTGTCAACCACGAGAAGCAAATGAAGTTTTTTTGTGATCGATGTTTAACTTGATTCCGATTCGCTGGCTCCTGACAGTTGATTTGAAATGGCTTCTTAAAATCTTGCCATTATGCTGCTCCTGTCATACCATTACGCTCGTGTGATTCCGGCTGAAATTTCGCCCTTGAATCCACGGTACCACCCAAACAAGTCCCCAAAGCTTAAAACGCAACATCTCCCTCGGGACTTGCCATGTTCTGATTAGGGAGTTTCAGAAAACCACAACGGCAACGGGAACGTCGCTGAACAAAAAGGTTTAATGAGCAGAATGGCTTTGCACGTGCGTTATAGTTCTTGGTACATTTCTTTGCCGTCCTCTGCAAAACAACACGGACCTTTAGCAATGATGACGAGGACGTGAACGTGAACGACCGGAAGTTGGAAATACGAGACTCGACGCTACCACGCATGCCCCGGGGAGAACGACTCGTCGTCCACACCTCGTTCAGGACATCATTTGCCGCCATTTGCCGTCTTGTAGAGAACGAGTCGAAACGAGGGTATGTTTCGTGGAGTTTTTGCATTTTTACGCAAGCTTCTTCACTCGAAATGGCTTGTTAGTGAATAAGATAGCGTCCATAACATATTTGAAAGGACCGCGAGGAAAAAACAGATCTTCAGGCAGAGATTAAAAGTAAGCTTATGATTTGTGCATTTGTGGTCGCACTGCGTGTGGAGGAATGCCGGCGGATTGTGGCGATAAAATTGCACCGGGATATGTATGTAACCTTATAAGATATAAATCACATTCTGTCAACTGCATTACATTGTAATTTTTGCAATTGAATCTTGACTTCATTTTTAAATTTGAAAGATTTCCCGGCTTTAAAAATACAAACTATTCGTTTAAGTTGTGGTTTATGCAAACGACGATAAAGTTAGCTTTGTTCTGACATGCGTACTTCTCACATATCGTTATCGGCGGAGAGAAGTTTTAGCAGCCCACGAAACGATCTAAAAGATATTTTCGCTATTGACTTCCACAGCACGAAACTCGTCCACGCTACCGGTCTGCTAAAGTGTTTATGTCTCCTGCCGTGGACGACTGTCTCGTCCCAGGGCTTAATCGACCATACAAGTCTTCGTCCACGTCCTCGTAATCATTGCTAAAGGTCCCTAATAACGTGAAATGACCAAACTCTGCGTTGTCAGGCTAATTGTTTAAGTTTCTATTTCGAATTTATCGCTGTGTTTCAGATTCAGTTTTGACAGTAAGAAACAGACTAAATGACTTTTGAGTATCGAGAGATTCGTAGGTAAATATACATTCATTTTTTTATCGACGTTATTCTCGGCGTTTGACCCGGGCCTTGTCAGGTTGACGGCCAAGTCTGATGGACCTGGCAGACTGTAACCAGGCCTCTAAACCAGTAACCAAGCCTTAGAAAGGGTCCAGAGATGGCTGAATAATCATACAGGAGGCAAATTCGATATTTTTTCTCACATTTTCACTGAAAATAGGGAAAATATTAATTTTGTAGCATTATGCTAAAATTATGTTATAAACTTGGCCATTATGCCGGCATTATGCTCGATGCTCTGACTATTGAATTATGCCCAAAATTATGCCGACGTAATTTATCTAACCCTAGAACAGACATAAAATTGGGTTTTCTTTGTATTTTATCTTCGTGCGATATCGGTTTTTCGCGTGAAATTTAACGTGGAATTCTCTCGTCAGGTAATGGATTTTCAGTAGTATAGGAACTGGGTGTTTAGGCACACTTTTCCAACAAATGCCCCAAAACAAAAACAACTCTCCAAGCACAAAAAATGCTCTCCTAGAGCCTCTAGCAGTCATCGGCCTGAATTAACCCTGTTTTGGTTTTACAGAGCCTCTCCAAGAGCAAAACTCGCTTTCCCAGAGGCTTAGACGAAATCAGACTAAAAATGGCCCAGAAACGATTCCCCAAGCACAAATTATACTCTTTCAGAGCCAATCGTATTTTTAAGGCTCTCAGACGACTTTCTGGAAAATACACTAAATACACATGAATACTAATCGATTGTCAGAATGTCTAAAACCTTTTGACAACCACAATGATATGGTTGAATTATTTTTGTAAAATTATTGTATTTTAAACCAAACTTATTCTTGTGAAAGTCTGATTGACCTCATCAGATTGTTATTTATGATATTGGTTTTGAATATGATTAAGCTCATTGTTAAATCTCCATTGAAGATTTTTAATCTCTTGATTCATCTCATTATGAAGAACTGTCTCTCGGTTTTGATAGTCAATAAATGATCGACTTATTTGATTCGGTCTGATTGCTTCACGATTCATTAATATATGATTATATTAATTTCAGATCCTTCAGCGGTATCCAGCTATTAAAGTCATCGCTTTACCTTTCCACTTTACCAAAGCAAGTTTCTTGTTATAATCTCTTCTAATGACTTTATCGATTCTGAAAATATCTTGTTCTGCTTTTAACAGTTCTGGTTCATAAAGACTTCCTTGAATCTCTTCGTTATTGAGATCTTTAATTTTATAAGTGATTGGATTCGTGTATTGAGTCCCATCAATTGTAAATATTTTTTCTGACCAATTTGGTGTGTATCCCTTATCAAACACTTTTCTCTTATACTTATTCTGACATTATCACCAATTTTAAATTTCGGTTTTGAGGATTCTTCCATATTACCAAAGAGATTGTAATACAAAAATCCTTCCTTCTTCTTGTTTGATGCTTTCACAGGCGTCATTTTAATAATTCAATGTTTCGCGGTGTTATAACTATCTCATCAAGTATATTATACCAAACAGTATTACCCTGAACAGTATATTGTTTCCACATCATGGTCTTAATGGTTCGATTCCATCTTTCGAAAACAGATGACTTTTCCTCGTTTTCTGTAGAATACATTTTTACGTCATAAGGTGTTAATTACAGAATTCTTTACCTTTGCCGACCCACAGATATTGTGGTTTTCTGCCCTCTTCAAATAATCTTTTAAACGCTTCTGTTACAGATTCACCTTTTTTGTCTTTCAGTGGCTCAATCCATCCATATTTACTGAACACGTCTAAAACCAAGAGAAGATATCTATAGCTTTTATTCCATTTACTGAACTGTTGCATCTCAACCAGATCAGCACACCATATTTGATCAATGTGGTTTACAATAACTCGCCGCCGAATGAATTTACGTTTTATTGGTTTAATCCCCATTCAGGGACGGCGGAGCCGGGGGGGCTGGGGGGGCTTCAGCCCCCCCCCCCCCCCCCCACTTTTTACGACGATGACATTTTTTTTTGTTTTAGTATAAGGTTCGTATGAAGAAATAATGAAAAAAGGAAAATGTAAATACTAAAGAAAAAGGAAAACGTAAACGGAAAAAGTCCGATCCACCACAGATTATCCCCCGAGATGTGGTTATTGGCAAACAAAATACTTCCGTTAACGTTAATTCAATTCATGCTCAGTATAGTAGTTATTTGAGAAAAGACGTAAAATACATAGGGCACTAACCAGATGAAACAAGTGCTTAAATCCTACTTGCTTCATTTAGTGACGAGAATTTACAAAGCTACAACCTTGTTCAAAACCTGTCGGAAACTTTTCGTGTTTACGTACTTCCTTGAGCGCATACTTTCCACACACGGGGAGCCTGTGTAAAAACCCAGGTTAGTGTACTAAAGCCGGGATATATCGTGGAAGGCTGAAAAATATGTATCAAGCTTACAAAACTTCCAAAATATTGCTGTAGCACAAAAAGTACGTGTCATTTTACACTTATCCAAATTGTCTTTTTTTTAAGAAATATCTCATAGAGAACGTTGAAAATACCGAGCCTCTAGATTTTAAAATTTCCTGGGGGAGGACCCCCAGACCCCCCTACAAACTCGCGCCCCTGGCGCTCGTTTTCAAGCCCCTCCCACTTTCAAATACGCTACGCCGTCCCTGCCGGCATTCCAATAGGCTTTTCCCAAGATCCTGTAAATGGCGGTGGTCTCATCAACGGATTGATTAATCCCCCGTCTTTCGAAGATGTATCAGGAACATAAACTGGAAGAAATTGTTTTGGTCTATTTCGGTCAACCTGTAAACCGCTTCCAGTTAATGCTTTCAAAACTAATGGAATTCCTATTGAAGCAATCAGTGTTCCCAAAAAGCCTCCTGATTGAGTTTTTGTTGTTTTAACAATAACTTGACCACCTGTTTTTAAAGCTTCGATTATTTGTTTTTTCTGATTGCTTGTCACGAGATGCTTGTATTTTACCAGCTGATCGATTTTATTTTGTGGAATCAAGAAGCCACCAATTCGACCTCTTCCTAAAATTTAATCCATTCCAAAATTACTAAGATAAAGCACCGGTTGCTAATCCTGGAATCACTTTTGACATAACAGATGATGCCATCGGTAACACTTTTTGGCAATACCTTTGAACCTAAGCTGAAAAGTGATGACCAAAGTGATCCGCCGTCTTGATCTCGTTGTTTGATTAATTTTTGAGAGCTCTTATTTGCGGTCTTGAAATTCTAATATCAACTCCAACTCCGTCTCTCTTTGCTCTTTCTATTTTATTTATTTGCGCGTTTGAGTCAAAAGTAACATATCACTCTCCCCAAATAAATCATTCTTAGATAATCGCAATGTTGTCTCACAATTATCCACAAGAGTTTTTGCTTATTTCGTTCTTTGTCCATCAGACAATTTTACTAATTTCCAATCGTATACCATTTATAATTATTGCGTTCGAAGAACGCCTACTAATCGTGTCAGTCTCGCGGGATGTCTCGCGGGTGTGATCATGATGCCAGGCGATTTCAGGGTTTGGACGCCATCTTGGACTGGCTGGCTGGCACAAATAGCCTCGATCTCATGTTAGTCCTTTGTCGAACTGCTTTCGCACTTGTATTGATTTATTTGGGCTATCACTGTCAAAGGGGATCGAAGTTACTTATCAGAACATCAGAAGCCTGCCTACTGCTGGTGTCTTTTCTAGGAAACTTATGCTGCAATTCGCCCAAGCAACAAATCACATAAAACTCAGATGCTTTTCACTGGAGATCCAACTTCTATCCGCGTACAGTGTTGTGACGCTCTACTGTTCAAATCAGCCTTATTGTTATCCAAGAACCTTGTAGCGAAGATTGTACAACTCCTGGTGCGAATATATAACAGCAGATTTCGATCAGCGCCGTGACAGCCTTTGTAATCGTGAATTTTATGTTTGCATTTTTAGCCTGCCTGTGTTCCCTTGGCTGCGTTGATTTGTTTACATTTGGCGTCTGTGATTATTTGGCTACTGCTACTACTTGCCGATTTTTTAATGTTTTGGCTGACAATTAATCAGTGCAGTGCACAGTCTGCGGTTTTATGTACACGGTCTGCAACTTTGTATCGGAGTGTATCGAAGGCGTCGAACGCACTCCTAATCTTTGATTATTACTAGTATAAAGATCAGCCGCGCTATCATGTCCGTTCGGCTAGCGGTCTTTTCTTAAAGTATCCCAGTTTAAAACTGAAAAAGACTTTAGGGGATCGTGCTTTTTCATCTGCGGCCCCTAATTTATGGAACAATCTGCCCCTTCATATTCGCCTTGAGGAGAATTTTGAACGTTTTAAATCTTTACTTAAAACGCATCTTTTTAGACTAGCTTTTGATTTGTAATGTTTCATTTAGCTTTTAGCGTTATCTAGTTTTAGCCTTAATTATAATGCTCTTTTCATTTTTTTAATTACTTTAAATATTTAAGTATCAGTTGTTACGCGCTTTCGATCATATTTGCATGGAAAGGGCGCGTTATAAATCTTTAATTATTATTATTATTATTATTATATTAGATTATTTATGTTCTGAGTATCATTTTACCATCAGTCTTTCTGAGTTCAACATCTTGTTCATACAATATCATTGCGTACACAGAATAACCAGCACTTGTGGCATTAGATAGCGTATATTTAAAACTTAATTTTGATGTTCCGTCTTTTATATCCAGCTTTTGTTTTGTGAGATCGAAATAGATAAATGGAAAGATGCTTCCAAAATTATTTCCATTATATAAATCTGTCTGCTTTTGCAAAAACATTGCCGCGAACTTTTCGGTTGAATGCGGCCGAAGGCGGCACACTGACCGCTCTGTTATGTGCTCTGTTGCTATAATACATGTCGTCTCTGTTAATCATGATATATATAGCCTAGAAAAGCGTTCAAATTCGTGAGTAGACGTCGCGAAAAAAAGGCGCTAAGTCGCCAGAGGCGAGGAGCTTCGTACCCTGCGAGAGCAGACGATTTTCTCGGCTCTCGAAAAAATCGTCTGCCCTCGCAGGCTAGGGAAAAAAACGTCGTCTTTTGCTGTTTTTACAGAAATCAGTATTTTTATCTCGATTTTGTACACAAAATGACATACTTGTGGTCGACGAGGAGTCCCGGGGGTGGGGAATTGTCTTGTGTGTGCCCGGGGCCACGGGGGTGGGGAATAGACTGCAAAATAAGAAAAAATGGCCGGGGGATGGTAACATGTAGAACTGAACCACGCATTACATGAAGAAGGTTTCAGCCCGGTTTAAAACCAGGCTAGGGATTTTCAGCCCGGACAAACGGGCTGAAAAATCCGCAAGAAGTCCATGTAATTGACATGGAATGTCAGCCCAGGCTGAAAAGGCAACGTGAGCATGCACAGTGAGGTTGTTTTCTAAGAAACATATTTCAGCCCGGGTTAAAATTTGTCATGTAATCGCAACAATATTTCAACCCGCCCCACCGGGCTGAAATTCGCCATGTAATCGCAATAAGTCGGTCGGTAACTTTGTCATGGACCGAGTGTTTTCCTCCTGTTAAAGCGCAAGCGCGAAGCTCACGGGGCATGAGTCAACGGGACAAAAAAAACGAGGAAATAATTGGAATTGGAATTGAGACACTGACAAATCACGCGGATATTTTGCGAAAACCAAATTCAATGATTGTAAGTGTTGTCATTATGTAAGAATAATAAAAAATAAAAAAAATAATTAAAAAAAAGTTCAATGATTGTTCAATAATTGTTTTTATTTGGAACTTTCGACTGCGTGCTCCCTTGTATAACTTCACATTCGATAATACGAGTGTTGTCTTCTTTCTGACAATACCGGAGTACATCAAGGGAAAATTCGTTTCCTTGTTTGTATTCCGGTGCTGTTATTTTAGTCTACTAGGCAAATAATACCGTTCAGGTTCCCTCACAATTTTAGAAAACAGGCAGCCATTTTTCCCGGAATTGGACACAACTTCACATGAGCAGATTATTATTCGCAAAATCACTGTTGGTAATGCGCACTAGCAGACCATTACTCGCAGGCAGTTATTTGTAGGTCACGTGTTAGGGACTTGCTCAATGAAAAGGAGGGAAAAAATGAATCGAATAATAAAAATAAACAATAGCCTCCATTTGACGAGGAAATATGCGGGATATTTGTCCGCGGACATTGGTCGCGCCGCACTATGAGAGTTAACCGGGTTATTTCTAATTAATCAATTAAAATTAACCGGGTTACCAAAAAATCTTGATGCGGCGCTTATTTCGGCTGTTCATTGAACTTTAACTGGGTTAACGATTACCATGGAAATTAATTGGAGAACAAAAGATTTTTTAACCTAGTTAGGTATATTTTAAGGTGGCTCCATCGGATTCTTGAGTGGCGATACCTTTCAACTTTGAGCAGCTAGTGTACCGCCATAGACCATCCGACAGAAAATCGATCACTTCAAGTGCACTAGAAGAAGATCAAAGATTCAGATGAAGTAGTACGTTTTAACGAGATCGGAGTTACCATAGCAACGAAGTGACGTCGTGCCCCACTTTACTCGAGGCCGAATAACTCGTCATCAAGGGATAATTTTGGAAAATGCTTCCTAGTAGTAAGGGTCGACGGTTTAGGACTCAACCAATCAGGAGCTGAGAAAGACAATAGACTATTGTTTAGGGAAAATGCACTATTGTTCATCACAATAGGTTTTTTAGCAGTAATCCACCATTTTTGTCACGCAAATGAAAATCACGCAAAATTTTGAAAACAAAGATTGTATTTTCAAACAAATCCCTTCCTTTATAATTAGTCAGAATGTCGTGCGCTTTGATATGTTTATCGATAGTGTACCCCCTGTCCTTTTCCCCATAATTAATCTGAATGCCGCTCGCTTTGATACGCTAATGAATGGTATACCTCACATCCCTTTCCCATACAATTAATAACAATTTCTTACGCTTCGATACGTTAATGAATGGTATATTGTACTGAGAGGTAAATGGTCAGGAAGGGTATCCCCCACCGCTGACATGTGCCAGTTCTTGGTTCCTGGGGACGATTCTACCGGCTCTTATAAATAGCTGATTCAAATGGATTAAAAATAAAGAAATGGAAAGCACAAGACATGATATTTTGTTGAACACTTTTTATTGGTTAACATTTAATACTTTCGATCACTTGCAATATTGTCTCTCTTTT
>OX393564.1:13973622-14046918 GCA_947652115.1 Blastomussa wellsi | reverse complement strand
ATTTGTTCTTGTTGGGGTCTTCCCTGGGGCAAATTACGATACGTAAAAACAAACCTGTTCAAACTGACGCGAAGC
Source organism: Blastomussa wellsi (assembly GCA_947652115.1). Classification (NCBI taxonomy): domain Eukaryota; kingdom Metazoa; phylum Cnidaria; class Anthozoa; order Scleractinia; family Plerogyridae; genus Blastomussa; species Blastomussa wellsi. The sequence continues at coordinate 14,046,843 of OX393564.1, read as the reverse complement.
TCTTTCTTGGATCCAAATTTGCATACGATAAGTTGAACACGCTCTTATCATGCGTAACGGATCCAAATTTCCTAGCTTCCAATTGGTCAGTTTCAACACAACCAGTCTAGTATAAAAGCAGCTCGTTCGCGAACTCGGTAGCAAACCCGCTCACAGCCACTTTCACAGTACTTTCACAGCACAGTGAAAAGGCAACTGACGAAAAAAGCCATTTCAGTTTCCGAAACCGGTATTGCATCACAAAATTACTGAGAATAACAGACTCGGTCAAATATATTCTCCAATTGTCGCTCACATGAAGAACAAGCCTTTTAAAGACCTTTTGGTCAGAGCTAAAAGTCCTTCGCACATTTAACAACCGAACTTTGGAGTTATAAACGGTAAGGGTCAAGTGACAGCAACACAAAAACAAAGACGATCTCAATTCTGAAGGGAATTTCATCCCTATAGCAGACTACGCCCCATGCAAACACAGTGTTTTGACCATCGACCGTTTACCCTTTCATTGGAAATCAAGCAGTCGGTCGTCTCCGTGAAGAACACCGATCAACTCTGTTGTGTTCCAGCCATTGTTACCATGAAAGCCAGGGCCGACGAAGGTTCCAGAGGTCCTATGTATTGTAATTTTCCCCAGGGAAGACCCCAACAAGAACAAATGGCCAAAGAGTTGCATCGATTGGCCGGGGTGCCTGAAGGACCTTCCGGGATACCCGAACTGAAAAATATCCAAGCAGTGTTGCCGGGCTACAATATTAAAGTCCTGTTCTGTGATGCGCCTCATCAAGTCACTTGTGAGGGTGACACCAACTCGACTAAATTCATTTTACTGGTTCAAGATGGAGATCATTACCACGGGTGTTGGTCCTATGGCGGTTTCCTGTCCTAATCGTACTTCTGCCACGATTGTAAGCGGGGTTACGACCACGACGACTACCGAAATCATCCGTGCAAGGGTAGATGGTGCCTTGCCTGCGAGAGAAAAGATTGCTTCGACATCGTAGCACAGAAAACCTCGCTACCGGCAGGACGCTATCCGACTCCCACCTAACAGTGCCAGCGATGCAACCGAGACTTTTACAGAGACGCCTGTTACACAGCTCATCTCATCTCGTCGCAAATAAACGAGGTGTCTGTGTGACATCAAACACAGATGTAAGAGCTGTTTCAAAGTGTACGAACGCGGCACCCGAAAAGTCAAACACGGTGGCGATCGTCACAGTGCTAAGCTCAAACACAAGTGCGGATGGGGTCATTGTCCGTTCTGCCAAAAACAAGTGGATCTCCATTCAAACCGTGGACGAAGAAGACGACGAGCCCAAATTGAAAAAGGTGCCGAGTTCTCAGGTCGGGTCCCGACGGGTCGTTCGTGGCGACGAAGATGGCGGGTGCTGGGTGGAAAGACTTCCTCCACTCTTTGTCTACGCCGATTTTGAAGCCATGACTGACCCCGAAGGAATTCAGACGCCGATCCTGTTGTGCATGGAGACATCCGAATGCGACATCACCGACGTGTGTTACGGCGAGGACTGTTTTGCTCAGATGTTCGATCTTCTGGATCCATTGACGGAAGACGAGTACGGCGACGATCGTAAAGTCATCGTCGTCTTTCACAATTTCAAAGCCTACGATGGTATGTTCGTGGTACGTCATCTCTATCAGCAACACCGTGAAGTAACCAAAAAGATCACGCAAGGCGCCAAAATCCTGTCTCTCACTTCAGACAATCTCAAGCTCATCGACTTCCTCTATTTTCTGCCTTATTCGCTCGCGGATTTTGCCAGCCACCTTCGGACTCACGGAACAATGCAAAGGTTTCTTTCCACACAAATTCAACACTGCAGAGAACCAAACGTACGTGGGACAAATGCCTCCTGCGGACATGTACGATCCAGAAGACATGAAGACCAAAAAGAAAGCCGAGTTCAAAGAGTGGTATGACGACAAGGTCGACAATGACTGCGTCTTTGACATACCTAAAGAGATGGAAGCCTATTGCATCTCGGATGTCAAACTATTGAAAGCCGGCTGCGAAAAGTTCCAGGTTGAGTTCGAACAACCTGCGGGGTTCAAGCCAATGAAGAAAGCCACCACCATCGCGGCCGCCAGCAACCGGTTCTGGCGTAAGAAAATGCTACCCAAAAACACCATCGCCGTCGAACCTCCACGAGGATGGCACGGCGCACGCACCAATCAGTCGACCAAAGCCATCAAATGGTTAGCCTACAACGAAAGTCAGCTGCGTCAAACCAACTAGACCCAAGATCGTATCAAGCAAGCGGGCAACGGAGGCGAAAAAACTCTCCGCACCCCGACCCGATCGTACCTTGTCGACGGCTACGATCCCACCACCCACACTGTGTACGAGTTCATGGGTTGTTTGTGGCACGGCTGTCCTCGTTGCTATCCGGATCGCCATCAGAGCTCCTCGACCCGACGCGACCGAACCTTTCAAGAACTGTACGAAGCCACCGTGACAAAACTGAACGATCTGGTCCATCACGGGTACCACATGGACGTGATCTGGAAATGCGATTGGGACAACGAGGTCAAGACCAACGAAAATCTCCAAACCTTTCTACAACAACTGGAGCTCGTGGAACCCTTGAGACCACGGGATGCTTTTTTCGGAGGCCGCACCAACGCCGTCAAGCTGTACCATCAAGTCGAGCCTCGTCTGGGTGAACAGATCCGCTACGCGGACGTGACCTCACTGTACCCTTGGGTCAACAAGACAGCCCTTTACCCTGTGGGGCATCCCAAGATTCCCACCCGCATCGATCACCAAGACATCACCAAGTACTTTGGCATGGCAAAATTCGACATCCTTCCTCCTCGAGGGTTGTACCACCCTGTGCGTGACATCAAATTAGTCATGCCTCTCTGCCGATCCTGCATGGAGACCGAAATGAAAAAACCGAAGGACGGGCGAACACACCGATGCGAGCACGACGACGCCCGACGGATGTTGCGTGGCACCTGGTGCACTCCCGAACTCGTCAAGGCCGTGGAGTTGGGGTACCGGATAATCACGATCCACGTAGTGTGGCATTTCCAACAAACGCGACGGGGTCTCTTTGTCAACTACATCAACCAATGGCTCAAAGTCAAACAAGAATCGGCATAGTACCCGAAATGGGCCACCACCGACGAAGCCAAAGCCCGCTACGTACGCCAGTACAAGGAACGTGAAGGCATCGTCTTGGACCCAGCCCTGCTCGTCAAGAACCCCGGTCGCAAAGCCACTGCGAAAGTCATGTTAAATTCCTTCTGGGGCAAGTTCGGAGTGAATCTCAACAAGCCGACCACCATCGCCATCTCCACACCTGCCAGTCTCTTCGAAGCAATGTCCAATCCTCTATGAAGATCCACACCATCCACATCTGCACCGACGAGAAATTAGAAGTCGTGTACTCCAATGTCGTCGAGAACCAAATCGACAACGGCAAACGTAACATCTTCATAGCTGCCTTCACTACGTGCTGGGCGCGTCTCAAACTCTACAGTTACTTGGAGAAGTTGCAGAAACAGGTCCTGTACTTCGACACGGATTCGGTGATTTACAGATGGGAGCCGGGTCAACCCGAGATCGAGCTCGGTGATTTCCTGGGCGAGATGACGGACGAGTTGGACGACGAAGATCATCCTCACGAATACGTCCGCGAATTTGTCACGGGTGGTCCTAAAAATTACGGCTACATCACCGCCGCCGAAAAAGTCTGCTGCAAGGTACGCGGTTTCACGCTCAATTACCGTGGTTCCCAAGTCCTGAACTTTACGACCATGAAATGCAACGTCTTCCAAGAAATTGAGGATCCCTTGCCTAAACGCCGCAACATTCCCGTGACCAATCCTCGCCTCTTCCCCCGTGAACCCGCCGCCAAACGTCTCAAAGTGAGCCCGCGCACCAAACAGTACGGTCTGGTCTTTGACAAGCGCGTTGTCGACCCAGACACCTTCATGTCCTACCCTTACGGATACGGCGAGGACTGGGATTCACAAGATCAGACCAACGTAGATATTCCCATGGATCTTTGTTTGTAAGGCGGGCGCGGGATCACTCGGATCCCGTACACGTCCCGCATTGTAACCTTTAGGTAAAAAACGAGAATATACGCTTTTCAAACGTGCACTTCCGGTTGTCAAGTGATTTTTTTCCTTCCGGTTTGAAAATCCAAAATTTCCGCCTGCAGATCCAAAATGGCGGCCTACAGCATCCAAAAATCCAACATGGCGGCCTACAGCGCCTTTTCCCATTGTTTCTCGGCCAATCACAGGCTTTCTACTCATGGTGGCCATCTTGGATGAAATCCGGCCTTGTCATTTGTCGAGAGCTGTCACATGATCTATATACTCGATTCTGATTGGTCCAGTGCCAGAGACGCGTGCTTTACTACTATCTTATCAAAAGAAATCTTTTCTTACAACACGAAAGATCGAAGACAGATTTCGAATTTCGACTAATTCAACTGAATCGCTTTAAGACGATTTTACAAAATGGCTACACGAGTGGGGTGGTAAAATTTTGCCTACAGCTTGTGATGTTTAAAATTCATTTTCTCGGGCTCTGACAACAAATTGGTGTCGGTGTTATCACGGATAATTACTTACATCTTTACCTTTTATTAAGGGCAGAAAATAACGCAATTCGATGTAAGTTATTCTGGTACTCGATTTTTGTCCAACTTAAATAAATATTACTCAACTTCGTGATGGATTCCGTCTTAAAGCCTTTCGTATTTCGTACAAAACTTGCAGCACATACTACCAATAGTTTTAAACGCACTCTTAGATTTCCCCATTTATTCCACGACAACTGGCTTCACAATTTCTTACAAACAACGTAACGAAACTAGTTTGTTTTTGCTTTCATCAATATGCTTTATACGCTTCTGTCGTTATTACCTCTCGGAAGAAGAACACACAGACTTGTGTTCATGCATATGTTTACTGGAGTCTGTACAGCAGCTACTATACATTTATATGCCAGCGTTTATCGTTTTGAACCTCCAGTGCTGTTTATATCAAAAGGGTGAATAATTTGATATTGCTCCTTCAACGAATGGGAATTCAAAGGCAGTGTCACTTGCAATTAAGTTTGGAAAAATACAAATCATCTGTAGCCTTAGAAGGTGACCTCATCAAGACCTCTTGGAACAAAACGGTAGTGTATTTCATTGCTTTAAAGGTGGATGAAATTAGTGTCATCATTTGTTTAGTCATTGCTGAAATCAGTTAGCGTGAATATGGAATGCCACGTCTTAGAAAGTTTTTTGCTTTCATTTAGTTTTATAAAGTGTAGTAACTTCAGTAGTAACTAAAGTTTACAATACAAATAAAACCCAATAAGAATCAGCTATGCGAATTTTTAATATATCATGTTTCCATTTGTTCATTCTTTTTCCTTGACTGAATGATTCACTGACTGACTGTCAGATTAAATGACTGATCAATCGATTGATCGATTGATCGATTTATATATACGCTGAAGTAACAAACACAATTATCTTTCAATTATCTTTCAATTATTTTTCAAGTACACAGACCAGGAGTGATCCATATTAAGTATGTGAATCTGAATTATTTATCAGTCCAACAGACATTTTTTGCAACAATTTTCCCAGCTGACCAAGGTCGCTAAGCTCAAAAGTGGAAGGTAGTTCAAATGATTTATGGTGTTAGAACTTGTCTTCATTGGGACTTGTAAAGTTCTAATTAGATTACAATAATTGAGCTGCAAATGCCACCATAGTGCAAAGTCGGTTTCTTGACGTTTTTACCTTGAGTACAGTTTTGTCCAGTGTAACCTGGGATGCAAGTACAGTTGTAGCCACTGACCAGATCGTTACATGTTCCGTAGTTTTGGCACGGGCTGTCAGCGCAATCATCGATGTCTGTCAAATGGAGCAAAGCATTTTACATTGATCACCAGAAGGAGCCTAACCAATAAAAACAACTGAAGCAAACAAACAAGCACTTCAGTTACCAATTCGACAGTCCTTTCCTGTATATCCTGCAGCGCATGTGCAGTTATAGTCGTTGGTTTGATCAATGCAGTTGCCTCCGTGCTGACATGGATTAGGCAAACAATCATTTATATCTACAAAGAACAACAACAACAAGAAAAATTATAAATTATATGCGGCCAACAACAAATGCATTAAGTAAAAGCGTTGACATCTATTTTTAATCAATGAGCTAGAGCTGATGATGCAACTTTTGCCCTTGCTAGTGGGCTTAGGAACAAGCAAGGGACGTTTTTACCGACCACTACATCGCAAAGCGGTAATTATAAACTTGTCTACTTCATTAAGTTGATCCCCTGAGCGAGAGCGTAGAAGGTGAGGAATTCAATACTTTATTAAAAAACAGTTGACAGGGTGATGGCACTCTTCTGTATACGTAACGACAAAAATGGTTCCTCCAAAGAAAACCATTACTGTGGGTTTCTTGACCAGTTGTTGAGCCAGCCAATAAATGCACTGCCTTGCAATGTCTATTCAAGTCGTTTTTTGTCGGAGAGAGTTCTACTGAAAAATTCCCCGAGCATAAAGGGAAGGCTGCGCTTGAACGGAAAACCTGGAATACCTAATTTAGTAAAGACTCAAAGTGGTCGGTCAAATTGGAATTTAACAGTTAGTTTTCTAAGCTAAGAGTGAGAGAATCTCAGGGCTGCTAGGTTATTATGAAAATTCAAATGCTTGACATCATGTACCGTGAGTTGGTTCGGAAAAGTGGCAACCATAATAATCTAACGAGGCTCTTACTTTTTGAACAACTGTTTCCTGTGTAACCTGGTAAACATGTGCACGTGTAGTTTAGATGACGATCTTGACATGTAGCGTTGTTCACACAGGGATTGGAAGCACATTCGTCGATATCTGAGGAATGACAAATAATAAATGCGTTTAGCTATATCTGTACATTAGATGCACACTGCACAGTGCATGCATCACACAGTCTGACAAAAGTGACAAAAGTATGTCTGGAAAGATACAAGCAAAGGACATTTCCCTTTGGCTTCTTACAAAATACTGTAAGTGTTTAAAATATCTTTAGTAAGTTTCTCAGCGATCTCTCTCGTTTCAACATACTCTGCGTAAAATATAATACTGGAACTCTAACATGTGAACAATAACAAAGGTGTGGCTGACTAGGGTCCATTGTCTTACAGTTTTAGAGTTTTAGATAGGCTCATTAGTTACTAATGCTCTTACCATTGTCTAATATGGTAATGTTCACAGTCGTCTGTGAAAACGTAGTTACTCTGTCTGACGTTGATACTGTAATTGAAAAGTTCTCATTTTCTTCAGGGGCATGGTCGTCCATTATCACCATTGAGATGCTCCCAGAACTTTCTCCTGGCCTAATAACAATTTCTTGACTTGAGGATATAAACGTTTCATTCTTTTTGGAATATCTTTAAAAAGACAAAAAACATTTACCATTTAGAAAGATAATTAAGGAGGCTTGCTGTCAGTAGATTTTTTTAGCCTTAGAAATCACTTGGAAGCTAATCTTCGATTTCGGCCAAACTGTATTTGGCAAAAATCAAAGGGCGAATTTTTAGCGGAGCTCCGGCGGCCCGAAAGGCCGCCAAGGGGAGCCCCATACTCATATGGGGAAGAAAAGGAAATCCATGAGTTGATTTCCTCATGGTTATCATGGCTAGCGGTATTGCTAGTGGGTGCTACGCACGACGACGGCGACGACTGAGTCGTGCAACATGGCGGCCATAAATAGCCATGCCTTGTCAACACCTTGTTAGCCTTATCAGCTTACATCTTTGTTCTAGGGCATCCATGTTATGGTCAACTGACAGCTGTCAAATCAAGGTATCCGCTGACCAGATCACAGGCCCAGGTTAGAATTCATCGAGGTAACGTGTTTTTTTTTGAAGTTGACCGCTGACAGGTATTGGTTTTCTTCATTGATCGCGGTCTCAGGTACGACCTTTTTCTTCTGGCAGCATTTTTTAACTTTTTATGGTCATTCTTATCCGAAATTCTGCAATTGGAGTTGACGCTTTTAATTATTATTTATTTCAGAGAAATTATTAAGAACCAGCAAAAATACGGATCTCCGCTTTTAGGCTTGGCTAAGTCGATATATTATTTTTAAAGCCACCACCCTAAAGGCTTAACTCGTAGCTGAAATTAGAGAATTTATGATTTACGCAACCCTTTCGTGTGGTCCGTGTGTACAGTATTCAATTTAGATGAAATAGTTTATTTCAAATGTCAAGGATAATCCATCAAAACTGCTTCTCAAATTAAACTCATTAATAATTCATCAAGCTAAAACAAAGGAAATCAGAACCGCCCATAGTTTGGAGTTCTCCGTAGTTTAAGTTTTGAGGAAACTGACTCGAGAGAGTGTTTCATCACATTTCCAAACGCCTCGAAAATCGTCAAAAATCATGACTCCGCTGCGTCGTACTTTCAACTCTCTTCTCGGTGTTTGAAAATGTGATGAAACGCTGTCTCTCGTGTTGTATATATTACTTCAAAGAATTACTTGTAGAATGTAATCATTTGAAAGAAGTGTGCTGAACGATTAGAAGAAATGAATGAATTATAGTTACTAAGGAAAGTAATTTGACTTACGTTACTATCGATGCTAAAAGAAGATTTCCAGTTCGTGACAAGGGAATTGTTAGCAAGCCAACGTCTTCGCTTTCAGCTATGTTTTGGTGTTTCAACTCTAATTGTACCATCGATGGACTTGTAGCTTTTATGGTATAAGAACATGAGAATGAAATCAACTAAACAAGTTATTTGTCCATACAGATAATGGGCAGGGAATTCCTCTTTCTGTCGTCAATAAATTCAGTGATACGCGACCCTTTGAATCAAAATTCCTACGAACAGCTGCCGATAGACTTCCGTCAATAAAACCTTATCTGGAAGGAGTTTGTTAAATCAAACTCTTCAAAGCGTTTATGAAACCAAGCATTTCCGTATAAGGTCATTATAAGTTTTAATTGACGGAAGCCTATCGCCAACTGCTCCCAGGAGTTTAGATTCAACAGGGTCTTGTATCACTGAATTTGATAATAAGTGCTAATAAAAATAAATAAATGAAAGAGCAAAAATAAAATTTTCTTTAAATAAAAAAGATCGACGCATCATTTTCCTACCAGCTTGTCTTCGTTTTATCGACGCGTTTTAGGGTCTGTTTATATGGAGAAAAATTGTCCCTGGTAGGGGTGTTATCCTGCATACTGAGCTATCCCAGGAGAAAGAATTTACATTCTTTATAAATAGCAGCGAACCGTTCACATGAGAAGACGCAAAGTTGGCTCAGGGGACAGGGTGACCCTGAATCACTCGTTTTGTTAGTAGAGTGATCCTGGGGTGCGAGCCAACTTTTTATGGTATAAAAAGTTGGCTAACCTATCCGAGGCAACTCACAGGATGCCGACTGTCATGCAATGGCCAGATTTCTCACTGAACAAGTTCACATTCAAGACAAACTTTAACTCGTCGAGGACGTTGACTTCGTACTTTTGCTCATACCAAAATGTGCCTAAAATGTCAACATGAAGATATCAAGTAATTTTTTTTAAGGAAGATATATATACTTAGTATAATTTCAGAGCTGAACAAAGAGTTTCCAGCAATCTGATTGGTCGAGCGGTTTCTTATAAACCGCTCCAGGCGGTTTATATAAAGCAAAAACAAAATGGCTGCCAGCAACCGGTTTGCAAATGTTTCCGATGAAAAAGTTGCGGAACTTAACGTTAGTGCAGTTCCTAAGTCAACGCAGTATGCAACCAAGTATGGTGTTAAAATTTTTAAACCGGTAAGTCAGCCTCTTTGAACTTATTAGTTTATTTTGAAACTGTACAAAAAACAACAGTATCGACAGCTGGAGCTGAAATAATCAACAGGTAAATTACAATCGTAACTCTTAATTTACCTTTCACAGAATGGTTTGCACAACAAACCGAATTCAAAACAGAATTTGAGTGCATGGATATCCACGGAATGAACAAATGTCTTTCGAAGTTTTATTTGTCGGCAAGAAGGCAAGACGGAAGCCATTACAAGAAAACAAGTTTGTTGTCAACCAGGGCGGCCTTAGATCGTTATCTACGCTCACCTCCACTCAACAAGAAATTCTCAATTTGCGACGGAATTCAGTTTAACGAAGCAAATAAAGCTTTGAATTTTTACCTTGAGCACCTTGCCAGCACAGGTAAAATTGCCGGAACAATCCACAAGAATCCTTTGACGGCCGAAATTATCTAAAAGTTGTTTGAGAGCATGAAGAAATCCATGCTTCGCTTGGCAGTTACAGCCGCAGGTGAAGAGTTCTTTAAGCTCAACAAAGAAGAACCAGGGCGCAGACTTGGGGAAGTGCTGATCAATGAGAGAAAGGAAGCATTTTCCAACATTTGTTTCCACACTAAAATTAAGCTACAGTTGCATGAATAATGTCAAATCAGTTATATCTAACCACAGCAAAGCCGTAATTGGCAAATCAGCAAATCCTGATGAACTAGATAAGAAAAATTGTAACTGCCGGCAACCAGAAGTGTGTCCAATGGATGGCAACTGCCAAGTAGAAAACATAATCTACCAGGCTGAAGTCACTACAAAAAGAACTAAAGAAACATACATCGGACTTTGTGACACTCCGTTCAAATTAAGGTATAGGAATCATACATTCTCGTTTCGAAATGAACGGTACAGAAGCGCAACTGAGCTTAGCAAGCATATTTGGAACCTGAAAGACCGAAAGATTGAATACAACATCAATTGGCGAAAAATTAAACAAGCTAGGTCTTATTCGAAGGTTACCAATGTGGGAGAAGTATTTCATTTTATGTAAACCTGAAATGTCAACTTTCAACAACAGAAATGAGCTAACATCGTGCTGTAGACATTCAAGGAAATTTTTGCTGAAAATTGTCATAACTTGATTAGCTATAGCAACCCGCTTGACGCGTCAAGTGTCACACCTGGTGTGTATTGTTCTGTTTTTTCAAATTTATTTGATTCTAACCGTTTTTTTCTGACAGTTGCCTGATGATTGCTTCGCACGAAGCATGAAACTCGGAGTAGCAATTAAATGACTCAGTCCAAATAATCCAACTCGTCGCTTAATTATATATATATATATATATATCTTCCTTAAATTTTTTTATTGCTCACAAAGCATACATATTTACAATACTAACATTACGTACAACACTAACGTTACGTATAATACTAACATTACTTACAATAGTTACTTAAACTACAATACAAATTTTACTCGCAATGCTAACAATGCTTACAAATACTAATAATGCTTACAATAACAACAATGCTTACGGTACAGTGGAATACAAACTAGGAAATCACTTAAAGTATATTTAGTTAACAATTAAACGGTTCTACGCTTTACGCCGCTTTCATCTTTGTATTGCTAATGTAATACATTTTGTGAGAGGTTATTTTGCAAACGAGACCACTTCTTCACAAACAGGTTTGGCTCGTTACTGGAGAATACAGTTTGCTTTTCAATTTCTATTGCATTTATAAGTAGTTGTATATACACATGTATGTTGGGAAGCTTGTTCCCAAGTCGACAGTTGTATATGTGATGTAGCTAGAAGAAGTAAGTGATGAAAGAGAACATCTTTTACATTATCAATTATCAATTATCAATGAGACCAAAAACAGAGAGTCAAAGAAGGAGAAAAAGTTTCTAAATCTTTGAAGTTTTGATAAATCCAGTCGAAGGTGTTTAATTTAATACCTATCTTTTGTCATTTTGTCACTTGTGGCGATTCTTCTATGAAGGAATTTAAATTCTTCCTTAAAAAGATTACTTGATATCTTCATGCTGACATTCTAGGCACATTTTGGTATGAGCAAAAGTACGAAGTCATGGTTAGCAGAAAAATCCCCGTGACAGTGTCCCTTTAATGTCGTCCTTGATGAGTTAAAGTTTGTCTTGAATATAAACTTGTTCGTGAGAACCTAAAATCTGGCCATTACATGACGGTCGGCATGTTCTGTCGCTTCATGCTAACGAAACCGGGACAAGCTCGGCGTGATGGGCCACTAGGCTCGTATGGACTTTGCCTTACCTATAGATAACTATGCAGTATCATCTTTGATTTAGTCAGCAGGGACAACTTTTTTCATATAAACGCTCGGTAAAAGATGGCTCGGGGAAGAGGGTTACCTTCCAATAACTCTTCATCATATATACAGGCCCTTAGACAGAATAAGGAGAGTTAGGCAGCTAAGATAAGAAGTTTGTAAGGAAATTAAATTTTAAAGAAATAATGTTTCAGGACGCAGACGCGTCGTCTTCATTTCTTTCTTCTTGACATTGAAAACAAACTGAATATGCTTAGAAATATAACGCACGAATGAAATACCTTGGTGTCGAGTTTCTTGTTCTAGCTGTGGTATTTCTTCTTTAGATAGGCTACCCTGGATGATTTGAAGGTAACTAACAAAGATGTCACGCTGGTTGTGTGTGGAACCCAAGGATACTTGAACTGCTGATCCATTGTCCTTCCAGTCATGAGTTATTACTGGATCAGATGCTGTTACCATCACACTGTTCATATACAAGTCGAGACTTCCAGATGTCGAGTAGACAATAGCAACGTGAACCCAAGTATCAGTTCCAGGAAATTCAACTTTTCTTTCCAGAAGGGTCGAGGAGTTACCACCAACTACAAAAGCATGCCCTTCAATTCGGGCGAGGGTCTTGGTGACCATGAACTGGATATGATAAGAACCTCTGTTTGATGACTTAGAGTCGAGTAAATGCACATCCTCATTCGTTCGCATTTGCATTAATCCATCAATATAAACAAGCAATGAAATGGTGAAATTATCACACAGAGAAGCATTTTTTAAACACGAATCAGCAAAATCCCCTAAGATGACTTCATTTGCCTTTGGAATATGAAGGCTGTATGTATTGCCCTTCATCGACAAATTAGTTCCAGGAGACAGTTCTTTGCTTTCAAAGGATTGCTTTGTTATTGGTTCATAACCGTAGACGCGGTTTGCACCGGTGGGAAATAAGTACCATATGTAGGCACCTGCCAAATGAAACACATTACTAAACACACCAATTTAGCGTAATTAAGTGAGAGACGCGGTGGCCTAATGGTTAATGCGCTGCACTCCGGATCGGAAGGTCCAGGTTCCAGCCCTGACGTTATGCGTTGCGTTGTGTTCTTTGGCAAGCCGGACATGGAATTCTCACAGTATCTCTCCTCACCCCAGGTGTATAAATGGGTACCGGCAAATTTATTGCTGGGGGTAACCCTGCGATGGACTAGCATCCCAACCAGGGGGGAGTAGAAAAACTTGATGGGCCACTAGTTGCACTTGTTAAAAGGTACCCAGTGCCCTTCAATTTTTCGCTATTTGCAAAGACTTGTGGGATCACCTGAGGGCAAACCAAAATCTGGAGGGTTAAAAGTGACCTGAAGGCTAGTGGGACACAAGCAACAAACAAAACAACAAGAATAACTGACAGAACTGGCCGAGCCGAGCTTAACCTTGAAATTGCAGGAGTGGTGCGAGTATTCAGTTGAGCTGCTGTTCTAGTTCATTCATCACTAGCACCACCAACCGCGGCTTACTTTACACTCACTTCAAAACTAGGTTCACCCAATGGTAGTTGATAATATATCCTACCTAGGCTGCAGTTCTTTCCTGTGAATCCAGGAGTACAACTACAGTTGTAATATAACACCAGGTCAGTGCATGTTCCATTGTTTTGGCATGGACTACTCGCACATTCATCGATATCTGAAATATATCGTAAAGAAATGTAGGATAACAAAAGCATTGGCTAGATAAGCATTTGAAAGATCGGATGTTTAACAAATTGAACTCAGTTTTTAAGGGTCTGTCCTGTTATCGATGGTGAATTTCTTCATCACATTGTCAACGTAGGTGTGGATTCACGAGGCGATAGCCAGGTGGATTGACAATGGATTACGAAAATCATCATCGATAAAAATGGTGTCAATTTGATTTTTACCATAACAAAACGAAGCCAAAGCGATAATAAGCGAAGACTTGCTTTCACCGAAGTAAAAGTGCGACAGTTCCCAAACTTTTAGCATCATAAACTTCAAACTACGTAAAGAACTCAAAACCACAATGTAGAAACATAATATTAATAACCAACCTTTAATCGATTCGGAAATTCTTGAAAACTATATGAATTACTGCAACAAAGTTAAGTCCTGTGAGGCTCGTGGTGCTTTGGCGGGAACACGGCGGCCAAAATAAACGTTTAGATGCAATTTGTCAGTTAGTTTCGAGAACTAAAACTACCTTAAGGTCTACCGCGGCCAAATGTCTCTGGGTGGGGGTATCATTTGCAGTGAATTGAAGGCTGGAAGGGGCATATGAAATAGTTTCAATTAATATATTTCTGATCTATAAAGGGCCCTAGTCAGCCAGTAACATAACCTACAGCAATACAATAAGATTACGCTTCACCATACAATTTCAATAATGTCGATGCCATCGAAAATGGCGGAGGCTGACTAGGGGTCTTCAAATTGGAAATTCACTGCGATGATAGTTTTTCAACTTAATTTATTATAACAAGAAAATATAGCAAGACTAGATATTATATAAACTATTCATATTAATGAAAACATCAAGGTGGTACAAAGTACGTACCATCATCCAGGATAAATATCTGAACAACTCCAGAAACATTTGTAACGCCGTCATCTGAATCTAACTTCAAGGTAAAGGACTCATTCATCTCTGGCTTAGTGTTGTTTATAATGTTCACTGACAGAGTCTTGATGATCTCGCCGGGTTTGAAGATAAGCTTTCCGCTGTGGGGATCTTGAAAGTTAAAATCGGAAGATGTCGCAGTATCATTTGATAAGGAATACCTGAAGCGAAAAACATGGACATACCTAAATAACTTTTAAGATTTATCTCATTGCTTTATCCTATCAAGACTTTATTGCAACAATAAAAATGGGGTTTGTAGGCTTGGTCATTAAAAGCGCATTTACTTTGCACAATATCGGTGGTTTAAGGTGTACACTTACATCACGACTGATACCACTGCAAGGTTGCCTTCTCTTTCAATAACAATAGTTACTGTACCATCTGATTCGCTAAAAGTTCTTGAAGACTGAGCTACTGCCACTGCTGTTTGGTTCGGACTTGTAGCTGAAATATAAACACAAAAACAGAATCGTTTCACACAAATTTCACTAATGAATAACGTTCCACGTCTGGTGTAAAAGGTATATATGTATAAAATAGATAATTATGTGCTTGCTTAGAAGAATTTTACACTGACATAAGAGAATAAAATATCAAACAAAGAACTCTCTATTATGCATATTGTGTGCACTACGTTTGGTAATTTACTTTTCTGGCATTATTTGTGTGTGTCTGAAATTGTAGCTCAATTTCGTAAAAACCCGATTAAACTAGAGTTCCACAACTATGACTAAACGTAGTACTGAGACACGCACATGAAGTAATTAGCAAGAGTTAATTCAAACTGAATTTAGTAAGAACCTACCTTAATGAATGATGCGAACAGTTTCTATCTTTCTCTGATTTTACAAACTTTACAACACAAAAACAAACTTTCTTTACTTTTCAAGGCATCTCATCAGCTGTTAAGGCCTTCCAAAAAGCAATGAAATTTACCTTCAACAACTGTAACACTGCATACGAAACTACCTTTGATAACTTCCTAAAGACGACAAAACCAAACTTATTTATAATTTCTTATGAGCAAAAAACAAAAGAACCCAGATGGAACCCAAAGAAAATGGGTAACAGAATGCATGCTTGAAACACCAGACGATATCGACTGGAAGGCAGTTTACAGAACTACCTTTTCTATGCACGAAAATCTAAAATTAACCCTGTTCCAATTTAAGCTACTACACAAAAGAGTAGCCACCATCACTTTCCTTACCAAAATAAATCTTAGGGATAACGAGCAGTGCACTTTTTGTAAAAATGATATAGAGACTCTCATCCACTCATTTTGGACTCCAACCTGTTTTTGGCAAGGATTTGAACAATGGATAACTAATCGCGGAGAATTTCTGGAAACTTTTAAGCCAAACGATAGCAAGAAACTTAACTTCTATTTTTGGTCGCTAGATATTTTGTATGGATATGTAAAATACGCAGCATCTCTCCGGAGATAAAAAGAACTTTCCCCTCTTCCTCTCGCATTGTAATACAGCGATCACCTCTGCAAAAAGCAATTACAAAACGCATTTGCTTTGTATTTTCTTTAACTTTGTTTACATATGTTTTGATGTTTGTCTTCCTTTTGACCCTGTATACCTGTTTTGCTTTTCGTTTTCTTCTAAAATAACGTATTTCAGTGAATTGTAAGTAGCGCAATGTATACACTGTAAACGTTGTTTTTTTTTCTTTATTGCGGGCCCAAGGGAGGCCCGCCAAACTAATCTTGACAGTGACCAGAGGATCGCGTATCACGCGTGTGCACCACGTTTATAACAGGGACGTTCAAACCGGAAGTTGGAAATATTCTCCTTCCACCAAGAACGATTAGTAGAAACTCAGCTGTGTTCTATTTGAAATCCGCGAATCTGATTGGTTCTCCCGCTGTTTTCTATTCGCCGATAGAAAACAACCGCGCGCACGTAGCTCTTTTAGCGGTAGTTTTTCTTGAATTTTGTCTCAAAATTGTACAATATTGTAGGTTTTGGACTGCAATTCGTTAGAGTTTCTACTAAAACAATCAGACGGCTCGCCTTCGTTTTCTACGAGCGATAGTCAACTCGGCTGCGCCTCTTTTGACTATTCGCTCATAGAAAACTCGGGCCCGTTGTCTAATTGTTAATTAGAACGCGAAAAATGTGTCAATCACAACAGTTTCACACGTGAGTGCCACGTTTATAAATGAATGGACGGTATTGAAAACAAAGCGGCTAAGTAAGCAATAAAGAAGTAAAATCTCCACAAGATTTGTATCAGATAACGCCAAGTGCGTCTGAAATATGTTCGCTTCAAAAGCGTAAGATTCCGAGCTAAAAATTGAAAAAAGAAAACAAAAGTGAGAGAAAATACGTTTCGAATTGAAGTTCATTTTAAATGAAACCAAAAATTGTATTCAAAAGCGTCGAAATAGCAAACATTTTAAGGTTACTTCCCACTTTCGCGGGTGTCCCTCGGGAAAATTCGTACGCGCGCTAGTTTCAATAAAATCCTACCAAACTATACATCACAAGGAAAGTCTGTGATGCCAGATTGTGTCTAAAAGTACACAAGAGTGACTACGAGTGAGAATTCATCAAATATTACACTGACACTGTAATTACGTCACCATTTCGTCACTTTATTCAAAATAGCTTTATTAACCCCCAATAAACCATTTTTGGAGAGTAAAACGGTGGGGTCGAGGAAGAGAGAGAGAGGGGGGGGGGGGGGGGGACATTTGAGGGAGGGAAGCGAGGGGTCCTTGGTGTTAACTTCCCGTCGCTTGTACCCTTTAATCATGGTTTCCACCTACCTACCTCTTTTGCTGACTTCTGATAGTTTGCTATTTGATCCTGTTAAAATTTAAAATTTTACTAACCGTTTCTTGCGTTTCTCACCACTTTGAGAATCCTGCGTTATACGCTGCCCTCTTGCAAATAAAACACTGAGTTCACTAACCTTGTCATCTGATGGACATCGCTGCATCTCGGGGCGACAAGATCAGAGACAACGCTTTTCTACAAGATGAATTACTGAAAATTTCTGACTGGCAGCACTGCGCGTTTGAATGGCTTTATAGGAAAATATTTCTTTAGTTTCTTTTCTGAACGCGTTTTCTGGGCATTCTATCATCTTTTTAGATAACTGTTTTTCAGTGCTGTGTATCATTACAGTTACCCGATGCACCTTGCAAATTTTTCAAAAAGGTTTTAAAATGTTAGGGGGAGTTGACAAATGGACGATGTTGAATAGTTTTAAAACAGTGCTCAGCTAACATGTTTGGAAAGCAAGGCAAATTTCTTGCAAGAGACCCGAAGTTGGATTACGTTTATTGCCGACATATTTTGGGCAAAATGCCAAAACATTATTCATTCCCTTTTCGCGAAACGTGAGCTGCTAAATAATGGGGAATAGAACATTGTTGTGAATTGAATGAATCTATCCGAATGAATGAAATGACCGTAAATGTTCGCGATCCGCGATCTTTTTAAAACAGTCCGCAACAGGTAAAACTATGCTGTTTAATTATATTTGTTTATCTATTTATGTGCTTGTTTGTCCGTATATTTATCATCATTCAATCATTTACACATACTGCACTCTGTGTTAACGGAAAATCGGAAAAAATCGAAAAACCAGGAAAAGTCAAGAAATTGAGACCACCCACCCTACCCTCCTCTATCCTCTCTACTGGATCCCGCCCTTTACATATAAGAAAAGAAAAAACGATAATTACTTACAAATTTTACTATCCGAAAATGGTTTATTTGGGGTTAATCAAGCTATTTTTGACGTAGTAATAAAATAATGACGTCATTACAATGTCAGTGAAATATTTTAATGAATTCTCACCCGTGTTCACTTGTGGTCACTCGTGGTCACTCGTGTATACTTTTAGACACGATCTTTGAAGCCATACACTTTCAAAAACCGCCATGACAGCGTGTCTTCGCGGCCGTCGAACAATTAAAAGATGACTCCTTCGTTAGCAAGGTTTTAGCAACCTTTGCTCCATGATTTTCCTCTTAAGAGACACTTAAAATTGATCGGCGTTTTTACTTTTATTTTTCGCCCCAAAGAGGGAATTTTATTTGTTCAGAATGAAAAACAAGGCCTTGGAATTTTGTAAACAAGTGCCGCGACTCTTTTCAGGCGGGAATTAAAACTTCTTTATATTACCCCAAGAGTTCACTGAAAGTGCGGACAGATTCTGATTGGTTTATTGGCCCTAATTTACTGGAGAATAATAGGAAAGCTAAAACGTCTCCCAGGCGCAGTGGCCTAATGGTTAGTGCGCTGGACTCCGGATCGGACGGTACGGGTTCTAGCCACTAGCCGAGGCACTGCGTTGTGTTCTTGGGCAAGACACTTTACTCTCACAGTGCCTCTCTTCACTCAGGTGTATAAATGGGTACCGGCGAACTTACTGCTGGGTGGTAACCCTGCGATGGACTAGCATCCCATCCAGGGGGGAGTAGAAATACTCTCTGTCGCTTCATGCTACAGAAACCGGGATAAGCTCCGGCCTGATGGACCACTAGGCCCGAATGTAGTCTTCACCTTTTTTTAACGTCTCCAGGGAGGGAGGGAAAGGGAAGCACGTGCTTTTTACGGCCGGTTTTGGCCGGAATTGGAATTGCAGGGGTGGTTTCCGCGCGGCCGGTTTCGGCCGGCACGGGAGGCAATGGATTATGTGCATCTAGGTCCGCACTTTCTAACTTGTGGTTGCCACTAGTAGTTATTTTGTGTAGTCATTGTTAAAGTAGTACTGTACTAAATATTGTATTGTATTTGTAATGCATATAATCAAAAAGAACCCACCTTGACTAAAGCTCTGGTCTTTTAAAGCTGTTACTTCAGCTTGGTTAATCGCGACTTGAATAATCTGTAAATAACTCACAAAAAAACCGTTCGAGGTATTGGAAGAACCAAGAATCATACTCGCTTCATTGGAACCATTGTAAGCGACAGAAGAACCATTTGACTGCTCCTTAGTTCCGTTAAAGAAAAGCTCCACATAATTTGGTTTTGTGTAGACAATTGCGACATGAACCCAGCTGTCTATCTGTTGAATCGTACCCGTCACGTCTGTTCTGTTATGGCCACGGGCCACAGCCGCAGCACCCATGTAATGGGATCCATTGTGTAACACACTGAACTGAACAACATATTCCGCCTCAGTTAGTGGCATCTGGTAGATAATGTCTACCGTTTCATTTTCAGGAATCGAACCGCTGATCTTAAACAGAAAGGAAACAGTAAAGTTCGGGCAGATTGAAGCATCTCCGAAACAGCTGGCGGAAAACTGACCAAGATTGACCATTCCTCCTGCTGGTACCCAAAGCCCATTCACATTATCTTCTTTGGTAACTCTTGAACTGCTGGGGAGAACTTCGCTCTCAAATGATTGGTTGGCCTGTGGTTGATATCCATATAAGCGATTTGTTGCATTGGGAAAGAGGTACCATATGTAGCGATCTGTAAAGAAACAAGCAGCATTCAAAGAAGAACAACAACGGCGATGCTAATTTCCGTTTCGTAAACGGTCGGTGCCATTTTTAACGGTCGATGCCATAATTGGTAACCAAGCTTTTCGGAATGGACGATGCTATATGCGCTCTAGTTTAGGCCTGGACTAGGTCGAAACTGGTGATAGACTAATACACACTTACCAAATGCTTAATTGTTCAATTTCAGACTGGTGTGCTTGCGGTTAGCTTTATTTGTTGGGTGGGGCAATACTATAAGTAAAATATATATACTAAGAAAGTCTTGTTTTATAACGAAATTTTGTGAGGATTTGGCGGATTGGCCTGGTAGTGTAGTGGTAGTGTACTGGTGAAATAGGGATGTTGGCTTGTCAGAGGTTCAGGGTTCGATTCTTGTCATTGACTAACAATTTTTCTTTTTTTGTGGGTAAAAAAATTCGATGATAGCCCAAAAAAAATTCTAAGTGTCGAAATAATGGCATCGACCGTTTACGAAACGGAAACGTGCAACGGCGATCTCACCAACATGCGACTTCACGCATTGTTTCCAGAATGTCGTTTATGGTGGCATGCTTATAAGTAGTGAAATAAAAGTGCTGGTTGCTATATCACCAGAAAATCTTGTGAAACCACAAGTAAGCTAGCGAGTTTTAGTTTTGATTGAACAAACTCACATTAGTAGACGAGAGGCGCGATGGCCTAACGGCCGGACCATTTTACATTAGTAGACACTGCCATGTTGGAAGTCCGTAAATTTGATCGGCTCTACCATTGTTTTCTTTTATTTAATCAGTAGACGACGAATTCGAGGTTTCTTTCGGCTGATAGTTTGAGAGAGGCGAAGCACCAATAAGTTCTGGGCAAAACATTTATTCGAAACCATTCAACGGGAAAAGCTGATATATTGAGATTTTTTTTAAAATATTAATAGATAAACAACATCCCAAGTCTCAGAACTGTGCTGTACACCATTTTTGTGTTATTTACCGAAATATTTCACACCAATTTATAGAACTCAGCATGGAGACGCCATGTTAGTGTCATTCGGACTGGCACCAACTAGCGATTTCTCTTTCCTTACGATCTAGTGTATAATACTTGAACCGTTTAAACTGCGAAAATCTTGAGAAAAAACCTTTTCTGCAAGCACGACGACTTTGACACGGCGCCATCTTGATGCCACGAACGGTGGAAATCTCGAAAATTCAGCATACTGTATTTCAAACAAAAATGATACTATTTAGCTGGAAACTTGTGAAAGATGTATTTTCCGAATTTTTTTCATGTGGGTACAATGGGAATTTAGCAGGCCCAGCGAATTTTGTTGTTAAAATTTTATGACGCCACGTGAAAACCGAGAATTGCTTCATTAATGGTTCACTAGGGTGCGTTTCTTTGAAAAAATCCAACATTGGATTCTTAAATCCGAAAACGAATTTTACGTTTGTTTGTGAAACAGATTAATCTAGGATCACTCGGATCATGATGCATGAAAGGAACCGAAGAATCCACTCTGGGCAAGGATTCTTCGGTTCCTTTGATGCACCATGATCCGAGCGATCTTTGATTGACCTGTTTAGTAAAGAAACGCAAAATCCGTTTTCGGATTTAGAATCCAATCTTGGATTTTTTAAAGAAACGCACCCTAAAGGATTAACAAGATGTGAAAGGATCGTACTTCTATGACAAACGTTTCCAAAAGAAATAATGCCCGTGGATGACCGTGGATGTTCTAGAAACCGTAATACACTCTTTTGAACAGTACCTTTAACGTCAGACTGTATACTTATCAAATGCAAATAGTAAAGTGTTTATATTGCTATGACAAAAGTTTGCAAAACAAACAGCAAACATATTCATAATTTCGTATGTTTGACGTCATGCGATAAAGTATGGCAGCATTACTTTATGGCATGGTAGCAAAGAAGACCTGTTAACATTCCTAGAGCATGTCATTTATTTCTATAAGAACTTACTCAAGTCAATTAAGTTACTTTTATGTCACAAAAATGTAGAAATGTGCTATTTGATAATGTTCATAACTATGGTTTGTAGTAACTCCAATTATTTCCGCACGAATACCCCTTTCTAGAATCTTGACCATGGATTCATTGAACTAAATCATGTAAAGGTATGCTATTAACGCGAGCTCTTTGTTATTGAAATAAACTGAAGAGTTAGTCTTGAGAATGGCCAAAGAAAAATCTGCAAGGAAAATACGTTCTTTTTTCAACGTCATAGGTCGACATGTCTTACGGCATTAGGTCAGTGTTTTTACATCAGTTACACAACCAAAAATTCGAACGTGATCAGGCTTAAAAGAAACTACCTACTTATGATTTGAACTTAGAGACACAAACATACCCAACAATATGGATCTCTTCGATTCTAACGATCATATGACTAAACAAGACAATTATTTCTAAAACAAATCATGTTAGCAAATTTAGTCAGAAAGGTTGCTTTAGTAAAGAGTATTGTTGGTAATTGCTCAGTCTATACATGCTGTTCAATATTGTTTAAACACTAATGGTTTGAGTTAATGACATGTAATTAAATAAAAATAGAAACAGTTTGTTATGAACCTCAAAAGCCCACATGAGGGACTGAGACACTTAGTTGCCATGTCTGGCTTATCGGCATGACCATTTTCGCCGGAACGATATTTGCAAGTTACCGTGAATAAAAAACTGCATATCGTATGTTTGTGTTTCACCGACGTTATGTTAATATTGTTGTGAATATACGAAAAGGTATAAGCGCTAGCAAAACTTATTAAAGTAACCAAGGTTAACTAAATATTTACCGATAAGGAGGTACAGTGATTTTCAGGATAGTAATGTTGTAGTAATATGCTTGACTTTAGTTACCGGGTAACTCTAGTTATGTACTGCTCATTCAGCGACTAAAAATACATTTACTTATCGAGGTGTGTTGGTAATGAATGCTATAATTACGACTTCAATATTTCAGAAAACGTACCTTTCGGAATGCAAAGCGCTGGGCTAATAAACAAAATGAAGACTTTTGTTAAAATAGGGATTTTAGAGAAGGAACGTAAGCCAAAACCCATCATTAACAGAGTCGCTGAGGTTGTTGACAGCACATGAACAGTATTTCGAAAAGTGGCAACTCATGCATGATGCATGCGTAACGCGCTTGATGTATATTACGTCACTCATTGTACTATGTTTAACAACAGACAAAAACAAAAATTCAAAAATACGGGTTTACTTCGGTGTAGAAACCTGTGACTTTTTCTTTTTTTTTTTTTTGAGCTGTTGTTTTTCTGTTCCATATTGTTTCGAGGTTCTTTGGTTCCTTGTTCGTTCTTTGTTAAACGTCACTGGTGAAAGATTGAGTTAAAAAGATGTTCACTCCCTAAGAATTTGTTCTCACACACGTGACGTGCGCATGCCTTCTGAATTCCTGTCCTTAGTAACAGATTTTAGAAGAGTTGAACACCTTCTGCAAATAGACTAGGAACGCGCTTTAGCAGCCATGATAAATTCTTGAAAAAGGAAACCCCAACGTTTCGTGGCTATAGATGCTATTCTCCAGTTCAAATCCAAGGACTGCCGGATCACGTGCCCGGCACATTCCCATTCCACTTTTGACTGACGATCCCTTGCTAGAGAAGCAACGAGTCAAGAAATGCAACAAATCATTACCTTCTACCAGTACCAAGCTGAAATATATACCTGGCCGTTTGTCACGGAAATGTAACTGATTTACAAACTAGAACTTATACGGAATTTATGCGATTTTCGGGTTTACCTCGGTGTAAAAACCTCACTTGTTTTGAGCTATTGTTTTTCTGTTCCATATTGTTTTGAGTTCTTTGTTGTCTTGTTGGTTCTTTGTTTTCGTCACTCATGAGTTTCACAGGTTTTTACACCGAGGATGAGCCCGATTTTCCAAGAGTAATACCACAGCCATAGACTGGCGCAATCTAAAATATTTCTGTTGAGCAATATATGCCAAATGGGCGAAGAAGCCGAGGGCTGATATCAATTCACACATACATGCACCAGATGCCATTAATATTTTGTTGGCGTTAAGAATTATTGTCAGACAAATCATTTAATAACGAATGCTATGTTGTCTCTGGGTATATATTTCTTCAACCGGTTTTTATGATGGTAGGCAAACTGCGGGGTGGAAGCACTGCTTATTATTGGGGTGTGGCCTTAATATCATTGAATATCGACAGGAATTTGGAATTTCAAAAATGTTTGGGCTTACTTAAACTTAGAGGATATTGTGCCTGAGAAATGTTAAGTGTATGCACGAATACCGCAATAAAACTCTCTAAGCCAACCCTAAGCATAACGTTATGAAGCATGAAACAAGCTCTACTTAGACTAGTTACATGATGATCACAACTCTTTGAGCATATGGGATTGTAATCGTAAAAGATTGTGCCCGTGGGTTTACATTCGGTAGAGCTTACTATTCTCAGCGGTCTCACCGTAGCGTATATAAGGAGAATCAATTATGCACTCGCACACACGTGTCCTGAACATGTCTTGTTGTTCTGCCTAAAGACTCTAATTCGCTGTGCCGAACTTCGCGCTGTGGCTTTCGCTCTACAACTCACCGTTTATCGCTACGACTGACTCGGATGCCATTTATGTCGTTCAAGCTCAAACAAGTTGTGCACCCAACGGCGCCAGAAACTGTCCGTTCCGAACCAGCTTCCAGATATAACCCGAGCAACTTGAGGCATTTTGTTTCCCCTTGTCCTGTTGTCTCGGCTTCCTTTCGTATTTTCCTTATGTCAACGCTGGCCCTTATAATTTCAGTCTTTATTTAGCTCGTATGCGTTTCCACTGGGTTTTGTCTTTTTCATCGCACTTGTATTTTGTTTACTGTTTTCCTTGTTTACTTGCTGTATTCATCTGGGCGTGAAATGCTTCCTCACGTGTTTTCACACATTTTAATCGTTGTTATATTTTTCCACTCGCTTGTTTCATTTCTTCGCTGCTTCACGTACGTTTTACTTTTTTCGTTACCTAGTTAGCGCCAGGTTACGCTAGTTTATTGGAATCATGATTGTCTGCTTGGTTTACAGCAAGGCCCCGCTTGTTTATTGGCGTCTTTATTTTCGCGGGTTTACAGAGGGTCCCGCTTGTTTATTGGCGTCTTTATTTTCAAAGGTTTACAGAGGGTCCGGCTTGTTTATTGGCGTCTTTATTTTCGCGGGTTTACAGAGGGTCCCGCTTGTTTATTGGCGCCTTTATTTTCGCGGGTTAACAGAGGGTCCCTCTTGTTTATTGGCGTCTTTGTTTTCACAGGTTAACAGAGGGCCCCGCTTGTTTATTGGCGCCTTTATTTTCGCGGGTTAAAAGAGGGTCCCGCTTGTTTATTGGCTCCTTTATTTTCGCGGGTTAACAGAGGGTCCCGCTTGTTTATTGGCGCCTTTATTTTCGCGGGTTAACGGAGGGTCCCGCTTGTTTTATTGGCGTCTTTATTTTCGCGGGTTAAAAGAGGGTCCCGCTTGTTTATTGGCTCCTTTATTTTCGCGGGTTAACAGAGGGTCCCGCTTGTTTATTGGCGCCTTTATTTTCGCGGGTTAACAGAGGGTCCCGCTTGTTTATTGGCGTCTTTATTTTACCGATCAACACCACTGGCCTGTACATTCTCTCCAGCCCAGCGGGTGATGGGACGAAAGTTAAGGAACAGCGTGCCAATGTTCCATGCCGAGCTCAACCCGCACTGGTCAGACCTAGAGAAGCTTGATGCCCGAGAAAGTGAAAGCAAGTTGAAGCAACAGTCAAACTAAGGCATAAGGCCACACCTTTGACACCACTGGAACCTGGCACCGAAGTACACGTCAAAGACCTTGAACCGACCTGGTGTGGTAGTGAAAGCAGCAGAAACTCCTCGTTCGACCTCGTTCGTATGAGGTTAAGACACCCATCAGTACCGTGAGAAGGAATCGCGTGCACCTCACACCGATTCCAGAACAGAGAGAAAACCAACCGGTACCAGCTGAAGATAAGATCACTGCCTGTACAAGATGATCAGCCCAACCTTAAAACCAGTTATAATTTGGTTTTATCAACTGGGTTGATAATGTCAATTGGCCACCGTAAAGAGATTCAATTGCTGACGTTTCGAGCGTTAGCCCTTCGTCGGAGCGATTCGCTTTATCAACCCAGTTGATAAAACCAAATTATATTGTTATACTTCCCACCGACGCAGCACCACAGTTTCTTTAGAAACTTACCCCCTCTTAAAACCAGTTAGACGATCTCTCTATCTTATCGGATAGTGTAGAGTGTTATCTACAACTGAACATGTACAACACAAACGTGGACACATTGTTACTCCTTTCGAGCAGACTGGAAACATTTTTTGCAAACACAAAATGTTTCTGAAACAAAAAACAGAAACATTTTTTTGTGTTCTCGGGCAAACAGGGAAACAATTTTGCCCTATAAACGTTTCTTCACTTGCCACGTCCATCTACATGGGTGACAGTACTCAAGCAGGTCTGCCTTCCCCATGCCCGCCCACTCGCCTGAGTTGACTGCTTACTATTATCAACTATTTGCTTGCCAAATATGGGCAGGCAGAAACTTCGATTAAAAATTTTTGCTTTTTGCTCAGTAATATGATACTTTTTATTTCTCGAAAACATATTTGAGATGTGGTTCTTTTTTTTCAAGACCGACGATAAACATATAAATGATGAAAAAGTTGAAAGAGAAAAAATTTTGTTTCATTTAAAAAGCAATTTTTCATCAAGAAGTAATTTAATTATCGAATAGTCACGGAATAGTACGTTCTTCAGTTATCGCCATCGCTATCTTTATCCTAACCTAACCCTAACCCTATTTACATACAATTATATCAACTTACCTAGGAAATGTTTCAAGCAAAAGTATTGAAGGTAAACACTGATGTACACAAACACCGATGTAAACAAAATGCCTCAGACACTAATTAAATTTATTTGCGGTTTTGGAAGGCGCCACGGAGTCTGCAGCAATATATTTGCGAAGTTCTCTTGCTTCAAACCGGAAAAAATATTGTCCAAGGGCGCGATCCATTGGACCAAAAATTCCGGTTTGAATTTCCGAAATTTCCACGTGCCGAAAGGAACGGTATTTTTCACTTGACCGAACCGGTCACGTCAAAATGGCGGTTGCTTGTTACTTAACCCTGCAGAACAACGAGGGCAGCGTAAAACCAGCGAGCTGCTTCAAAAGGAGAAGTAAACTTACCTTTATGTATAATTATTTTGAGCTCAATCGTTCGAAATATGGACAGAAGAAACGAATGAACTTCTATCCCATAAATTGGACGAATACTCGTGAAAAAGTTATCGCCGCAGACATCGAAACATGTCAAAGAAATAATTTTTAGTCGCGTGACACGAAGAAACGTACGCTACGTTGGGTAAAAGCCTCTCGCCGTCATCATTTGTGACTTCAGGGTCTTGACGAGAGCTCTATACGGAAGCTTGAGAAACGAAACTTAGGCTACGCCCACACTAAGCCGGATAAATTTGAAAACGGCGTTTTCGCCTCGAAAGCGGATAAAATGTTTTCTGTCCACGTTATACCGTTTTCAAATTGTTTCGCCATCGATTTTGAAACGTTGCCTCGCAAGAAACGCTTAATACATGCAAGAACATGCCCACATTGTCCGAGCAACGTTATTCGATTGTTTTGATGTCCGTTTTCGCCGTCCACACTAACACACCTAGCCAGCGTTTTCAAATTTATCCACCTTGGAGAGCGTTTTCAAAAAGTTCCGTTTTCGGTGACCGAAAACGCCGTTTTAGTGTGGACGGAAGGCCAATCCGGAGAAAAAAAGTTGCGTTTTCAAATTTATCCGGATCAGTGTGGACGTAGCCTGAGTGGAAATGTCAAATGTAACAGACAATTTCCGGATTTCCAATTTTCCGGAAAAATGGTCAACCTCAAGAGGTTGTCCAAAATTTTCGAAACCAACGTTTCGAAAATGACCGTCCCGAACTTCCGGAAATTTTGGTCCAATGGATCGCGCCCCAAACATCAATATTTTCACTCTCCAGAGGCCGCGATTCGTTTGGTCAGCACCAAGGAATCGAGACCTCTGGTCGCAACCACATTGTGAGCATGCGTAGAGAACTCGTTTTGTAGCTTTCAGCCAATCAGATTTGTCGGATTTGATTTTGTGCATGCGCAAAGGGACAGGAAGTCCGTTAATCGCGGACTTCCGGTGTAGGATCTTCCAAGCAGCTCGCGATTCTTGGTGCTGACCAAAAGGATCGCGGCCTCTGGGGACGAGAATGGTAGTGTTAAGTATAGCAGCGCAATCTTATCTTCTGCGCATGTGCAATCATTGGGAGCAAATCGCAAGACTAATTAACTAATTGATATTAATTAATTAATTAAACAAACATTAAAGTTTACACATTAGCGCCTTAGTGGTTAGAAGACACCCCACAACACATCATCCCAATAGTGCACTCTGCACTAATGAGCTCACAGGCAGTAACAGCTACACGTTTGCTTACAAATAGGCCTAAAAGACTGTTAAAACCATCTAGGATTGATTTGACATTTTTCTATAGACTTGGCAGTTTGCCCTGTCAATTTCAAGATGTTTTGTTACTAAAAAGGGGAGATGTTGTGTTAGCTTACACGAAGCGTTAGCTTGCACTAAATGGATAGCTTACATGAAGTAATAAAGGAGAGCAAACAAGTGTTGTGCTTGCTTGACGAGTAATTCAATACTCACTAGCATTGCCCCCACTTTTTATTGATCATGGTCTGTGTCTTTTCACTGGTGTACTTTTACAGAATTTTTTTGAAATATCGGCTTATGTTGTCGTGAACAACCCTGTTTTGGCTAATTTGTTATCTTCTTTTTCTTTTCTTTGACTGTGATTGACTGGATGATTGAATGGGTGAAGGTTTTATTTTCTAGTTATTGTTTAGTTTAAAATATTGTTTTTTTTTGGAAATGTTAAAAAGCTTATTCATCTCGTTCGGGGTTGAATATACAATTGGACTGGATGAAAGGGTTAATATTCGATAACTGAAGATTCCTGGTCTTTTACACTCTTTTTAAATCCAAGACAGTAAACTATTATGTACAATATTTGATGCGAATACCCATCGTCTACTAGATTTCTCAGACACATTCTCTTTCGTCTTGTACCTCCTTTGTTAGTTTCTAACCCATCTATGTATTGTCAGTAGTGAAATAAGGGGTTTACCTCGGTGTAAGAACCTGTGACATTTCTCTTTGCTTGTAGCTATTGCTTTTCTGTTTTATATCGTTTTGAGTTCTATGTTCCCTTTTTCATAGGTTCTTACATTGAGGATGAGCCGAAATAAGTATTGAATGAAGTGATTCCCTAATTTTGCACTGCGCATCCTGCGAAGAATCGCTGCTTGAGGATTGTTTATCGCTCGAAATGGATGCCGAGGAAGGCATTTCTTCGCTGCTGTGAGACGCAATTGAGCCCATGAAAACAACAGGAAACATGTACAAACAGCACGCTGGAACCACCAACTACGTCATCACCGCTTAATTCGTTCCCATTCTCCGGAACCCCCCATTTACGTACTTCAAGCGGCAAAAAACCGGATTTTCTATTCCTTTCCACCAAATTTCTCTTGTCATTTTGGAATAAGGGTACATATACAATATACTGCAAAACTACAAAACGTCATAGGCACTTTAAAGTGCCTATGAAGTAAAAAAAAATTTTGATCAATTCGCTTGTTTATGTCTTAATTAGCTCAAATTTGCGGGTTTGAGCCATCAAAAGCGCATTCTTTGATGTTTTTTTGGAACCTCAAAGTTTGGATTTCGCAAGCTGAAATGGGTCCTTTTCGCACTCGGCCAAACGCTCAGATTATACAGGAAGTGACGCAGTTGGTGGTTCTGAATACGATAGCGCTATGGCGGATAAGAGACCGAAGAAGGAAGGGATGAATTATTGTGCTGCTGGTGGCCCCAATACAGTCAACTGCGCCAGCAGAACTGGCACACCAGAGCTTTCGATGTATTACTCCTCAAAGGAGAAAAGTGTGGGGCAAAACTGGACTCGATTCGCGCGCATTAACCGAGAAGATTTCGTGGCAAACAATTCGGCACATTTTGACAATAGCTGCTTCGAGCAGGTTTCCGCTGTGATGGTTCTGAAGAAGCCGTGGAATTGGAAAACGTCTTATTAAGGGTTCAGTTCCATCCAAAAAATTCGGATGTACCGAAGACATCCCCTATAACTGAACAGTCTGAACGAAAGCGGCGAAGAGTAAGTGAAGTTTGTATTAATTAACATCCTGTGCTATGTGAATTATACGTGCCGGTGTGAAGTTAGTCACAAAAGTTGATTTCTTTTCAGAAAACAATCGAGATTAATTTTGTCATCGAAAAAGATATGGCGCGTGTTTGTTTCAAATGGAAACATATCCTGAAATAGTGGCATGCACAACACGCAACACAGTCAACAGATTTGCGCGTAGTAAATATAAAATTAATCTACAATTGAATCATGTGGTGCCAACAAGAAAATACAATGAACAGATTAGGAGGTCAAAACCTAAACAACGAGCTCAGAATACTAAACGCTCTATAAAATTAATGCAAGAAACCCACCCTCTACGACACAGAATGGCTTTCTCGAAGTAGAGCTACAGCAGTTTCCAGAGAAGCCGGACTAAGACAAATATCCGTGATAATAAACCACATCTTACAACAGTATCAATTTATTCATAGCCGGGCCCGGCGTCACAAGCAACTAATGCAAGCTATCAACATCTTCACGGAAAGTTGTACCCTGCCCTTCGATAGCGAAGTTATGAGAACTTAAACATTTCTTGCAAATATAAATGAGCCAAAACAAACCGAGCGTGCGAAACATATTGAACATTACAGAGGTGTCAAACCACTAATGTAAAATCGTTCAGACGTCTGACCTCTATTCATCTGCATGGCGGCTACGATGTTGTGGCTTCTGTTTTAAGAAAAAAAGCCTCCAAATAATACAGTATATAGTGCCCTTTAGAAACTAATGTGAAGCAAAATAGGTCGGAAGACTGAACGAGCGATCGGCTCGTCCGCATAACGCGCATAAGGCCGTTGGATATGTCCAACTATCTGAATTTCCAGCGAAGCATCGCTTCTTGAGGATTGTTCATCGCTCGAAATGGATGTCGAGGAAGGCATTTCATCGCTATTGTCAGACATAGTTGAAATTTAGCCCATGAAAATACAAGCTATAGTCCTCTCACAAGGAGAAGTTCACTCAAAAGCAACAGGAAACTATTTGTAAACAACACGCTGCAACCACTAACTACGTCATCATCGCTTAATTCGTTCCCAGTCCCCGGAACCCCCTATTTACGTACTTCAAGCAGCAAAAAAAAAAAAACGGATTTTCTTTCCTTTCCACCAAATTTCTTTTGTCATTTTGGAATAAGGGCACAACATACTGCAAAAATGTGCAAAAAAAAATTTTACTTCATAGGCACTTCAAAAACGGCTGATGTGATTGAACTCCCTTTGTTTGATTTCAGCGAAGCAAATCATGTGTCCCCAGAGTCACGGGACACATGATGAAGGAAGTCTGGGGATGAGAATGAGTTGAACATGGCGGACGAACCGGATACTGGATGTCCTAAGAAATTGCTGTCTCAAAGGATAGAGAAAGCAAATGAGCTCTTAAACAGATGTGAAACTTTGGAGAAAACAATAGAAGGATTGCAGAAGCTTAGGAGGAAGATAGCCGCAGAGTTGAAATTCCTTACATCCGTGAGTGTTAAATTGTGGCTGAAGTTAGTTTGTTGCATGCCGACATAATTATAGAGCTTACTAAACACTTACGTTTTCACTGCTGAAGAAAGCGCCTTAAACTTAGCAAACTTGTCAAGTTTGAAAGTTATATGTTCGTAAATTAAAGTCGCGTAATGCTACAGACGTTTTTATGATTGCCCTCACCATACCAACAGCTATTGCCGGTTTGCAGCCAATCCCTAGAAATTTAAGGTGGTTTTGAAACCTATTTTGCATTTGCCTTTTATTTCCAAACCATTAAACTATAGGTCCTCAAAATTGGCATGACATCAGTTTAAAGGACAAACTTTCGAATTTTGATAGATGCGCTGACGTGTGCGCTGTTGCCATGGTGCCATGGTAACGTGACTGGATGTAAACATCAATTTAAAATCGGGTTTTGTATATTTGTGGAAAATTCAGTCATTAGATTTTCTCTATCATTTGCCTGAAACAAACTTATCACAATACCCACAAGTGGACACTATTCTAATGTAATTTTAACAGACCGATTTTTAGCTATTCGTCCTTGAAAGATAACTCCATTATTTACAATTTCCTCTGTCCAAAATGTTTGCGACAGCTTTCTTTCTTGTTTTTTGAAGTATTTTCCGACCAAAGTTGGTAAAATTCTAACAAGCGGTTTTCGAGAAATACGCGTAATTCGGAAAGACTGGACCTAACTGGGTTCTTACGGTACTCACGATAACACTAAAAACCTGCCAAATTTGACTTTTTCTGACATGCCATTCTACCAAGACCTAAGTTTACAACATACTATCATTTTAAGAAAAAATGCCTCATATAAAATCGTCTTGGAACACTCTCTTGTGAACAATCGCCTTGGAACACTCAATCACTCTTTTGGCTCCATATTTGTTGTTTTGTTATCCTTGTGCGCATGCTGCCTTTCGTCAGCACCAACGACTGCAGAGCGCGGGCGAAAACTGTGTTCAGCCACCTTAAATGACTACATGTATAAACGTGGTGGCCATGTTGGATGACCAAACAAATGAGGCTAACTAGAAGTATTTTGTTTATGTCATCCAACGTGTCGTCAATTTAGTGACTTGACAGAGCCTTATCTTCTAAGTTTTGAGAATACCACTTTAAAACTTGGCAAATATGATGAATGGGCAAAGCGTACTCTTTCCAGGAAGTTGATGGATTTCTGGCAACTGCAAACTGTAGCTCATGTCAAAATTTGTATTCTGTCTGCCATCTTGTTTTCTTCCTCATGGCCAAGGAATTTATTTGTCAGTACGAGCAATATCATGGGAAAGATGACCAGTTTTAATGTGGAATGTGAAAAAGTCATTCACTGGTAGAAAGGTTATGGCAAAAATACGCGAAGAAGAGCAAGCGATCATAGCAAGCTTTCTGAAGCTGTATCATGTTCAAAATTCTGTTTTTTGTCATCAAATGTGAAGGTAAGCAAGTAGCCTGCGTAGCAAGCGTTCCCAAGCGAGTGAAGAGCTGTTATGATCTGTTATCGTATAATCTGGAGGCGCGAAAATTGGGGCAAGGGGACAAGGGAACGCTTGCCGTCGAACCCCACGATTTTGAAAAACGCCCACTGATTTTTCACGGTTGAGTTCATTCATAGGTTGACAGCTTGTCAAGAATTAACCAATCACATTTTGCCAGATGTGAAATTTTAGTTCCTTTACTTGTCACGCGAGTCAACTTGTCAAACCGGCAAAACTGTTGTGGTGTTTGTGGAGTTTGTCGGTGTAATTTCAAAGTAAAATTTGGAACTGAATCTCAACCAGGGAAGCCCGGTTATTTTTCCTCTATCCTCTGAAAATATTTCCAAGCCATGGATATGAAATTATGCATACGGAGAAAACCTTGCTGCTACTTGGAGAGCGGTTGGAGTCGAAGTTGTGGAAAACAACAAGCTATTTTCAGAGCGTGTTTGCAATCCTTACAATCACAAAATTAGACATTTGCGGACTCTGTATGAACACATACAGGGTTCGATAGGTAGCGAGGCTGCTGCTTGCAAAATCCCACCAAAGTAGAGCATTAACGTTCCAAGCCGCTGCTCGGGAAGGCACCGAGTAGCCATAAATTCTCCCATCTCACAAAGCGCTTCTCGGAGGTCTTTATAATTCAAGTCACAGAACAGCCACAGTAGGCACAGAAAGATTCTGTTAATTCGAAGTTGAGCATGGACGATTTACCAACTGATGGGACACTTCAAGTTAAAGAAGTGATCTTTTATTCTATTCTTTGCAATGGAGAAATGACAATGATACTAGAAAAGTCTGTTCCTCTTCGCATTTTCCTTCGCACTCCGCACATCAAAACAAACGACTCAAAAATTTAACTCTTTCCGAATCCTGTTGGTAATACCATGACACATTGCACTTTCTTGTTCTGGCTTCAACGTCCTGTTGCGCTCAGCTTCGCTCAGGCACACCATGGCGATTCAAAAGTCTTCCACGAAATTCTTTTGCCATTAATTTTGATCAGTTCTGAAATCTCAGGTCACGCTTGAGTTATTTGCGCGAAAATGTTGATAACTTCTTGTCAAACTTGTCAATCAAAGTACCACACCGCACCAATCAGAGGCCTTCGTTCGTGGGCGGACAAAGTTTTTCAGAATCAAGGGGTTTGCGGGCAAGCATTCCCTTTATTCCCCTCCCCCTTCTTTTCCTTTTTTGCCCTCGCCCCAATTTTCGCGCTACCAGAAATTGCTCTTTGCTCTTCGCTTTGGCGGGAAAACTAATTGCCACGCAGGCTAGTAAACAAGTGCAATTAGTTCTTAGTAAATATTTTGATGCAGTTTTAAAACCATGTCTCCTTATCGTTATGTTCTCATTGTCGTTTCCATAGCCCTTAAATTCTTTTCTCTTAGCTGGCAGGGTCTTGGCATGAGAAATGAAGGGCTCTGTGGGCATACAATTTTATTGGCTGTTGAGAACAAAGAAATCGTAAACAGAAGTCGAAATGTTCGCCAGCCACCTCATTACAACACACAGCATGTAGAAACATCAATACTATATACATGAAGTCCGGAAGTTCGAGAATCTCGGACTGGAAGTCCTATGTCTCCAGAGCCCTTTGTTTCTCGTGCCAAGGCCCTGCCGGCTAAGAGAAAGGAAAAGGGCTATGGGGACGAGAATGGTTATGTTCTATGCAAAAATTTTTTAAAAGTTTTATCGGGCTGTAGCATGCGCCTCATGAATAATGCACATAGCCTCAGCATGGCAATATAAAGGGGTCAACAGTGAAGGGGTTAAGTGTTGCAAAAAATAAGCGTCGCAAACATAAGATGGCGTGCATTTAATTAGAAAATAGCTCTCACAAATTTCAGAAGTTCCTTATCAAAAAGATAATCTGAACGGCTTCTGGGAATGTTTTCGTTGTTACTGTTTACATAATAAGCTCGTTTTGCTTTTGTTGGTGTTTCTGAATAATTTCATTTTATTGTAATTCAAGAAATGTTTAACACATTATCAAGAAAATAACCAAACTTGTAAAGCTGTTAAAATCACATGCAAAATTAAAGTGAGTTTGGATGCAACATTTTCGCAAAATCATGAAATTAAAGTGTCACGAAATATGCAACCACCGAAACCGCGAAGTGAATGTGTTGCAGAAATTTCATGTAATAAGGTACTACACCCAAAGAATGAGAAATTTTTCAAAACAAGCCGATTCACAAATCATGCCTGATTCAACTATTCGTTCACAGGTCGCGTTTACTGTAAGTCAAAAATTGCATTGATGTTCATTTGAAAAGTTCTTAAACTTTAGAATCACGTATCATGAAAAAATAAAATGAAAATAAAATAAATAGTTCCAATCATGTTTTGCATAAAAAGAATAGGGGAAATTCTATTTCCTCATGCGGAATAGCTATTTGCCACTTTTCTACATGAGGAAATTGATAATGGCAGTATATCAATATGAATGAGTAGTAACACATAGCCTAACACTGATAACAATTCAATATACACTCAAAGCTCCGAACAGGAACTACTCATGTGTGATTGACACAAATCCAGGGAGGGGTGCGGGTTGTACTGACGGGGGGGGGGGGGGGGTGTTGGTACTTTGGATAGGCTTTGATCTTTTTTGTGTAGCTGGACATTTACGCAGGACAACTTTGGTTATAAGGGACACCTTACTGAGTACAACAAAAACATTCCTTTGTGACCACATTATGAGAGTACCTTCCCCTTTCCAGTCCCCCATTCTCGGACTTCTGGGATTTGGGGTTCTTATCACCGTCAACAAATCACTATTTTGCTCAAGTTTGTCCAAAAATTGCTAATTGTTTTACAGTTCAGTAAATCACTCTTAAAATGTATATTATGCCAAATTAGTAGAAACTCAGCTGTGTTATTGGAAATTTGTGAATCTATGATTGTGTGCACATTGCTTTTTGAAGACAAGATTTTTCTTAACTTTGGTTTAATAGACTTAATAGTACATAAAATGGTAGCTTTTGGGATGAAACCGTTATAGTTTTTACTAAAACAATTAGACTACTCGGGGCTGAAAATAATTTATGTAGGGTCTTCGGTCACAATGACTGGCTAAGTGAATTTTAGCTCAGTTACACCTCGTTTCTGGCCGGACAAATAAAAATTGTACTCTGCAATTTTCCCCTAGTAGTCTAAACAACAACTCGGACTCCCTATTTTTTCTGATGGAATGAATGAATGAATTCTTAGAATTGTTACTTTGTAATATTCGAAACATGTGGTCAGGTGTTGACATCAACAATTTTTCACTTCGAAAGACTAAAATTTACTATTAAAGGTGGACAAATGAGATGAACTTGTAATAAAGTGAAGAAAACAAACCAGATGAAAAGCGATAAGGTATTTTCAAATTTCAACCCATGAAGCGTGCCAAGAATTAATTTTATTACAGCCCGCTTTGATTCAGCCATATATATTGCAGTTCCCATGACATGTGCAGCTACAATTTTTTCTGTAACCTTTCTGTTCTTTTTTAATTCAAACTTTTTTCATTAGTTTTTCTCTGTAGCGATCACAAGAATACTGTCACATTTCACGTTCATTTTTGCATTCGGTAATAAAACTTCAGCTAGTGTTTCCAGACATATCAACACCGCATAACAATGAAAACGACGCAGCAAATGAAACACAACTGAACTTGAAAAGAAGCAAACGTTTTAATTACACCTGTTACGTTTTTTCTGAGCTTTGAACTAATGTGTGTGGTATAAAAAATGAAGAACTTTTTAACTTGAGTCTTGCGGTTAGCGAACCCTTTTTCCCCACAAATCTATTTTCTTTTCAGTTTAATAATACAGCTAGCAAGGTGCATTCAGATAGTAAACAACAACACAGTCAATATGATCGAATGTGACTGGTCACCAAGTTTGACTGGGCAAAACCCCAATCAGGCTGGAAATTGTATTTTGACCAGCCGTTATTTTCAGCCTTGCTACTCGCCCTTGTTTTCTATGAATAAGGATAGCCAACGCAGCTCTGCCTCATTGACTGTTCACTCATGGAAAACTTGGGCTTGTAGTCTACATTAATATTGTTTGCACTTTACTGTTTGTTTTGCAGTTAGCAAGTTCTGAACTGACTTTGAAAACCTCTCACATTAAGAGCACAAACCTTTCATTTCTTGAGGCTGTGTTATTGACTGTGCAAGATGAGAGTGATGTTATTGCTTTATTCAAACCAGTATATTTTATGGGCCACAACTCAAAACAGTTAAGTTGTATTGTGGATATTGTTGCTAGCAATGGCTGCTGTTGGATTAAGGTCACTGCAAGAAATGCATCTGCACTGCACAGGATATGGCAAGGTAAAAATGCACTTAGATGGTGATTAGGTAACAGATTTAGCCAAGCATAAGAGCGGAGCTCTATATACATGTAAATTAATGCTCTCATCTCATTAGAAATATTCCATAGCCAAAATAAATCACGAACTCCAATTGCAGGAATTTGTTTGAGGTTGAGCTTACAAAATTACAAAATCCTGTCATAACACACACTAGAAAAATATGTACTTGAGCCTGACGATTCAATGAAAAACCATTACCTGTTTGAGCGTTCATCTTCAAAAAAATAAATGTATGCACATGACCTTGATGAGCTCCAAACGTGAGCCTGCAATATGGTCATGCAATACTGCATGGTCAGTCGATACCTTGTTTTGACAGCTGCCAATACCATAACATGAATGTCCAACACAAAAGATGAAAGCCTATGTCAACTTTTAATTAATGTTAACCACATAGACCTACAGTATTTCTAGAGTATGGCCACCATGTCGCATATGTGTGAATGTAGGTAGGTACATGTACGTACACCTGTACTGTAGGGTGTACATGCCCACGAACCATGCCACTAGTTATGGGGCTCCGCTCTGAGGCCCTTGAGCTGCATGAGCTCCACCATAAAAATAATTAAGAAATGTGTAAGTAGCAAACGGATTGCTCCTTTTGGTTTGAGGTAATTAAGGTGCTGCTACGATGAAAAAATATGTTGTTCTCATTTTCTCTTGATTCTGATTTCATATTTGGCAAGGATACATCATGCCAGTTATTGTGCCTCAATGTTCAAAAATTAATACTGTAAGTCTGTTTTTTGAATGAATACTTCTCTTTTAAACTGTCTGCCATTGCCAGATTGTTTCTTTTAGAAGGAAATTAATGTTCTGCCTACACAACTAGCTGGGTGCACACAGTAAAAAAAAATTAAACTGGTGAGTACAAGTAGATGACGTCATTTTTGACTAAAGCAGAACCTGGTATTGGTGGACAGTTTAAACAAGAAATCGTCGTTTAAAAACTGACTTTTTAAAATTCCGTTGCAATAATTGGCTTGGTGCATTCTTGCCAAATATAAAATTGGAATCGAGAGAGAGCAAGAACAACATTTTTTCATCGTAGTAGCACTTTAAAGAGCTGCGAAAAAGTATGTGGCATACATGTAACAGGAAAATATACTCATTATTTTTGATGATCTCCTTTATCAGGAAGCATTGTGAAATCGCCATGGTCATGTTCAACTTTTGACCTTTCTTCGCATCCTAGCAGCAATTAAATCCCATACTTTTTTCCTTAATTTATAACTTGTATTTTGGAACTGTATGAACCCCTTTATTTGTCGTTGTTTGGCTTTTCTTAACACTTTAATGTTTATTTCGCTCCCAGCTGTGGTCATTTTAGTTTGTTGTGAATGATGCCATTTTTCCTGGATTATTCGTATTATTCTGCTCCATTGATAAGAATGTTTGGAGTGCATTCCACCTGCATATTTCGGAATTTGAATATCAACTCAACTGATTGGATATTTAGGGTTGTTCCATTGTTTTTCTTATTCATGACTAAAATCAATTTAATCAAGTGCACCTTGCATGTGTTTGATGCTTGGGAATCTTACTACTAGTTATTTAGTGAATGCTTCATTCTTGTTAATACATGTACATGTACGTGTATATATGAAGACCTGTGTGTTTTTTGAGTGAACAATTATTTCTTACAGGCCAAGGTGACTTTGGTGATAAAGACATAGTTCATCAGGCAAAGGTGCATATACCTGCAAGTATAAAAATGTTCTTTATTATCACTTTTACTACAGTGTATGTAGGCAAGGAGGTGTTTTTTAAAAGATTGTAGCCTGCGAGCAGCCTCCGGCTAGACAGGGGAGGGTCGGGGGCGGTTGGGCATTGGAGCCTGCTGACAAAGGTCTGATTGATATCTCCATTTTACCAACACGCTTCGATCAAAATTTGCATATCGCTAAAAATTGTGTAAACATGGTATCTTCTGGCTGTTTATTAGCGGTTTACAGATTTAAAAAGAACATTTATGAGCCTTTCGCTGAGGAATTTCGTAGATTTCTCGCTTTGTATTTCCATGGTGAAACTCTTGTCTTAATTTTGCTTCACTGAATGTATAATTCCAGCCAGTGAACCAAACGAAGCACCTGTGATATTTATCGATTTGTGGTCTTGTCTGGAGATGCACTAAATCTAGTAAACTATCAACTGTTAGCTGGCTCATGCAGCGACTTGTAAGGATGGAAACTGAATGCGAAAGACAAACAGCTTGTACAGATGACATACAACTCAGGTTGGAAGGAAGGTTATTCTTTTAGAATTCTGAGAATTACAGGTTAATAGCTTTTTACAAAATAGGCAATGGAGATTAATTTGCAAAGAGCTGGGTAAACCCAGAGTGAAGTGTATATTTTCGTGCGAATCTTTTACATTCCAATGCATCCCCGCATAGTTAATGACATGTTGTGAAAGATTATTGACAGCTTAAATTACAAGGGTGCGGAATGGCGGCTTGAACCCTTTGTCAACAGGCTCCACCGTCCCCTACTCACCCCGACCCACCCCCGGAGCCTGTTCGCAGGCTAAAAAATTGTAGTTTGCACAATTTATGAATATTATTTGCAATTTAAAAATACTAGGCTGAAGATTGTATTCACCAAGTTTGAACGATGTAGCTGGGATAGAAGATGCTCAGTTAAGTTTTTTTAATTTTCCATACATTTGTCTGTAATTTTTTTTCCAGCAAACCACGTCACATCACAGGCAGCCCAAGCTCACGTTGTGATGAGGATCATATTGCATAAAAGCTGTCATGGCAAAAATATAAGTGTTTGTATGGGAATATTTTACAACACCTTTTAGCAAACCGAAATACTGCAAATCTTAAATAAAATTGCCTTACCTTACTTTCACTGTGCTTTTATTCTTGTCTGAACTCTTATTTTGCCGATTCTTGGCCATTTAGGCGAGTTATCACTTTCTAGGTTCCCCACTACAAAGAAAAGAACAAGGCCGCACACACCAGTTCGGAACACCCGACGAGCCAAGCGAAAAATCCCAGCTTAAAATGGTCAAACGGCCTCAAATCCATCGCGAATTCCAAGAAGAGATGTTCTAGCTTCATTTTAACTCAACAACAACTCAGTCCAGGCTCTGTCATCGATGCCAAGCGGCCGTTTGCTTTCAAAAGTCCAAGGTAAAAAGATCTCCATTGTGCCTGTACACGCTCGTCACGACACACGACCGTTAAAAACTCCTTGGTAACCCTGCCTCATTAACAAACTATACCTCACCGGAGTACCACACCGTCAATTGCTCTCAACAATTTTTTTGTTACTGCCCTGGTCCCCTCAGGACGAAAACAAGCAAAATAAGCGTTCGTTCAGACAAGAATAAAAACACAGTGAAAGTCAGGTAAGGCAATTTTATTTAAGATTTGCAGTATTAATTTTCGGTTTGCTGAAAGGTGTTGTAAAATATTCCCATACAAACTCTTATATTTTTGCCATGACAACTTTTATGCAATATGATCCTGATCACAACGTGAGCTTGGGCTGCCTGTGGTCACATATACAGACAAATGTATGGAAAAATAAAGGCCATTCAATTGTTTTTGCATTGTATCAATCAGGAATTACAAGAAGCTAGTAAACAACACCCTGTGAACTTTTCACCTCCACTTGTTGTGCTTTCTTGTTTAAATGGCATAACAGAATCACTGGCAAGTAAGTAGAAACATTTTAATGTGTAGCTAATTACTGTGGGATGCTGGATCACCAGGTGCAATAAATTATTCATTTCCAAATAACTAACTTAGGGTGCATGCAAGGGTGTGGGTGCTAAATAAGGTAGATAGTGTACCATTTTTGTGTAACATTCTGGTAGAAAATTCCTTAGATAAAGGATTCTACACAACTAGTCCTTGGAAATCTGACTCAACTGAGACATAAATCAAAATGTATGTATACAGCTTATACTTATTTTTGTTTAATGGAAATGGAAGTGCCCCCCTCTGTTGACTATAATGTTTAAATTAAACACATTGAATACTTAGCCTTATAAATTTGCATACTTGATCTAGTTGGCATACTTATATTTTGTGCTTGTGAAGATAATTATAGTAAAACGAATTACACTCTTTTTGTTGAAGAGGCTTTAGGAAGTACTGGAATCTGTGTCAAGGGCAAACTTCTATCAGACCCTGGAAGCAAAGCTTTAATTCATGTAGATGACAAAGTCACAGATGTCAGACCTCTTGCTTGTGCCCAAGAATGGTAATGTCAACCAATGGTATACTTATTTTTTACAATAGAATTCTACTGTTCAACATTTTTGGTATAACTATATTAATTAGTTTTGAAAGCTCTGAATCAAAATGTCTGACTGTAAGCCAGATAAGATAAAAGCAGTCATGCAACAAGATTATGTTAATTGCAGAGGAGTGCTGTTCGTACAGTGTATTGATTCAAATGCATTTTACTGAAGTTGAAATATTGCATGGTATCATCAGTTGCCTTGCCATTGGTTTAGCATTCAGTGGGAACTCCAGTGGAAGTACATGTAAGGGAAATTCTCACGTAGTACCTGGGGAGTTCAGCCAAGCATACATATAAAGCTAGACAAGTATAATTATTTATTATACTTGAAAATTTCATAACCTTATTTGTTATGCTGTTTATTCATTCAATGTAATTTTTTTGGCAAAATAACGTGGTTGTTGGTGGTAGGTATGCACAAGTTTGTTAACCCAATAACTGTGTTTGTTTTACTTAATTGCCAGCCTTTGTGTTACCAAAGTGTGTATCTGTTTAGTTATCTTTGACAGACAAAGTCTATCACTCAGGTGATAATAACATAACAAATCCTCCCATTGGTTCCCAGAGAATCCATTGTTTAGTTCCATTTTACAGCCATGCCTCCCTCATGCAGGGCAGAAAATAATGGCCGGTCAACAGGCAATGTCTGGCCTGATTGGGGTTTTGACCGGTAGATCTTTCGCATTGCCGGCCATGTTGACCAGTGACGATCATATTGGGGAAATAAACTTTTGTGTTATTGTTTACTATCAGAATGCACCTCACTCGTTGTATTGTTAAACTGAAAAGAAAATAGATTCTCAGGGAAATTATTTAAGACTTAGTGTTTGCTAACTGCAAGACGCAAGTTAGGAAGCTGTTCATTTTTTATCAAATTAGTTTCCAAGCTCAGAAAAAAGTAACAGGCATAATTAAAACTTCTGCTTTTTTTC
Source organism: Blastomussa wellsi (assembly GCA_947652115.1). Taxonomy (NCBI): domain Eukaryota; kingdom Metazoa; phylum Cnidaria; class Anthozoa; order Scleractinia; family Plerogyridae; genus Blastomussa; species Blastomussa wellsi. The sequence goes on along the minus strand of OX393564.1, from coordinate 14,003,840 downwards.
AAGTTTATTTGTGTTTCATTTGCTGTGTCATTTTCATTGTTGTGCGGCAGCATGTCTGGAAACTAGAGCTGAAGTTTTATTACCGAATGCAAAAATGAATGTGAAAGGTGACAGTATTCTTGTGATTGCTACAGAGAAAAACTAAGAAAAACATTTGAGTTAAAAAAAGAATAGAAAGGTTATGGTAAAGAGTAAATATTTCACTAAAAATTGCAGCTGCACATGTCATGAGAATTGCAATATTGGCTGAATTGATACGGCAGGATTTCACAGCTTGAAATTTGAAAATACTTTGCTTTTCATCCAGTTTGCTTGCTTCAGTTTGTGTGAAAGTTTATCGAAAATCAAACAAAGTTTATTTGTCCACCTTTAATAGTAAATTTAGGTTTTAGTAAGAGACCTAACTTTAGACTGCTAGGGAAAATTGCAGAATACAAATTTTATTTGTCCAGGCAGAAATGAGGTGTGACCAAGCTAAATCTTACTTGGCCGGTCATTGTGACTGAAGACTCTATGGAAGTTATTTTCAGCCCTGTCATGGAAGGGATTTTTCGAAGACCCACCCCGCCCCCATCCACCCATTGTGGGAGGCGAAGTGGCCTAATGGTTAGCCCGCTGGACTCCGGATTGGACGGTCTGGGTTTGAGCCTCGGGTGAGGCACTGTGAATTGTGTTCTTCGGCAAGACACTTTACTCTCACTGTGCCTCTCTTCACCCAGGTGTATAAATGGGTACCGGCATATTTATTGCTGGGGGGTAACTCTGCGATGGACTAGCATCCCATCCACGCTTCATGCTACAGAAACCGGGATAAGCTCCGGCCTGATGGGCCACTAGGCCCGAATGCAGACTTTACCCCCACTCTCACCTATCTGGAAATTTCAATTAAGTCTTGTACAAAATTTCTTTATATTAATTTTTTTGATTTTGGAGAACACCCCTCCCCACTTCCAGGAATTAATTCAAATCCCTTCTGTTGGGAGTATGGAGATTTTCTGGAACAGTACATTTTGAAGTTGCGTGCTATAAAGAACCTCCAGGCAAGTCTGATGACAACGTTACAAGGAAAATTTATTTGTGGTGCAAACATTAAAATTTGCTGCAAAAACGTCCTTGGTTATGTGAATTCAAATAACTGCCTGGCTGCATATAAATGTTTTGGACCTCCATAATATTATTTAGATTCAGTGTTTATTTCAAACTGATGTGAATTCAGGGCCTGATGATTAATTGAGAAAATACATTTTTAATAACTTCTGTTTGAAGTGTCAGAAATCAAGAGTGAAGGTCAATTTATTATGTAGATGCAGTTCAGCTTAAACATGTAGTTTAGTTATAATATTTTTTGTTTCAGCAAATGTATTAATCTTGATATCACTACACTGGTTGCTTATGTATCTGCTTTGACCAATGGTGGCTGTGGATTTGTATTCAAGGTAATTAATACCAACAGGCTCTTGTGGCCATCCTCAAAACAGCAAAACTTTACTACAGTAACTGTGATAACACAAGAAAAAAATTGTGCAGTGTAATCAACACTGTAACTAAGTCGACTCGCAGAATTATACATTTAATGTCTGCTGCCAAAGAAAATAGTTAGTTTCTTCCCAAGGGTGTAACTGTTTCCTAGCAAGCAGAGCAGACATTGAGTGCTTTGTTGTACATCCAGAGGACAGACAAAGTGAATAAAAAAAGTTAGCATCAACAACAGCATAACTCTTCTGGACACTGCAAATATAGTGAAGAACGCTAGCGAAGAACTGGTGACAAACAGAAGTAAGCTTAAAAAACACCATGCCACAATCATGTCACTGGCCTCAACCACATTCTGATCACATACTTTGTTGCCATTGATCACATCCCACCAGGGATACATTTACTGAAAATGTATCCTTGAGGGATACAGTGAAATTTATGCAATGTCACGTGACTTCTAATCAACCAATGAAAATCCCACTTAGAGCAAGGGGACCCACTGGTGTACAACAATTTACCGTAAATAACACTTAGACCCCTATTAACTACGAAATGGTTACTATAGATGACTGAGGGCGCTTACCATTAGCCAGAACTGGCCAGCTAGACTGGTCCAATCACAGAGATAATGCAGTTATTGATCAGAACCTCAGTATTAAAAATTCAACACATCTGTTCTACAGATTATTTTTGCATCAGGATGCACTCTATCGAATTGAATTTGGTTTCATCTGAGAAAGACGTAAGCTGTGTGAGTGTTTTCAGCATTTCTGTGTTCTTGTCACATGACTTTCCAAATATGGTCACAACTGTCAAAAGTGATAGCAGCTTCTAATAGAACACACATGGCAAAAAAGTAATCCCAGGATTGAAAGGGAACCAAAGATATTATGTTTCGAAGTCATCCATACTGACCATTAATTTTGTAGTTAGGGTTCTCCCCCTTAACGGGTATGCTAAATTGTTTTGTATGTGTACCTTTGGTGGCAATTTAAGGTTACACAATACCTTCAGAGGGTACAATGTACTTTTGGTGAATATTTTTTTTACACTAAAAAGGAGATTGCTGTAAAGTCTAATATTTCCCAAAAAATAAAATAAAATCTTGAAATCTGCACAAATTATCTAGAAAAAAAGTTTTTTTAAAAAAAAAAAAAGTAAAAGTTAACATAACAGTTGGGTGCCATAATCCTCATAGTGTGTTGGTTTGTCTTCTGATTGGGTTGTGGCACATTCTTTTGACAGATATCTCAGTGAAAACGAGACAAGTTTACAAATTGCATTTTCGAACTAAAGGCATGCAACATTTTTGCTTTAGTGTTGCATTTAACAACATTTTAGCTCGGGCATGCACACAAATCAAACTTTTGACATAGTTTTTGGACAAGAAAGTGACCCACATCTTAGGCTTTACATTTTTCTTTCTTTTTTTGCTTTTCCTTTCTTATCTTTTTGATGCATTGGTTGGCCCTTTACTGGGCTTTTCATTCAAGAATTGCCAAGAAAGCATCAGCGAGGTTAACATGGAGTAGCCACGGGTAAATGAGGGAAATTTTCCTCCAAATTCCACTTCTGATGACGTTAGAAGTGGAACAAAGGCCAACATTGGTCATGGGCAGTTACGGGCAGCGCAGGTGTCACTGGGTTAAGATAAAAGTCAAAAATCCAGTGAAGGTATTGTGTAACCTTAAGTCATCTGCACACATTTACAGTACAATCATGTACAACTGTTGTTTGCAATGCTGTGTTTGACTTTGAAACTATTTGAAGGAAGCCATTTTGACTAAACAAGCAGAACAGGAGCGACTGAATCCAGTGCTTCCCAAGCTGAAAGCAATTTTTGAAGGTTTGTCTAGCAGCGTCAAAAGGATCTCACAAATTTAAATATTAATTATCTTGATGATGATGCCATTTGACCACCTGTATTCTTCTAAATTAGAAAAATACATAAAAACACCAGTGTTAGGTTGCAACCATGTAGTGTCCATTTTCTGCAACATCTAGAGCGACTAAATATTATATTCCATTCAGTAATCAGCCCAAGTATTTGCCTTTAATTATCACGATAGTTAAAGCAGAATTGTAGGGCTAATCTGAACAACCATTTGTTGTGGGTAAAATCATTCTGCTATATCATTCATTTAGTCTACATGTACCCACCCCAAAAGAAAAATGGGAGGAGAGAACATCTACGAAAAGATGACACGAATCGTGTTATGTGACGTCACGCCTTTTGCAAAAAATATATAATGAAATTGTATTGGTTTATCGCTTGATTTATTCTTGTGAGAACACCAATTGGCCGAGATAGATGTAACATGAGCAGACAGGTCAAGACCAGTAGCCGCTACACAAGCTGAAATGGCTTTTTAATACATTCAAGATCAAAAAGAATACGAGAAACACATTCTCAACGGCACACAAAGGTCCACAAAGTGAAATGGCTTGTAAATGTTGCTCTACAACACGCGAGTTTAATCTTCAAGATCAAAATGAATGCAAGAAACACGTCCTCTACGCCACAATGGCTCTCTGAAAACAATTCCATAGCGTCTCTCGCATGACTGTAGACAAAGACAAATATCCGTAACATGAAAACAACAACAAGCTATCAACATCGTCACAACACAGTATATAATTGAAAGCGACATTGAATTAAAAGAAAAGTACATAAACGAAAAGATTTGTTTACATATATTGCATATATTACAGTGACGTCACATAACACGATTGATGTCAGCTTTTCGTAGACGTTCTCTGCCTCCCCATTTCCCTCGGGGGTGGGTACGGCTATACGTAGGCTATCCTTCATTTGGAGTTGCTCAGTCAATAAGTAAGTATTTTTTAGAGTAAAGTTTCAATCCAAATTACAGAGCATGAAATGCAAACAAATTTTAACAACCCAAAAGTAAATGCACTTTTGTGTGATTAAGCTACATGTATCATGCAAGGATTAACTATATTATTACATGCATGTACATGTATATTAGTTTATTCAAAAACCAACACAACATATAACGACTTAAGGCAAATGCACATTATTTGCATTACTATTAATTTTATAGACCCCTTTTATGAATGGCTGCCAATTTAAAATTCTTTTGTGTCCATTCAAATTAGCCTTGCCAACCCTGATTTTGGGTTCATAATTCACAAGATTTTTTACTCTCAAACGAGGTTAACAAAGAACAATTTTGCACAGTCTACACGACAGCAAGTTCAAAATGTCAGTATCAGTCAATTGCGATGAAATAATATTATGAATAAGATTATATAAATATAAATATAGCTCAAAAATACAATTAAAATCAGGACGCACTGTTCTATGTACAGGTCTAAACAGTTTTGTGGGAAATATAGAGTCAGATTGAGTGTTAAGAATTGGTTTAGGTTCTCTGGTAAAGAACATCTCATAAGTGGGGCAGCTTGACTTTGTTTTGACATTAATTTCTTCAAGATGGAGAAGTGCTTCAAATTATTAAGGGTGTTGGCTTCCAGATTGTGTTTCTGCCCAAGGTGTTTACCGATGGCTGATCTTTTTGGAAGCACTTCTTGATCTTGAAGAAATGTCAAAAGTGAACTGGACTGTCTCATTTATGGGTTGATTTTTTTTTTATCAGAGAACTTAAACGGTTCTTAACACTCAATCTGACTCTATTACTGCAAAACTTTTGTACATAGAACAATAGCTAACAATGGGTCCTGATTTTACAGTGTAATTGTATTCATTAATACTTTTTGTGCTATTTTTACATGTATTTAAATTTAGATAATCTTATTCATAATCTTTCATTACAGTTGACCGACACTAACATTTTGAACTTGATAATGCTGTCATGAAGACAGCAAAACATTGTTCTTTGCTAATTTCACAAGTTTTAGTTCTAAAACGTTTATCTAAATCTTCTCTGAAAACAAGGTTAGTGAGGCTTATTCAAATGCATACAAAATAATTTTAAATTGGAAGCCATTTATAACAGAAGTCTCACTAAATCTATGTTATCCCTACTAAATAAGATTTGCAATGCAGATTTAAGAAATGATAAGAATGGTCTTCGACTGTCTTTTTATTGTCAAGTTTTGATTAATAAGCTCTCTTTTGTTGGGAATTTTTCAATGATCGGGATGCTTATAATATTATTTTTACAGGTAAAGAGCTATTTGCATGTCAGTCAGCAGTAAGAGACTTCAATGACATTTTGAGAACAGTTGGTGGTGAGAAAGAACAAGAGCGGGCAAGGTAATTAATTTTAGGGCTTAGCACATGATTGTACCATGTCGGCCATGTTTAAGCTTGTGATTGGCTGATTAACATGTACTTAATTTCCTTTTAGGACACTGCTTGAGAAAGTCATAATTGTTGAAGATAATCCATCAATCAGATCCACTTGTCTGAAGACAAGTGCACATGTCAAGAAACGGTCCAAGGTATATGTACCTAGCTGGTAATGTTGGTTAACTTAAAGAAATCACTGGGAAACTGAGATGTGGCTTAACACAGATGGTAATGACTAATGGTGTGATTAGGTAACTTTACTTTTTGGCAATTTCCTTTTGAAAAACTAAAATAATGTTAACTTAGTTACTTATTTTTTCAGATTATCTTTGGTACTGGAGACTCGATGAAAGCCATTACTACAACAGCAAATGTTGCATTCACAAGGGCAGCAGCTAGTCAGGTATGTTTGCCATGAAGAATTCCCGGGGATGAAATGTACTGGTGGTAACGGAAGGGGTCTGAACTATTACAAACTATAGAACACAGAAAATGAGGGCTGTAATGACATGGTCACAAGACATTTTCTAGTAGATAGCAAAGCAATTTGTTTTTAGGGTGTCACATCTGTAAATCCAGGAGAATTTTTGTCCGCGTTTCAAAGGATTCAATAAAAGCAAAGGAATATTGACACTTAATAACAAAAATCACAGCTGCAAGCTTGAAGTAGAGGAGTGTGGGAGAAAATGACACGGCAATCTTTAAGTGCGAGTTTCCATCATTACTTCAAAATTGGTTATTGAGAATTTCACCAAGGTGCATGTAGCTGCATGTGGCCTAATGGTTAGTGCGCTGGACTCAGGATCGGACAGTCCGGGTTCATGTCTCTAGCCGGGGCACTGTGTTGTGTTCTTGGGCAAGAGACTTTACTCTCACAGTGCCCCTCTTCACCCAGTTGTGTAAATGGGTAATTTACTGCAAATTTACTGCTGGGGGGTAACCCTGCGATGGACTAGCATCCCATCCAGGGGGGAGTAGAAATACTCTCTGTCGCTTTATGCCACAGAAACCGGGATGAGCTCCGGCCTGATTGGCCACTGGGCCCGAATGCAGACTTACCTTACCTTGCATGTAGCTGCATGTAATAAAGTACAAAATTAATTTTTGTTTCTCAGGGAGTTGAATTCAGTGTCTTTGTTCATGAATCACGTGCCTTGACTGAGTCAAAAGAATCCCAAGCCTTGTTGGTTCATCTTGTACAAGACGTAACGTGAAGGAGTGGCTTGGATGCCGCTGCTGGGTATTTATCCACGAAAAACAAATTTAAAACACTCTGTTCCAGCTACTGTATTAGTAATGTGTAAGATTAAAGTCATTATAATGTAAAATCAGTACAATATGCTTGTGATGCATTGTAGTCAATAAGACACTTTCTATGCGGTCTCCTCAGTCACAAAATAATTTCGTCCTACTCATTGTAACACTTCTCAACCCCTCTTCCATCCCCACCCTCTGGCGATGATTAATTATGAATGAATAAAGTATGGGATGCTTAGAATACATGTGTACACATTACTTAGGGAAAAAGGTTGAAGATAAGAACCTTTATTTTAATAACAATTACACGCTGCGTTGAGAACGACACCATCAAAATCTCAGCAAATAAAAATCTGAAAAACAAAAGCAAAAGTTTGTTTTACTGTATTTGCCATTATATTTATGAATATCCTTCTACGGGATGATACAATTTAAGGCTTGACAATAGTTCAGACCTTTCATTCTTTTGCATTCAGACTATTACAGCAGTGGTGCAGCTTAAAAACAATTTTAAGAAAATGTATAGGAAGTTGCTATATCCCCGACCCCATTTTTGACCATGTAGGCTACTACCAATAACTTAAAAATGCTTCAGTAGAAGGGCTGACACTTGTACCACACTATTGTGTGCAGTGTTGATGAAAATGGGTACAGGTTAAAATTGTCAGACACAATGTTAGCTTGCTGGTGAATGATCCAGGAAAAATGGCGACCATATTCTGCTAACACAAACACCAGGCTGAAGGCAAGCCTCAAGGAATTCCAGAACATGGCCAGCCCCGGGAAAATTGAAAAATTAGTGACAGCCTCGCCAAAGCGTTTGACACTGTAAATCACACAATACTGCTTCAGAACCTATCAAATTATGGTGTCGATGATACTGCGAAAGCCTGGTTCACTTCATTCTTAACGAACAGAAAACAAGCGACAAGCTGTAATGATGTATGCTCCGAAGTTGCCTCTGTCTCTATTGGTGTTGCTCAAGGCTCTATAGATTTCTTCATGGCAAGTGCTGATGTACGATATTTACGCACGAGTTTGTTTTCACAAAACGAACGAGCGAGGCTTTTCGAGCGAGTGAGTTTTGTGAAAACAAACGAGTGCGTAAATATCGTACAAAAACACTTTCCATGATGAAATTTGTTTATTATATACAGACTGAGATTTTCTTGAAATTGAAGATGATGTATTAAATCGCTTTTACAAGTATCCATGTAGTTTTGAAAGCTTAAATAACTTACAGAAAAGTGCCTTACAAGTTAAATCGAGGCTTGAACTAGTAAAATAGAATGCTGAATTGAATTAACTAAGCTTACAGCATGACAATTTCATAACAACGAATTAGTTTTTCGTAACAATTCATTCAAGAAATATACTGAATAATGAGGAGGAAAAGCTCGACAAAAATAAGTACTTGGCTTTTCAACGAAGCCGACTCCTTCTATGGCAAAGGTGGACTGTCGTCGTCGTCTGAAGAGTCAAATATGCGTTTTATTACTCGGTCTAGCCGAGTTGTAATTTCGGCATTATTTTCTTTTTCCACGTTCAGTCACAAATCGCCGTCTGGGCTTTAAAGCGCATGCGTCGAGTAGGCGAGCGGTCGCTTAACGCTCAGCACATCGCTGAGCATATGGAAAGCAGACGTTGTTTGGAAGTTTATTGTAGCACGGATTCCATGACTTCAAGGGAGCTGAAATCACATAGAAACGAACACGCCGTTCGCGGTAGGCCCACGCGAAAGGACGTTGAGCATGTTCGGAACGGGTCAATCCGCATGCCTTGCGAGAGATCAATTTACGAGCGAACATTTATGAGTGATCCGCGTACATGCCAATAAACAAAAGTTGAAATACACGGGTTTCAAATTATAAAGTGCAAAGTTATAACTTTGCCGGGGTGCGCAATCACAGAATACATTTTATTGTCTATTCAATCCAAGTCAGCGGAAGTCAGAGGCTCCAACTATCTCTGCATTTCAATTTTACGAACCAGAAATGATATGGAAACTACTATGAATATGCAAATTCACAGGCAACCATTCGATCTAGTGGTAAGTGGTGTATGAAATGAATACCACCTCGTCGCGCGCTCCTCGTCGCTTGCGAAGCAAGCTCCTCGGAGCGCGCTCCTCGGTTGTATTCATTTCATACACCACTTACTACTTCACTGTCAGGTTCTTCCAATTAGACAGAAACGGCAGCTCCCAAAAAATGGAACACGGAGAAAACAACTGCGGGTGGTTGCTTCGAAATCGAAAAAAGAACGCGGCAAAAAATTATTGGCTGCAACACGTCGAAGAGGGAAAGATAATGTTGTGGTATGAAGTTTTGAGCGGGTCGCCTTGGATAAACCGATATTCAGAAGCGGAAAAATATTTGAATGAAAGGGAGGAGCAGCGTCTGGATGAAGATAACGTTCTCGATAGACCGAGCTCAAAGTGGGTGTTTATAGGCTATGATGATGTCTTTGTGAAGGCTGTGATTGACCGTCAACCTTTGTTGGGCACAGGCCCCTTACCAGACTGGCTGCGCAACATTGCACGTGGTCGTGATGGGACAATTGTGGCGCTTGACACTTTCCAAGACAACTTGTGTCTCTGGCGCTGTATTGCGGTGCACAGAGGAGCACGGCCAGATAGAAGTACAGCAGCAGCTCGTGAGCTTGCCAAGAGTTTCTTCGATTTCGCAACCGCACCAAACAATTTGTCAAAAACGTCTCTAGATGAATTAGACGATGTTGAAAAGCATCTCAACAAAAAAGTAGATTTTTCAAATTGGCTCGGCATACGAGTTTATGAGCCTGAGCGGGGAGAAGACGGTGAAGTGGTTTGGCATCTTAGAAGAAACGCTCCAGCCAAGCTGAAAAACGTTATGACAATTGGTATCTGGGATGGGCACGCTTTTTTGATAAAAGACATAGCAAAACTTGTGAAAATTTATGCATGTGTTCATTGTCGAGCGAGATTCACACAAACTAACAGTCTTCAAAGGCATGTCCAAACATGTTCCAAAGGGGAAACGAAAATTGTTTGCCCGTGTGAAAAAGTCGAAGCCCCGCAGACAGCTTTCGAAAAAGCGTTTTATCCAGAAAACAGAGCTTCCCCAGAATCGCTGGTGTGGCTAGACCAAGAAGCCGAGCGGCGGAAAATCCACATCCACCACGCAATGTGTAGGCACGGAGGCGAGAGGTGGATTTTAGAAGCGCCAGTCGATGGCTGGCACCCAGAAACAAAGACCGTGTTTCAATACCACGGCTGCCACTGGCACGGTTGCCGAAAATGTTTCCCGCAAGATCGCTTCAGAAGCATATTCCGTAGCGACCGAACTCGTGAAGACATGTGGCAGGCCACGCAGAGGCGCACAAGAACGCTCCGGAATACCGGCTACCGCGTGTGCGAGGTTTGGGCGTGTGAAGTTGGGAAAATCGACGCCGAACCTCCGCAAGAAAAAACAAAAAGCTTCCCGCACGCGATCCTCTTTGATTTCGAATCATTTGGCGACAACAACCAGCGGAAGGAGCCCACGTCCATGCTTTCGATCGAGAACGTGCACGTGCCAATTTCGGTCTCCATCGGTGACACACACTAAAGAGAGCCCACCCACATCTGCGAAAGAGACCCCGCTCTTCTGGTGCGCAAGTTTATGAAAGAGCTTGAGAGGCGCGGGAAAAACATCCGGCTTAAAGTCTGGGAGGAGTTCGCGCCAGAAGACTTGGACCTGCTTCCGAAAGCGCAGCGGCAAAAAATTGGGGAATGGTGCGACCAGGTGCCTGTTGTCGGGTTCAACTCGGGAAGCTACGACCTGAACTTGATCAAAAGCTTCTTTGTGGAGCGGCTTGCAGACACAACCGGCAAAGTCCGAGTGGCGAAAAAAGGAAAAAAAGACAATGTTCTTGCTTACCTGGGGCTTCCGTTTTCTGGACATAATAAATTATCTTGGACCGGGGACCAGCTGCGAAAAGTGGGTCCAAGCTTACGGATGTGCACAGCAGAAATCGTGGTTTCCGTACGAGTGGTTCGATTCGCCCCAAAAGCTTGATTATCCAGGTCTCCCAGACTACGCCGATTGGTTTTCACGTCTGAAAGGTGAATATGTGCTCTCGAGAGAAGAATGGGAAGAATGTGTCAGTCTGTTCAAGGAAAAAGGCATGCGCACATTCGCGGACTGGCTGCGTTTTTACAACAATCGCGATGTGGCGCCGGTTCTAGAAGCTTTGGAAAAGATGCAGGCTTTCTACACTGAAAAAGGAATCGACATCTTGAAAGACGCGGTCAGCATCCCCGGTGTGAGTTTGCACTACTTACTCCGGGGAGCGGTCGAGAGAGGCGCGGATCTTTGGAGTCCAGGGCAAGAAGCATATCAGATGTTGAAAGGCGCTGTTGTCGGAGGTCCAAGCATCGTTTTCACACGCTTCCACGAAGCCGGTGTGTCAAAAATCAGATCGCACCAATACGAAGACGCCCGCCCGTGCAAAAAGATCTTGGGCTTTGACGCCAACGCCCTCTATCTGTCAACCATGTTGCAAGAAATGCCTTGCGGAAAGGAAAAGGTCGAGCACTTCTTCAACTGTCCAGAGGACGGGGCGTTTGTGATTACGCACAGATTACTGCACTCGAAGTTCGAGGAAATGTGCCCGTTCTTCTACATCAAAAAGGTTCCGGACGCAGTTGTCCCGGACCACATGTTCGAATACTTGCGCCAAACGGGCAGAAACCGCGGAGACGGGAGAAAACTCGTGGGAGCTTTGTCCGCAGAGAGACTGTTGCTCTTCGCGCCTCTGCTGCGATGGTACTTGACCACGGTGCGGTAATCACAAACGTTTACAGAACAATCGATTACAAACCGGTCAAGATCTTTCCGTGGTTCGTGGAGCAGGTCACCGAGGCGCGGCGGACAGGAGACGTTGAAAAAAGCAAGGCGCTGCTGGCAGACGTTTTCAAGCTGCTTGGGAACAGCGGGTACGGAAAGCTCATCGAAGCGTTGGAGCGCCAAACAAACGTGATTTCTACCAAAGATGAAAACGTCGTTGACAGAGCCCTGCGAAGCGCGTACTTCAGTGATCTTGACGAGATCGGCCCGGCGTATGAACTGGAAAGCCGCAAGCCTAGGATCACGATCAAACGCCCGTTTCAGGTTGGAATCGCCGTCTATCAGCTGGCCAAGCTGCGGATGCTGGAATTCTACTTCGACTTCCTCGACAAGTATTTCGACCGACGAGATTTTGAGCTGATACAGATGAACACAGACAGCAACTACATGGCCATCTCCGCGGAGCGGCTCGAGGATCTTGTCAAACCGGAGCTGCGGGCGGAATTCGAAAATCAGAAGAAACAGTGGTTGGCTTGGGACAAATGGAGCGGCCGCACGCCCGGACTCTTCACACTCGAGTGCGAGGGCAGTCGGATGATCGCGCTCTGCTCAAAATGTTACTTTGTCGACTCCGAAGAGGGCGAAAAAAAGAAGTTCAGCATGAAAGGAGTTTCGAAGAGACAAAACGAGATAACTTGGCAGCGTTTCAAAGCCGCTTTGGAAGGAAACAAGGACATGGCAACCAACTGAGGTTTCAGGATGCGGGAAGGAAAGATTGTCACTTACGAGCAACAGAAACTGGGGCTGAGCTCTTACTATGACAAAAGGTGGGTGCTGCCCGATGGAATTCACACAGAACCAATTGAATTTCACTTAAGTTGATTTGGCAGCATTTGGGCCAACAGATGTTTAAACTCCAAGGACTCGGACAACATCTCGCGGATTCAAACCGCGCAAAAAGTCAATTAACAAAGGGTCGACAAAAAAGGTTTCTTCTTCCCGAAACCTTTTCGGGACAGACCAAAAACTTTGGTTATGATAACATTTTTTTCTTACATTTGCCTTTTTAATAAACACACCGTTGCGTCCACTTCCCATTTTTTAAAAACATCCATTTCTTCAAAAGGGTGGTCCACCGGTTAGATGTCAGCCGGCGGGAGAACGGTGTTTGGTGGAACAACCAGCAGCTCTTCACGCGCAAAACTGCGTCCTGGACCGTCGCGCAAATAGTAGAGAACGGGTTGCTTCGGTTTGATCAATACTCTTTCTATGTTGAAAACTTTCAACGACCATATCGGATCTGTGGCCCTTCCTCCGCCGCCTTCCAACTCACCGGGTTGGTAGAGAAAACGAACTTTGACAAGAGAGGGGAGGATTTTTTCGTCCTTTCCGACAGGCCGAAGATAAGGAGTAGCAGGTTGCGCAGAAACAGCTTTTTCTTTGATTGCTTCTGCAGGTTTTTTCCCCGTCAGCCGAGTCTTCTCGTTGTTCATAGCAGCAAAAACTTCGTGAAGTCTTTTAACCCACGCCGTGGACCGTTGGCCTTCTGGCAAACACATTTCAACAGCATACTGATGTCCGAACAAACGCTCGGCGAGGGTGCGGTTGAAACGTTCGACAATGGCTTGGTCGGGGTGAATCTCGGGGCGCCCGCGGCGAATTTTTATTATTATTATTATTATTATTATTATTATTATTATTATTATTATTATTATTATTATTATTATTATTATTATTATTATTATTATTATTATTATTATTGTTGTTATTATTATTATTATTATTATTATTATTATTATTCAAGCAATACATTACAATACAAAAAAGTACATTCGCAAGAAAAAAAGAAAATGAATGAAAAAGAAAAAATAATAATTAGATAAATAAACAATCAGTAATAACACACTGTCAAAAATAACTACAATGTAGTCAGATCGCCAGTAATGGTCATAGTACATAAATAACATCGAGGTTTACAGCTTAGGAAGAAAAAAAAAATGAAGTAAAAAAACTACAATAAAAGTTACGGTTGACAGGAGAAGGGACGTTGATTATAATCTAACTTTACATAAAAGTATTCAAACGAATATCACTGAAGTATACAATATATATCTCGGGAAAAAAAACCTTAAGGAGGAGCGTATTTTTCTATTTGCCACTGCAACGACATTTTTCTCCTGAATTCGTGAAGGTAGGGTTTTCTTTCAAGCTTTTTACAGTTATACATGTAATATTTAAAACATACACGTTGCGTTATTGACTAAACCATAGTTTTTAAGTTCTTTATTTGTAACAATTATTCTATGTAGTAGTTTGAAAGAAAACTGCCTTAGCTTGTTATCTCTTGAAGACCTATAGATAAAAGAAAATTTGTTTCTCCATTCAGAAAAGTCTTCCGGAAACTTTTCTTTCCATTTTTTGATACCTGTGGGTACAGTGATGCAGTTTTCATTCAAGAGCTTGTAGTAGTGTTTGCATCGCATATTTCCTAAATTTAAAGTGATTTCAGACCCAGGTGAAAGAGATATGATGGTTGAAAACAAAGTTTCTGCAGTTGGATTATAGCCCGTAGCTTTCTTTTTTAAAACTGATGGAATTGCTGCAATCAACTGAAAGTAATGTAAATAGTTCGTCTTGACCTGGAATTTATTTTGAAATTCACTAAAAGACAAGAAGTTTCCACTAGAATCTAAGAGATCTTGTACAAAATAAATTCCTTTGTCAAACCAGGACTTCCAAAACAAGGAGTTGTTTTCTATAGTTATTGTCTGATTGTTCCAAAGTATATATTCACCGTAGGGGAAGAGGTCTATGCCTTTTTTTAAATCCTGAAAATAAAACAGAAGTTCTTTATAAAAGAGAGGCAGATTTTTGTCTATGAAAGCAGGGTTAAAATTACAGCGAAGAAGAAAAGATAAACCCCCATACTGTGAAAGATAGTGATTTGGGATCGCTTTCCATACATCTTCAGCGCTACCCAATAGTCTGCTAATCCAGGCCAGGCGGAGAGATTTAACAACAGTTCCAAAATTGACAAAATTGACACCTCCATACTGAAGTGGTTGGTACATGACATACCTTTTGATTTTATCTTTTTTGTTGTTCCACAAAAAAGAGAACAAATGAGATTGAACCAGCTTGATGACGTTCCCAGGGACAGAAAGCATAGATGCTGCATATATAAGTTGAGAGACACCTAGCGATTTAGCTAGGAGGGATTTTCCATAGAGTGTGAGGTCTCTTGATAACCACAAGTTCAGTTTTGTTTTCATTTTCCGGATTTTATCGAACAAGTTTGCTTCAATATTCTTTCCTTGATTATAAGATAAAAAAGCACCGAGAACTTTAATGGGATCCTTTGTTGTTCTAAAATCAAGAATCTTGGAATTGCTTTGTTTCATAGATCCTAGCCACATGGCTCGAGTTTTCTTTTTATTTAGTTTGAGTCCGGAAAGGGACCCGAACCAATTTACAATTGTCAAGCAAAACTTAAGAGAAGTTGTTGAGTTGGTAATAATGGTTGTGTCATCAGCAAATTGTGAAATTTTTGCCACCGGGTTATTTGGAAGTGGTATCCCTATGCAAGCTGGGTCTTGTCGAATTTTTGAACCAAGTAACTCTACTGCAAGAATAAAAAGAAAAGGACTAAGAGGACAGCCCTGTCTTACCCCCTAGATATTTCAAAGTAATTTGTCAAGTTGCCCCCATTCATTACGGCGCTTTGAGAGAACCAATCGATGAAATTTGGACCAAAGTGAAAAAATTTGAGAGTTTCCAGAATAAAGTTCCAAAAAGCTTCAAAAGCTTTTTCAAAATCAATAAATAGAAATATTCCACAGATTTTTTTATAATCCAAGTGATCCATTAAGTCACTCAGGAGTCTTATATTTTGACCTATATATCTATCTTTAACAAATCCCGTTTGGTCGCTATGAATCAACTTAGGTAAATATTTTTCTAGTCTCAAAACCAATACCTTTGTCAGAATTTTATAGTCGATATTTAGAAGAGATATAGGTCGCCAATTTGTCAGATCTGTCAGGTTAGTATCGCCTTTAGGAAGGAGTGTTATTGTTCCCCTTCTCTGTGAGATAGATAGTGCACCTTTACTAAAAGCTTCCTTATATGAGTTGAGAAGGTCACTCGATAGAAGGTCAAAAAAAGCAGCGTAAAATTCTTTTGTGAAGCCATCTTCACCTGGAGTTTTGTTTTCAGCAAGGCAATTCAGTGCATCTTTTAGTTCTTGTAATGTTAAACTCTGATCCAGATCCTCTTGTTCTTCCGTACTTAATCGGGGTGCATTGATGTCTCGGATGTAGTCGTTGAAACTTTTGCTTGACTGCGATGTTTGAGTATTATCTACCTTTGAAGTATACATGTTTTTATAAAAAATTTCAATTTCCCTACTTATCAGCGTGGGATTCGAAGTGATTTCTTCGTTTTCTAATTTAATCTCGCGGATACATTTTTTGTTATAATTGGTCTTCTCTAGATTAAAAAAATATTTAGTTGGTTTTTCGCCGTGTTCCATCCATTTTGCTTTCGATCTAGACATAGCCTCTTTTCCTATAAATTCGTGGATTTGCTTCAACTCTTCTTTAGCGGTTTCGTAATTATCTAGTATGACCTTATCTAGCACATCGCTGTTACAAATTTTAAGGTCAAGTTCTTGTAATTTTTCCTGAAGAGATTGTTCTTTAGTCTTCAGTTCGCTTCTTTTTTGCTTTGAATATTTAATAGTGGTGGAGCGGAGCTCCATTTTAATTAATTCCCATAACAGTTGCTTGTCTGAAAGGTCAGAGTATTTTTCTTTTATTAGTATATATTTAAATGCGATAAGTTCTTTATAGCTTTCATCCTCTAATAGAGTATTGTTAAATTTCCACAAACCGGGTCCTCTTTTAAATTCACTTTTGATTTCTAAGCATAGAAAAATGGATTTATGGTCGGGGGCAATGGAAGCGCGGGTTTCGGATCTAAGCACATCGAGAGATATTGCATGCGAGACAAGGAAAAAATCGATTCTTGATTTTAGCTTTAAGGTTTTTGATTCGTATGTAAATGTTTTAGTATTCGGGTGTAATGTCGGTATATGTCAATTTCACCCATAAGATCAACAACAGCATTTCTGTAAGCTGTTGCTTTCCATGGAAGGCCACCGTGTTTATCTATTTTGTTAAGTGTAACATTCCAATCACCACAAACAATTAATCTTAAGGTATTTGACTTTGCTATGATGTGTTCGGATAAGTTGTAAATGAAAATTTCTTGTTCGCGGTAATCATTCGGGGCATAAATATTAACGACGAAGAAAGGCAGTTCGTCGATTGTAATTTTTGCAATTATAAATCGCCCCAAGGGATCAGTCTGGATATTGCAGAGCTGAAAGGTTGAATTGGGATTTAGTAACATGCACACACCTTTTGAGTGTGCAGTCCCATGAGAAAAAATCATTTGTCCCCCCCATTCCAGAGACCACACCTGTTCATCAGTAGATAAAGAGTAAGTTTCTTGAAGACAGTACAAGGTCGCCTTTTGTGATTTTAAATAGGAAAACATCGCTCCTCTTTTGTTATGGTTTCGTAATCCTCTCACATTTAGAGAAATGATTTTCAGTTTTCGTGACATTTCTGCGTTTTAAATTTCCATTGCAGATTGCTGACTTACGTACCAAGCGATGTTGACAACTCCAGCCAAAAACCGTTTCACAACACAATAATTTTTGTTAAGCCTGATAAACTTGATAGAAACACTATTTTTGTTTGCCTCAAGTATGGTTTTTATACTAACTGAAAGCGTGATTTTATATACTGGTTTACTGCACATGTTAGCCAAAGAAATATACGATTCAAGGGCGACAACAACAGAAAACAGCAAAAAAACAAAAGGAAAACAAAATTAGAAAAAAAAAAGAAAAGGGATTATAAAATGTATCTACTGTGAGCTTCTTACCTCCTTCACTTAAGCCTGTCCCCTTCCTCTTAAGACTGACCGGCGAGTAAAATCAGTGATTAATTACGACAAATAGTTCAAAAAATTGTAGACATACACAAGTTATGGTTGGAAAAAAAATTTGTTCCATGGCGAAGACAGATTAAATTGCGTCAAGGTCCTCCTCGCTGCGGATTCTGATCGGGCTACCATCGGGCGAGGTTTTGGCGAAAATTTTGCCATCGATTGTCCATACACTAACAAAGATTCCGTCGCGCTTCATTTTGTTGGCTGTACCGACGAGAAATCGTCTGAAGTTGGTTAGATTTTCATTAATGAAGATCCTGGATTCTCCTCTGGCAGCGTTGGAGTAACTCGGGAAAAGATCTTTCAAATTGACGTGTTTTAGTTTAACTCTTTCTTTGTACAGCCGTGACTTGACTTTATGGCTAATGAACTTCACTATGATCGAGCTGCTGCCACGACGATTTATTTTATGCGAGATCTCAATATCTTGAGGTGATAAGTCGACCTTTAATACATTTCCAATTTTTAAAACTACTTCTTCCGTTGACGAGTAACATTCCTCTGGGATTCCGTCAATTTCCAGCGAATTTTTCCTTGTGTATTGTTCGAGATCATCGAACGAAGACCACAGGTTATCTGTTTCTTCTATTTGTTTGTTGAGCTTTTCGGTTGTTTTGTATAACTGCTCTTTCGTCACGCGGCCCAGGGAAGCTTTCACTTTATCGAAGTCTCGTCCTTGAGTATTGACTGCTGCCTTTAGTTGCAACAGTTCTTCTTTAAAATTCTGATTCTCTACCAGTATTTTAGAGACTGATGTTTGCAAACCAACCAGTAAGTTTTTAATTTCAGTCAAAGTAGGTTCTTCTCCGTTGGACCATGTGGCTTCTGTTTTGTCCGCCATATTGTTTAAAGTAGGTTCTTCTGTTAATCGGCGCTTAGGGTCAATATTTTCCTCGTCCAAAGAACCACGGTCGCCGCGCTTGTTCTTTTTTGCTTTATCTGACATTAAGACATGGAATTAGATGATTTCTAATACGCTTCCAGTCGTTGAGGACGGGGAGAATGTCCCGCTCAGAAAGTACGTCCGCCCTCTTCCGCGCACATGCTCATTTTCATTTTTTTTTTCCATTTCTTTCGAGACGGCACCCATGAATTCGCGCCCTGGGTCAACTTGCAGCAGTTGCGGCCATTTCAAAGGTCCGCGTTCATCGGAATTTTTCGAAGTCAAGGGTTCGGCCTCTTTGAACCGGCTGGCCACGTCGACGACGGTAAGCGCATATTTAAAAATTTTGCGGCCGCGGGGCAGTTTGTCGTGAGGCAAAAAAAGAAGGTCCGCCTGGTGGACCGCATTGGGCGTGGGAACATCAAATTTTGGTCTTGGAATGTGCCTCGGAGCGGGCAGATAGATCTGCCACAGAGCTTGTTTGACCAACCACTTTTTTGCGGCGTCTTCAGACACGGATAATTTTTTTGACAGCGGCAAGGCCTTTCCAATATCCCTCCGGACCGTAGTATATCTTTGCAAGTTTGGCATCCATTTCTAAGAGAGAGAAAAAAGTTTAAAGGAACCGAAAAGCTGCATAGGCCAGAGCGAAAGCCCCGACGCCGGCCGTTGATAGAAATCAGAAAACTTGGGCTCTTTGGGAGGCGACATGCGTTCTTCAGGATGCAGTTTGTTGTAGAGTTTAAAAGCATACTCGGTGTTTCGCCTCCTCTTTTATCTGTGCATTTGTTGCAATCCAGTCGAGAAGTTTTGTTCGGTCACACGAATATTTTGCGTAGGCAGCTTGATATGCTTCGAGAGCTTTATCGTGCCGCACTTTTTCTTCAAGTGCAGCTTTGTCGCCGCCGCCAAAAGCTCTCGCGAGATAATTTCCGCCGATGAAAGCCGCTGCATTCAACACAGCTCCGCCAACCATAATGGCGATACTTGCCATTTTTTTTTCCTTTTTATTTTTTCAAATGTTGGTCGGAAGGATTTTCAGACGCTGGCGGGAAGGATTTTCTGGCCCACCAGATAATTTTTAAGCGCAATGCTCCCCGCCATCACAGCTGTAAACAATCTATAGTTTTCGATGAAATTAGAAGGGTCAGCTGTAAAACTTTTCCTGAACGCTTTTTTGGCCACCCAGCCAATGCCCGCAGAGAGGCCGACGAGGGTTGCGGAATCCATGACGATTTTGACGAGCTTGTTGTCAGACATGTTGGTTATAGAAAGAGAGAAAATTATTTAATTGGAACCTCTTTCTTTTCAAAAAAACTCTGCACACTTTCCAAAGTAACTCTTCAATTTCTTGAACACTTCGCTCTTTCACATTTTCCAATTTCCTAATTAACTCTTCCTTTTCTTCTTCACTTTGCACTTCGTTATTTTCCAAAAGAATTTTTAACGCTCTCGAAAGCACTTCCATCATATTTTTCATATTTTCCTCATTTCGCTCATATAACAAAAATATTTTTACCCCCTTCAAAAACCAATTCATACACATTTTCTAAATCTTTTGTCAACTTTTTCATCTTTTCCACATTTTCCTCATCTTCCACATTTTCCTCATCTTCCACATTTTCCACATCTTCCTCATTTTCCTCCGCAGACGTGAGATCAGGATTTTTGACAAGCCAAACGACACTTTTAAAGCAACACTTTGTGAAATACCACCAAAATAGGCCAATGCCTGTTGCTGCTGCGCTGCTTATCACAAACGGGGTTAAGCTGATTCTCGACATTTTATATTCTGCAAAATATATTCAAATGGATTTTTTTAGTCCATATGGCGAATGCCTTTTTTGGGTTGCGGTGGAGATTCTTGCATCACCAGTGGCGCAGGTGCTGGCGGAGGTGCCGGCGCAGTTGGCCAAAAAAAGGCTTTGATGTCTTCACGCTTGATATAAACTGGTACAAGCGTTGCGGCAATTCCAAAGATACCTATCCATTGGGTTGTGCTGAACCAATTTCCGCCTTTGGAATCATCTGCAGCGGGCTCTGATGGCGCAGGCGCAGGCACAGGAGGATCAGGTGCAGATTTTTTTTCGTTTGCCATTTTCTCGAGAGCTTTTATCTGTGCTTCGCGGACCAACCGAGTTCTTTGAGCAACCAGTCTACCAGCGGCCACTCTCTTGGGATTTTTGGCGCGCTTTGTGGCCGGAGTTTGTGAAGTTGCTGCTTGGGTTTCCTGTGGAATTTGCTTCTGTTCTTCAGCCATTCTGTGGAAAACAAAATATATGTTTAATAAAAAACATTTTTTGTGAGGAATTATTCAGCGGTTGGTGAGGAAAGCTCAGCAGTTGGTGAGGAAAGCTCAGCAGTTGGTGAGGAAAGCTCAGCAGTTGGTGAGGAATCTTCAGATTTTTCTTCGCTTTCCTAATCAATGTTTTTTATTGTGATCAGCGCCGCGTCGGCTGTTGAGAGAAAATGTCCGCACGTGAGTGCAATGCGGCCAGCAAGCTTTGTGAGATCTTTCTTGATTAAATAGGCGTTTCTCAGTTCTTTTTGACAAACTTCGTTGTCTTTGACTTTGGCGACCATTCCAACCGCTTTGGACACAAGAAAAATGAAGCCATCGATCAATCTATCAGATGTCTTTGAGCCCTCAAAGGCCTCCAAACGTTTGATGTAATTCTGAACATCTTTGTCGGAGAGGCGCTTGACCTGATCGTGCGACAGTTGCACGCCGAGGGTTTCTTTGGATTTTACTGCCGAAACCAGCACGGCCAGCTGCTCGCGAAGAGCGGGAATATCAGGCTGCAATGAAGAGACATTGCCGGGTGCGGGCGCAGCCCTGGCGCTTGTTGGCTCAGCTTCAAGCAAGTTCGAAACGTCGGTCATCACGACGTCGTCGAAATCAACATCGGTCATGTGGACGTCCTCGAAAGCACTCATTTTTGTCTATATTGGTTTCTTTTTAATTGCGAACAAATTTTATTCCGAAAGGGTGCCGAAGTTCAAACTCAAGGAAGGAAAACTTATTTTTTTTCAACTTCGAAATGTATTCTTTCTTTTCATCGATCTGGAGAAAGATCGCCGCCGAATTCTTCCAAAACCAATTTCAAAGTCTTCTGTGAGGGCGTGTAGAAAAGCACAAGCGCAGCCACGTTTTCGCGGAAAGAAGCTGTGATGCTGGTCATCTTCTGCGCCAGCACCCACATGCTGAATCCTGAGTGGCGGCCGCTGAATGCGAGATCGACCATCGGGCCTGAGCGCTTTTTCACATCTTTCGTGGCTGCGCAGTCGTCGAGGATTATGAGCGTGTTGGTGCCCTTGTAAAGCCAGGCGATGAAATTCAACCAGGGTTCAACTTGATCTTGTTCACAAACGACAACCTCAAAACGCGGGTCATTTTCAGAGAAACGATGATAAGTCTTGTTCCAGACGAATGTCGGACAGATGAGCACGATGTAGTCGAACTTGCCGCGGAAAGGGCCGTGGAACTGGCCCACCACAAACTTTGATTTGCCTGAATTTGTCGGGCCCACGATGAGAGCGTTGAACGGTATGTTGTTTGGATCCGTTATATTAGTACTGCACAGACTCAAATTGCCGCTCCAAAGTATTCATTTGTGAGTCTCTGATCACGAAAATGTGGCAGCTCACTTTTCCTCCTCCGCTCGCCTTCCTCTCGAGCTCGAGCAGAACCCCGTTTTGCGTGTTCGCAAGCCGTGTGCCGCTGCCGTGCAGCGTCTGATCTGTCATGGAGCGCAGATCGACCAGAAGCCCGAACTTGTCTTCGTTCCAGAACGTTGTCTTGTTCATGTGGGGCGTACTTTTCTGCGGAAAGAAGCGGCGGACCATCTCCCACATGTCCCTCTTTGTGATGCCGGTGTTGTAGAGCCTGTTGGACTTGCCTTTCACCGTGACGTTGACTTTCGTGAGGCCGGGGTTGATGAACTTTTCTGAGTCTCTGGCCCCCTCAGCGTAAGGCTCGATGAACAGGAGAAGGATCGCTTTCAAGGACCGGCTCTGGGGGTTAATACTGAGGTTAATCTTTTCATCGCTTTTGAGGAAGGTGTGCGTTTTAAGAAGATGGACGTCATCAAAGGCGAAGGGCTTCCCCTTGTGGTAAACACTGCTCGCCTCGGCCGCCAGAGGCTTGCTGCTCATCATTTCGTACTCGATCTTGATGTTCGCCAGCTTGTATTTCAGTTTTGTGGGGTCTGAGCCTTTGACAACCTGCGAGGCCTGTGCAAGGGTCAGCTGAAACAAGAGTTCTTGAAAGAGCGCTTGGGGATAAAAGACACCGTGATCGGTCAAAATTTGGTGGTCCAGCCGGATCCGATATTCGGTGCCATAAACGTCGGCGAGCGCGTTTTCCGCGTCAACGCCCGAGGTTTTCTTATCCTCAGTATTCGAGCGGAACTTGCAGAGATCCTCGCTTTGAATTCCGTCGAGCTGCCTGTTGTCTCGCTCCTCCTGCGAGAGAAAAAGGTCCCCCCAGGTCTTGTAGATGTCATAACCGCCAATGTTCTGCAGATCTGCAACCCCGAACTTCACAACCATCCTGTCGACCAGAGCGCGCCCGACGTTTTGTACGAGGAAGTTGTTGGGGTCACCTCCAGAAAGATCTATGTTGAAAATTAGCGCGAGGGAGCCGGGCACGAGGACCTCGTTCTCACCCAGCTTGGGCACGTAAACATTCAGGGTATCGCCGGGGTTGGCCTCGCTCGGATTGAAGGTGAAGCGTTGCGTTGAACGCTCGAATTTATCCGCGTTGAAATTTTTTTCTGTGTGTGTTGGACGAAGGTTTGCTTGCACCGCCATATAAACAGAAAAAAAATTTTATTTAATAGACAATGGCGGAAGGTGGCGATTCACATCCCTTTGGACACGAAGACCCTGACCTTGACGATGCAATCGACAACGATGGCGATAACGATGAACAAGAGGTAAACCGCGTCGACACCCTATCATGGCGGCGAAGAAATTGAAATGGAGACAAGGCAACACGAACAGAGCGGGCTGCCTGACACTTCCTTCACCGAGGAAACTCCTTTGTTGGTGGGCAGCGGTGCTCAATCAACGAGAGAAAAAGCGTGGAATGCTCTCAAGGGTCTATTTCCCGAAAGTTCGGCGATAAATCTTGAAGCCTCTTACAGCCTAAAGAACAAATTACAGGTAAAATTGGTTGGAGCCGGCAAAAAAATAAGACAGGGCGGTCATCGACGACGAGAACGCATCACCCTCTGAAAAAGAAGCCGCGGAAGCACAAGTTGCAGAAAGAACCGAGGAGCTCACACGTCTGCAAATGCAGATTGCGGAAAGAGAAAGAGCCATGCCGCTTCGAGAACGCGTAAAAGAGATCTTTAAAAAATACGGCGTGACCGTCACGGCTGTTCTTCTTGCTGCTGCAGTCACGATCGGTGCCGTCGTCGGCGTCATAAACAACTCTCTGAAAGCAACCGCAAAAGGTCTGGGGAATGGTTTGAAAGAGATTGGCAAAAAACTTGCTGGAATCCTTCCCGGGTTAATTGGCTCGATTGTGAGTTTCCTTTTCAAAGCTGCTGGCCAGGCAATTGGTTTTCTGGCAGAGCACACATGGCTTCTGATTTTGGGTGTGGTTGCATTTTTGCTTGAGAGCCGGCATTAACGCAATGCAAAGAAAGCCAACCCCGCAACTGCAGCCGCGCCAACAGCGGCAGCAATTTTGTTGTTGAGATGGATGTCTGAGCCAGCCGCGGGTGTTGGTTCTTCTGTTTGCACTTCTTCTGTTGCAGGCTTTGGATCTTTTTTGCTTTCAGCTGTGGCTGCCTTGTGAACAGGGCTGTTTGGCGGGTTCGGTCTCCCGCCATCCATCTTTTGAAGTCCCACTTTTTTCGCGCTCGTGTTTACCTCGTTGTTTATCCCCAGCTTCATGCCTTCCACCGCTTGTTTGAGATGGTTGTTATAACCGATTGTGCTTTCTGCGTTTATCTCCATGTTCCCTGGCATCAGCCAGGCGCCGGGGCAAACAGCAAGGTTGAGCCTCACATTGGCCTCGTCAACGGCAAGTTCGTATCTTTGAACTGACTTGGCCAGGTCAGGCTGCCTCACGGCATCTTCCACCAAGACGAGGAACTCGCTCTGGGCTTCTTTTTCTCTGCCTCCCTCCGCAGAATGCTGCTGTGGACGTTTACTTGCGCGCCCAAAATGCAATAAACAAATGCTTCAATCGACTGGTTTATTCGCGACAAACCGGCCTGGGTCAAACCTGCCGAGGTTTCAGGCGCGAACCAGTTGAATTGCTCTTCAGCAGCGTCATTTCTGATGAAACAAATTGATATTCCCTTTTCTGACGCTCTTGGATCTTCATCATCAAATTTTTCTTTTGCTGATGGATAGGTCACGTTCCGGATGAAAGGATCGCGGCAATAAATATAAACGCTCCCCAACCCGTGATTCGGGCCTTGCGTGAACCGGAAATCCGTCGAGGGGTCAATTTCGAACTCTGCACATAATCTTTTCCACGAGGCTTCGTCGAAATGATTGTCGAACTGGCTCCATGTTGGATCGCCAGGCAGTGCGCCAACGCTTTGTATTCCTCCGAGCTGAAAGAGGATTCGCCGAACCGTGAAGTACACGTGAAAAATGTAGAACGCCCGCACCTGCGGCGGCAGCATTGTGCTGTCAAATACTTCTCGTGAGATTCCGCAGCCTGTCGTCGCACACCACACTGCGAAATTCAGCTGCTGTTCCCAGAAAGACATGTCTGGTCCCGACAACCATTTTTTCGCGGGCTTTGTCGTTTCGAACTTCAGCTGTTCCTTTTGGAAGACCTCTCTGAACTTTGCTGAAAAATACTGGTTTGGGGTGACATAAATGTCGATTGCTTTGTTGAATATTTTTTTCAAACTCGGCGCCGCTTCTTCGAATGGAACGGCTGGAACAGCCAGCGGCCTTTTTTCAGTGAGGGGCGTCAGCTGGAAAGGGAAACTGTCAAAGGCTCCGCCAACCAAACCCAGCGCTTTTTTCATTCCTGCGCTCCAATATTCTTTATCTGATCCGAATACACTTTTCAGACTACCGGGCCCCTCTTTCCAGAATATTTCGGCTGTTGCCGTGTTGTCCGGTGCAAAAAATGTCTGGGCTTCAAATTGACCCACGCCTTGGTTTGTGCGAGCTTCGCATTGGCGGCTTGCGCTATTTTTCCGAGATATCCCAACATTGCTTATATTTTTTCCCTGTTATTTTTCTATTGAAAATTTGCACGGAACAAAATAAAATGGTTGTGCTTACTATTTCTACGTCTTCCAATCCATGCACCGTCACCTTTTACAACCCGATTCCAAAGGCTGATTTCGTTAGACTGTTGTCTTGTTCACTTCCAAATTCGTGGAATAATTTGAAAAAAGATGGAGTCATTGCAATGTCTGATCTTGATGGAAAACGGGCTGTTCCCATAACATTCCCCAAAGGGCATTACACTCTTGAAAGTATGGCTCAAAATATTGAACATGCTTTCGCTAAATTTGATGTGAAACTTCCCACTCAAATCAATACACCTGCTGGTGCAATGACAATTGACAACTTTGGGAATAAAAAAATTGCTCTTGACAAAGACTTGGCCAATTTTCTTGGCATCTCCCGCGTTTTGTTTTTTAGAACTTTGGTTAAACGGCTTCGAATACCGACAAGTTACTTTGTGCACTGCGACTTGGTTGACCCCAATAAAAATTTGATCAATGGCAACCCTTCAAACCTTCTTGCGAAGTTTGACATCCGAGGGGAAGCTTTCCAAAAAGGTCACTATCAAACGGGCGAACAGCCGCCCTTTCGTGACGCTGCTTCGTCTTACAATTATGATGTCTACAGTGTCACGCTTTCAGTAAAAGACGTGGACGGTGAGCTTTTTGACTTCCACGATCACCCCCTTGAATTCGAATTGCAAATCATTTGAAAAAATATAATCTGCTGGTATACCATGTCTTCGTCAAATGTCTTGCCGAGTGCTCCGCCTATTTATCCCGAGCTTCCCTCGCTGGAAAGAACCGAAAATTTCCGTCTTGGTGAGATCTCCAAAATTGAAAAAGAAATCTCCGATGAGGTTGAACACCGAAGAGTTGTTTTGAAAAAATACACTAAAGCCCGCAAAGTGATTCACTATTCCGCGGTGTCTCTCGGCGTTGGAAGTGCATTCCTTTCTTCTGGTGCCGTCGCATCTTCTTTGACGGGCGTCGGAATTTTTGTCGGAGCGCCTGTGGCCGGAATTTCCGCCCTCCTTGGGTTTGCTTCGACAGGCCTTGCTGCTGTTAACAGGAAGCTTGAGAGGAAAGTGAAAAAACATACAAAAATTCAAGCTTTGGCTCAAGCAAAACACGACTCAATCAAAAGTTCCGTTTCCCAAGCTCTGGATGACGGCAATGTTTCCGACGCTGAATTCAAAATGATCTCTCGTGAAATGCAGAAATATCGTGAATGAAAAGAAAGATTGCGGAAAAACGTCGCGGATAAACCTTCCGATTCACCGAATATGTAAACGATAAAAAAAACAGCTTCGCGTCGAACTTCGGAAAGAGTTTCTGAAAAAAATGTCGGCATCCAACGCAAATTTGAACTAAACTTTGAATCGAAAAAAAAAATCTATCTCTCTGTCAAGACCTCTGGTTGATCTGCGAAAAAAAAGGTTCCAACGTTTTGGAAATTGAAGATTGGCAGAACTTTGGAAAATGCTTCTGCTTTTCCACACGCTTTTCTGCATTTACAAGGAACTTTCAACGCCCGTTTGGCAGAGCGAGGTCAGACGGATAACTCAACAAGTTGTTGAGGCAATGTCCGAGGTGGGTTCTGATCGTGCGCTTTGAGCAGCACCCACGTTTGCTCAGCCATTTTGTTTTTGTTGCAAATCTCTTGTTTTGCTTGCTCTTAAAACAAGTTCAAAATTTTTCTTTTTCTAGTCAAAAAAGCAAAAATATTTTAGGATATACTCATAGAATTCGTCACGATAGAATCCGTCATCAACAAAATAATAACCGCCTAAATAATTTTCCACGCCATTTTTATAACACGTCAAGCATATTCCATTTTTACTGCATTCACAAACGAAACCATTTTGCCAGCATGGACAAACGATAACTTTTACAAACTGTTCACATCTGTCGCAAAAAATTCTGAAAAAGTCGTTTTCTTTTAGCATAAATAACTCTCTCTGCACAGCATCGAAACCGAGATCCAATCGCTCCTTGATTTTGATTGCGATGAATTCCTTACAAATTCGCTCTCGGAGTTCTGGTGGAAGTTTTTGAATTGCCTTGGAAAGATTGCACATGTTTGCTTTGTTTCTGGGGCATATCTCTAATTGGGTGGATTTCTCTGAATGGTCGATCTTTCTTGGAGCTCGCGCAAAACAAGTTCAAAATTTTTCTTCGCTTTTTTCTTTATGCGTTTTAGTCGCTTTTGCAACGTGGCCCCTCCGCAATACACGCATAGTCGATGTTCGGTTAAAACACCGATTCCGCAGCTGCGACATGGCGCCAGCTGTTGCATTCCTTTCTTCTCTTGCCAATTGTGCTGATAGCAATATTTTCCGCTGCATTTTTTGCCGCAGTTCTTTTCGATTTCGAAGCAACTACCCGCAGTTGTTTTCTACGTGTTCCATTTTTTGGGAGCTGCCGTTTCTGTCTAATTGGAAGAACCTGACAGTGAAGTAGTAAGTGGTGTATGAAATGAATACAACCGAGGAGCGCGCGACGAGGTGGTATTCATTTCATACACCACTTACTACTGATCTTGTCACAAACATGTAGGTATAAAACATCACCGGAAATCGGGCTGCGGAGGTCGTCTATGGTGGCCGACTGTTCTCACAGATATATTGGGCCAAATTCTTCAATATCCGAAGAAAAAGCGAACAAAAAACACTTTTTCGTTCAATAATTTTTTTTCTGAGAAAAAAAAAATATATATAAAAAACATAAAAAGGATATACTACAAATGTATGGCGGCCGACTGTTCTCACAGAAAAATTGGGCCAAATTCTTAAATAACCGAAGAAAAAGCGAAGAAAAAAACACTTTTTCGTTGAATAATTTTTTTTCTGAAAAATAAAAAAAATATATAAAAAATAAAAGGGATATACATTTGACTTTGGTCTAAAAAAAGGGAAAAAAATGAAGAAACATGTTTCGAAAATGAAAAAACAAAAATAAACTAGAGTATATTTACAAAAAAACAGTAAATAAAAAAAAAACACAAAGAATAAAATCAGAGTTTTGATTTCAATACCAAATACATTTGAATTTCAAAAATGCTGTGAGAACGACCGGCCATGAGAAGGCTGGTCGTTCTCATACAAAATTGTAATTGAAAACGAAATGTTTGATGACGGCCGAGTGTTCTCATAGCCGCTATATCCATGATCAGCGGTCTTCAAAGCGGAAGCAGTAACTGGGAGGACTATGAAGAGATTTAATTAAGTCAGAATAACTGCGCTATGTTGTGAAAAATCTCTGGCAAAAGAAGATTCTGGACTTCATCTGTTTGTCGGGATTTTCCTGAATATGCTTGGAGTTTGGGAACTTTGAGCAGAAGGCTAGGAGTTTTCGGTGATATCGATCGAAGAAGTGGAAAGTGTAAAAATGCTGACAAGCCTGCGCGACTCCTACATGCCGTGACATTTGTACTGATTTGCCGTTTCCTTTTCGATTTCTATCTTTCGACCGTTTTCTTGCTTCGCGCTTGTTTCTTAAGGGCAATAATTCTGTGTTACGAGGAGGACTATGAATAAGAATAGATCCGTTTTAGCGTTGTACAGCAAATGTTAAGAGGTCGTAGGGCTGCATGATTTCCGTTGTTATCTGACGCTTTCGTGTAGAGTCTGACACCTCTGTAATTTAACATTTGCTGTTACATGTAGCTTATTTTGGATCATATCTAATGCAAGAGTTTCTTTTAGCTCTCTAAATTTGCTTTAGAAAGACAAAGTGTGAGATTTACAGTGAGATTTATCTTACTTGCATTCTACATTGTGGAGCCGGGCCTGGCTGTTTCATTAAACTATTGCAAGTTATTGTTGCGTCTTATCACGGATACGATAATTATCTTTGTCCGGCTAAACCAAATACTGCTGTAGCTTTACTTCAGACGCTGTAGCTTTACTACAGACGCTGTCTGTCGCCAAGGTTGTTTCTTGCATCAACTCGGACGAGCTTTTTTCTCTTGAGCTCGGTGTTTAGGTTTCTATCTCCTTTATTCGTCAATGTGACATTCTAGCACCACACGATTAAGCTGTAAATTTTCACGCGCAAGTCTGTTGACTATGTTGCGTGTATTTGGTATTGAAATCAAAACTCTGATTTTATTCTTTGTGTTTTTTTTATTTACTGATTTTTTGTAAATATACTCTAGTTTATTTTTATTTTTTCATTTCCGAAACATGTTTCTTAATTTTTTTTCTTTTTTTTTTAATTTATTTTAATACATTTGTAGTATATCCCTTTTATTTTTTTATATATTTTTTTATTTTTTATTTTCTTCA
>OX393564.1:13946122-13968622 GCA_947652115.1 Blastomussa wellsi | reverse complement strand
GCAATTAGGTCACCTTCAACGTGAACTGGTTGCTTCCGTGTGGCCTGTAAATGCACAGGCCGGGCAAATGCAAAATGACACTTGTACACTACGCGAGGTACCAGAGAATTCAATCAGCTCTCCTTTTTTCCACAAGAACAATGCTTTTTATCCTCAAGCAGTACACTCTTAAGAGCGCGCGCGGGGCAAGATAACTCTTGACACTCAAGAAATAAATGTACATGAACATCTGAACATTTACTTTGAATTTGACCTGAGAAGAAAAATAATTTTACCGTTGCATTTACTATTTACCCTTCGAGTTGTCTTGCCGCACTTGTAAGTTAGCTAAAAAAGGAAAGTTTAAAAAAATTTCGGAATAGCCAGCGGGAATAATGATAGCTTTGTTCTGTTCGGTTCTCTTAACTGCCGTGGACAGTTTATTAATGGGGTTTCTGTTATTGAGTGCTTTGTTCCGGCTTACCAGAGCCAATCGAACGCAATCCATTTGATTGTGTTCGATTGAGTTCAGTTTCCGAACACAATCAGATGGATTGAGTTCGATTGAATTCGATTTGTTCGGAAATCGAACTCACTGATAGTCTGGTGTTCGATTGCCGAAATCAATCGAACTCAATCCACGGGTTCGATTGAGTTCGATCGAGTTCGATCGAGTTCGATCGAGTTCGATTTTTGAACGATCGATTTACTACAGGGACCCCAGACAAGCAGTGCGTCTTTGTATGTTCAAAATATAAAGAAATGTATGGGAATATTGAAAGCGTCATACTATCGAAAACTTATTTCGAGTAATGTTTATTTTTCTTTTGGTTGAAACGTGAACAGTTCGATAGTAGGACGCTGGAGAGCCGGGACTGTTCTGGTGATACTGATGCCTGTCAATCATCTCATCCTCGTCTGACACCTACTCAAAAGCTTTGACGTTGTTCCTTTCAGGGCCGGGCTTGGAACTTCCATTGAACACGTAGCAGATTTCAGAAAAGTTTGGCGTCTGAAACACGAGGAGTTTGGGCATGAAGAAACATTTGGTCGATTTTGATAATTCCGTCAAAAAAGGCTAAGATTGTGACATGCCTAAGAAGCACAATCGTCAATCAATCGTAATGTCAATTGGTTACTCATTCACGTCACTACTAATCTTTTGTTGGACGTTTTTACGAAATGTGGGTCACGGAGCACGTTGCGTTTCCCAACAATACGCAATTATTGTTTTTCTTGTTTATCTCAGAGACATTTCAATTCAATTTTCGTCACAGCCTGAATGTAAGTAAGGAAAGGACAACACATGCACTTCTTTCTGTGATATGCGCGCAATTCCACGCGCACACCACAGGTCAAGGGTAAAAAAGATCATTTTTCACAAACACGTTTTGCCCTCTACCTCAAAGCTTTTTGCAATAGCTTGTTAAAATTAGTTGACTTGAATGACGGAGACTTAAAGTTAGCCAGCAAATGGTTGGCATACACCCTCTGTAGAAATTAACGAGGCTCTGAGCTGGGTATCCGTGCCGAGAACAGGGTCTACCAACAAATGATAACAGGAAACCGGAAATGCTCAATGGCGCATTTAATTTGTTGGTCGATGAAAGTCAAAAGGGCAGATTCGTTTCAAAGCAAAATAAAACAAAACCGTAAAGAGCTCTTGGAAAAGAAAATGCTTGTTTTTTAGGAATGTAGCATGTCCATGAATGCGGAATTCATGAAAACCAAAATCTTTATATCATTTCTGTTACGGAAAATTACCGCTGTTTTTTCGTTGTGAAATTTAAACTTCCCCAACGCTTTGTGTATCTACGAGAGTCATCATAAAATAATCATTACAGTGCGTCAGTAACCGTTACAAATTTTGACGCGGGGTACTGAAACGCGCACGTGCAACCCATGTGATCCCATACCAGAAAAGTGGAATTTTTTCACACGTGATTGAAAACGTTTCACAGGGGGTCTTTTGCTTAGCCAAGTCAATAAGAGTATCAAATAAACCTCTCATGATCGGAACTTGAACACGTACGCGAGTTACCTTTTACATGGATCGTTGTTAACTGCTGATCACACAGCAACAGCCACGAGAGCAACACAAGCTAGACAACAAAAGTTTCCAACTTTGGCGAAATATATTCATGGAACTAACGATGTCTTCCACGAGTGGACAAAGCATGGAATATTTATGCCCGCCATATGTGAAATCCAATAGTGGTAGCCTGCGAAGTTACGACTCGATCTGTTCGTCGACTTCATCCAACGGAGGAGGAGAAGTTTACATAAATGCCGCTTACGATTACTCGGATAGTTCAAACTCACACCACGATTATGAAGACTTACAAAGTGTGAGATCCAACGTAAAAGAACTTCCCGCCCAGGGTCCGAGAAGAAAAACAAACGATCTTTATGAACCAACAGGACCTCTGAAGGAACGCGTCAGACAAATCACAGAATGTTTAGACGATGAAGACTTACAGAGTATAAGAACAGACTTTAAAGAACCACCAGTGCATAGCCCAAGAAGCAAGACAAACGACCTTTACGAATCAAGTGTGCCCCCTTTGAAGCACCGCGAAAGACAAATTACAGAATGTTCAGACGATTCGACTGCGTCATCCGTGTCCAGTGACTCGTTTCCTTGGAAAAAAGACACTTGCCTCAGCAAGTTGATCTTGTTCCTTATTCTGGCCTTTTCCGTGGCAGCGTTGGTGCTAGTAGTTTTAATCATTAATGGAACAGTGGCTCCCAAGTGTGGATGCAAGGATTTTAGCGCAGGTATGTCACTACACAAGGGGGTGTGTCTAATTTTGCTTCTTTTCTCAGTATATCTAAGAGGAAAAAAACTGTGTAAAAGCAAAATCCTTTCTTGCGTGCATGTATTAGCACCGAAAAAGAACAGTATGCCAAGAGCGCGTCAAATGTCAATAAGGGTGTATATGCTGCATACTTACACGTACTAGTTTTTCCTCTGGGGAGTGTCAAAAATACTCGGACATTTCTTTATAAATACTAAAACCTATGCCGGGAAACCTCTGGTGGAGTCTTCGCAAGAAATCATTCAAGTTTAGAGCACGTGAAGAGTTGACTCATTCATTCAAAAGGAATTTACAAATGTCAATAATTCAACAAGAAGCTCTTTTTTCGTTCACAAACCGGAAGTCTTCGAAACTGTGACACTGCGGTCTCCCTTTTGATAGATAAGATAATTTATTTGGCTGCGTGGGCCTTGCACACAAATTATACAATGCAAGGGTCTTTGATTATTTGCCGTGACTACCATAAAAACTAAAATATCTTTATAGTTATATGTTTGCATGCTTGTTGCTTGTGGAGCGAGGGTTAATTATGCGGAAAAAACTGTGGAATTTCTTATCTTGCGCCAAAGGGCTTTTTTCAAATTACAGCATTCTGCCACCCCAAACAAATCGTTTCCCGTCAGACAGCGTTTCCCAGAGGTTCATTGAACAAGTACAGTAGATCAACAGAATTTTTGATACACAGGCGAGAAGTTGCTGCGTCATGTCGCGGGGACAACAATTTGTTGGAACAAATCGCCCGCGTGACGCGATTACATATTTTGCCACTGCGACCGGTTGTACGATTTCAAACCAGTTCTTGTTTTGGGCGCACACACAGAGTGACTTGTTACAGAAACCTGTCGCTGCGAATTGTCGCCTCGCGCGTTATGCGCTCTACATGCACGAATGCCTGTTATGCGGTGTTCGGTTTATAGCGTGGGAAACTGTGAAGATCTTTGATAATAAAAAGTGACGCCTTAAAGAGAGGTCACATTTATTGCATAGTAATAAACCCACAGCGGAAAAGAAAAGCCAGCCTGTTGATTCAACCTAGCCTTGGGCATGGGATAAGGAAATATGAACTTCCTCTCAACACTGCAACCCGCAGGCAAGCCGCTCCTGGGTGGTGGCGTTCGGTGATGTCTTTAGTTTTGAGAATGTCCTCTGAGCTATTTTTTTTACTGGTAATACCTTCTACAAACAGTTTTGCTTAATAAAGTTTTGTTTGCGTTGGATTAACATTTTTGAGTGGTTACATGAATAAATGGTCCACAACCTTTTCTCGTATTTTCCTGTTTCTGCGGGAAATCTGATCTTTTGAAGTTCAAAATTCTCGGCCTTCTTGTGCTACAAAGGCTGTCAATGTTTTGGCGGGAAACAGCATGCCATACAATGAGGAGGTCACAGTTTAGGCGGGAATTCCGTTTGCGCCTCGAGCCCTTAAGCGTGCAATTCATATTCATAGCGTGCCTCAACCTTAACAACAACCTTACAATCCCTTTATCTTTTTCCTATGTATGTCCTTTTTCATTTGCTAGTTGTTGGTGAGCTTATAATGGTTATAATGGCGTTGTATTCCCAATGTTCGATCTTTAAATGTAAATCGAAATATGTTCATTTTAACATATGTTTATTCTATTAATGTTCTATTCTCGGCTGGGGTCAGTCAGAATGTTCCTGAAGTACTGTTTACTTTTTAGTTATGTGTTGATAACAGTTCGCTATCGGAATTTCCGGTCAAACCTCCAACGTGGAAGGAAAATTTTACGCTTTATTAATAGTATTTCTGTTTCACTTCTCAGAAAACAAGGACCGTACGCCAAGCACAGGAATGCGTAGCGTCTCTGTGCAGAATTTGCTGAGACGAATTGAAGTTTTGGAGAATAACATGTCCACCATGGAAGCTAAAATGGTACTGATCAAATTATGTCTGAAAAAACCTTGTAACATAAATATTTTGGCGGAATGGGGCAAATAATATCCATATTTCGCCAACCTAACATGGCGTTGAAAAGAAAATGAGCTTTTGATGTTCGGTCGCATGCTTTGATCCTGCTTTGAACAGTCGAATCTTAATCGGGACAATGTGCCTTGGTGGCGCCTGCAGTGAGACCATTTCAAAATATCGGAGGTCAAAGTTCTTGTGCGGCCATGACAGTAGCTCGTTGTTGCAATCAATACAGTTGTTCGGCCTGTCTTTCAAATTATCGTCTCTCGAAGAGAAGAAATGACAAACAAGTGATAAAGCAAGTAGCGACAAAAGATACTTTAATAATTATATGTTAAGAATATCGTAGGCCACTGATAATGGGTCACCCTCACTGTTATACCGTTAGATCAAAATTGCGACTTGCTCTGCAGTCCAGCTGGTTTTTCACTAACTCAGGTCCCCACTCGCAATCAGGCTGAGTTCTGACCATTAAGCAATCACATTCAACATATCCTGCACGTGCTAAGGTTTCACAAGTTGGTATACCGTACA
The DNA here is from genome assembly GCA_947652115.1 of Blastomussa wellsi. Classification (NCBI taxonomy): domain Eukaryota; kingdom Metazoa; phylum Cnidaria; class Anthozoa; order Scleractinia; family Plerogyridae; genus Blastomussa; species Blastomussa wellsi. The sequence goes on along the minus strand of OX393564.1, from coordinate 13,963,360 downwards.
AATATCTTTCATAGACGCATGTTTTTGATTTGAAAGAATCGTTCCCGAGTGCACTGACAGTGTTTTGATTTGTTGTTTCATTATCTAGAAAGCAAGAGACACCGCAGTGAAGATGTTCGTCACAAAATATGAAAGCCAGGTGTGTGCCATTTACATCGAAATTGTTGTGTAACAACTACTTGGGGTTGTGTAACAACTGCCTGTAGAGAAAACTTTGCTTTTCCACAGATGTTATTTCACGGGTTCCTTATTTACACCCACAGGTCGAAGTCCTGCAGGCCCAGGTCAATGAGACTGCCAACAAGGTATGTGTTGTCAGCAATAACGAATCTCTAAGACTGAGGTGAGGTGAGGTGATGTGAGTTGTTGATGATGGGAGATGATGTGAGGTGAGGTGATGATGATGATCAGTGCTTTCAGTAAGTTTTGAAGTACCAGGCTGAGGATGATAAATAGGCGGCTGGGGTATCTAGCGCCGAAGGCGCGAGCAGCTAGGGGGATCTGGGGGCATGCCCCCCCAGAAAATTTTGAATTCTAGACGCTCGGAAATGCCATTTCCAGCGTTTTCCAAGAGGTATTTCCTTCTAAAAAAGTAACGGAAATTAGGCAATAAAACACTGTAGTTGCAGTCATTTTAACAGAATTTGCATTTTATTGGGACTGTCCATCATTTTTATCAAATTGATTTTAAGTAAACCATCCCCAACGTTCAAGTGGAAAAGTCAGAGGCATGATCGAAATAACAAAAAAGATATTTTGTTCACTAAATTTTGTTTCCCGCGATCTTTTCTTGTTTTGATCGCAAATATGTTTACAGAATGTCGCTAATTTTAACGAGTTTCACAAATAGACCAAATTCACCCAAATTATTGATACTGTACCGAAATGCAATGCTGCCGAAATCGGTTTGTTGTAACGCAAAGCCGACTTAAATTGTTATAACGCACAGCCGACTTAAACTTCACACAGCAAGTTACTGCTTGAGGCTGTTTTGAATAACAATGTATTTTTTATGAAAATGACGATTGTATAACCAAACTATTCGGTAAAAATGAAATAGCCCACACACAAAAAAGAAAAGAAATGGTCTTTGACTTCACTGACAAAGGTCGTCGGGTCGAGTCGTAGCATCGCGTTACACTGAGGCGAGTCATGAGGTTGTTGTGTCCGTTATGGTTCAATGATTCTTTTGAGATGCAAATTTATCACTTTATTTAGGGGCAAATAAATGTTATTGAAAAGTTGAACTGTAACGAATGATAACTTACCTTTAGACTTCTTCGCTCCAATGGTAAAGAAATTTTCTAGAACGCCTTGTCTTTTCGCCATTCCGGCAAAACTTCGAACACGTGCTTTCTGATCACGTGAAATGTCACACGCAATTGTTATGTAACCGCTGAATGGATTCCACAAGGTCCGTTCTGCCGTTTTCACTCTTGTTATTTTAGTTCGAATTCGTGGACAAATTCATCATTTTTCTTGGGAAAGAAAACCCTTTATAATTTGTACATCAAGTTCCTGGTTGGTAAAACGGGTAAACAATTTTTCTTGGTCGGGAGCGGTGAGATATTTACCAGCAATTACGCCTAACACGAGCGATAAATTCCCCGTCCTGAAGCTGTTAAACGTTTGTAAGCAAAGCGGAAATGAGTAGGTTTGTATTTGTTGTGAATGATTATTTTTTCCAATATCAAAGGATTTATTTTAAGAATTCGATAGGAAGGTAAAAACATAAAAAGCAAGCTCGCGTTCGATGGCGTTTTGCCAGATATACACGTCTCTGAAATGACTAGCTGATGGCAAAAAATAGGCGGCGGGATGGACCAAAGTACCCGGCGGTCTACCGCCGGTAGCCGCCTTCTATTGAAACCTCTGGATGATGTGATCATGGTGACGTGTACTAATACGATTGTTCTTCTAGCCTATCATTTATGTCGTGGGATATCCTGAAACGGTATATTTTGGCCGGATAGCTAGTTAAAGAAAGTTAACCCATTGGTGCCTGGAGATTTTTTATAAAAGCGCTTTTTGGATATTTGTGACATTTTATGGTCAGTTGTGAGCTAAATTCTGCTCCCAAAGACTCAAAACTTTCTTTGCAACATGAAAACATGCCTGTGTTTCCACGAGCGTCGTGCTTTATGATATTTTTGCTCGGGCATGCGCAAAAGGCAAAATTTGCAGTTTAATTTGGGTTAAAAGTGATCTACATCTTTAGGCTTTTCATTTTTTTAATTTTTATTCGCTTTTCCTTTTTCTCTTTTTTTTATCGTTTTGCTGCAGTTGCGGAGTAAAAAGCAATGTTCGCCATGGGCGGTATTGGCCGGCACGGGAACCAATGGGTTAATTAGTTTCTTACCAGGCTGAAAAAGGAAAAAGTTCGTATCAAAATCATGTTCTCGATAATGGCAAGTAATAACTAGAAAACAGAAACTCACGGCACCACCGCGTCTGTTGGTTTTGTCTTTGCTGTAGTATTTTTCCTGAATTGCTTATTAATTACACCGCTCATACAGAATATTTGTTTGTCAGGTTGCCATTGTGGATGGTGTGTGGGTTAACATGACCAACACACACGATGCTTTTGAGAAGAAGCTTGGTAATGAGTTTAAAGAACTTAATAAATCAGTCCGCAAGGAACTCAATAACAATGATGACAAATTAACGTCAACAATGAATGAACTGAGACAACATCAGATTCTAACAAAGAGGATGAGCGAGAAGTTGGCCATCAATGTTACGCAGCTTGAGTCAAATGTTCAAGAGTTGAGAAAATCCTGCAATAATATCAGCAACAGAGCAGTGAGTTTGGAGCAAGGATATAGCCAGATGAACAACTTGATGAAAACACTTCAAGCAATTAATGGCGCACAGAATGCTTCACATCAAGACTATCAGTCTATTCACAATCGTTTAAGGGACTCATTGACTACAGTTAATGCAACATTGACTGCTAAGGTAAGATAAGTAGATCTTGTTGCGGACTGTGTTAACTAGTTTCGGCAGTGTGCAATAACTAGAAGCATCGCTCAGCTGCAGTCTTCGCATGTCCGCAGCCCACCCCGCCCCCCAGCCCACGGAACCGGGTTTCCCAAACAGTTTAGCGCGCCCTGAAATAGCCAAAGCATAGCACGAAAAACTAGGAATGCTAGGTTCGTACGCGTCAAATGGTTATTGACTTTTTCTCTACCTAATATTTTTTTAAGCTAAGAGCTATTGACAGCGGAAAGTCAGGTGGAAACTTCAGCGCGTGTACGCACAGAAGTATAGGAGGGACCTCTACATCAGCTACCAGCACAAGCGGGATATCAGAAGCTTTTTACCACGAACCAAAGGTAAATATTTGCAAACTGGATATTACGCGAGTATTCACAAATGCGGGCTAATCGCAGCTGTGTGACCCCCCCCCCCCCCCCGCCCCCCGAACTAATTTCTATCTGAATTGAGAGGTAACGCTTATTTATTTACCGTATTTATTTATTTGTTTTAAGGGTCTGCGAGCGATGGGGATAACATGTTCTACGGATGTTGCTAAGATTTACAAACTGAGTGAAGTTACCCAAGGACAATCCGAATACAAGTGTACCTGTAAATACTTGTCTTCAGCTTGGGGTACTGAGCAAAAAACAATGAAGTGCTTTTTACATGTATGGGAATGTCCGATTTGGTAGCATATCTTACAGTTGCTGAGGCTTGTCGACGCTATTCTGGTGAAAGTATTGGGAACTTTCTTACACCAGGAACGAAATATAAATAAAGCAAGACACTCGGCCTTACCGTTTCTTATTCGACAAGGATTACTGTTGTCTGCTTCGTCAGAATTGCATTAATAGGTTTTTGTCGTATTAAATTGGCCAAAAATATTTAAGTTATATTATTATAACTGAGGCCTAATGAAGGGCTGATAGCGACAGTGATGCAGTTATGGTTTTGATAAACAGCAGCGACAAACTCAGGATGTCACAAAATGATTTCCAAACCAATATCAAAAGTTGTGCGACGGACAATCTACTCATGTAAGCGAGACATTGCGACTTTTAATTCAGTAACCAAACCTCGCTGGTTTCTATATCATTACTGGAGTTGCATTATTCTGTTGTATACAGTCACTTAATTTACAGATTTCATTTCGATGAAGCGCTCATTGTCAAATGGAAAGCAGTCACTCGCTAGAGTACCTGATCATGTTGTCATATGATATTTAATATCTTAAAGACTTTTGTCCATCGCAAAAAAAACCGTAATAAAATATCGCGATAGTTTTCTTCTGACGAAAAAATTTCAAAGACGAAGCTCTCAACTGAGCCAAACAGAGGTGAAATTCCCCAGCGAGTGCAATCAGCTTGCAGAAATTTAATTATTTGATCAACATGGACATTTTAGGGCTATATTTAATTCACTTTATCTGCTATCAGTATTATTTTACAGCAGAGTGGTGATACGCAAAGATAGACAAATTGTAAATGTAGCTTTTAGAAGTTATACATATTCTTTGCAAAGTCACAGAGTGTTTTGTCCAGTCTTGAATAAAAGACAATAAAAGCAAGCATTAATAAAGATAGTCTCCTAAGAAAAATAGTATGGATTATCCGAAAATGTTATAGGCTTCTCTTGTAAAAAATAGATCGTTTTAACAATTTTGACGTTAATTTAATTATACCATCACAGACTTTACAAATGAAATAATTAAAAAATAATCTTCACTAGTTCTTTACTATCAATTCTCAGTTTTCGGTAATTATAAAGAGTTGTTATATTAAATATGAGATTTATTTCTTCTGCTTTTAACTTAAATGACAACAAAACAGTTCCGACGAACACAGCTGGGTTGAAGCGCATTATTTTATGTCGCTTCTTTGGGATCTATTTTTTTAAAAGATTGTTACTGGTTATTCACATACATCACGTTTATGAAAAAAAAATTCGTCTTAGAATTCTTGTATCTGATATTCAGGAATATTGTCCTACAGTGATCAAGGATATGTAAACTTGCTAGACATATATTAGCAATACTATACAGATAGATTATAAGCTAGCCAAGGACTAACAATTTAGCTAATTAACACGCTTTGTCAATAGCTTGTGCATTTTTTATTCTCAAATAGGAAAAATAAATGAATATCTATTTTGATATCAGTTGCCTGATAATGATGAAGATGAGACCTTATTAACTTTGAGCATTAAACACAAACGGACTATGTTTTATAGATCTTTTAGTTTCTAATCTTCTGTGTAGAAGACAGACAACTTAGACTGAACGGAAGTCTGTGGGGAACTGTTTTCTTTAATTAGAAGTACCGTACCGAAAAAACCCCGAATTCTCGAAACTCCAAGGGAAACGAAATTTGGATGGAGAAATCGGTCTCAGGGGGTCTCATTTCAACCGAACACCGTATTTTTCACAGCTTTTCACCTTATTATTGTATCTCGACTGTCTTGTTACCTGTTTTCGCGATTTTCCGAATGGCGAAAATTGCAGGCGTATTACTGGCTGTTCCTTTTCTCGCCAAATCATCCGTCAAGATAGTTATACACAATACACTAGAGATTGATCATCCGTTTGACTTTTGAACGAACTTGGGCAAAGAACGATATCGAAACGATAGTTTGTAGTATGATTCGTATGTGTTTAAATACACCGGCAGTCCAAGCTCTCGGTGTCAACCGCACAAACAATTTGACTTCAGATTAAAAGGGTTTGTATGGGAAATCGGACAAAGGATTTATGGAGGTATAGTTATACGAGAAAATTGTCAATAAAAAAGGCTTACCGTGTTCCGTTTGTGTGTTGCGTGCTTGCGGTGTGGCTATTTCACCGACCAAAGGCATTTTAAGCGATTTTTTAACTTCCTACTCTCCACTACAAAGACATGTCATTTCAAGACTCCGTTTTTCACTGCATTGCACAATTGTGAAGCTTTATTAGGTACCGTCCGCACTAGGCGAATTTTCTTTGTTTTGCAAAAATATCTGTCATCAGTTCCGGTTTGCAAGTGCGGACGGCATTTTTTTCCTACCAAATTTTGTCAAGCCGTTCCAAACTTCAAAAGCTCCGTTGTTCTGCTCCGAGGCAGGAGAAATTTTTGTCAAGGGTCAAAACTAGCACATTTTTCAAATTGCGCGCCTTGAGGCTTGAACGGAAAGAAAACGTCAATCCAAAAGATTTTATCTCGCTTTTCAAAGAGTTTATCTGACGATTTCAAGGTGATTGGCGGGGGAGGGGTGGAGTGGGTGCTTTAAGAATGGAATGCCCCGAGGTTCTGGCGTCATACCTAACGACAGGCTTTGTTCTGTCTTGTCATGGGTTCTTTCCCTACCCATGTAAATACTAGTCATCTACTAGTGGTAATCAACGATTAGGAGTGCGTTCGACGACTTCGATTCGCTTGGCTTCATTTTGACTTGGATTCCCGAAATTCAAGCTTTCTTTAATTAATGCTGAAATCAACATTGAGCCGAAACCAATTGTGGAATTACAAGCATTTTAGGTATCCTACTGGTGAACGGTTATGGCGGTTAGATGTTTTTTACACGAGCCAACATTGAGATTGTGGTCTGTCCCCTTTGAATTTTTAAATATCAGTATGAAACTCTTATTAAACATAGCTGTATAGTGTAGTTGATTAACATGATTTTTCCGATTTATTACTTGGGCTTCCCAAAGGGAGCCCAAGGTTAAAAACGCCCTTCGTTTTTTTCTGTCTTGGGTCACAAATCGCCCTCTGGGCCCTAAAACGCATGCGTGCCTTCTATTTATTATCTATGCGCATGCGCATGATTCAAGCGTCGTCCTTGAAAGGAAGCACGAATACTATGATTTCTTCTCCGGTCAAGCCACATAAAAATGCACACACCGTTTGCGGTAGACCCACACTGAACATTTTTGAGCGTTTTATGAAAGGGTCGCTCAGCGGATCAATTTACGAGCGAACATTTGAGTGAACCTATCAACAACCTCAAGAACCATGCTATATCAAATGAGCTATCCAATGTAATCATGTAAAGAAGCATTTGCATAAGCGTCATCGTGTATTTAGCACATTTGATATTGGTTTTTGTGAGATTCTCAACATGAGACATGCTCAGGTAGAAGCCCCGCTTCATTTTATTAAGCGAAAGATCAGTATTTGTCGTCTGCGAGCTGAATGCGTGAAGTCTTTGAGATTTCAATTTCTGTCAAAAGTTAATTTAATTTGCACCAATTTCACATTTGCACAGTCAACACGAACGTTTCAGCTATCCTGAGACTGACAGCACAGTAGTTATATATCCCTTCAGTACAAACGCACCTTGATTAATTAGCATATCAAAACCGTATACATATAACATTTTTCCCGAAAGCATACAAGAGACTTCACTGTGGGATGTTGTCCGCAAATTTATTTTTCAAATCGGCACTCTTAATCCTCACGGTATCAACGAACGCTTTTCATTCAACTAATTTATTCCGAAGTTTTCACGTTACCAGGCACCAGCCAATAGCGAAGTTCCATCTTTCTGTATATAAAAACACACGACGCACAATTCCTTGATTCGCTCCGACGAAGGGCTAACGCTCGAAACGTCAGCTCTTGAATCTCTTTACGGTGGCGAATTGACATTATCAACCCAGTTGATAAAACCAAATTATATTGTTATACTTCCCACCGACGCAGCACCACAGTTTCTTTAGAAACTTACCCCCTCTATAGATTTTATTACGCATCGCTAAGCCACGTGCAGAGACCTGTGAAATTACCAAAGAAAACAGGCCCTCACAAAACCGGTTTTGCGTGCTATCTTATTTCGAAATAGCATGGAAGTGAGGTTCGTAACCGCTGCGACCAGAGAATTTTTTTTTTTCGCGAAACGATCGCGGCTTCGCCCCTCAATGATAAAAAAAAACCTCTGGCACCCAGGGTATGTTTTCTCCAAATAGACTGTGTCTTTACAAGAGTCAGGCCCATGCAGCGAATTGTTGTAAATTTAAATTGATTTCAGACATAGAAAAGAACCTTGGTCCTACCCCAATGCACGTCGACTCTAGCAAAACAATTGCAGCACCATATAGCCAGGGTAATGAGTTAGTATCTGGACAAAATGCAGGGCAACAATGTGTAGCAATGAGTTTGTGTTCTGTGATTTACAATTCCAGACAAAGGATTAGTTCTGGTCATGATCTCATCAACATAATGAATATTGGGAATCAATTGTATTCAAGTTTGTCTCAATTCATATCAATTAGCAAGATAGTCGTATTTAATGCAGACAGAATTGCCAACAATGTTAAATGTGTTTGATACTGACTATCGACTAGAATACAGGGTAAAATGTACACGCTATGCTAGAGCTGTAAAACAATCAACAAAAGACAACAGAGATTTCACGTTCACAGCTGGATATGCCAGAAAAGAAGCCCAAGTTCATGCAAACAAATATCATTAACAACAAGTCGAGGCCACTGATTCGGGTAAAATAAAACGAGCTGGCTAAAAATACTAAAATATTAACACGAACAAGACGCTTGAACAATTTTCTGACGTTTCTCAATCCAGGAAATAAGTGATGTCTCGCCTGGTCATGGGTAAAAGATATTTATCCCATTCCCATTTTTTAGCATTCGTTTTCCATTCCCAGTGACCAAATCCCAGTCCCAGTCACCCAAATCCTATTTTCCCAATGCAAAAACAGGTCAATCCCAGTTCCCATTTTACCCCTTCAGGACCCTCGTTTCATATTCTATTCACACCAGGAGTTGTAGAATCTTCGCTACAAGGTTCTTCTTGGATAACAATAAAGCTGATTTGAACAGTAGAGCGTCACAACTTTAGGTACGCGGACAGAAGTTGAATCTCAAATGAAAAAGCAGCTGAGTTTTATAATGAGATGTGTTGCTTGGGCGAATTGCAGCATGTTTCAAAGAAAACACACCAGAATTAGACAGGCCTCTGATGTTCTGATAAGTAGCTTCATTGATCTTTGCCAGTGGTAGTCCAAATAACCAATACAAATGCGAAAAAAGTTCGACAAAATCGAAAAACAGTCGAAGGAACTCGAAGGGACTCGAAAACAAAATGAAAGGGACGCGACAAGCATAGGCATGACGTCATTCGCCCCTGATAAATTTTGTTGGGGGGGGGGGGGGGGCAAATCAGTGTCCACAGATTCACAGGAAAACTCGATTTCCTTCCAATGCAGGATTAGAAATGCGTTCTATCGAACGCAATGAAAGAAAAGCCTCACCCTCGGTTTAAGAACGTAAAACAAAGAACGACTAAGACACCAAAGAACCATGAACAATATGACGCAGGACACAAAATCGCACCCTGAACTGTATACTATAAAAATTCGTTTTATGGAAAATAAGAACTAAGTGGTACTTATTGCGGTTTACGAGAGCCTTGAGGTCCTTGAGGCATTCACTCAAATTTGTTGTTGTCACATCCTGAGAGACCCAATCGGAGGGGCAGTAAGTCGAGCGAAACGAAGTAAAAAACTCTTTGCATGCTCTGACATGATTTGTCTCGAGTAATTTCATATTTTCAAGTTTTAAAAATATATTTTTTCATTTATCCAGAAAGTCGGAATCAACACAGTTAACAAGCAGGGTTCAATACCTGAATATCACAATACCTGGCTGCTTGTATATCTGACCAGAGAAAACTATAAATTAAAGCTTTAAATAACATGAATGGCTGTTTGTTTCCTCGAGTAACGGGTGCCGTTAAGGCAATACTGCAAAGGAGTTGAGTGTTTGTTATAGGAACATTTCACATTACATATATTGCTTGTTTGCAACCAATCCCAAGAGATTCAAATGACAATAAGCATAACCAAACAAAAGAGGCTAATCCACAAGAAAAAAAAACGTTGATATTGATATCGGTTTCTACTTCGAAAATTTGCACTAATCCATTTCCGTGATTAACAAATGCATAGGCGGTGCATGATGCGTGTAAAAAAGCTTTTTGATAAATAAAGATTGTAAATTTAAGTTCGTTAGTGAAAACGCTGTGTGAACCTAGCAAGTGGTTACCGTGTGTCTCTCCATAGCAGGCTCAATGCATTTAGCGCCCGCCTTGTGTTGCGGGGGAGGTCAGTCAGAGTTTTTCTTGTCGCACGCGCATGACATAAACTAGGGATTTACTGGTAAATAAGGTAGTATACTTCGATAGTCCACTAAGACGCCAACGGACCACATTCCGCGTACAACTGCCATTCATTACGATGCATTTTTTTTCTTGCTTTTCTTCAAACAATATAGATGATGTAATATAAAAATAGAAAACGTAATTACGTGGGACTAATAAGTCAGTAGCAGCTAGTAGCAATATCATTCAAATCTTACCTATTACTGATCACGGCAGGTTTAGTTATCTAACGCATTTTGCTGCTTAGAATCTTGCTAACATGTCACTTATAGCATGTATTTTAACAGTTCTCATGGTTCCCGCAATGGGACAAGTCATGTTTTCAAACATGATTGTTCTCAACACTGGGAATTACAATGTTTCATGGAATTTCAACTCATCTTCAGGCACAGTGGAGTTTTTGGTGGAAGCTAGAACGACCGGCTGGATTGGTTTTGGTTTGGCTTTGATAGCACCAAACAACATGATGAACTATGACGTTGCTGTAGGAGGAGTACTCAGCAATGGAACAGGCTATTTAAAGGTAAAAATATTTCACATATACAGAGAGACAACGATTCAAACAATACACACCCAGTCCCTTTTATTTAGATCAGTTCCTGTTTCTACCTTTTGACGAAGTCAAATTTTAGGAGACGCGTTCAAACCCACAAGCCTACTGTTTTTCAGGGCATTTTCAACTAAATAGTCAGACAGATCTTAGAACACTTGATTCTAATAAAATTACCAAATAGTTTAACTTGAACACACTTTCTTTCAAAAATAATAAGAAAAGAACTGCAGCTCAAAGTGTTTTCGCTTAGACGTGGCAGTATATCCCTTACAGAGTGAAAATCTTTTTCACATAACGATCAAATAAAAAGAGTTATCACTTCCTATATATCACACAGTCACTGCGGCTAGCTCTGATCTTTAGCGGTTCTTGTAGGCTGTCATAATTTTCTTCGGAAAATTGGAATGTGGATGCTTTCAACGATGCTTTTTGCCTGACTTAGCACCAAGGAAACAAACGAATAACAAATATAAGTTGATTGTTGAGTCATCGAAGCTGACGAATAATATAATTAATAATATGCCGAGATCAAACATCCAGGAAACCGCGATTTAAATAAGAACACTGTCTTTTGATTTCAGAAACGGACAATTCAAAGGCACCGGAACTTGTAACTAAAATGTCACTAAGGTTGTCAGTAGTTTAAAAGACGCTGCTGCAACGTGGGGAAGAAGAGAGAATTTTGAAATGTTTTTGTATGATAGATGATATAGAACGGAGGGCAGGGTTGTACGTAATAACAAGGGGAACGCGACTAGGCTGGTTAGTTGTGGTCTGACTGCGTTTGAGTGTTTCGTTGCGTGTGATTGCGTGAACCCGTTGAATCTCGTATTTCAGTAAACAGAGATTATATCCACGGTCGCGTTAAGGTACTGCGTAAGTTGGTGTTCCCCTTGTTATTACGTACAACCCTGCCCTCCGTTCTATATCATCTATCATACAAAAACATTTCAAAATTCTCTCTTCTTTCCCACGTTGCAGCAGCATCTTTCAAACTATGCCTCTTGTCTCTTTTCGACGGACTGACATTTTAGTTACATCCAAATTACGTTCTGTTACACAAACCAACGTGGCCAAGGGATCTTTTAGATGCGGCAACATTTGCATTACTTGCCCCTACATCACCGATGGCCGCACTAACTACACCTTTTCAAGTACTGGGGAAACTAGAACTATTCGTGATCATATAGACTGCAACTCTAAAAATCTTATTTGCATGATACATTGTCGACGTTGCAACAAACAGTACATTGGTGAAACTAAAAGACGACTGCAAGACCATTTTAATGAACACCGACGACCAGTAGACAGACCCACCCCTCCCTTGAGACCTACCACTGTTTCAGACCATTTTCTTTCCGACAATCACTCAGCTAACGACATAGAACTTATCCCACTAGAACTCATTCATTCATCTCGTGACGCTTTACGCAAAGCCAGGGAAGCGTACCTAATTGAAAGGGGTCAAACCCTTGAGCCTAAAAGCATAAACAACGAGAGGAAATTTAATCTAGTGTACTTAGTGTCTAATCAATAGCTCTTCTTTCGTATCGCATTTTGATATCTTGTAATTCGTTTGTAATTTCCAACGGTTAGTTTATTCATTGTAATATAATAGCCTATCGTCTTGGTTGTTTAAATTGTAACGTTTTTTCTGAGGTTGAATCAAATCCCTGAAGAAGTCGGGCCGTGCCAAACGAAATATTGGAAAAATACATTAGCAATCCCAACGAGTCTACCGTTTTTTGCATAGTATTTATTTTTACTTTGGGAATTATAGAGATGGCTGATTTCCAACGGCTCTAAAGGCTAACCAATATGGAGGATCGAAGGGCTTTTTGTTATTCGACCTCCGGCACTATAATAAACGTTTAGCAAAAACCATTGCAACCACCTTAAAGAACTATCTTTTTACTTTAGTTCTGAAGCAAAAATATTACTGAAACGAAAATTAAGGTTAGGTTTTGAACGAGCACATTGTTGCTGTGTACTTCCAGGATCCTTTTGAGACTCATAAATTTACAGTATAGATGGTTTGATGCCAGAAATAAAAAACGGGCAACTTCATTTGTGCGCGAAAAAAATTAACAAGTAACTGTGCTTTGGTATGATGTAAACACCAACAAGAACGCTTAGAGAGGCGCTTTACAACGCTTTGTTATCTTTTACAGTGAATTTCAGCAAATAATCCTTGCAAACAACGACATAGTGTCTTATATAAAGAAGGAAAATAGTTTCAATGATTTCCTAGACGTTTTGCGGCTACTGATTTGGCACATTTTTCGCGTCGTTTATGTAAATAAAGATCAATAAATTAAAAGAACCCATCGAATGAAATATGCATAAACGAAGCTGCACTCTTCTTGAAAACATAAACTATTTTTCTTTTCAACTGAAGCTAACCAAACTGTCGAATACAGCTAGAAAACAGAAAATATTTTAAGAAGACAAGTGCAGTTACAAACAGATGAAAATATCGTATTGAAGATTGCAATTCGGTTCAAAGGTGAACAACCAGCTACAGGAAATGGCCCGTGTTCCTGTGCCACTTTCTTTTAAATATTGTAAGATGAACTCACCTTGCTTTTTACTGAGGTATTCCCAAAAAATAAATTAGTTAACAACTAGATTATGAGCTCGAGATTTCTATGGGGTGATAGTTGACTCATAGTTCACCACTAAATTTTCTCCGATTCTCATTGCTCTAAATTATACACGTGACGCGATAGTTTAAAACAAACATTCAAACGTTATTTGATTGATCTGCATATTTAGAGGGTTTCTTGCCTGATTTTCGTTAATTCGTACATTTCGGCATGCAGCAAAAACTCAAGAAGCTGTTTTGTTAATCTGCGCGCGGAAGAAAATTTAGTGTTGAACAATAAAGGCAATGGAGTGTTTATGTCTCGGAACTATCGGTCTGATATAATTTGGTTTTATCAACTGGGTTGAACATAAAGGTGTTTTAGGTTAATGGTTATATTGAGGGAGTGACCTCTGTAACACAGCATCCTCCAGCTCAATAAGGGTTAGGGAAAGTAATAAGTAAGGCCAGAGTAACCATGGGAGATTAAATTGTGTTTATTTTTAGGTGAAGCAAAACATTAATTGTTAAGGGTTAGTTAGTGCACTAACGTTTAGGGACCAACAACCTGCAATGCAGCCACGTCAAACACAAGGTAGTGCGGAAAAAAGGATCAAAATGAAAATAATAACAAGTTAGAAATAAAAAGATAGGAATTTTCTGATGACGTCCATCAGAAAAATGATTTGCAATTTTATCTTGTTCTTTAGATAATTTATCAAGTCATCAAAAATAACTATCTTTCTATTATCTTTAGGATAGTCTGAAGTATTCATAATTTGATCTGAACCTCTAATTTCTGGAACAGGATATTTTACTTTCTTTGAAATGTCACCCATTATCTTCTTCAAGTATTTATATTTCTTCTGTTCTTGATTATTTGTACTAAACGTTTGAATGTGTCCTTTAGTAGCATGTCGTAATGATGTGGGATATAGTTCAAGTGAAGCCTTTGAGTGCTACTTTGGTTCTTTAGTTCTTTATTGACTCCGAGCTTTCGCCGATCTACGGCATCATCAGGGAGGACGATAAAATATTTACGCTATGGTTTTAAACGTTGGAGGTGCCACTGTAAATTAGCATAGTGTAAAACTAGCCAGTAGGACGCATGGAAACTATGGCGTGATAAAATGTTCTAAAATATGTGTTAAAAACAGTTAATTAAAATAGCTAATTAAAATAGAAGATCGTTAAGTTCAGTGCATTCCTCACGGGAGTTCAGTCCCGTTTTGTGTTTTCTGATGTAAAACGCTTCGTATAATCGCAGATTGACGGGGTCATTTTCACGCGTGATTACTTTGACTTCCATGTTATGGCTGTTGTTGCGATGGTGTGTTGTGAGATGTTTTTTTACCGACGAGTTGTCGTTGGTCAAGTGTTCTTTTGTTCGGTTGCGTAGGAATCGTGTCGTGCTTCCGATGTAATATTCGCCACAAGCTTTGCACGTGAGCTGATAAACGGTGTTTCTCTGTAGGCATAAATTGGTGTCTGCGATGGGGCAGTTTGGTCTGTTGCATTTCCTTTCTGTTGTGTTGTGTGAAAGGGCTTGTCTCAGAGTGTAGGACTTGTGGGCGATTCGCACTGGGATGTTTTCTCTCTTGAAGATTCCTGTGATTTTTCGGTTTAGCCGGTCTGAGATGAACGGGATTTTGAGATAATGCCACTCTTTTGTCTGTGCTTGGGGGTCTCTTTGGTGATTCTGCAGATGTTTAGTTTCATTTATGGTGCGTTCTGGATATCCGTTGAGGCGGAGAATGTTGTCGAAGTCGCGGTCGTGTTTGTTGGATGTTATTTGGGTTGAACATCTCTGCTGTATACGCCTCCGTTCGTTGCGGATGAACGAGAGCAAACGGACACTTCGAAGACTCATCACCATAAAACTACACGAAAAGAAACAACTCGACGGCGAAATTACATCGAATCTACCGCCGCAAATAGCTACAAAAGTCCGCCTCCAGCGATATCTCGCATATAACACCGCAAGTAAACTGCACAACGAAAGATTCCAAAAACTGCTAGCGGAAGTCCAGAAAAGTGACAACACAGCCAACACCGATAACCAACAGGACGCAAACAACACAGAAGACAGCAACCAATCACAGGACACCACCAGACCGGAAAACACAAATGACCTGGTCACCGACCTCACAAATAGCCTTAACACCAAAGAAGTCAACCTCCTCGCGAAAGGGCCTAAGTTCAGCCTTTCCCCCGGAATAAACGAACAAACAACCACCGCCATCAACATAGCATTCTACCGACTTGCGAACCGAATACGATGGAAACAGTTCAGGGAGTCAAATCCCCAGAACCCACAACACACCGATTCCTCACCTACCCGCAGTCCAAACGCATCTACAAGCCAGATTCCACGGATGAGCTGGAACAAAAACTACGCAGAATCCACAATAAGCTCCACGCCACAATCAGACTACTTGTGCCACGAAAGAAATGGTCCAACATCAGCGACGTTGACAAGAAAACGATCAAAGACCTCAAAGAAAAGGACCTCATCTGCCTCCCCAGCGATAAAGGCACCGAATTTTGCATCATCCAGAAAGATAGTTACTCACAAGCGGCGTTAGACCACCTCAACGATTCCAACATCTATCAAAAGGTACCACGCATGACAGCTAAAACAGTAGAGAACAAAGTCAACTTAGTTTGGAAGAACATTTGCTCACTTCATTTGTCGTTAATAGCTTTGCCGCCTCCAACACCGACCTACCCAAGTTCTACCACCTAATCAAGACGCACAAGACGGGCCCAGATATCAAAATAAGACCCATCGTATCAAACATCAACGGGCCCACACAACGAATCTCGTGGTTGCTTTCGAAAGCCCTCAAACCTCTACTGAAGAGCGTTCCAGCACACCTTGAGAACAGCTACGAACTTATCGAGACTCCAACAACAACAAGACACTACCGTACCCATGCAGCCTGGACGTAGTATCCCTGTACACATCCATACCCATCCAAGAAGCCATCGATAACACCGTCGACAGGATTGAACACAGCACGTTCCATCTATCCACGCTTGACGTCGCAGAGCTGCTCAACGTCACGCTCAACAACATGTACTTCACCTTTGAAGACCGCATTTTCCGCCAGACCGAAGGCCTACCAATGGGCTCCAGCATATCAGGCATCTTAGCCATCCTGTTCATGGATAAACTTGAACAAATCGCCCTCTCATCCTACCGCCTCATCAGCCCATACAAACGTTACGTAGACGACATATATCTCCAAACAGCCAATGAAGAGAAGGCAAATGAATTCCACGACACCATGAACAGTCTACACCCGAGACTAAAATTTGAGATTGAGAAACCCACTGCATCACCAGAAGGCCTATCTCTATCACTACTTGACTTCAAAGTCACTATCACGACGAACGGCGAAAGCTCCTTTGAATTCTACAAAAAACCTGCAAAAAAGCCGCTTTTCGTACAAAACAAGTCTGCCCTACCAAAGCGCTCAAAGACCAACTTCATCCGCAACGAACGGAGAGTCTCATTTTTCAGGTTTGGCCCATAAAAAGGTATCATTTTTTTGTCTTCATCATTAAATAGCGTCAGGGTTTGATGATGATGATGACTTTAATAAAGTGTCAGAGTATTTAGCTTGATACAAATTAATCACGGACATTATTAGTATATAAAAAATATATCTTAACTATTTTACATATAAGAATTATTTAAACTATTGAATTATTACATATAGATACTAAAATTGTTTAAAATATATCTAGCTACGAAACAGCAAACTTAATTACAATTTTAACGAATAGAATAATATGTAAACTTTGTACGAAAATTAAAAAAGCATAAAATATCTCAAGTGTGAACTAAAAACGCCTTAGCAGCATAATTTACAATTACAACAATTATCTATTAAAAGTGCAAGGTCTTTGTCCTTAATATTATTCTTAAAACTGTTAACATTAGTTTGCTCCCTATCGCGGTGGTC
>OX393564.1:13888622-13941122 GCA_947652115.1 Blastomussa wellsi | reverse complement strand
AATGCCTTTACGTGATACAGTCAATCAAAGAAAAGACTTAAAAAGATCACTAAAATATTCGTAAATACCCTAACGGAAACTTAATATCTGAACTTCATTTGAAATTTGAAACCATTGCAAGTTTAACAAAACGTAACTTAACTTTTTAACACCCTGCCAGGATTATTGGACCATTGCCCAGCGTCAACCTCAGTTGGATTCACAGCAAGACTGGGTGTTGACCTATTCAAAAGAGGAAAATGGTGTAACAACCTTACAGTTTTATCGTCAGCGAGACACCAATGACTATGTAAATGATATCGCCATTCAGGTATGGAACGCTACTGAGATTCTATACAGTTTTGTGAGCAGTGTGATTTTTCAGGCGTCATTTTAATTTTGCCTTTGTTCAATCAGTTATCAAGCTGCTCAGAGAAAGTGAGATTTTTTTGGTTTTGAGGTAAAGTATTTTTTCCAAAGAACCTCTTCTAAGTTTGACAACTCATGCATTTGTTCCACAGCCAGGAATGCCTCCTTTTGTTGTATGGGCCTATCACACTGCAGACGATGTGCAACCAGCTAACTTCCCTTCGCACGTGCCCAATGGTGCACAAGGTGTTAGGAACCAAACACTTATACCTGCAATTACACCGACACCAACCCCAACACCAGGTAAGGCAGCAAAGTCAAACTTTATCAGTACTTGAAGGAGCTCGGTCACGGATGACACAGTTTGAAACGTTTAGCCTAAATTTTTCAAAGTTGTCAATTGCAATCCTTCTCAATCTTCCCCATTCCAAGCCATCCTTGATTCTTCTTAGTTTGTTGGTGCAACTTTTGTGTTTTTCTACCTTGGTAAACTACTATTTCAAGGTTTCCTTTGATTTGAAGGCAATTTTATACATCGCCAAAGTTGACTTTATTCATGGTGACTGTGCGCACGCCCCTTTAAAAAGACACTCATCATCAAAGTTAATTTACCCAGTTAAAACATGGTCATGATCTTAGCTCGTAGCAACCGGGCTCTTTTTATGTAAACGTGTATAATTACTGTTTTTTGTAACCCTCGTTAAGTAAGGTTGATTATTATTATAATTATTATTATTATTATTATTATTATTATTATTATTATTATTATTATTATTATTATTATTATTATTTAATAATAAGAATAACAATTTTATTAAAATCTCATCAGGAAACCTTTTTACAAATCATCAAATTGTTAAAAAATTCAATTATTATTATTATTATTATTATTATTATTATAACGGTTTAGCTCTCTTCTAGAAAAATGATTTATGAACTATTATATTTTTTAATTACATATTCTTTTATAAAACACAATCATAGATTTGACATTGTCATTGGTATGAAGGTAGTATTTTGCTTACTTGAAGAATTAAATTCTCCGAAAAAGCTCCAAAATGATAAACACCTCTTGGAAACAAGTGAGAAGAACTCTTATCTCTCGACATAATTAGGTTACAAGAATCATGGCAAATATTAAACTTTCTTTCTTTCTTTCTTTATTTATTTTCTAATAAGTATTGTTGCAAAAGTTTGACATATCCACAGGTAGCTGATGCTAATCTAGGAGGGGTCATGTCTTAACTAAAGAAAATAGGTCGACAATTTACGGGAATCAGGAGGATAAATGTACAAGAGTATAAATTATAAAGTTAAGTTTGAATCAGTACATGTTGTGTGTGGAGAAAGCGCTATTAAATATATTTTATTTTCGAAAGGACACTCAATAGAGCTAAATCCGCATAACACAATTAAGACTGTACTTATTATTCTGAAAATAAATAAATAAATTAAATTTTAGGAAAACTTGACTTTTGAATGATACTTCGTATATCAAGATAAGAGTCTTCCGAAGTCTGAATGTCGAAAAGTACTCTTTTAATTTTTCTTTCGAAGCTATATTTTTAAAGATATGATATTAATTAATGATATTAATTTCTGCAAGTCTTTTTAACTAATTTGATTGTTATTTTCTTTGTATTTTAGCAATGGCAACGCTTGTAGCAACTGCCACTCCTGTTATGAGAGTCGGACCAATGCACTTCGCAAACTTTCTCTCTTTCCACAATGGCAACTACAACATGTCCTGGATGTTCAATAGCAGCATGGACACTTTGCACTTTCTGGTCGAGGTCAGGACAACGGGTTGGATAGGACTTGGTATTGCTAGAGAAGCGCCGAACGCAATGATGAATTATGATGTTGCCGTAGGAGGAGTGTTGAATGGAACAGGCTACTTACAGGTAATACGCTCATCTTTCATTATTTTCATGGCCTCTTTTGACTGAATTCTTAAGGATTCAAAAGTCTCTTCGGGTTTGTTGTCGATCGGTATACGGACCGAGAATTGCATCTCATTATGGGGACTTAGAATATAAATCACTTGTTAGTAGAGCGAGGGGGTGACACGGCTTGTCCATCCAAACGATTTGTACGAATGGTAAAGGCCGTTTTCCATCCGTATACGGGTTGAGAATTGCATCTCATTAAGGGGACTAGAAAATAAATCACTTCTTACTTGAGCGATGGGGTGACATGGCATGTCCATCCATACGATTTGTACGAATGGTAAAGGCCGTTTTCCATCCGTATACGGGTTGAGAATTGCATCTCATTAAGGGGACTAGGATATAAATCACTTTTTACCTGAGCGAGGGGGTGACACGGCTTGTCCATCCGTACGGTTTGCACGGATGGTAAAGGCCATTATCCATCCGTATACGGACCAAGAATTGCATTTCATTAAGGGGACTCGGAATATAAATCACTTGTTACTTGAGCGAAGGGGTGACACGGCTTGTCCATCCATGCGGTTTCTACGAATGGTAAAGGCCGTTTTCCATCCGTATGCGGATTGAGAATTGAATCTCATTAAGGGGACTAGAAAATAAATCACTTCTTACTTGAGCGATGGGGTGACATGGCATGTCCATCCATACGATTTGTACGAATGGTAAAGGCCGTTTTCCATCCGTATACGGGTTGAGAATTGCATCTCATTAACCCTTTCCTGCCCAAGCGTGACTTATAGATTTTACTCTGTCTAACGCCAGACGATTTTACTCGTCAAAGGGAGACCCCTTGGGCAGTAAAGGGTTAAAAAACTATCTCCCTTAACCCTTTCCTGCCCAAGCGTGACTTATAGATTTTACTCTGTCTAACGCCAGACGATTTTACTCGTCAAAGGGAGACCCCTTGGGCAGTAAAGGGTTAAGGGGACTAGAAAATAAATCACTTTTCACCTGAGCGAGGGGGTGACACGGCTTGTCCATCCATGCAGTTTGCACGGATGGTAAAGGCCATTATCCATCGGTATACGGACCGAGAATTGCATTTCATTAAGGGGACTCAGAATATAAATCACTTGTTACTTTAGCGAGGGGGTGACACGCTTGTCCATCCATGCGGTTTGTACGAATGGTAAAGGCCGTTTTCCATCCGTATACGGATTGAGAATTTCATATCATTAAGGGGACTAGAAAATAAATCACTTCTTACTTGAGCGAGGGGGTAACATGGCATGTCCATCCGTACGGTTTCTACCGATGGTAAAGGCCGTTTTCCATATCCGTATACGGACCGAGAATTGCATTTTATGTCCTCGGGACGGAGACCCCAAAATGAGAAGCGTCTGACAGTTTGAGTCCTACCGCAGCAATTACAAAAGCACCAAAATTACTTCCCATATATTATATTAGAGTTTAACAAATCGTAAACAAGTTTATGAAACAAAACGGGCTTCTTTACCGTCAAGTGATAATGCCTTTACGTGATACAGTCAATCAAAGAAAAGACTTAAAAAGATCACTAAAATATTCGTAAATACCCTAACGGAAACTTAATATCTGAACTTCATTTGAAATTTGAAACCATTGCAAGTTTAACAAAACGTAACTTAACTTTTTAACACCCTGCCAGGATTATTGGACCATTGGCCAGCGTCAACCTCAGTTGGATTCACAGCAAGACTGGGTGTTGACCTATTCAAAAGAGGAAAATGGTGTAACAACCTTACAGTTTTATCGTCAGCGAGACACCAATGACTATGTAAATGATATCGCCATTCAGGTATGGAACGCTACTGAGATTCTATACAGTTTTGTGAGCAGTGCGATTTTTCAGGCGTCATTTTAATTTTGCCTTTGTTCAATCAGTTATCAAGCTGCTCAGAGAAAGTGAGATTTTTTTGGTTTTGAGGTAAAGTATTTTTTTCAAAGAACCTCTTCTAAGTTTGACAACTCATGCATTTGTTCCACAGCCAGGAATGCCTCCTTTTGTTGTATGGGCCTATCACACTGCAGACGATGTGCAACCAGCTAACTTCCCTTCGCACGTGCCCAATGGTGCACAAGGTGTTAGGAACCAAAAACTTATACCTGCAATTACACCGACACCAACCCCAACACCAGGTAAGGCAGCAAAGTCAAACTTTATCAGTACTTGAAGGAGCTCGGTCACGGATGACACAGTTTGAAACGTTTAGCCTAAATTTTTCAAAGTTGTCAATTGCAATCCTTCTCAATCTTCCCCATTCCAAGCCATCCTTGATTCTTCTTAGTTTGTTGGTGCAACTTTTGTGTTTTTCTACCTTGGTAAACTACTATTTCAAGGTTTCCTTTGATTTGAAGGCAATTTTATACGTCGCCAAAGTTGACTTTATTCATGGTGACTGTGCGCACGCCCCTTTAAAAAGACACTCATCATCAAAGTTAATTTACCCAGTTAAAACATGGTCATGATCTTAGCTCGTACCAACCGGGCTCTTTTTATGTAAACGTGTATAATTACTGTTTTTTGTAACCCTCGTTAAGTAAGGTTGATTATTATTATAATTATTATTATTATTATTATTATTATTATTATTTAATAATAAGAATAACAATTTTATTAAAATCTCATCAGGAAACCTTTTTACAAATCATCAAATTGTTAAAAAATTCAATTATTATTATTATTATTATTATTATCATTATTATTATTATTATTATTATAACGGTTTAGCTCTCTTCTAGAAAAATGATTTATGAACTATTATATTTTTTAATTACATATTCTTTTATAAAACACAATCATAGATTTGACATTGTCATTGGTATGAAGGTAGTATTTTGCTTACTTAAAGAATTAAATTCTTCGAAAAAGCTCCAAAATGATAAACACCTCTTGGAAACAAGTGAGAAGAACTCTTATCTCTCGACATAATTAGGTTTCAAGAATCATGGCAAATATTAAACTTTCTTTCTTTCTTTCTTTCTTTATTTTCTAATAAGTATTGTTGCAAAAGTTTGACATATCCACAGGTAGCTGATGCTAATCTAGGAGGGGTCATGTCTTAACTAAAGAAAATAGGTCGACAATTTACGGGAATCAGGAAGATAAATGTACAAGAGTATAAATTATAAAGTTAAGTTTGAATCAGTACATGTTGTGTGTGGAGAAAGCGCTATTAAATATATTTTATTTTCGAAAGGACACTCAATAGAGCTAAATCCGCATAACACAATTAAGACTGTACTTATTATTCTGAAAATAAATAAATAAATTAAATTTTAGGAAAACTTGACTTTTGAATGATACTTCGTATATCAAGATAAGAGTCTTCCGAAGTCTGAATGTCGAAAAGTACTCTTTTAATTTTTCTTTCGAAGGTATATTTTTAAAGATATGATATTAATTAATGATATTAATTTCTGCAAGTCTTTTTAACTAATTTGATTGTTATTTTCTTTGTATTTTAGCAATGGCAACGCTTGTAGCAACTGCCACTCCTGTTATGAGAGTCGGACCAATGCACTTCGCAAACTTTCTCTCTTTCCACAATGGCAACTACAAGATGTCCTGGATGTCCAATAGCAGCATGGACACTTTGCACTTTCTGGTCGAGGTCAGGACAACGGGTTGGATAGGACTTGGTATTGCTAGAGAAGCGCCGAACGCAATGATGAATTATGATGTTGCCGTAGGAGGAGTGTTGAATGGAACAGGCTACTTACAGGTAATACGCTCATCTTTCATTATTTTCATGGCCTCTTTTGACTGAATTCTTAAGGATTCAAAAGTCTCTTCGGGTTTGTTGTCGATCCGTATACGGACCGAGAATTGCATCTCATTATGGGGACTTAGAATATAAATCACTTGTTAGTAGAGCGAGGGGGTGACACGGCTTGTCCATCCAAACGATTTGTACGAATGGTAAAGGCCGTTTTCCATCCGTATACGGGTTGAGAATTGCATCTCATTAAGGGGACAAGAAAATAAATCACTTCTTACTTGAGCGATGGGGCGACATGGCATGTCCATCCATACGATTTGTACGAATGGTAAAGGCCGTTTTCCATCCGTATACGGGTTGAGAATTGCATCTTATTAAGGGGACTAGGATATAAATCACTTTTTACCTGAGCGAGGGGGTGACACGGCTTGTCCATCCGTACGGTTTTCACGGATGGTAAAGGCCATTATCCATCCGTATACGGACCAAGAATTGCATTTCATTAAGGGGACTCAGAATATAAATCACTTGTTACTTGAGCGAAGGGGTGACACGGCTTGTCCATCCATGCGGTTTGTACGAATGGTAAAGGCCGTTTTCCATCCGTATACGGGTTGAGAATTGCATCTCATTAAGGGGACTAGAAAATAAATCACTTTTCACCTGAGCGAGGGGGTGACACGGCTTGTCCATCCGTGCGGTTTGCACGGATGGTAAAGGCCATTATCCATCGGTATACCGACCGAGAATTGCATTTCATTAAGGGGACTCAGAATATAAATCACTTGTTACTTTAGCGAGGGGGTGACACGCTTGTCCATCCATGCGGTTTGTACGAATGGTAAAGGCCGTTTTCCATCCGTATACGGATTGAGAATTTCATATCATTAAGGGGACTAGAAAATAGATCACTTCTTACTTGAGTGAGGGGGTAACATGACATGTCCATCCGTACGGTTTCTACCGATGGTAAAGGCCGTTTTCCATATCCGTATACGGACCGAGAATTGCATTTTATGTCCTCGGGACGGAGACCCCAAAATGAGAAGCGTCTGACAGTTTGAGTCCATTACAAAAGCACCAAAATTACTTCCCATATATTATATTAGAGTTTAACAAATCGTAAACAAGTTTATGAAACAAAACGGGCTTCTTTACCGTCAAGTGATAATGCCTTTACGTGATACAGTCAATCAAAGAAAAGACTTAAAAAGATCACTAAAATATTCGTAAATACCCTAACGGAAACTTAATATCTGAACTTCATTTGAAATTTGAAACCATTGCAAGTTTAACAAAACGTAACTTAACTTTTTAACACCCTGCCAGGATTATTGGACCATTGGCCAGCGTCAACCTCAGTTGGATTCACAGCAAGACTGGGTGTTGACCTATTCAAAAGAGGAAAATGGTGTAACAACCTTACAGTTTTATCGTCAGCGAGACACCAATGACTATGTAAATGATATCGCCATTCAGGTATGGAACGCTACTGAGATTCTATACAGTTTTGTGAGCAGTGTGATAATTTTTCAGGCGTCATTTTAATTTTGCCTTTGTTCAATCAGTTATCAAGCTGCTCAGAGAAAGTGAGATTTTTTTGGTTTTGAGGTAAAGTATTTTTTCCAAAGAACCTCTTCTAAGTTTGACAACTCATGCATTTGTTCCACAGCCAGGAATGCCTCCTTTTGTTGTATGGGCCTATCACACTGCAGACGATGTGCAACCAGCTAACTTCCCTTCGCACGTGCCCAATGGTGCACAAGGTGTTAGGAACCAAACACTTATACCTGCAATTACACCGACACCAACCCCAACACCAGGTAAGGCAGCAAAGTCAAACTTTATCAGTACTTGAAGGAGCTCGGTCACGGATGACACAGTTTGAAACGTTTAGCCTAAATTTTTCAAATTTGTCAATTGCAATCCTTCTCAATCTTCCCCATTCCAAGCCATCCTTGATTCTTCTTAGTTTGTTGGTGCAACTTTTGTGTTTTTCTACCTTGGTAAACTACTATTTCAAGGTTTCCTTTGATTTGAAGGCAATTTTATACATCGCCAAAGTTGACTTTATTCATGGTGACTGTGCGCACGCCCCTTTAAAAAGACACTCATCATCAAAGTTAATTTACCCAGTTAAAACATGGTCATGATCTTAGCTCGTAGCAACCGGGCTCTTTTTATGTAAACCTGTATAATTACTGTTTTTTGTAACCATCGTTAAGTAAGGTTGATTATTATTATAATTATTATTGGATATTCTTTCGGTTTGGGAAAAAAACGCAGAAATCAAAACACAGCCATTCCATGTGCTTTTCGTTTTACTCTTTTTTTCTCGACCATTCAATAATACTCTTTTACAAGTCTCCAATCCCCGCGCGGCTATGCGCCTGGGGCTTTCCAACAGTCACGACAGTAACGCTTCTACAAACAAGTCCGAGAATGTCAATAATCAGTTAAATCGTCTCTCCATCCTCCCCCCCGAAGAGCGACTCCGGGTTCTTCAGCTCTTCTCTCTACGTTAGCTTCGTTTGTTCTGAGACGTTCAATGGACACAGTCGGGTTATCGGGCGAATATACTTGCTTCCTCTTGTACTGACTTGGACCACCCGCACGCGTCCGTCCTGTCCAGGAAATACTTCGTCTATCCGTCCTAGGTGCCACTGTCCGCGTGGTGCGTTTTGGTCAACGACCAGTACTACGTCTCCAACACGCAAGTTATCTTTCGCCTCCCTCCACTTCTTCCGGGTGTTCAGCGTTGCTAAAAACTCCTCTCTCCACCGCTTCCAGAATATCTTGACCAGGTTCTGGACCAGCCTCCACCGCCTTCTCGGGTTGAATGCTATCTCATCTGTCACTCGAGGAGCTAACTGTCCCCCTAACTGCCCGATCAGGAAATGGCTTGGCGTTAATACAGGTTCATCACGTGGGTCTACTCCCTCGTAACCGAGTGGTCTGGAGTTCATCAGCGCTTCTACTTCTTTAAACGCGGTTTGAAGTTCGTCATCGTTCAGCCCCGCATTTCCAACTATCGCCTTCAAGGATTTCTTGGCTACCTTAATCAGTGACTCAAACACTCCTCCGAAGTGTGAACCTAGAGGTGGGTTCCAATTCCACTTTATTCCTTTGTTGGCACAATCATCCACGATTTTGTCCTTGTCAATTGACTGAATAAGTTCTTTCAGTTCCCCATCAGCGCCCACGAAGTTAGTTCCATTGTCGCTTGTAACTTCGTCTGGTCTTCCTCTTGTGGCTACCATACGACTGAAAGCATTGAGGAAGTCTGTGGTGCTCAGGGAATAAGCCATCTCTAAGTGTACTGCTCTGGTAGCAGAACATGTAAACAGGCACAAGTATCTCTTGGCAGATACTCTTCGTGTTATCTTGGTGGTGAAAGGTCCAGCATAATCTACACAAGTTTTTGCAAACGCTCTCATCGTGGAGCCAAGTCTCGACTCCGGGAGGGGTGCCATAATCTGCACTGCTGGCTTTACCCGCCTTCTTTCACACGTCTTGCACTCTCTGTCCCAACTCTTCACTTCCTGTCGACCATCTATGATCCAGTAACGGTGTCGCACCTGTGCCAGTACGTGATTCACTCCAGCGTGGCGACAGTGAGTATGGACATCTGCTACAATAAGTCGAGTGATGTGATGTTTCTTGGGTAGAATCATAGGGTGGGCAGCATCATAAGGAAGTTCCGCTCTGGTAAGTCGCCCTCCTACTCGCAGCATGCCTGACTCATCGACTACTGGGGTCAGTGCTTGTAAATGGCTCTGTCTACTGACTTCTTTCCCACTCTTCAAATCTTGTATTTCCTTTGGGAATCTCTCAATCTGTGCTTGCTTAACCCAGAGTTTTCCAGCCCTATCCAATTCAGCTGGGGTCAGTGTAGCTTCTGTGCAGACTTCAACTCCTAACGGTTTCTCTACTTTCTTCACCTTGTCTAGTAATTTTGCACCAAATCGTATGACCCATGCTGCGACTCTCGTCAGTCTGGTCCAGCTAGAGTACCTCAACGGATCCATCCATGGCTGTGAAGCATCTGTTGCAAAGGTCATCTTTGGTTTTGCTATCTCAGCCAGACAATCATTAGAACGGTCTTCCTGTTTGACGTGTTTCCTTTGAGGCCAAGCATCTTCCTCCTCATACAAGAACTCAGGCCCACTGAACCAACGATGATTCATTGTCAGTTCCTTCGCATGCAATCCTCGCGTGGCATCATCAGCACAGTTCAAGTCCGTCGGGACATGACGCCACTGTCTGGGGTTTGATCCCTGATGAATCTCTGATACCCTATTTGCAACAAAGGTTTTGTACCTCCTCGACTGACCCTGAATCCAACAAACAACATCTTCACTGTCTGTCCACAACGTGCAATTCTCAAACGGAATCTGCAACAACTCTGCAACCTTTCTGGACAGTCTCAATCCCAACACTGCGCCCATGAGCTCTAACCTAGGGATACTTGTTGCTTTCGTAGGTGCGACTTTCGCTTTCACTGCAACAAAGCGCACAGTTACTTTCCCGTCCTCATACTGATGCCGTACATAACTGACTGCTGCATATGCCAATTGTGAAGCATCCGTCATCGTGTGAATTGATACATAAACAATGCTCATACCCGCTTTGCGGTAGCACCTTGGCACCTGGACCCCAGAGAGTTCTGGTAGCTGATTGAACCACTCTTGACACTTCTTCCTTAACTCTGCTGGGAACTCATCATCCCAACCCAATCCAAGTAACCACGTTTCCTGCATAGCCATTCTAGCTCTGATCGTAAATGGTGCTAGCATTTGCAATGGGTCGAAAAGCGTTGCAAGTCTCTTAAGGAATCCCCGTTTTGTGTACTCAATGTCCTTTGGTGGATTCAGCTTAAAGGCAAATGTGTCAGTTTCAGCATTCCACTGGACTCCTAAGGCTTTCATGCAAGGTAAGTCGGACTCCTCGATGTTAACATTGGCCACTCGATCTTCTAACGGAATATCTTCCAGCACGTTAGGGCTGTTACTACACCATCGCCGTATCTTGAAGCCGGCTTTACCAAGTAACTCAATTAGCTGGTCACGTGCCTTGACTGCTTCATCATCCGTCTCTAGCGATGTCATGATGTCATCCATGTACATCTGCAAAAGTATAATAGCGGCTGCTAACGGGTACTCATCTTTGTTATCTTCTGCATGTTGCCGAACCACGTACTGTGCAAGGTATGGTGAAGCACGGTCACCAAACATCAATCTCATTGCTTCGTAGACCTCGGGAGGCCTTGTGAGATCCAACCCTCTCCACAGGAACCGGTGGTATCGTCTGTCTTGCTTTGCCATAATGACTTGGGAAAACATCTCTGTCAAATCTGCCACCAGGGCTACTGGGTTTCTGCGAAAGCGCAGCAGTACATCAAAAACATCTTGTTGCAGCTTTGGTCCAGGCAACATGGTGTCATTAAGGCTTATTCCTCCATATCTTGCGGCTGAGTCATAAACTATTCTTACTTTGGTAGTCTCCTTGTCTTCCCTCACAACAGGGAAATGGGGAAGGTACCAACTTGGCCCATCATCAACTTCTCCCGGCTCCAACTTCCTTATGTATCCCTTGGCTACATTCGACTCCATCACTTGGCAGTATTTTTCTGCGATGCCTGGCTTCCGTTGGAGGTGCTTTTCAAGAGAGTAGAGTCGGTCTTCGGCACTCTTTCTGTTGCAATACAGCGGTGGCTCATCATCAATCCAGGGAATCGCCACTTCGTATCGCTCATTAACATAACATCTTGACTGTGCCACTTTTCGTACAGCAAGCATTTCTTCTGCTGTCAAAAGCTTGTTTTGGTCTGTGATTCCTACCACCTCGTCATCCCACATCTTTCGCATCAGTTCATCGGCTCGCATTTCTGGGGTAAGGTTTGCGTGGAACGTGTAGGCGTGGTTTGCTGTCTGACACCCGTCTGCTTTTCCTGGAACATGTCCAACAATGGTCCATCCTAGCGGTGTCCTTACACCCACAGGCTCTCCTGGTTTCCCAACGCGGTGTTCAAGTGGTAGAAGGAGTTCTTCGTAATAGTCACTCCCGATGAGTAAGTCAACTTCTCCGTGTGAAACTGGCTTTAGGATCTCTAGATTACTAAGATGGCTTAAACTTCTGATACTGTGAGACCAATCTACCGCTTTCATCTCACAAATGTTTGGGGTAGTCCATAAGAAGACTTCTTTCACAGTGCCACCATCAATACTTTCAAGGTGCACAGTCACAGTTTTACTATCCGTAACAACTGAATTCGCTCCAAAGACTGATACACGAAGTGATTTACGCTCCGCTTCCAGACCCAATATGTCTGCCATTTCTTCTTTAAGGTAGGACGACCCAGAACCTCCGTCAAGGAAAGCGTTCGCTCTAATCCTTACTCCATTTGCCCCTTCCAAGATTACTGGTACCATCTGCAGGGCTACCCTTCCAGGCGGTGGCACACTGACAGGCTTCTCGATCATTCCACATGTTGCATAGGTTGCTGATGTTCCGGTTGTTGGTGTTTCTTCCACAGTAGCTTGTGGAGGCTGGAATGTCTCGGCCGACGGGTTTAAGTTCCGTGTTTCTGTAGCTACATGTAGCTGTGGGTGGTGCCTTTTCTCACATCCTTCCACTGGACAAGTCCCTTTCAGTGAACAACGTCCAATGCGGTGGCTCCTCTTAAGGCATCGGAAGCATAAGCCAAACTTCTTCGCCAATTCCCATCGATCATTCACCGCTGCCTTCTTCCAAGTTTCACACAGTGTAACCACGTGTTCTCCCTTGCAGATGAGACATTCTATTTTCGCCCCTGAAGTTGTGAATGTGTTGTTAGGAGGGTCTTTCCGTTTTTTCAACCACTTTGATCTGTTTGAATTTGGTTTGGACTTCCCATCATCCTGTTTAGTGTCTTCTGTGTTGGGACAACCAACTGCCATCTCTTTAACTTGGACTTCTGTTTCCAACCACTTGTCCAAATCTGTGAGGTCGACTTCCTTTGGCTGCAGCTCAAGCTTTTTCCTGCTCCACCTTTCAGAAACTGCTGTAGGTAGTTTTCTCATAACCTGCTCCATGTTGGCTGCTGCTTTTAAGTCTGCTCCATGACCATAAGTCTTCAATGTCCTCAAGATGCTGTGTAAGTTGTCAACAAATGACCTCAGACCTGAAGTGTTCTCATCTTTGAGTGCTGGCATTTCCAGAAGCTTGTTAATTAAGGCCTTCGAGATGAGTGCTGGATTTCCGAACCGATTGGTCAACTCCTTAATGGCCTCATCATACATTGTCCCATCAAAGAACATTCCAGCGATGGCTTTCTCTGCTGTTCCCTTAACTGACGCTTTAAGATAGACCATCTTCTGTGTTTTGGAAAGTCGTTGGTCATGTACCAGTGCTTTGAACATTCCATACCAGTTTGGCCAATCACAGGGATCTCCATGAAATACAGGTAAGTTAAGCTTGGGAAGAGAGGACACCAATGCTGACCTTGTGAGACGTGGAGTCGTCAAGTCCACAACCATTTCTTTCAATTCGTCTGATCCTTCTTTGGGGTCTACATTAGTTAGCCACTCCTTAACTTTCTGTGTGGTGAGCTTGGTATCCTTTTTAGGGGGGTCTTCTTTTTTGATTTGAAGTGTTGGCTTAACTCTTGATTTGTCTGACTTTTCTGCTACTGAGGTATTATCTTCAAAATCTTTCAAACGTTCCTCAATATCATCTGCATCAATCTCTTCCTTTAGAAGCAGTGCTTCTTTTTGTTTCCTATCAGCTTCCTGTTCTGCTTCTTTGATTGTCAATTGTGCATCAAGTTGGGCTTTTTGGGCTGCAATTTTAGCCTCTAACAGAGCTTTCTCCTTAAGCTGCTCTACTTTCAACTTAGCTAGATCAGCCTCCCTTGCAGCTGCCTTTACACGTTCTCTGGATAATGACGAAGTTATCCTGCTTAGCTTGCAACTTTTTGCTTTGCTACTCTTATGACCACCACTAATGACTGAAGCGATTTCGCTTTGATCTATCGGCTTAGATTTGCTGGCTACACTTGGAGCACTTAACTCAGATCCACCACAAACTATTTTGTCTTCCTGATACTCAACCGCTCTACAAATAAGTTCTTCTACAACTGCTTGGGATTCTAATATCCATGTCTCGGCATCGTGCAGTTCTTCGTCATTACTGCACAAAGCTTGAAATTCTTTATGGTTCTCTATCAACTGATCCCATGCTCTATTGAGTTGAGTAAGTGCAAGTTCAATTAACTTACGGTTTTTCCGTTCCTTCATGTACTCCTCTATGCTGTTTACCTTCTTCGTCAGGTTGGTTTTCATCGACTTTCGCCTGTTTTTTATCGTTTGGAGCTTGTCCTGACCGGGAACGTCGGCGTAGTCGCTCAAATAGCTTGGCAGGCTCCGTTCACGTGTGCTTCGCTCCTCTGCAGCTGATATTTCCACAGGTTTCGTCGAATTCTCCGCCATGTTTCGGTTCTACGCTTCTATAAATCCACCGCCGATTCTATTCTCTTCTATCCGGCGCTCGAAGGACCACTATGGATATTCTTTCGGTTTGGGAAAAAAACGCAGCAATCAAAACACAGCCATTCCATGTGCTTTTCGTTTTACTCTTTTTTTCTCGACCATTCAATAATACTCTTTTACAAGTCTCCAATCCCCGCGCGGCTATGCGCCTGGGGCTTTCCAACAGTCACGACAGTAACGCTTCTACAAACAAGTCCGAGAATGTCAATAATCAGTTAAATCGTCTCTCCAATTAATATCATTATTATTGTTATTATTATTATTATTATTATTATTATCATTATTATTATTATTATTATTTAATAATAAGAATAACAATTTTATTAAAATCTCATCAGGAAACCTTTTTACAAATCATCAAATTGTTAAAAAATTCAATTATTATTATTATTATTATTATTATTATTATTATTATTATAACGGTTTAGCTCTCTTCTAGAAAAATGATTTATGAACTATTATATTTTTTAATTACATATTCTTTTATAAAACACAATCATAGATTTGACATTGTCATTGGTATGAAGGTAGTATTTTGCTTACTTGAAGAATTGAATTCTCCGAAAAAGCTCCAAAATGATAAACACCTCTTGGAAACAAGTGAGAAGAACTCTTATCTCTCGACATAATTAGGTTACAAGAATCATGGCAAATATTAAACTTTCTTTCTTTCTTTCTTTATTTATTTTCTAATAAGTATTGTTGCAAAAGTTTGACATATCCACAGGTAGCTGATGCTAATCTAGGAGGGGTCATGTCTTAACTAAAGAAAATAGGTCGACAATTTACGGGAATCAGGAAGATAAATGTACAAGAGTATAAATTATAAAGTTAAGTTTGAATCAGTACATGTTGTGTGTGGAGAAAGCGCTATTAAATATATTTTATTTTCGAAAGGACACTCAATAGAGCTAAATCCGCATAACACAATTAAGACTGTACTTATTATTCTGAAAATAAATAAATAAATTAAATTTTAGGAAAACTTGACTTTTGAATGATACTTCGTATATCAAGATAAGAGTCTTCCGAAGTCTGAATGTCGAAAAGTACTCTTTTAATTTTTCTTTTGAAGGTATATTTTTAAAGATATGATATTAATTAATGATATTAATTTCTGCAAGTCTATTTAACTAATTTGATTGTTATTTTCTTTGTATTTTAGCAATGGCAACGCTTGTAGCAACTGCCACTCCTGTTATGAGAGTCGGACCAATGCACTTCGCAAACTTTCTCTCTTTCCACAATGGCAACTACAACATGTCCTGGATGTTCAATAGCAGCATGGACACTTTGCACTTTCTGGTCGAGGTCAGGACAACGGGTTGGATAGGACTTGGTATTGCTAGAGAAGCGCCGAACGCAATGATGAATTATGATGTTGCCGTAGGAGGAGTGTTGAATGGAACAGGCTACTTACAGGTAATACGCTCATCTTTCATTATTTTCATGGCCTCTTTTGACTGAATTCTTAAGGATTCAAAAGTCTCTTCGGGTTTGTTGTCGATCCGTATACGGACCGAGAATTGCATCTAATTATGGGTACTTGCAGAATATAAATCACTTGACACGGCTTGTCCATCCAAACGATTTGTACGAATGGTAAAGGCCGTTTTCCATCCGTATACGGGTTGAGAATTGCATCTCATTAAGGGGACCAGAATATAAATCACTTTTTACCTGAGCGAGGGGGTGACACGGCTTGTCCATCCGTACGGTTTGCACGGATGGTAAAGGCCATTATCCATCCGTATACGGACCAAGAATTGCATTTCATTAAGGGGACTCAGAATATAAATCACTTGTTACTTGAGCGAAGGGGTGACACGGCTTGTCCATCCATACGGTTTGTACGAATAGTAAAGGCCGTTTTCCATCCGTATACGGATTGAGAATTGCATCTCATTAAGGGGACTAGAAAATAAATCACTTCTTACTTGAGCGAGGGGGTGACATGGCATGTCCATCCATGCGGTGTGTACGAATGGTAAAGGCCGTTTTCCATCCGTATACGGATTGAGAATTTCATATCATTAAGGGGACTAGAAAATAAATCACTTCTTACTTGAGCGAGGGGGTGACATGGCGTGTCCTTCCATGCGGTTTGTACGAATGGTAAAGGCCGTTTTCCATCCGTATACGGATTGAGAATTTCATATCATTAAGGGGACTAGAAAATAAATCACTTCTTACTTGAGCGAGGGGGTGACATGGCATGTCCATCCGTACGGTTTCTACCGATGGTAAAGGCCGTTTTCCATATCCGTATACGGACCGAGAATTGCATTTTATGTCCTCGGGATGGAGACCCCAAAATGAGAAGCGTCTGACAGTTTGAGTCCTACCGCAGCAATTACAAAAGCACCAAAATTACTTCCCATATATTATATTAGAGTTTAACAAATCGTAAACAAGTTTATGAAACAAAACGGGCTTCTTTACCGTCAAGTTATAATGCCTTTTCGTGATACAGTCAATCAAAGAAAAGACTTAAAAAATCACTAAAATATTCGTAAATACCCTAACGGAAACTTAATATCTGAACTTCATTTGAAATTTGAAACCATTGCAAGTTTAACAAAACGTAACTTAACTTTTTAACACCCTGCCAGGATTATTGGACCATTGGCCAGCGTCAACCTCAGTTGGATTTACAGCAGGACTGGGTGTTGACCTATTCCAGAGAAGAAAATGGTGTAACAACCTTACAGTTTTATCGTCAGCGAGACACCAATGACTCTGTAAATGATATCGCCATTCAGGTATGGAACGCTACTGAGATTCTATCCAGTCTTGTGAGCAGTGTGATAATTTTTCAGGTCTCATTTTAATTTGGCTTTGTTCAATCAGTTATAAAGCTGCTCAGAGAAAGTAAACATTTTTTGGTTTTGAGGTAAAGTTTTTTTTTTCAAAGAACCTCTTCTAAGTTAGACAACTCATGCATTTGTTCCACAGCCAGGAATGCCTCCTTTTGTTGTATGGGCCTATCACTCTGCAGACGACCTGCAACCAGCTAACTTCCCTTCGCACGTGCCCAATGGTGCACAAGGTGTTAGGAACCAAACTTTTCTACTTGCAATTACACCGACACCAACCCCAACACCAGGTGAGTCAAACTTCACCAGTACTTATTAATCAAAACATTTTGAGCATCTTTGCAATAACTTGGTTCATTCAGTATAAACCTGGACCTGATTGAGAAATGTTGATGCGTGGAAACCATACACCATAAACGATACGGCACAAATGTTTACTTGGAAAGGGAGAAAATAACCCCCGCGCGGCATGGAGAATGTCTGTTAGGTTTATTTCGAAAAAATGTGCGAATAAAACGTGTTTCTTCTTAGATTGAATTTTAAGAGATATAGCTTTATAACCGTATTTGAAATCTTTAAGCCGAGGCGTAGCCCGAAATTTACACTCCCCTGATTACATGATATTAATAACAGTTATAATAATCAAATATTTCAAAATGAATATTAACGCTAGAACATGAGGTTTTGCCTTCATCCGCTTACATGCGAGTTAGAGGCTAGCCCACTTGTACCATCCGTACTAAGACCATCGACCGATCTTGTCCGAAACTGGGACGTATAACTACGCCCTTGCTAAGTGGTTAGACGAAATGTTCAAACCTGTCTCAAATCAATAAATACACCATCACTGATGTCTTCGAATTTGCTGAAGGTATCCAAAATTTACGGGTCGCTGAGAATGATACCCTTTTCTCTTACGATGTAAATAATAGCCCTGTTTTCAAACGTATCATTGGAGGAAACAATCTATATTCTCGCAAACAAAGCCTTCAACAGAAATGATAGGAATAACCTGAATATCAGCGAAACTGACCTAATTGAACTATTGAGAGTCGCTTCCAAAAATCAACTGTTCCGAAGGTAACTTACACGAGCAGGCCGACGGAGTTGCTATGGGCTTCCCTCTGGGCCCTTAAATGGCAAACGCATTTGTGTGTTCCATAGAAGAGAAGCTTGAACTTGAGAACAAATTACTTCCTTTCTATGAAGGTATGTTGACGACACGTTTGCTCTGGGTCGCGACTTCTCGGCGGCTGCCTCCTTCCTTACAACTCTCAAAGAAGCTCATCCATCTATCAAACTTCACCACCGAAACAGTAACAAATGGCAAATTGCCCTTCGACGGGCTAGGCCTTTTGCAATAATCGGTCACATGGTACAAAATCCGCCATGCTGGAGGGCAAGCTTATTATTATTGGGACAGCCAAACAAAGCGACCTCAGCCAGTCAAGCTTGACTTTTCTTTGTTTTGGATTTCCCAGTGCGGGAATAATAAATAAGCTTGCCCTCCAGCATGACGGATTTTGTACCATGTGTCGACCGTTTGCTGCAAAAGGTCTATTGAAATCATCAAGACAATTCACCACCTGGAAACCAGCGTGTACAGAAAGAAGACTAACAGAGGTTAACTGCCAGCGATATCAGATATAAATTTAACAGCGCCAATCGATTGTCTTCGATCCTCACCTGATCGTTTCCCTAAAGAATGCGCTAACCTCAAAACAGTTTTTCTTAAGTTGAAAGGCTCATTGATTCAACAGTCGGCAGATTCAAAGTCTCCCGTTCAAGACCAGACTCAAACAGGGAGTACCGCGAAACTTGACAACCCGATTCGCATCAATCTCCGCTGACTTGTACGTAGAGATTTATGTAACCTTCCACGATGATTAATAACGACCTTCAACCCGTCTTCATTTGCAGGAAACTCACCGAAGATTTGAGAAAAAACCATCCCCGTCTAGTGAACCAACAATGCGTTCAACTTGTTTATGAATAGGCCTACTATGGGACCTTTTAAAGTCGCCGTAACTTTGAGCGACTTTAGGCGATTTAAGGCGACTTAAGGCGATTTTAGGCGACTTAAGGCCGCTTGAGGCAATCTTTGGCAACTCAAATTACTGCATTGTGGAGGGATTTCACCAGCCACATTGCAGGCTAATCTCACTTGGACTAATAAGAATAAGGAGGCATGATTTTAAACCAGCCCATTTAATCTAGTTTAAATGGGCCTTTTAAGCCTACAACATAATGAACTTAAGACCAAAAGTGATAGCCATCAATGGTTGAAGTTAAATTGCACTATTTATTAATATTAATGACAAAAATCAAGCATAAATTTAAAACAGTTACTTAATTCTGATAGGGAGTGTCTCAATTGACTACCAATAACGATAGTTTTCATATAAATTACTCATGCCAAATGATAGGCATTTCCCATTAAATCCAACACCAGACACTGATCCTCACAAATTAATATAATCAGACAGTCACAATATCATCATCAACTGCAGCAGCAATTCTTGGTTTTCACGTGACGTCATTAAAAACTAAAACTAAAAATTTTGAGTTTTCAACTTCATCAGGTAAAAGTCATTTTTAAAAAATATATCTGCTGGCCTGTTTTCAGCTCGGTAGACGGCTTTGTTTTGAAAATAGAACAGTTTGAATTTTAGAATTTTCGAAATGCCGCGTGTCATCGGCATTATTTCCGGGTAACATGTTGCGTGCGCGAAAATATCGATTCGCCTAATGTTTTCGAGTTCTGAGTAACCGATATGTTGAGGGAAGTGTCTATATGAATGTTTTCAAGTTTAACTAGTGAGACAATCTCAGATAGTGCAGAATGAACACAGTCGACCAAAAATTTCCTTTTACACAATTTGATAATTCTTTGGCTTTGAGGAAAACATTGTGCAAGACCACAAGGGCTCTATACTGCATCAGCGAAATCATTATGTAAGCTTTAAACTTGATTGGATGAAGCTTTATTTCTTACCTTCAAATTATTTATTTCTTACCCTTCAAATTGCGAAGTCGTTACAACAGTCAAACTTACCAATAACTCAATTCAACTTCAAATGCTATATGCGATTGCTTTGAGTTCAGATATATGAGTTAGCAAGCTGGTTCGGCCGAAACAAGCGCTCACGTCCTCTAGGCAGATCGTGAACAGTGCAACACTCTTTATCGCTTTGTAACACGCAGACTAATCACTCCAGCTTCTTTCCTTCAATAACCAAAATGGCGGATAGTAAGAAATCTAAGAAACAACTAAATTACGCGTGCATTGAACTTGTCTTGGACCAAAATAGCTTAGGAAATCTGAGGATTTATTCTTGTACTCTTGCTTTATGGAAGCGTGTATTTAAATACATATAGTCAAACTAGAAGAAAATGAAAATACAATTATTTTCGGGCTCTGTCGCCACAATGTTCCTTGAACAAAACTAAACTGGATATCTGTTTAGAATTTCACTTACAATTCTGTATTCCTTTCCTGAAGTAAACCTTGTACTCAAGTTGCGATTCTTGCTCTGTTTGTATCTGGAGTCTATAAACGAAATAGTGTCTCCCTCGCCAGTCTCGACGCGTGTTTACTTTTATAAAGATATGCCTCTAAGGACGTTACGTAATTGCACTGGGATCTTTGAATAATTTCGTGCAAAACAACGCGCGTAATATGAGAATATCTCGGATTGAAACGTCATGCATGCACGCGGCCAAGTGACAGTGACCTCGATCCAGGCAATATAAAAATCGTTTCTCAGTTTTAGCCAAGCCAGCTTTTAATTTTAACCGTGGTGTTTGATGTAATCTGATACTGTATATTTGTTTTCCTCGAAGAGATATGTAACATGATACAGCACATCATAGTATGCTTTCTTACGGAAAACCTATGAATTTCAAGGGTGTCAGTAAAACGCGGGACCGGGGCCGGGGCCGGGGCCGGGGTCGGGGTCGGGGTCGGGGTCTCTTTTTTTAAATAATTTTTTTTTTAATTTTCCTTTTTGCTATTTTCTTCCTTTTCTCCTTTTTTGTTTTTGGATAATAATGGTAATAATGATAGTAACAGCAAATATCAGCGTATCGGAGCAAATCGTGAATTACAAGCTGAGCATCATGGGTTGTTTTTCAACCTTTTTTCCCGCCAAATGGACACGTGATGAACTATCACTTTTCACACGATGGAAATCATGGAAGGTGATGCGGGTTTTCATGGTAAGTTCCTGCTCATTTTAGCTCACGAATTTGTTAGTTCAAGGAAATATAATGGCAGCAGCTTGTATATTTTCCTTCCTTTCGTTTCTTGGAAGAGTATAAGATAAGATAGTCAATTCACGGAATCAATAGCCTCTAGAATTGCACTTAATTTAAGCTTAACTCAGTTGAATCGAGTGTTTTCCATCACCGATGACCTATGTAATAAGCTTTTGGGGCTAATAAGAACTCATCTGTATAGGCTTAAATCCTTTTCAGAGCATAGTGGATGTCTAAGAGTTAACTTATGGACTTCCATTGCAGATGTTATTTTGATATCGGATTCATCGGATGCAGAGTCGCATGGTAAGAAAATATGTAACGACTATAATAAGCTAATTTCATGTCTGATCTTACTTAGCTCTCCTATTAACCGAAAAATTCTACTTCAGAAATCGTATTAGATAATTATTGTCGATGTTGAGCTGCAAACATCGACCTGGAGCATTTAGTTGCATCACAATGATAAGAAATGTTATGAATTCGGTTCCAAAGGTGTTGAAATCGGTAATTTCCTATATTTTCGCCAGGAATTTGGCGGCAATTGTTTACGAGTGTGGCATGCATTTCTCATGGCTATAAACGAAAAAGCTGGTTAATACCATTATTATCCAAAAACAAAAAAGGAGAAAAGGAAGAAAATAGCAAAAAGGAAAATTAAAAAAAAAAAATTATTTAAAAAAAGAGACCCCGACCCCGACCCCGACCCCGACCCCGGCCCCGCGTTTTACTGACACCCGAATTTCAATGCTGGATATAAATGTAAGAAAGTTAATGATATCTGATTAAAAATAAAAAAGAAAAGCTTTCGTTTCATTTCAAAAAGGAAATTTAATTTTCATTCAAATGAAAAACAAGAATTAAATTTAATTATCGAATAGTCACGAAAGAGCACGTTCTTATTCTGTTGCTGCCATTGGTCGTAATATCCTCTGTTTCAACAATAAAAAAGAATTTGATTAATACTACAATGATATCTATCAATAAAAGAAGCATTTCACCGATAAGTGTTTAAGGCAAACAGTGTTTCGACCTAACGTTTCACACATCGGTTAAAAACGAAACGCCTCAAAGACAAATTAAATTAAGTTTATTTGCTGTTTCGGCAGGTGCCACGGAGTCTGCAGCAATATTTTAGGAGTTCCTTCCTTTATTGTACACACTCGAACAATCTTGGGCAAACATCAATGATTTAGTCTCATTAATGCCAAAGATTAAACCCTAATAGAGACTCGATAGAAGCGGTAACTTGGGGCCTGTTCACATGGGGTGGGGGATCCCGAGAAGGTGAGGTTACCAATCTCTTCATACAATTTCTCTTTTTTTCTTGATTGCGTTCACATGCGAGGTGGGGTACCCCACCTAGGCGGGTTACCCAGTTAGCCGGGCTGGGTAACCCGCCTAGCTGGGGTGAGTTTTCTCCGTGGTGAAAGCTTGAGAGTGGGGTAACCCGCCTAGCCGGGGAAATAAAATCGAAATTGCGCAAAGCCCGCCAAAAAAACATGGCTGCCAACCAATACCAGCGTGGCGAGTTCTTCCGATGACATATCAAACAACTCGAAAACCCTGAACTTGACAGTGGCCGCGACAATTTGGAAACTGATAGTCAAGATGATCAAAGCGACATCTTGTCCGACTTGCAGGACCCCGTTGATAACAGTACTTTGTACTGAAGGGTTATCCTGGTTAAATATTCAATTTATTATTATTATTAATTAACCGCTACGAAGCGAAAAGTATCTTCGCAACGACAAAACCCCAAAAGTCAGGTCGTGGAGATTTTGAACAAGATCTTTCGGCAATGTATACAGAGATACGCCGTTGCTTGTCCGTTGATTACTGACCGCGCGATAGCATTTTAAACCTCACCTCACGTCCCCGGGGTTGCATGTGAAGACAAGTTTTCTTCACCACGGGTACATGGGGTACCTTACCTACTCGGGGTCCCCCACCTCCATGTGAACAGGCCCTTAATTTCGTCTTTATTACAAACCATAGCAAACACGGCCATGGAGACGCCACGGAGTCTGCCACAATACCTTACAATTTGGCAAGTTTTCTGTCAATTCGGGAAAACTTGGGCTAAATTTTAATAGTTTGAACTCTTTCCTACCGTTAACTGGAGAAATAGACAAAAGTAAACCGCTGGGGAGGAGTAATACTTTCTACTCTTTATTTCAACCCTGACAAACAAACTTTAATCTACAATAGTAGTTTTAAAAACTGCTATTTTGGGAGGGCCTGGCGAGAACCAACCAGAACGCTATATACAACCTAACATATTCCTCGTAACATAAATATTCTCTTACGCTAAGTTTACAATAAAAGCAACAGCTGAAGCTCAGCTATTAAGCCAACATTACAGACCGTACTAATCCTACATCCCCGAGTAAGCTCGCAGGCTTAAGGCTGGGGAGCTAAGACTCATCGCATTATCCCCATGGAAGCTGGCAGGCTTCTTGCCAGATAGGCTAGGGAACTGCCAGTCTGTCATTGCACATCTCATGTTAGACCTATATATGTCCCCAAGTAAGCTCACAGGCCTCTCACCAGTTAGGCTGGGTAACTACAACTGTCATACATATCTCATGTTAGACTAATATATGTCCCCAAGTAAGCTCGCAGGCTTCTTGACAGCAATGCTGGGGAACTACAACTGTCATTACACATCTCATGTTAGACGTATATGCCCCCAAGTAAGCTCGCGGGCTTCTTGCCAATTAGGCTGGGGAACTACAACTGTCATTACACATCTCATGTTAGA
Source organism: Blastomussa wellsi (assembly GCA_947652115.1). Taxonomy (NCBI): domain Eukaryota; kingdom Metazoa; phylum Cnidaria; class Anthozoa; order Scleractinia; family Plerogyridae; genus Blastomussa; species Blastomussa wellsi. The sequence continues at coordinate 13,916,756 of OX393564.1, read as the reverse complement.
CCCATATATGTCCTCATGTAAGCTCGCAGGCTTTTTGCCAGTTAGGCCGGGGAACGACACATTCATATTACATTAAACTAGCATCGCTAAGTCAAAAGAATCTAGTTTATAGATAGTCTGGACTGGTTGAGATACCAGAACAGAGACGCGGAACATGGCTCTATTTTCATCCAACGCGAAATATTTGATATTATCCAACTCGGCCTACAATTACGTCATACACTGATTTAAATCAGGAGCCAGACAGGCGAAAAATACAAGGCAAGAAACTTTAAAAATCACTCGGAAATGCATAACAAATAGAATGGCCTAGACATACATTAGCGGAGACGGATGAAAATTCGAAAACTACCAGAGCTGAGCGACCTCTTACAAAACAAATGCGGTCAGACGGAGGCCAGAAAAAACCCCTGTGGGGAAAAATGTACAGGAAATCTGTGTAGGAACCATGGCTCAAGCTCTAAGAGGTTAGAAGCCCATCCCACGAGGCTTTACAGAAAGTGAAAACGCCTATCTAACCAAGGAATAACATAACATAAGAACTAAACAAACAAACATTAACGAAGGGCAGAACGCGGTTGGTTCTGAGGCCTAGATAACTGCCACGTGTTATACCCAGCCTTATATACCCCTGTATCACTACCCATGATTCCCCGGCCTGGAACCCAGGCCCTTTTGTATCTCGTGCCGACAAAATAGTTATTTCAGCCTACTTCGCCTGCTCAGCCGTCGGAAATAACATTTAATTAATTGATATTAATTAATTGAACAAACATTGAAGTTCAAACCTTTGCGACTTAGACTCGCTACCCCCACAACATACCATCCCAATAGTGCACTCTGCACTAAAAACGAGAAGAAACGTTTTGAGAGAGTCAAAGTAAACTCCAGATGTTTCCACTAGTTTCCGGCCGCCATGTTGGAGTCCCTCAAACTCGCTACCCCCACAACATACCATCCCAATAGTGCACTCTGCACTAAAAACGAGAAGAAACGTTTTGAGAGAGTCAAAGTAAACTCCAGATGTTTCCACTGGTTTCCGGCCGCCATGTTGGAGTCCCTCAAACTCGCTACCCCCACAACATACCAGCCCAATAGTGCACTCTGCACTAAAAACGAGACGAAACGTTTTGAGAGAGTCAAAGTAAACTCCAGATGTTTCCACTGGTTTCCGGCCGCCATGTTGGAGTCCCTCAAAGGGGCAACATGGCGTCCCCATACTAAACACTTTGGTGAATAACTCGAGTTCGGAATATCGTACATCCCCGAAACTTTGGCACGTTGTTTATTTATTACGCTTCTACGATATTTCAATTTCTTGACTCAATTTATTGAATGGTAAACGATTTTATTTCTTACGTGCGTGAAACTTGCGTGACGTGAAAACCACCAATTGAAACATGGTGCTGCGACTCCAAGCTGCGTGCAGCTATAATATAAATATCAATATGATCCGTGGCAAGATATATACGTTCACCATCGACCATGGTCATTTTTGGATCAGGTCCGGTCCTGTCGATCACCCCGTAACCACTATTTCTAAACATTACCACATGGCGCCCAAAATTTTCATTTAAAAAACTGACATTTTCAAGAATTACAAGACCAATTTTATGGACTTTGCTGTTGTGAATGAAAATTTAATTGCCTCCGCCGTTGTGGCCTGCGTACTGTGGTGTCTTTGTAGTAATAGATCAGATAACTCCGTTTTACAATAACAACAACAACATGCTTTAATCACCACATGCTCGCTTTCCTACTTACATCCCCGAATCCATCCCATAATAATGACAGTTAACATACGGGACACTACATCTCCCCCCAAATTATTACAAAAATAAACGAGTAAATATGTAGAGATAGAGACAACCAACTCGAAGTGACTAATAAAGTGTTCAAAAAGAAAGTTCAGAGTCTCTTATTCTCTTCTGAATAATCTAAACTATGCGCATACATAATCTTTCATACAGGCGGGCGCTTGCCTGGCACGCACAGGGCGCGAAACAACTGGAGGTAAGGGGTTAGAGGAAGCTTCTGGTGTATCCGCTGCTGGTGGACTCGGGGTGGGATTCGGCTGGTCCTGTCGATCCTGTTCAGGCTGCACTGGCTGCTCGGGTAGGAGCGGCTGCGGATCTATTTGCCCTTTGCCAACAGTTTCAGGATCCACAAACTTCTTCATGTGAGCAATGTTGCGCATCTTATTGTTCCCATTTGTGTCTTGTAAGATGACAGCATTTCCTTGTTTGCGAGCAACGATGTAAGGTTCTGGCTCATAGTTTGGTGAGAGCTTGTTTTCACGTGTCTGCTTTAACAACACTTTGTCACCCTCCTCAATATTGCTGTGTTTGGCTCCTCGTGTTCTGTCTGCATATTCCTTCTGGCGAAGTTTCACACGATTCTCCCTCTCTCTCAACAGCTGTTGCCAATGTGGTTCTGTTGTACGGTCTTTGGAGAATTCAACCCTAGGAAGCTTGTCACGCAGTTTCCTCCCCATCAATAGTTCTGCAGGTGACACTCCAGTGACAGTATGTGGGGTAACTCTATACTGGAAGAGAAAGTTCTCGAGTGCTTTTCTCCAATCTTTCCCTTCTAGGCGAGCGATGCGCACTATCTTCAGAATTGTTTCATTGCCACGTTCCACTTCTCCATTGCTCTGTGGCCAATAGGGTACGCCCTTCTTATGGCTGATCCCTAGGTATTCCAAGAATCCCTCAAATTCCTTTGAAGCAAATGGTGGCCCATTGTCACTGCGCAGAGCTTCTGGTAACCCATGTGTTCTGAAAATAGCTTCCATACTCTTTATCACGTGTTGAGCATCCGTCTTCTTCAGGAGAATGGCTTCTAGCCAACGAGAATAATAGTCGACCACCACTTAGAGGTGTTCACCGTTTGAGACCTCAAGAAGATCAACTGAGATCTCCTGCCAGGGTCCATCAGGCAGACTGCTTGACCTCACAGGCTCTGGTTTTGCTCTTGGTCCTACAAGTTGACAGGGATGGCATGAACGTATGGCATCCTCCACCTGTTTGTCCATTTGTGGCCACCACACTTTCTCTCGCAACCTGGCTTTAGTACGGACCATGCCCTGATGACCTTCGTGTGCTAACATGATGGTTTGTTTCCAAAGGCTCTGAGGCATCACGATACGAGTTCCTCTCATCACTACTTGTCCTACTACCCACAGTTCCTCTTTAACTGCTTTGTAGGTGGTGCCTGACAACTGGGTCCAGTCACCGGTCGTCACAGCTTTGCGCACAGTCTGTAAGGTTGGATCATTTGCTGTGGCAGTCTCGACTTGCTTTGGCAGTAAAGCGGCTGGCACGGCTGCACTTGCCACACTGTATGCAAAATCTTCAGTTTCCCGAGTGTCCTCGTCTTGAGTTGAGCCAACAGGCAGGCGGCTGAGGACGTCTGCTGCGTTATCTTTGCCAGGTATGTGAGTCAACATGTACTGGAACTGCTGCAAGTACAGGAGCCACCTTTCTATCCGGGTAGATGGAGGCTTGGACTTTGCACTGAGTACTGTGACTAGCGGCTTGTGGTCAGTGCGGATCTCGAATTTAATTCCGTATAGGTACAGGTAAAACTTCTCGCAAGCCCATCTGACAGCCAGAGCTTCTCTTTCAAACTGAGAGTACCTCGCTTCAACTTTGCTAAGCTTTCGGCTGGCGTAATATATTGGCCTGTAAGTCCCGTCTTCTTGTTCTTGCTCCAGGATCGCTCCAACTCCAACAGGAGAGGCATCGGTTGTGAGCCGTGTTTTGGCACCTTGTCTGTGGTAGGCCATCACTGGTGCTCTGGTTAGCAGGTCTTTGATTTCTTGAAATGCTTTTCTCTCTTTTGCACCCCACTGCCACTTAACATCTTTGCTGGTCAGGTCCCACAATGGACTTGATATGGTTGCAAAGTTTGGAATGAACTTCGCACAAAATTGAACCGACCCGAGAAAACTTCTTACTTCAGACTGGTTTTGGGGCGTTGGTGCTTCAACGATAGCCTTCACTCGCTCACTGGAGACTTTCAATCCCTCACCAGAGAGTACATCACCCATGTAAACCATGCTGCTAACACCAATGTCACACTTATCATAGTTCAGGGTGAGGCCAGATTCCTCTAGTTTGCGCATGACCCTGTCTAAGTTCTCATCATGTTCTTTGTCGTCTGCCCCAACGACTCGCAGGTCATCATGGAGGTTGTATGCACCTGGACAGCCTTTAATTACTTGCCACACGATTTGCTGGAATTTTTCCGTAGCCATGTTCACGCCAAAGAGTAAGCGTTTGTACCTGTATAAGCCATCAGGCGCAGCAAATGTCGTGATATCCCGAGAGTCTGGATGTAACTCAATTTGGTGGAAGGCCATATTTAGATCTAGCTTGGAGAAAACTTTGGCATAGGAGACCTCTTGAAGTGTCTCTTCAACTGTTGGGACAGGGTGTTTCTCCCGTACAATGGCCTGATTTGCTTGCCTCATGTCAAGACATATTCTGATGTCACCATTAGGCTTCTCCACTACAACTAAGGGATTAACCCAGCTGGTTGGTCCCTCTACCTTTTCAATGACATCAAGTTTCAGCAATTCTTCTAGCTTTTCAGTGACTTTAGCTCTTCTACTAAAGGGAATTCGGCGTACTGGCTGAGTGACTGGTTGAACATTCTCATCAATGTGGAGTTTTAGCTGATACCCTTTAAGCTTGCCAAGACCTTGAAATACTTTTGGGAATTTGGTCTTTAGTAGGGCCTTTCTGTCAATTTGGTTTGCAGGGTTTTGCAACTCATTGCATTTAACATCACAGCTGTTAATGGACACGCCGACCCTCAGCACGCCCAGCAACTCGGAGGCTTTGCGGCCTAGTAGGGTGACTGCCTTACCGCACATTACATAAAACTCAGTATACAGGGATTTGTGGGTCTGCGGTACCTGCACATTAAGACTATACTTCCCCTTAAGTTGGAGTGGCTCTACAGAAGCATAAGCATAAACTCTCTTATTACACTCCAACAATCTAGCATTTCCCCCTGTTACAAAATTAAACATTTCTTCTGACATTAAATTACAACTAGCACCAGAGTCTATAACAATGTTTACAAGCTTATCTTCAATCATGAGTTCCATAGTGTTCTGTCCATCAGCGCTCCCAGCGTTGAACACGTAAAAATCATCATCGCTTTTGTGGGTCTCGGCGCTCGTGTCTCCGGTCACGTTGTGAACATCACGTTGATCCTTTGAATTTCCTCCTCTTCGTCCACGGTTGGGTTTTGCTCGTGAGTTTCCACGACCACGACTTGTACTGCGGCTAGAGTCCCGTCGTTTATTCTCCTTGGAGTGACAACACACTTCGAAATGACCCATGTGCCCGCACTTTCCGCACTTGTGGTCACGTAAGCGACGGCAATCTTTCGCGAAGTGACCAACTTTATCGCACGTCCAACATTTTCCCCCTTGTTTTGAATGGCTGGACAAGCTGTTTACTTGGCTTTCGGGGATAAGAATAAGCGCTTCTTTGTCATGGTACTGACTAACAATTTCCATGAGTTTGCTGAGAGTCAGTGTTTCCTCACGGTACAATTTTGACTTGAGATTTTTGTCCTTCAGGAAAGAAATGGCACGATCTCTCACCTGGTTGTCCCTTTCGCCCTCGTAGTCACAATGTTCCGCTAGTTTCTGCAGGCGAGTAATAAAGTTGTTGATGGTTTCACCGGCTAATGGAGTAGCCGCCAAAAATGTTTGTCGGGCCATCGGAGCATTCTTTTTGAGTTTGAAGTGCTCTGAGAGGCAGTCCATAGCTTTCTTGTAATCTTTCGCTTCGCCTCGTGCTTCGGCAGGAATCGAATTATTGAAAACATCTCGGACTTTGGGTCCAGCGAGGTGAAGCAGTAGCGCTCTTTTTTGTGTAGGGTCGCTGATTCCAGAGGCAGTAACGTAAAGCTCAAATTCGTCTTTCCAAGTTAACCATCGTTGTGCAAGTGTAGCTGGCTCACCGACAGCGTCGAACGCAGGCAATCCAGGTAATCCGCTCAAACTTACGGCCATCTGTGCGAGTTTTGTGCACTGTTTAAACTCGTTTCCACTTCAGCAGCCGTTCGGCGAGTTAAATATCCGTTTTCCTCGTCGCCAAATGTGGTGTCTTTGTAGTAATAGATCAGATAACTCCGTTTTACAATAACAACAACAACATGCTTTAATCACCACATGCTCGCTTTCCTACTTACATCCCCGAATCCATCCCATAATAATGACAGTTAACATACGGGACACTACACGTACAGCCGTCTATTATTCCAACGGAAAAATGACGTCTGTGAAACGGCGTCGCTAATCGTGTTCTGTTTCTCCAGAATCTGGGGACTGCCCTCTGGTTGGTTGCTTGACAGTAAGCATTGTTAGACATCAGCTATGATTGGCTCTCACCTCGAAACGCTCAACATAATTTATGTTCGGGGTTTCCATTGACATCAACCTCGTCCCCAGGGCCATCTGCGGTTTCAAAATGGCGTCCGCAGAAGACCCTGGCGAATAGCGAACTAACACGTTCTTAATTGGATGTTTTAACGGTTGATTCTTATACGCTTTTTGATTGGTTCAAGTTTTATGAAGCAAGATGATGCGCTTTATGAAGTTTTGAGGTTCGTAAGAAGATTCTTTTTCCAGTTCTACCACGAAGAAAGCTGCATTTTCTTCCATGTGAGGAATCTGGAATGTGCCGAGCGTGGGATTTGTCAAATATTTCCCAATATTACGCCGCAGCACGTTCGAATACGCTGATCATTTAAAGACGCTTAGAATGGCGATTGATGCACATGGTGGAGCGTGAAATATCTTAAGGTATTACCTACAGCTGCAGTTCGTTTACATTCGTTAATATTAAAAGAAAGAAGTCAAGCGGTAAATGTTAGCCGGAATTATTCAATTTTGAATAGCTGATTTAGCAGTGTTCGGATATAAACTACTCGGAAAAAAAATAGAATTTCAACACTTTGATTGACTGTGTCTAAACATAATTGTTTTTTCAGAGCCTTTTATTCCGTGTTGCACGTACAGTCAGATCACATAGTATCATTAGCCTGAAATATTTCTGTGATAGAAAGTGTGCTATCAGAGACCATATAATTCTATTTTGTTTTTCGTCTTTATTCCAAAAATAATTAATTATACACATTGTTTGGCTGGCGCAGTCATGTAACATGGGTGAGGATGAGTTCTTTAAGTAACAATTGGATGTATATATTATTTTGTCTGTGAAAATTCAGCAAATATGAAATGGCATATTGCTTTAGACTCTGGGTAAGTCAATTTGATTTAATTTATGACTTGTGCACTTCACATGTTTTATCAAAGAATTTGAATAAACAAAATTGCAAGTCGTTTTTGTGACTGAAGACAAAAATCATCTCAATGTCAGCAAATTATTCAAAACTGATCATTTTTTGTCAGTAATACAAGTAGCTAAGTTCAAATTTTCCTCTGCCAATTATTTTTTTGATGGAAATCTAGCTGTTTAGGCCTGAAGCAATGGATGAGTAAATAAACTAGTCTGAACAAGAACAATACTACACCAATATATGTTGCTTTGGGATAATGCAAACCAATCACAAGCAAAATCAAAATTAACAGTCCATAAGCATGTTAAATTCATTCTCAGAGTTTTAAGATGATTATGTGCTATCCAGTTGTCTGGGACAAATCAATGTTCTTGAAAGCAACTTTTCCCACGCCAAGCCAAGTCATATGCTAACTAGATTGTCAAAAAGGGAAGACAGGCATGCAACTTCCTGGGCAACAAAACATTAAGAGCTGCTTGTCCGAAGAGCAAGCTGGAATGCATTTTATACAACCTAACATCATACAGACTTATAAAAGAAAACCACAAAGCGGGGTTCAAAATTGACAGTTGTCTGGTTGTCCTGGACAACAAAAATTATGATGGGGCAACCGAATTGTGCTGAGTGGTTGCCCCTAGGGCAATTCAATCTGCCATGGCACTAGTCCCTATTAAAAAAGTTCAATAAATATCAAAGTCAAAGGTTTTTGTCTTTGAGGAGTTATTGATACCTTTATTTACTTGATCTTAGTAAAAAATAAAGCAAATACGTATGAAATTCGTGAATATCGCGTTCTGTTGGAAGGGTTTTCTCCCTCAAACTCTTCGAATTCGAAATTCGAATTCGAAATTCTTTTGCACATTTACAGTCTTGCTTACAAAACCGTGAACACCAGAAATGTTTATGGAATGTTATTGTGTTACAAAGAAAAGGCCCGGAGTGGTGTAGCAGCTATCCAAAACTAGTTTTGTTTGTTATTGTAAGCAGCTTCTATTGTTTTCAAGACAAAGTCATTGTTTCAATTGTTGAGTCTTTTGTTTAGGGCTAGGGTATCAAACCAATCACATTATATGTTAGAAAAAGCCAATCAGGTGTGAGAAAACTTAACCGCAAAGAGCAACGGTAATTAGTTTGCGGTTTTGAGGTTTGCTCGCGTGTCCTGAACTTTGCTGTGATTGGTCACTACACAATCAACATTCCTGAAATATTTCTGGTGTTCACGGTTTTATGAGCAAGGCTTTAATCCGAATAAGCCTGCCGTACTTTAACCAGCGGTTGGTATCTCTAAATGCAGTCCATGATGCACTAGTGAAATCTGTCCTGTGATGCTGCCATGATTGTTCCGACGTTTGGTCCCTGAAATACGATGGCAATTTTAATACTTGCACCATCTTGTTTGCCCTTTCTTGTTTAAAACAGTGTCGTGCGATTCTGTGTTAATGAGTCTCTATCTATTTAGGTTTGAGTTACTGATGGAGTAAAAACTAGGACACATGTACAGGCTCGTGAAAACATTTTATTAAATATTAGACGCTCTTTTGAATACAGTTCATTGTATTTTTATTTATTTTTCCTGTGGAATAGACCTATTTAGCTTCGAATGCAAATTGCCCATTTCAGATCATGTGATGCTCTCTAGGGAATTTGCCCTTTGTTTATCTGCAAATTATTCATTCATTTTAAGGTGGATTTTTTTAAATTTGAAAGCAATAATTCTCAAGGGTAACATCACGTGGTCTGAAATGGAACAAAAAACAAACGAAGCTAAAGAGGTCTATTTGATAGTCTATTTAGCTACCTGTATTACTGGACTGTAGTTTCTTGGCTTGAAATGGGATAAGAGCGTGGACAACCAAAATATTCTATGGACAACCAAACTTGCTCTTTTGGTTGCCCCAGGGGCAACTGGACAAAAAAGTAAATTTCGAAACCTGCACAAAGAAAAGTAGCCTTATTTGTGTCTCCATATTATTTTACAAATCTTGGGTTCCTCCATACTCACCACTTAATTATTTTATCCAACCATGGCTTGATTTTTGTACAGTGCTTTTGAGTTGGAGATGGGGTTTCAATATTTTTCCAAATATGGGACAGATTATGGGGGTGACGAGATTCCAAAATATTTTTTTGTCTCCTTGCACTTTTGATGTTGCATATTATGAGATGCACTAGTCCCATTTATTAATTTTATTTTGTACTTGGAACTGCTTGATGGCTTGTGTCAGTCCAGTGGCACTATATAACGCTTGATAAGCCAGACCAAGATTGATTTTCCATGAAACCTTTCCAGTAAATTCAAAATAATTTGATTGTTAACGGTTGCTTAAGTCTTTAAAAGTTTCCCCTCTTGAATTAAATAAATTTCCTGCTAAACATAGACAACCCTTGTATTTAAGTTGTTAATACATATCTAAAGCATCTCGTCTTTTCGAATTTCACTTTGAGACCATAGTCACTGGTCGAACTTCACATGTCATGTGTAATTTTTGCTCATTCTACTTTTAGGTCCCACTCGTGACATTTGACGTTTGGTAATCCATTCTAGAGTTTCGTGACACTTGCAATTGTAAAGAGTCAATCATTACAAATTAAACGAATTTTAAATAGGTAAAAGTGGGCTTACTGACTTATTTTAGGGGTTAGGCTTAATAAACCAAGATCGAATAATGAATTTCAACGAAGTGTAAATGAAACTGAGAAAAAAAAAAAGAAATTATGACATGCAAAAATCTTACCAGATCGCCTTGACCTTTCACTTTCCGTCTTTCTAATTCCACGGTAAAAAGGCAAGAAGAATCATCGGATTTCTGTATAATACCGATAACCCCTCTGCATCACAACATACATCACACTTGTCCGCCATTTTCTGCTCTTGGCGGGGGCTCGTTTCTTGGACAGCGGCTACCATTACGCCATTTTGAATAATTAAACTCTCCAATATTTTTTAGAGACACGTGACCTGCTGTTCGTCAGGGTCTTCTACGGACGCCATTTTGAAACCGCAGATGGCCCTGGGGACTAGGTTGCATTGACATGTAATCAAAACATAATCTAATATGTCGACTATGTTTACTTATGTCGAACATGCTTACTTATGTGCTGTGTTTTACACAAATTGTGAAACATAAAGACGAAAATCTCGTTCAAAGTCGAGGGCAGTTCAAAATCCAAGACGAAATCCATTCTCTGCAGTTTGTAGTTCACGACACATCGCCGTACATTCGCCAGGTCACGAGATTGCAGGATACTGGAACACGATTAGCGACGCCGTTTCGCAGACGTCATTTTTCCGCTTTAGGAATAATAGACGTCTGCACGCAGGCTAACCGTCGTTGTGGATTTTGGTCTTTGGTGGAAATCCGCTGTTTACGTGGCTCGCCGACACAAGTACCCAGGTCCCCATGTGTCACATCAAATATGGCGGCCGTCGGCGGCTTGTGACAGAAGCGAACTAGCATAAGCGATTTGTGGCTACCAGAAAGAAAATTCCTGGGAAATATTCAGAATGGTGTGCAGTAAGTACAAATATACACGAAATGACCGAAATCTGTGTTTTTTCTCTGCATTGATTATTGTTATTGTCATCGACAAGATTGAACTCATAAGTCATAAACTTTACTGGGTAACTCTTGCTGCCGAGCTGGTCTTAGCTTGTAAACACGTTGTTCACAGAAATTCAAATGTTCGGGTTACCCCAGAAGTCCTTGTAAACCGGGCCTATAAATGTGGAGATTTAGGACAAATACTGAAATACATTTTCTAAACAATAACCTGAAAGGCATTTTGGCCTAATAATTAATAATAAATGTGTTGATTTCTGAATTGAGTGCAGCAATGAATTGGCTTGTGTTGCAGTTTGTTATTGGGTATACATGATACTTTCACAGTGCCTTTACTACACCCAGCATTTTATGGCTTTATGACTAGCAACACACTCTTACAAAAATGTGAGTTAAGTACATTGATGACCGAAATAGCTGATATGTGGCTCAGGCTTGTAGCATACTTAGTGGGGTATAGTGTGCAACAAAAAAAAAAACAGGAATGGTGAGTGTGTCTCTGCAAGGTCTTGTTACCCAGACTAGAGAGTCTTTTCACATGCAAAGTTACTCCCTGATCAATAACATTTTATTCAGCTATCTTGCTCAGGAACACAATCCAATCGCCCCTGCCAGGGCATGAACCCAGTAACATTACACAAACACAGTAATCATGAAGCACCATGCCTCCTCCAAACCTTTGCATTGGAATTGGGTTAACCTTTACATGGAAAATATCAAGGTTAATCAATCCAAGCTAATTAAACGATTGAAAGCCATTATATTATTGCATAATTTAAGGCAACTTAGGGCGACTAAGTCGACTTAGGGCAACTTAAGGCGACTTAAGGCGACTTTGCGTGACTTAAGGCGACTTAAGGTCCCAGAGTAGGCCCATGAATTTAAATATAACTTGTATGATTCCCACCCAACCGATACACGCGCGCTCTCTCCCGTCCTCGAACGGCTTGGACCGCCTGAGAATCAGGCTACCGATACACCCGCCGCGACCTTTTTCAACGCATTAATGAACACTGGTGCTCAGCAATATCATCCCCAGAGCCCACTTTTCTTTTGGTCAGCACCAAGAACACGGACTCTGGCCAGGACTAATCCCGGAAGTCCGCATTTCACGGACTTCCGGCCGTTCTGCGCAGACTCAGAACTTTTTCGCTTAATCTGATTGGCCCAGAAACAAAACAATGCACCATGCGCATGTTCCAAAAAACGGTCAACGGGCTCCTCGGTCAGCGGTTGGTCGCCAGGTTACCAACCGCTGTTGGGAATTCACAAAATATGCACTGTTGTATTCATTTAAATTAGCCTTACTAACCTCCTTTTTTGAGTTGGTAATTCAAAAAGAGGTTTTACTCTTAAGCGAGGTTAGTGAGGCTAATTTAAATACATACAAAATAATTCCAAATTGGCGGCCATTTATGCATTGGGTCGTAACAGTCCGCTCCAACTGTAAAACGTCAAGGTAATTGTGGCCCTCTTCCTCGACTTCCTCGATGTGCTGCCCATCTGTAGGTCTGTTCTGCTGTGGCCCATTTTCTTTCTCTTCTCATTTCCAAAACAGCACATTTGTCTAGCCCAGGAATTTTGATGTTCATCACCATCACCAACACAACTACCACCATAATCATCATCATCATCACCACCAACACCACCACCATCACCATCATCATCGTCATCATCATCATCATCATCATCATCATCATCACCACCACCACCACCACCACCATCACCATCATCATCGTCATCATCATCATCCTCATCATCATCACCACCACCACCACCATCACCATCATCATCATCATCATCATCACCACCACCACCACCATCATCATCATCATCATCATCATCATCATCATCATCATCATCAACATCATCACCATCATCATCACCAAGTGTTAATGGGCTTAATAGGATAGCATGACTATTTGTATCGCACTAGTTTTTTTCTGCAACCGTTAAGTATCGCAATAAATTGCAATGCAACAGTATAACATATCAATTCCCTAATAGATTTGTAAATGTTGTCTTATGATTTAGTGACAATCTAATTTCATTTCACAATAGATCTAAGTCAAGGAAATGGTGCCGGTCAAGGTGGTGATGATCTGAACGTGGAAGATGGTATTTTTTGTCCATGTTACTTTCCGTGAAACTTCACAACGCGACGCACATTTATACTGTTCTAATTTCGCTCTATACCTATTTACTATTTCAGTAAAAACAAACGAAACACTAACAACCATAATGATCCTGCTGGCTGTGTCGCTGGGACTAATTGTTGTCTGTATCATCCTGATTTCTATGGGTCTTGCTTACTTAAATAAAGTGTAAGTGCCAAGTTCGCCTTTTGATGAATTACTGTCTTAACAAAGTTATTTTGATGATTTCATAAGACACATACTACGTGATCACATGATTCAGAGGCATTGCGTTGCCAATTTGGGAAAAGCGGAAGTAACCTTTCCTCAGGGAAACAAACCTGCAGGCATAAACACCCTTCGCCGCGCGTCAAATGTTCAGCAAGCGGATAAAGGGTCCCACCAAGTCCTGTTTCTTTATTTTGTAATCGACAGAAAGAATGAACTTAAATTGACAAATGGTTTAAATTATAGAGATGCCTTTGTTCGATTGTTTATTGTTACAGAATCTGCAATATTTTAAATCTTTAATAAAAACGAATTAGTTTTCTATAACTCAAATTGCTTATTTATTTGTGCTTCCAGAATGACAACAGCTGTTTAAAGCAAGTATGGTAAGTATACTTATTAAATGAGATTTTGTTTCTAAAGAAACTTAGAAGAAAACTAGAAAACGTCTTCTTTTATACTGAAAAAGAAAGCAAAGGTATTTATTGGCAATTCCGTTCACCCACGTCTGCTTATCAAAAACAGACTTTTGCAGCATCAGATATTCGAGGCGTCTTCGTGATAAGAGTTGACCGCTACTTCATTTTGAATGCTAAAAATCCTTAATACTGAGATTATTTCATATAAACGTTTCACAGTAGATTGGTTTACTATCCATACTGTTTTTGATTTAAATATTTTATTTGTGCACTGAGGTCGGTAAAAATTCGACTGGATTTCTCAAAACTTCAAAGATTTAGAGAATGTTTCTCCTTCTTTGACTCTCTGTTTTGGTCTCATTGATAATGTAAAAGATGGTCTCTTTCATCACCTACTGTCGAATTGGGAACAAGCTTCCTAACTTACAGGTGTATATACAACTACTTATAAATGCAATAGAAATTGAAAAGTAAACTGCATTCTCCAGTAACGACCCAAACCTGTTTGTGAAGAAGTGGTCTCGTTTGCAAAATAACCTCTCACAAAATGTATTACATTAGCAATACAAAGATGAAAGCGGCGTAAAGCGTAGAACTGTTTAATCGTTAACTAAATATACTTTAAGTGATTTCCTAGTTTGTATTCCACTGTACCGTAAGTATTGTTATTATTGTAAGCATTATTAGTATTTGTAAGCATTGTTAGCATTGCGAGTAAAATTTGTAGTAACTATTGTAAGTAATGTTAGTATTGTAAACATGTATGCTCTGTAGGCAATAAAAAAAAAATTAAAAAAAATTAAGTGAATTGCATGGCTTTGGAGGTAGCATTCAAAGTGGCCAATTTGTCCCACGGGAGCTGGTTAATCGCAGGAATATAACAAAGCATAGTATTCGCAATATTTTTGCACATTCAAGATTATAAATGTAAAATGCCCTATCTTGTTGGCCTCTTTCGCCGTATGTTTGCAAGAGAAATTGGGGAGGAGAAGTTTGAGTTGGGCGGGGGCAAATGTTGGTGGTTAGGAAGGGTTCTGAGAATTGCTGGTTTGCAACCAATCCCGGGAGGCTCAAATGACAATGAGCGTGGTGGCAATGTTCGATGACGAAACAAAAGAAGCTAATTAGAAATCTTTTGTTAATGTCATCCAACATGGCATCGATGACGTCACCTGCAAACCAAGAATACGTTTTCCAGCACCCACCCGTCCTTCCCCTCACGGGATATCCTTCCTGGCCTCTGCTCCGGGTCCACTACATTGTTCATACACTGAACAATGGATCCCCCAGTTTTTATTCTAAAAATGAAGACAATTTAGTGTCTCGAAATAACGACCTTTCAGAATCGCCACTTTGACCTTATTTTTTTCTTTTTTTCCATTTCTTTAGGAAAAGAACTGAAAAAGAATCAGTTTTAACTGACAGGTCCCACACGGCCGAAAAAGAACATTGATTTTTTCCTTCTTTGTAATGAAACTTGAACCAAATTTTGGTTTTCGTTAAAATGTGACGGTCATCTATGTTGGGTTAAGTGACGAAATATCATTTGTTATTGGACGTTATAAATAAATTAACGTCTGTTTTGTGTGCCACATATTTTTCTGGCATTTTTTCTGTCATTCTAGTGCGAAGCATGTGTTCTAAGCATATTCGCCAACTAACAAACGCCCCAAGGACGCCTCAACATCATGTGAAGGAATTCATCCATTTCGTGTTAGTTGTCACTCCTAGCTACGGTTGGGGACTAATTGCGACAAGAACGTTTACAAGGTGGTTGACATTTCGCTACGGGCGCAAAAGGAAGTGTCGATTCTGATGTCTATTTCGATGTTCTTGGGTGAGAAAGCTATCCCCACCTTCTCGTTGAAGAAGATCAGTATGTCATTTTTGCAATGGCAATCTCGTCCCCAGAGCCCTCGTAATCCTCATCCAGCTGAAAGTGCAAGCAGCAGCAACAGAATTCCCGGTTTGATTGTGATTGTAAACAGCTGTAACGATAGGTTTTTGGGCTGTAACATGGTTTTTACTAGCGCAAGCGAGTTTGGTAACTATTGGGACCTGACGACTTGAATACTTCGCGAGGGCGCGAAACGGCAATGCTTAGCAAATAGGGTTTTGCTAATGACGACATGAACGGCGCTGGAAACGCTGCTGGAAACGGGGAATAACTCGGCAGAACACTAGCTTTGCAGCCGGCACTCGTTACTCAATGCCTGGGGTACAGGGGCTGGTTTCTAAGTCCTATGACGCAAGAAAACGGCAGGAACACTGAACACTTCTTGAACACAGCAAAATTCTTTAACACACACACTTCACAGCTCGTTGTAGGTGATCAAGAACTGAGGTAATCGATTGGCACGGTTTTTCGCATTACTTTTAAGTAAATACAGGTGTTCGCTTATACAAAAGAATAAAATAGCTTTAATCTATTGAAAATGCACGTGTTGTCTTTTGTGTTTTGTTCTACCAAACTGATGTCGTGTTCTATTGAAAATACAGACAGAACAAACATATTTTCTATTCAAAATGACGGCTGATTACACAACCATTCACTAAACAACACTTGCTATTTTGCATATGAAAAGTACGAATGAATAGCGAGTTCTCAAAATATACGAAATCATACTTCTCTAAAGTTGCAGTTCAAATAATCATGAACTCTTTCTAAGACTGGAACGGCTAAATATCATCGTGACACAGCCAATCAGTTTTGTAGAAGAGAAAAATGTATAGGAACGCGAACGATAATGCTGCTAACTCACGCAGGATCTGCAAGAGACCTAATCAGCCAAAACAAACTGTAACACCATCAAAACTGCAAGGCTGATACTACTGACTTTGCGAGAAATCAACACGACAGTAGTAAGGGGTGTCACTTTTGGGAATAGGAAGCCAGGATTTTTGTAGTATTACCGACAAGACTTACCTCTCAGGACGAACAGATATATTTTCATCTGCCATCGCGTTTACCAATGAATTATATGGAAGGGAGAGATAGACCTCTCTCAACTTGTGAAATTGAAGCATCGAGGCCTTTCTCGTACTTCATCGTCAATTTGAGCTGTCATACTTGGAAATAATAGTAGTATAAAATAGTAGTATAGGAAGAATTAATCCAATACCACCAATGATGTTTTGCTACATACTCGGGTCTTCGACCTCGTATATAGTACAAAAAATCATTGGTTGTATTGGATTTGTTCTTCCTTACTACTCTGGAAACGAGGTAGATGGCAACAATTGTTGAAGCAC
Organism: Blastomussa wellsi; assembly: GCA_947652115.1. Classification (NCBI taxonomy): domain Eukaryota; kingdom Metazoa; phylum Cnidaria; class Anthozoa; order Scleractinia; family Plerogyridae; genus Blastomussa; species Blastomussa wellsi. The sequence goes on along the minus strand of OX393564.1, from coordinate 13,899,839 downwards.
GGTCAGTTAGAGATTGACACCCATTGTGTAACACAAAATGTCAAACTATTTATTGTCCGAAAGAATGCAATCTCTCCGTAAAGCTTTTCGAAAAACTCGTCAAGAATTTTTTAAAAGCCTGATAAGAGAAAGAGAAAAAAATGGGTTGTGTTGACTTACAAGCCCAACAGTTTTCCGAATTAAACAAAAGCGATACAAGTAAATTAAAAGATGTCTGCAAATGCAACATTAATACAGAGAATGCAAAACCTTTCGCCAGAGTTTTTCGAATTGATGCGAAAACGTTTTTACAAATACGTGTGGCGGAAGAGACACTGAGGTGCATTATGACATTCGATCCGCCCCATATTGCGAAAGTCGCTAGCACGTAGTAAAAGTAATGTGTTGTTGTAAATGTTGCACCTGCTTGAAGGGAACCCCCACTATATTGTCCCAGCCGAGCTGTTTAACGACGGTGGCGTCGTTCTTTTTTCCGTGGAGGTCAAAATAGGTGATCGGCTACAACGTTTCATAATTTTTTGGCTGCAGCTGAACGCCAGTGTTGTAGTCGTTTGCACGTTAGCGGTAATTCGTCACATCGTTAAGAATTGCCAGCTTGCTGTCTTCTGAGTAGTCTAGCTCTGGATAAGAGTCAGAACCACCATGCTGTAACCGGCAGGTTGAGAGCTTGCAATTGTTGTCGCCCACCTTCATTTTAAAGGTGTCGAAGAAGTAGGGATTCGCTCGAAAGTTGTTAAGTTTGGTGTTTCGTTGCAAGAACAGAAAGACATGCTTTGCGTTTTTTACGCCTAGGGTGACCAGCCACGATCCAGACACGTCTCTTCTACTGCTGCTGGGCACCAGTATTTCGTTCATGTAAGTCCATTTTCTCGGCTTCAGAAACCCTTCTTTTACAGATTTCAGACCTGTGGGTGTGAATCGCAGCAACGGAACCCGTAGCTCAAAAACTCTCACAACAATCCGTCTGTTAGTGCCGGCGTCCTGCCAAATAAGCTCGGTGTAATTTTGGAGGTTTTTTTTTTATTATTATTTTTACTTATACTTCACATCATTACCACGCCTATTACAAATACACTATACCGTACAAAAAATTACAATACAACAATTATCATGCAATACTTACAATACACTTACACTGCTTAAATACTACATTATGTTATGTTACTGCGCCTGCTACTAATCCGTTTTCACACTAAACTACTTACAATGATACTACTTTCACAACCGATAGGGCTAATTACTTGCCAAAATTAAAAATGATTACGTACATTAAATTGAAAAACAAAGAAAAAGAAAAGAGAGGAAAAACAAGAATGGAGAAACATAAACGCGTTTATCATCATTGGCTGGTGTTGTCTAATTGTTCACATCAATTATTGTGTAATTATTGTATTTATTGTATCACCTGGTTGAATTAAGAAAGAAGATGAATATTAAGTCTACCCCGCCTCTTAGCAATTAGATGTTCAATCCGTTCAATGTATTTTAGTTTACCTATTAATTGAGGTAAGAGTGGTTTTGTTTTTCTAAGCCTACTTAAATAAATTACCTGCTTACCTACAATGAGAATGTGGTTAAGAAGGGTCCAATATAATATTTCTCTGGTGTAACCTCGCATGATTTCGATATCCTTTAACTCAGCAACTGCTATATTAAGTCCCTTCAACCAGGTGATAGTTTGCATCCAGAAGTCTTTGCTGTATTGACAATGTAAAAACAGATGCTCTAGGGATTCTTCGAACTCTCCACAAAACGTGCATAATGAGGTGTCCGCTAACTTTATTTTATTTAACAATTTATTAGTATATACAATACGATTGAGCAATTTGAATTGAAACATTCTTGTTCTTATGTCTAAGGTAACTTTGTGTGGAATTAAATAGATCTGATTCCAGTCAAGTTCGTGATCATTAAATAATGAAGAATATTTTAATCTTGCAGTTGGATATACGCGTATCTCATCTACGAGAATCCAGTACATTTGTTTACTAGTAAGTTGTTCTAGGTTGATGTCTTCACACTTGGCATGCAAAATGAACTGCGTTAAATCCAAATTCGAATTCGTAGTGGTTTGCTCTTGGCGTTGAGTTAAACGTGGATGCACCGAATTTACCAAGGCTCTCCATGAATCAGGAAGTGCTCTTGCTAAACCAAATAATAAAAAATAATTATTCGAATTAAGGCCTCTCTCTTTAAAGAAATCCCAAGGTTTTAGTTTTCCGTCTGGCAGAAGAATGTCTTTTATTTTAATCATTCCGGCCATATAAGACTTTTTACAAAACTGTGGTTTACCATCGATACGCAGATGTTGATTATTCCAAAGTATTTGATTAATAATATGGTCTGGCGAGGATGTTGGGTGCGTGTTGGCCATAGACCACGTTTCAAAACACTCACGATAAAATTTTGGAAGATGTTTTGGTAAATCAGCAACATTATAGTTGCAATGAAGAATTTTGCCGCCGAAATCTTTAAGAAGTCGTGAGAGAATAAGTTTCCAAGGGTTATAGTAATCCTCAGTATACTTTTTAAGGCACATGATTCTCTGGGTCTTGATTACAGATTCCAGGTGAGGCATTTTCAGTCCACCGTCTTTATAGTCGCTGATCAGAGCAAGACGTTTAATTTTATCTTTTCCTTTCCATAGAAAATTAAACATTACCGTGTTAATCTTTTTTACAAATTCTTTGTCAAGATCTAACACGGAAGCCCGGAACATGAGTTTTGGCATTGCGAACGTTTTGATGATTTGAATCTTGCCAAATACTGTTAAATTTCTCCATTGCCAACTGTTCAAGGTTTTCTTTAAAGATTTAAGAGTTGCGTCAAAGTTTAGTTCATATTTCAGGCGTAAATTATAAGTAAAATAAATTCCCAGAATCTTCATTGGTTCGTTGACAGTTTCTATATTCAAATTTTCGTGGCAATTGTGGCTACTACCGAGCCAGTAAGCCTCCGTTTTACCCTTGTTTAGCCTAAACACTTTTCAAATTGGTCAAGTGTGTTGAATAGATGTTTTAAGGAGGCTTTGTCTTGTAAGAATGTAGTCAACTCGTCAGCAAAAGCTGCAAGTTTTACCTCTACGTTATCGATCTGAATGCCTTTTATATAAGGATTGTTCCGAATTTTGATTAAAAGTGGTTCCAGTGCTACAATGAAAAGATATGGAGACAATGGGTCTCCTTGTCTAACACTTCTCTCGACTTTGAACAATGGAGTCGAAAAACCATTGTTTGTAACGCAACTTGAAATATTAGAATAAAAAACGAAGATCCACTTAATAAAGGATTCGCCAAAATTAAAAGATTTTAAGGCTTTAAGCAAAAAATTCCAACTTATGGAGTCGAACGCTTTTTCAAAATCAATTGCAACCATTAATCCCGGAATCTGGTTAAATTTCGTATATTCCATTATGTCTTCGATTGACCTGACAGCGTCAAAGATATTTCTACCTTTGACATACGCATATTGGTCCTCATTAATTATAAAAGGAAGCACTTTTTCTAATCTCAGAGCTAGTGCTTTGGAAGCGATTTTGGTATCGACATTTAATAAGGATATAGGACGCCAGTTTTTTATATATCGTCTATCCTTTCCTTTCTTTTCAATGAGTCTTATTATTGCTTGCTTTTGTGTATTAGATAATTCTCCATGTTCAAAAGAAGAATTAAATGAGTCAGTCATAAATTGGCCAAGGAGATTCCAAAATGTTTTGTAGAATTCAGGTGTCAAGCCATCATTTCCAGGTGTTTTTCCATTTTGGAATTTAGACAAGGCATTAAAGCACTCGGCATTAGACAAAATTCCTTCGCAGAGGTTCTTCTGGTGGTCGCCTAATTTCGGAATATTTTCATCATTTAGAATGTTTGGAATACTTTGGTCACCGTCGTTTGAATCCTGGTTTTTGTACAGTGTTGTATAAAAATCTTCAAGATCTTTCATTATCAATTTTGAATTTAAAATTAATTTATCATCGGCGTTCAATACACGGCGAATTGATGTTTTCCTAGTCTTATTGGTCTCTAGATTTAAAAAATATTTCGAATTTTTCTCTCCTTGTTCGTTCCACTTTGCTCTTGATCTTATTAATTTACCTTCAATGATGTAATTATATAATGCTTCATACTCACTCCTGGCTTCTTCTAGTTTCGTAACGTTTTCTTCAGATGGATTGTTATTGCAGATTTCCTCGGATTGTTTTAAGATTTCTTCAGATTCTTGTAGTTGGGCTTTTCGCTTCTTGGCTATTATTTTGCTGTATTCGATAGTGGTTTGTCTGATCTTGTACTTAATCAAATCCCACAATAACCTTTTGTCGTTAACTTCGGAAAATTCGGTAATCCATTTTGGATATTCAGAATTGACTAGTTGTATGTACGTATCGTCATTCAGAAGGCTTGAATTGAATTTCCAGTAGGATGGACCAAATGGTTGGTCTTTAAAGCTGTTTACGGAGAGGCTGATAGCTGAATGATCGGTTCTAATAGCTGGGATGATGTCTGCTTTTTTAATGTCATCTTGTAATTCGTCACTAATGAGCCAAAAATCTATTCGTCGTTGAGTAATAGGATTTCTTTTCCTCCAACTAAACTGTCTTTTATTTGGGTTACGTACTCTCCATATATCAATGAGGTTATACTCAAGGATAATGTCTTGAATGTTTTTGACAGTTGACTTCGTATCGATTTGGCCTCCAGAATTATCGAGGTTGGCATCAAGATGAACATTGAAGTCGCCGCCGATAAAAATCCTACATTCTGCGTCGAAATTGGTAGACTGAATTACAGACAAAATTTCTTGAAAAAAGGCTGCTTGTTCGTTGAGTTTTGTAGGGGCATATAGATTAATCAAGAGGAATGGAGAGTCTTGGATCGTCATTTCTAATAATATATACCTGCCGTTGTCGTCTGTTATAGTGTTTTTTAATTCGTACTGTAGCTGTTTATTAATAAGAACAAGGGCACCTCTGCTATGGTTGGAGCCATGACTATAAATCATTTCTCCATGCCACTGAAATTTCCAATCGTTGACTATTTCTGCAGTGCTATACGTTTCTTGAAGGAACGTTATATCCGTTTTCTGTTTCTCGATCCACGTAGATATAGATTTACGTTTGTGGAGATCTCGAATTCCTCGAGCATTTAGTGACATAATTTTAAAATTGACTTCCCCTATTGTTTGATTGTTGTTTTGGCTTTAATGAATACATTACTTTGGGAAATGTGAACGACAAGAAAGAAAAATCGTTCCCAGCAATTGGCTTTCGTAATTAACTGATGATTGTTCGGTGGCATAGCGCAATTATGAAAACAAAAAGTTGATTTGACAAACACATTAATACAATACAAACCGACAAAAGAGACTGAATATATCCTACTTACCGGTTGCCCCAAAGCGAATTGTAAGGGCGTCATTACACCTCCTGAGAATGACATTCCTGACGTTGCACTCTTTCATTATGATGGTAACTATATACGTGTTAAACTTAGGTATCTGTGATCTACAGTAATTTATGCGTTTTGGAAAGGAAAAGTAATTAACATATGCAATTTTTACAGTTAGTCGACAAAAAAATATAAAATACAAGATGATAAACAATAAACAAATGTTTAGAGCAGTTTGTTACGTGGAATAAACTTGCCATTTACATAGAGTTTGTCTGGAAATTTCTTACTAAAGTATACATTGTAGCCTCTGTCCTTAGCATCTTTAAATTTTTCCTTTTGAGCTTTCCTCAGTTTATAAAGTTCTTTAGGGATGTCTTCGAATACACTAAAATCTTTGTCCTTCAAAGTTTTCCTAGCCTGCTGGAGAACCATTTCGCGATAAGCGTATCGTAAAAATCTTGCAATGATTGGCCGAGGACAATAAACTTTCGGTTTCCCTACTCGATGAATTCTTTGAAATTCAATTTTGTCGCGTGGGTTGTGGATCTGGAGTTCGCCTTCCATGAACTTGTAGACAATCTCTTTCGTGTTCTCTGCCTCGAGCTCCTTGCTATTTCCTTGATCGTCTTGAACTGTAGTATTCTGTTCTGCAATACCCATAAACATTAGGTTTTCTCTTCTGCTGTAGTGCTCTTGATATAGCAGTTGTTTTTTCAGGTCTTCTATTGAGTTTTGAGCAGCTTTTACGTCTCGTTTTAGGTAAGCAATCTCCTCGTCGTTGAAGTCTACGCTCTCTTCGAGTTCCTCTACTGTCTTCTTGGTTTTATTAACTTTCTCCTTTAGGTCATGAACCTCCTTGTCAAGGTTGGACACAGTCTCTTCTATGTTAGACAAAGCGTTGAACAGGTTATCTGTAATTTTGGAGGTTGATTTCAAACTCCATCTGCATTTTTTTTTTTTTTTACTTGATTGACCCATCCCACATAGGGCTTTTCAGGGCCAATTTACATAGCTAATCAGGGTGAGATCGGACGTCAGCAAGTAAAGGCGCTCATAGCAGCCGCTATCAGTCCATTCATGATCTCACCCGAACCCAAACCAGCAGAGCAGACCACAACACCGGGAACTCCACGCCCTACTCTTTGCGATAAGTGTGTGGGTTCTTTAACGTCCCCTGCAGCTTGTCGCTCAGATTTTCAAAGAAAGAGTACCTGTTTAGCGGGATGAGTGTTTCGACACCTGTTTCCCCAGATTTGAAAATCGGTGTTACACGTGCGCGTTTCCAGTCATCTATGTAAATTCCTGTCGCAAGAGAGAGGTTAAAGATGTACGTCAAAGACGGTGCAACTATACTTGCTGATAGTTTAAGGGTTTTAGGAGGAATTTTGCTTTTAAGCCTTTCAGAGTTGACGCAACGTTATCGACAGAAATTGGTGAGAATTTAAACTGCGCGCATGGGAATGAATTGATATTGTCGTTATTAGTTTGGGCAGTATTGCACGATTCATTTTCGTAATCTGCTGCTAAAGTCGGCCCAATCTTAACAAAATAGTCATTCAAACCCTCAGCCATAGATTTGAGATCTGACACTAAATTATCATTAACTGAGAGCTCGCTCAAATTATTCGGTTTGTTATTCTTCCCCAATAATGTATTGATGAGCGTCCAAGCTTTCTTAGGGTCGTTCGAACTAGAACAGTCGTTAATCTTATCATGGAAAAATTTAGATTTGGCGTTACGCATTTGAATATTACTTCATTTCGCAATTTTTTAAAACTCTCCCAGTGGGTCTGTGAGGCAAATTTTATTGCCCGTTTTTTTGTGATAATCACGATTTCTCATGAGGTCCTTGATACGTGGAGTAATCCAGGGAACGGAATTCCTTCTTGTTCTTTTGTGTCGTATAAGTGCATGCTTATTTAATGTCTCAGTAAAAAAGGATTTCCACACGTTCCAACATGTGTTGGATGAGACTTTACTAACATCACAATTAAGATCACCGACTAATATTACCTCTCTGCTCTCGACGTCACACCTCTGAAAAAATGTCTCACACTCGTTAAATAGGTCCATGTCCGAGTTTGGAGGCCTATACCAAGTGCATAAAACAAAGGATTTGCTATGTGGACGGTTGATTTCAGCACAGACCATCTCGAGACTGCTAGGCACCAAGTCTTCTTTATCGGAAAACGGTATATTATCCCGAAAATACAATACGACAACGCCTCCAGCTCTATTCCGATCCTTTTTAATAAGATTATAGCCAGGAATACTTATCTCATTGTCGGGTATTAATTCATCAATTTTAGACTCATACCTTTAATTTCATCAATACGTTTAAGTGAACTATTAACATTCAAACTGGCAATTTTGAAACCTTTTAGGTTAGCGACGCTACGCATTGTGGAACCAAACTCACCTCTAATTGTATCATGACAAGCCTTGTCTACCGGCGTGGTTTCTTGTGTATTGGGGCACGTATTGGCTCTGACGCCAGCTGCATTATTAACTGTCCTAGCTGCCGTAATGGGGCGTGAAAACCCTGGGGACGTCTTGCTTTGTTTGTCGACGGTCTGAGAAATTTAATAAAACTAGTGGCTAAATAAGCTGATCCCTTAGAGTTCAGATGTAATTTACTTCCGTTGAGGCAGGATCCATCTATGTGCGAATTGTCAATGAAATGAAATCCATTTGTGCTGCACATCTCCTTAAGTTTTTCGTTGACTTCAGATAACTTCGTCGACACACTGTCTTCTCTATGTGTGAGGCTGGAGATACCTATTTTCGAGGTTTGAAATTTATTTCGAATCGTCAAAGCCAGATTTTCTGTTTTTGGCACACAAGACTCGACCCTATCAGATGGCAAATTATTCGTGCCCGAATGAACGATCACATGCGAGGGTTCAACGTCGGTCGCTGGTTTTACCTGGATACATGCGCTTGTCGACTGTTTTCTTGGTAAGCTTCTGGGAATCGATGTTCTTAATTAAGGAATCTTCTATAATTAAAACCGATTCCGGTTGAGTGCGTGATTTAGCACCTCTCTTAGGCTGGGATCTAGTTGACACATTCTCCTTGTCGACGGTTTCACCGTTACTTAGAACTGGCAAGCGATTATTTGCTGTTGATGTTGTCGCATTAGTCACACTCTCCACGTCAACGGTTTCACAATTGCTTAGAATTGAGAAGCAATTGTTTGTTGCTAAAGTTGTGCCATTAACCTCCCAAGAGGGCCTGTATGCAAATCATCTTTGTTAGTGTCTTGGACTGAATGTTTATTTCCCTTATCAATTTCGTTATTTAGGAGTCGTAGGACCGTTACCAGACTTTTATTTTCATCAAGGATTGATCTCGCTTCCCGCTTCAAAGACTCATAACCGTTTTCATGATCACTTAGCCTCTGTCTAAGAGCACGATTGTCCTTTCGGAGTCTCGTTAATTCCAATGTGACGATCATTTCCCATGTTGCTGAATAGTTTCTTCCACAAATTTCTTCAAGGTTTCTAAGTCGCTAGTCTAAATCAGACGTTCACATTTAACCAGAAGATTTTCTAGCTCAGGGCCATCGTGTTTAATCGAAAACAATTCGACAGTTGTTTTCTCCGAGAAACTGTTATCGGAGCTGGTAGAAGCAGGACCATCGGCCATGCTTGTTCACTCGCACAGCCTTTTGCAGATACTCTGGACTTCGAAACATCTCGCTATATTTTACATGCAAAAAATTTTAATCTTGCGCCGCCAGAATTTGGTTGACCTTTAGCTTTGCCGCCCACAGGTCCATCATCTGGCGCAGTTCCTTTCGCGAATCTTCGCTTAGTCTTGAGCTTGGGGCAATCAGCGCCTGCCGCTTTTTCTGCGATGCCTTACTCAGGGTCGTGGGAGCTTTTGCAAAGCAGGCTTATTGTTGCGCAAGGCCGCTTGTATTTTTGCTGACCCCGTTTAACCGTTTGTTGGCCAGCCATTGCAGCCACCTGTTTGGCCTTTCCGGCTTGGCTTCGTGATTGTCCGACCGTTGCCACAGCTTTTTTTTACCTTTTTTCCGACCGCTGCAGCAGCTTCTTTTGTTTTTGACGCCATGAGACTAGGGACCTTTAGCAATGATGACGAGGACGTGGACGAAGACTTGTACGGTCGATTAAGCCCTGGGACGAGACAGTCGTCCACGGCAGGAAACATAAACACTTTAGCAGACCGGTAGCGTGGACGAGTTTCGTGCTGTGGAAGTCAATAGCGAAAATATCTTTTAGATAGTTTCGTGGGCTGCTAAAACTTCTCTCCGCCGATAACGATATGTGAGAAGTACGCGTGTGAGAACAAAGCTAACTTTATCGTAGTTTGCATAAACCACAACTTAAACGAATAGTTTGTATTTTTAAAGCCGGGAAATCTTTCAAATTTAAAAATGAAGTCAAGATTGAATTGCAAAAATTACAATGTAATGCAGTTGACAGAATGTGATTTATTTCTTATAAGGTTACATACCTATCCCGGTGCAATTTTATCGCCACAATCCGCCGGCATTCCTCCACACGCAGTGCGACCACAAATGCACAAATCATAAGCTTACTTTTAATCTCTGCCTGAAGATCTGTTTTTTCCTCGCGGTCCTTTCAAATATGTTAGGGACGCTATCTTATTCACTGACGAGCCATTTCGAGTGAAGAGGCCTGCGTAAAAATGCAAAAACTCCACGAAACATACCCTCGTTTCAACTCGTTCACTACAAGACGGCAAATGGCGGCAAATGACGTCCTGAACGAGGTGTGGACGACAAGTCGTTCTCCCCGGGGCATGCGTGGTAGCGTCGAGTCTCGTATTTCCAACTTCCGGTCGTTCACGTTCACGTCCTCGTCATCATTGCTAAAGGTCCGTACTGTCTTTGACAACGCCTGAGTCTTTGTGCCGGTACCTGTGCATGCCGCGGGTCTTGTCGTAAAACTTTGTCCACTTGCTTGGATGATTCATCGTCCTATATTTGATGCTCAAAACGCTCAGTCGAGGTCTTCTTCGATAACGACACTCAAGGCATCGCATCGCTGGGGTTTACTTTTCCTGTTTGCCTCTGGATCATATCTAATTGTACATTCCGTCTGGGATGGTTTCGGTCTTCAATTCCTGCCCTGCCTTTCTCCATTTGTGAGTGTTGTTGTGGTAATCCTTTGCCACGTTGTACCACGAATAGGTCATGGACACGAGCTCATTCAGAGCTGCCTTGTACTTTTTCGTTTTATCCAATGTTATCGGGGGGTCAAAGGGAATTGAGAAGTTCTCTGGCGCTTGGTTGTGTGGGTCTTTCCGCCTTGCCAACGCCGAGTCGAGTAACAAACTGAAGTGACGCAGCATCCTCTCTATATATTTTTCTGCAAAATTTTCTTCGCGTGCGTTTTTGAAAGTAGTCCCTGGTCCACCAGCACCTCGAGAATCTCCCTCACTTGATTTCGTAGCTTTAGGGACGTGTTTCCTGCTCTTATCATGCCCAGGCTGATGTGCAGCTGGTTGACGAGAGCTTCTACGTCAACAAAGCCGCTTCCCTCCATTTCCATTGTGGGTGGTGTAATTCAAACAGCTTTTCATCTTTTCTTCCCTGGAGCAAATTGAAATATTTTACTGCCTTTTCAACAGACCAGCTTCCCCCATTTTTGGTAAATAGGGAATCTGGTCCAAAAACATTGAAATTTGGATCATTTCTTATCTGTTAAAAGTATTTTCTTTTTATGACTCTATTCATATCTATTTGATATGATTCCGCCATCCCTTGAAGAATCCCTTGCGGAATTTTGGGGGCCTTCCATTTCTTTTTCTCTTTCAATGGTTGTTGTGCTGGCGCCTC
>OX393564.1:13819745-13888422 GCA_947652115.1 Blastomussa wellsi | reverse complement strand
GACGACATGGTCTTCGACCAGAACAACATTATCAACTATTTCATCAACGGGCGGCACCGCAACTGCAGCGTCATTTATCTCTCCCAGTCTTACTTCAAGGTCCCCAAAAACATCCGCGACAACTGCAGCCACTTCTGCGTTTTTAGCTTCTGCCTCACGAGAACAATCACATTGCGGACGAATTGGCATTGACAGACAGCTGCTTGACAGCGCAACAGATAAGGAATATGCGTTTCTGTACCACGACAGGCCGAAAAAATTTGAGGAAATAATATAACATGAGTATTTTCAACGGCGACACAGGCTAACCGCCAGCACCAGACGCAAACTTGAGTGGTCCACCGAGCATTCGGGGTCCTCCTGGTTCTCGTGGTCATAAGGGTCCAAAGGGTGATAAAGGCGATCATGCAAAACAAGGTTTAAAAGGTGATAAAGGTGATCCTGGGCAACAAGGTCTGAAAGGCGATGCTGGGCAACAAGGTCTTAAAGGCGATAAACGTGACACTTGACAACGGGGTCCAAAGGGTAATATCCTGGGCAACAAGGCCTGAAAAGCAATGCTGGGCAACAAGGTCTGAAAGGCGAAAAAGGTGAAAAAGGTGACCATGGGCAACAAGGTTTGAAAGGTGAAAAAGGCGACCCTGGTGAACAAGGTCCAAAAGGCGATAAGGGTGACCCTGGGCAACAAGGTATGGAAGGCGGAACTGGCCGTCGGAGCTTTCCCGGTCCACAGGGCTTGAAAGGCGACACCGACTCTCGCGGTCCAAAAGGCGCCCCTGGCAGCCTTTCAAATGCCCCTTTGTCTGATGACATCAACATGAACGATCATCGCATTGAACAACTTGCCAATCCTTCTGGCGATCAAGATGCTGTTAACGTGGGTTTTATGAAAAGATATGTATCCACTTCCACCACCTCCACAGGAGCAAAAGACAATGTGTTCAAATATTTAGTCCAGGACGATTCCTCCATTTCAGTTGTGTCTCACGTTAATTTCATAACCCTCGCAAGGTACGAATCAGGCATTCATATTGTAAACAAAGCAGCTTTTAGCTTTATGCTGGAAAAGCAAAGCGATAACACCTTCGACTCGCGATTGAAGATCAGTAAGAAACCCTTACCTGAGGGCGAATACACCCTCTGCATTTCAAACTGGGGTCTTGCCCCTGTTTCTTCCTCTGCGGATGTCATCCAATACCACATCGTTCATTTCAACAGACACAACCGCAAGTATATGCGGACAATTTTTCACACGTATAAGTTCGGATCAAACCCTGACGCCGCTATTTTCCTTGACATCACCTCAAGTCCCAGCTACCCGGAGTCACCTTCAAACGAGCAAGCATATATGGTTGTTTACGGGGTTAAAAGTTTTCAAAATGATGTTGACGGGTCGGTCAATGATAGCCTTTATGGTGTCGACAGAAAGGGGATCTCCATTTACAAACAAACTTGGATCTCAACAGTTTCTCGATCATCGGTTTGGGGCCCATCGACTTGAACAACAAGAAGATCACCAACCTGGCTGACGGCTCTGAAGATGATGACGCTGCGACTATGCAGCAACTGAATAACTTGAAGAGTTGGGTTGTTGATTCCAGACCTCGCGCCATTATTTCAAGCGATGGCACCGATGTTTTCAGGTTTTTTATGGAAACTCCTATTCTTTCTCCTCTCAGAAGAAGATGATGTTGAATTTGGCAGTCTTGTTACTTTCCAGCAAAGCCCTCACACTCTCAACAAACAAGCGTATTCTATGAAACTCCTCGATTCAAGGGGGTACTATTCATCCCGGTTAGGACTCTCTTTCCACCGGTGAGTAATGGTAATGGTAATGGATTTGGATTTATATAGCGCATTTTCCATATACATGTTCCAATGCGCTTTACATTTCTAGTCAGGGTGAGATCGGACATCAGCATGTCAAGGCGCCTGTGGCAGCCGCTATCAGTCCATTCATGACCTCACCCAACCCACCAAACCCATGAGTACATTATGCAAACAGACCAGACCACAGCACCGGGAACTCCGTGCCCTACTCTTTACGATTAGTGTGTGGGTTCTTTAACGTCCCCTGCTGACCCGTAACATTGACGATCCAGGAGACGGGATCTACGGTTTTATCGTCCTCATCCGAGAAGACTAGAACATCCAACCATTTGCAGATGTAATTACTAAGGCAGCACATTCTCCTCAGTTATTTTAAGACCCTGAGTGTTGGTCCGATCTGGGACTCGAACCCGAGACCTCCCGCACGGTAGTCCGGCGCTCTACCAACTGAGCTAACCGGTCGGCAGTCAACACTATGGTCTTTGAGCTGCTCTACCCCTCAGCTGTCAACAAAGATGAGGTAACAATTTTAGCCGCCTCTGCTGTCGAGCGTGTGGGCGGCACAACCACCAACACTTTCGAGATGATGGAGTGGGCATACTCAAGCTCGATCATCCACTTCCACAAATACAATAACACCACTCCCAACTACCTGACAATTGATGTGGTGCGCAAGATGAAAAAGGGTCAAGCGTATGTCCAAAAGCTGATACTTATTTTATTGTTTACGGGGCCAAGGGGCCGCAAACCAATGTTGATCCCAAGATCTACGACCGGCTTTTCGAATACAGAAGTGGAAAGCTGCTTTTTTCTGAGCCCTTCGACATGAACGACAAAAAATCACCAACCTGGAAGACGGCTCTTACAATAAGGATGCTGCGACTGTTTCACAACTAAACTTTAAATCAGATAAAGTTTTCTTCATCAGGTTTTTGAGACCCTTGTTGATTGTACGGATCCGGATACATTTACCGTGTCTGCCACCAGTCTTGGTGCATATGTTATAAGGATTGGTGATTTCGTTTTGAAAACTCCTATAACCTTAAAAAGATAACAATCATTAAAAACGGGTAATCATTTGTTAATTACGTTTGCAACATCAAATGGTAACTCTATTAGAGATGAGGATGGCTTTTTTGGTGAACATAAACCGAACAACAAAAATGCTTTCTTCTAATTTTGTAGACAAACCTTTAATGTTGTGGATTTGCAAAAAATGGAGAAACTATCCACCTTTCGATTGGTAGTGTAACCTTAGAACCGTTTACTAGGCTTTTGTGCTATAAAAACTTTTCACAACGTGCGCGGTGATGTTTTCCACAAGTGCTTGTTCATTGCAAAAAAGCACGGCGTCTATATTGATTAATGCCCGGGTCTTGAAAATTTCAAATTAAATATATAGGCAACTTCTGGAAGCGAAAAAAGATGTGACACACAAAACAAGTTTTTCTAAAATATAGCAAGATGGAAAAAACATACTGTTTGTAGGAAAAGAAACTGACCGGGAATAAAAATGTATCCCTTGATACGCCAAAAAATGGAAGAACAGTTCAAAAATCTTTTTGTGCTTAGTGTGGACGAAAAAAAGGAGGTTTTTGAAATCTGTGAAAGGTGGGCGCGTTCAAAGTAAAAAAGATGCTCGATTAATGATCAAAGGAGCCCAAAATATATTGGCGCCCACCAACGATGATGACTTTGGGACATTCTCTCAAGGGTTGAAACGTTTTTGGGGGCATTTTGATGTTGAAAAAACAGCTTCTGCTGTCAAGTCTAAAACACCGATTCAAGCTGATCTTTCAACTGGTTGGAAGCTGTTGAACGCTGCATTGAAACCCACACATGTTTCAAAAGAAACTGCCAAACAAAAAGTTGAAAGGATTAAAAATGAATATGTTCTTTACAGAGAATGCAGCTTTATTTCTAAATGGATAAAACATTAGAACGCGTTTATTACAGTCCCCGAAGCTACTGGAAAGGCATCTCTGCAATCAAAAAACTGGAAGCCACCGCCAAGGTGCCTGAAAATGTTGCCCAGGCTTGGCTTGTCAGGCAGGTGCACTGGCAGATATTCCTTCCTGCTCCACGTTATGTGCCTCGCCCAAAGTTTGACGTGTAAACGCCCAACGCTGCATATGGCAGACTTTTTTTTGCCACATGACACGCCTCCCCGCAGCCGCAAAGTTTTCAGGTATGGACTGACTGTTGTTAACCTTGCCAGAAGATACAAAGAAGCTGAACCCCTGACTTCCAAAGACTCTGCAGAAGTTGCGCAAGCCTTGCGAAAGATTTACAAGCGCTCTTCTCTCACATGGCCAAAGACGCTGCAAGTCGATCCCGGACGCGAAGTCATGGGTGCTGTCTCCAAGCTGACAAATGAGTACAAAACAACTATTCGGCGCGGACGCGTTAACATTCATCACAACAAAGCCATTGTTGACCGCTTCAATCGCACCCTTGCTGAGCGACTATTCAGACATCAATATGCTGTTGAATTGCGACTTCCTGAAGGGAAACGATCCACTGCCTGGGTAAAAAGGCTTCCTGAGGTTGTTGCTGCTTTGAATAACGAGATCACTCGGCTGATTGGCAAGAAACCTGCAGAGGCAGTTCAAGCAAAAACAGTTTTTGCCAAACCCTCGACTTCTTATTACAGTACTGCTCTCCGCTCTCCGACTCAGAGAAATCCGTGTTCAGCAAGGGCTTGAATTTTGTTCCTATATCCAAAAAACCGGACGAATTCTCAGTTAAGCAAGATGTTGAAAAATTCCTTCGCCGCGTTCAACTGAAAGCCTTTTTCCATGACAAAGAGGATGATTCTAACA
Organism: Blastomussa wellsi; assembly: GCA_947652115.1. Lineage (NCBI taxonomy): Eukaryota > Metazoa > Cnidaria > Anthozoa > Scleractinia > Plerogyridae > Blastomussa > Blastomussa wellsi. The sequence goes on along the minus strand of OX393564.1, from coordinate 13,883,770 downwards.
CCTTGGACAAAGATACTTTCGAGACGCTTCAGACTCGAAAATCTAAGTGGACTCCCCCAGAGGGCCAGTTTGCTTCTTTAGATTTTTTCATTAAAAAATGCCGTCACGACATCAATAAACTTAATTTCAATCATAAGACCAAATTTTCCAACCTTTCTTCGGAAGAGAGGACGGCGCTAAAAAACCTCAAAAGCGCAAAGACATAATTATCAAAGCGGCCGACAAAGGCGGCGCTTTAGTTGTTTGGCAGGGCCGACCTCTACCAAAAAGAAGCTTTGCGGCAACTTTCTGACACCTCTTTTATGGTAAAGTCGATAAAGATCTCACCTCCACTAACCAACAAATTGTCAAGAGCGCTATTAACGACCTTATAGTCAAACAAGAATTGCCGGCTACTGCTACCAATCTCGTCATTACCACTCCCAGAACCTCGTGTATTTACTTTTTACCTAAAATTCACAAACCTAACAACCCAGGTCGACCTATCGTCTCTGCCTGTAGTTGCCCTACCGAACTCATTTCCAGCTATTTAGACAAAATTATGGCACCTATTGTCAGATCTTTACCGTCATACGTCAAAGACAGTCAACAGGCACTTCAAATTTTTCGCGATTTCAATTTCCTGGGCGAAGACAAACTTATTTTCACTATGGATATTACATCTCTTTACACCGTCATCCCCAATGGCGAAGGTCTTCTAGCCCTCAAAATCTTTTTGATTTACGCACTGTTAAGGAACCAAGCTCGGAAACATTACTCCGCTTGGCTGAGTTAGTGTTAGCACTTAACTGTTTTTCATTCGCGAACAATCATTACAAGCAAATCAATGGCGTGGCCATGGGTACCAAAATGGGACCCAGTTACGCCAATCTTTTCGTAGGCTACATTGAACACCAATTTTTCAATCAATACAACGGCCCAAAACCTGAACTCTATCGTCGCTACATTGACGACTGTCTCGGCGCTACCTCTTCTACCAGAGAGGATCTTAATCAATTTATAACCGCTGTTAATTCGTTTCATCCTGCCCTTAAATATACCTGGGAAATTTCCGATACTTCCTTAGCATTCCTGGATATCAAAGTTTCTATCGAAGGCAACAGTTTATGCACCAGTGTGCACTACAAACCCACAGATTCTCATAGTTATTTGTTGTATTCATCTTCACATCCATCACATGTCAAGAATTCCATTCCTTATTCTCAGTGCAAGAGGTCGAACTGCTGGTAATCAGCCATTTTTTTTTTTTTGTCACGCGAAAATCACACCACTACAGGAAATACATATAGATTACTTCATAGAAAGTGCGACGTACGGATTTTTATTCACGAGTTGCAAAACTTTGGAAAACGAACGAGTGAGCGCAACGAACGAGTGAGTTCTCCAAAGTTTTGCGACGAGTGAATAATAATCCGTACAAAGCACTTTCTATGCTGTAATTTGTTTATTATATATAACGAGTACTCAACCATTGTAAACTTAAAGCGATTTTTCTGGACTATAATTAAAGAGTTAAACGCAGTGCGAGGAAAACAAAGCTACAAATGCATTCTGATGGCTTTGCAAGCGAGATCTCTTTTAAATGGAAAAGAAAAATTGCGACGACGACAAGATATCGTAAACAAGAACTTTATTTAAATAGCGGTGTAAAACACGCTGTGTTAATACTTTTTAAAAGAAAAGCTTTTCCTATCGTATCGAGAAACGTCGCCATAAGTGAATCAACTACTGCGTGCAAATCAACTGGCGAATTTTTGAGCAAAAGTTATGATAACACAAGGAGTCGGTTCATTAAACAATAATTACGACGTAAATCCATATTCAAAAGTGAAATATTTACTTTACCCTGGTGTTCACAAGAGTGCTTGAATTTTCTTAGAACGTAAACGGCTGCGTTGTATCAAAGCTACAATGAAAGTCTTTCATTTCTTGGCTTTCCCTTATAGACATTTAGTTTGTCTTCGCTCCGCCTGGAGAATGATTTTAGCATTTCCATACCATAACTGTGTTCTCAAGGTTTTGCTTGGCGTGTTTCTGATGGCTTTCCCTTTCATAAAATTCTCAAAAGTACAAAATTTGTAGCCAAAACATAAACTGTCTTCGAGAGCTTGCAAACTTGCAGCGCGTTGTTTTCACAACCTCGTTGGAAACCATTTGAATTTCCGCGCTCTGATTGGTTAGGTCGTTCTAGTCTTGATGCTGATTGGTTATATTTTTCACATGTGAAGAAAGCTATACGCAAAGCTGATTGGACGTATCGCTTTTCTCACATGTGAAAATATAGCAGATATAGAATTCTATCTGCAAGGTTTATTACCTAAACTTGTCGTTATATATTATAATAAAAACAATTATATTCTCAAAAAGACTCAAAATTACAAATCGGGGCGTTTGCTGAGTGACCAGTGCCCATGCACTATTTACAAACAAGGCGTGTGTGCGTGCTGACGAAGGGGAAGAGAATGTGTCTTGTTAGATGAATTTTCTCAGTATAAAATAATCTATTGATCATTGCTTTTATGGCATGTGGTGGCTCCAAAAGGAGTCGTTTTTGTTTCGTTATTGAGCTACTGCTCAATAACTGATCTTTAAACATCCGTAAAGATAGAAATTTCCTACTCCTGCTTGGTCAATTTCTTTCATAGAAGTAACTCCCTCCAGTGTCAAATAAATTTATACGGCATTCTTGCGATGAAATTGGCGTATTACCGACAAAGACTTCTTCTCAGGACGAACAGGTATATTTTCATCTGCCATCGCGTTGACCAAAGAACGCAACGAAGTGCGGACCTCTGACCCGGAGTCCAGCGCGCTGACCATTAGGACACCGCTCCTACCAACTTTCAGATAGTCGCTTGGACATGAATGAATAATTTTAGATGGATAAAAGAACAATTGTCGTGAAAATGTCACGTGGTATTATATTGGGGAACAGACCACCAAAGCTATAAGGTCTATTACTGTTCTCAAGGACGACAAGACGATCTGGAGCATAAATGAATATCGGTAAAGTGTTAGGGAGGGTGGGGGGGGGGGGGGGCACAACTAAAATTCTTGTGGTTAGTTGTGATAGACCAGCTTCGCATTCAGTTGACTGGGAATACATAGGACCACAAGGAGGAGGAGGAGGAAGAGGTTAACTGATATAAAGAGATCCTTGAATGCGGGACAGATAAATTTAGACAAGCACCCTTCCACCCGGCGAAGTTATTTAAATTTTACCAAACGAACGAACTGTACGTTTGCCTTATAAGCCTAGCATAACGACAAAACACAAGACATGGCTAGGGCTATAACCCAGGTCGCAAAATCTGGAGTTCAACCTTATGGTTTGATATTTAATTTAGTTCTATAGTTTACTCGCGCCTTAATAAAGTACGTGGGGTTTTGGAGAAAACAAATACGGGAAATACGTATTTCCCTCTCGGCGTAGCGTAGAGGAAAACCGCTGCTGGCAGGGTAACCATAAGCTGAAGAACCAAGTCAATTTCTAGGTTGTTTATCAGTTACTGATAATTAGACAAAGGTTATTTACCTGCAGGATAACCGTATTCTCTGAGTATAATGGGTCAAAGTTTTCACGTTAAAGCTTTGTGTGGAAACTTGCGTGGTGTTCGCGCTCAACTGGAAAGCGTAGTATGTAAATATTATTTGCTTGGGGCGGTACGCAGCTCTGTACAGGGTCCCAAAGTGTTGGCTAAAAAAACAAATGATAAGCCAACAACAGTAACAATGGACCCTAGCCCTAAGACAATAGAGCTGCGTGCTATTAAGATCCAATAAAATTAGAGGTTATAGAGAGATGCGAACTATCCCATTTGTTTGTTCAGTACCGGTAATCAGTCGCCTAGATAACTAAAGTAAACTCCAGATGTTTACACTATTTTCGGCCGCCATATTGGTGTTCCACTGAGGTAGACCAATATGGCAGCTCCATGCTGGGCTCTGTAAATTTGTGCAAGACATTTCGACGAATATCTGTTGTTTGGAATAACGCACACACTTTAAACTTGGATAACTGTCTTCCATAACATCGCAGTTTCTTGATCTTTTATTTTTTGGTTACATGAGTGAAAACGCTCTATACTTGCACAACTTTAAAATAACATGTGCCAACTCTAGACCTGAGCCCGCAATATCCCCATAAGATAATCGTTAGCGGAGACCTTATGGCTGCGGATAGACACTTGGTGTAGTTTTTAATCATTCTTCAGCTAGTTAAGTCGACGTGCCTGCTGGACAGCTACCTTCCTTACTAACGTCGAGGTTTAAACGGCTGGGGTTAACTGTTTGAACAAATTCAGGCACATGTTCCTATAGATATCCCCACTATATGTTAGCTCCATGACGTACCTACCTGGCTGCGTCGTCGGTCCTACGCGCCCGTGAGCCATTCCGCTAGCCATTTTGAAAATGAAAATTGGACTGCACGGATCTCCATGACTATAGCGCTCGCTTGGCGGCCCTTCGGGCCACCAGAGCTCCGCTATCAATTTGATTTGCATAACAAAGATCTTTGAAAGACACAGGGTGGAGCAATATGCGAAAAAGAACCACAATTTTAAAGGTGATTTACTGGCACTCAGTTACTCTGTTGTAAATTAAAAAAATGATGAAACGATATTCAAATTTAAAACCTACAGGAAAGAAAGCCAGATTAAATTTAAAACAGCAGATTCATATTCAAAAGTAAGAGTTAAATTTATGAAAAGGAATCTTTCAATAAAGGAAAATAACTATCATTAATTCAGTGACAAATTCTTGTCGCATAAGCTCTTTAATCTTTAATTTTTAAAGTAAGGGAAATGCAAATAGTTATCATTTCAGGTAATTAAAATCGGCATTGTTCGCAGCTGGGAGAGTTATTCTGCTTGTTCTTGATAAAAGGAATGTCAACATCAGTCCTACTGGCATGGGTCCTGATAGAGAACAATATTTGATAATATTCAAATCAAAGTCTTTTGGCAGTATTTCTACTGACAAGATAAGTTAATGATTATCAAAGTTAAGCAGGTGCTTTGAATTTTATCTGCTTATTGCATTACTTGATTACCATTAATCACTTCGGCTAGAGGGACCTTTTCCACCAATAGATTCATCTTTCGTAATTATGGTTCGACTGTTGCGGTTTGTTGTTTGAATGACAACAGAAACAAGGCTCGATTTGATTGGTGCTTATTAATTGGTGAGTGGTATTGTATAAGAGCAGTGGAAGTTTGCATCTCACCATTGACCTGTTGACGAGTGTTCAGTTTCACTACCGTTGCTGAAGTTTATTTCAGGTAAGAAGCTTGTTTGGTGTTCTTAGCACTCGATTTGTTTATCTATAAACCAAATATTAACTATCAGTTACCTTTAATATTGAAGGAAACAAAGCTAAATATGTTAGCCCTTTTTTCTAACGATTTTTTAAGTTTGTTCTTCCCCTGTTCGGAATAAAAATATTCAACCGGTAAGCAAACTGGAAGACTAGCTGCGTCCAGTCATTGCTTTAAAAAATTGATTTCATGGCATCAAATACTTCTGAAACCGTACTTTTTCAATCGTTCCTTTTTATCAGATTCAGTATGGAATTTTCTTCAATAACTGAACTTCAGGCGCACTGTTGATTTTATATTGTTCTATTAAAAGTATACCTTAGCCATTGTCTTGAGAAGCGAAGTGCTGAAAAATCCCAATCTTTGTTTGCGAAGCGTAAATGTTCTATCGCCCTCGTTTTATTATTCTGTTTACTAACTTAGTTTGGAAAGGCGTGATCCAAATGAGACAAATTTCGCGAGTAACACACATGATAGCTGCATCATCTTTGAAGCAAGCAGTAAATGGCCTAGTCCCTAATCCCGGCCTAGTCATTGAGAGCGTCTTGTTTCTCAACATGTTTGTCTTCGTACTTCTTTCAATCAGAGTCATAATTTGATTGCTGCTGCCTCGCCGAGATACCATTTGATTTAAAATAAAAACAAAACAGGGCTCCATTGAAAAAAAACTGGATTTCTGTTTTTATTTACCTCTTCAGTTAAGGCTGTCGCAGAAGTGGTTACATTGCATTATTGGATTACAAATGCGTTTATGATTTCAGTGAATTAGAAACTTGGCATACCAATTAACACAGTGGCACACTGCATCGTTAGAATCCAAAGACTTGAAATTTCTAAATTTCCTTGAATATTGAAACACACGAAAGAACATTTTTGGTAGCGCATGAAAGGAAAGTTAAACTGCAAGTTACAACTTTAAATAATTTTCAAATCTGAAACAAAGGGCACGGAGAAAAGTAAGACACCCCACCAACAGAACGCCTTGATAACTTTAGCCCAGTGAAAGAATAAGAATCTTTCTATCGAACCACGCTTCATAAAATTAATTATGAATTTATTCATGCAGAAAACAAAGGACAACATTGAAAACAAGGCAGATGGTTGTGTCGATGTGAACTCGGAGTGCGGTAATCTTCCCCCACGCTGCCTTTGTTGTGTTTCAATGATAAAATGAAAATAGATGTACGCGCGTATAAACATTGATGTTTATGCTTTGGATTTCTGGCAATTCAACAGCATTGAAAAACATGCTTGAACATAATTTACGCTGTTGTATTCTCCAAAGGTTTCAGCCTAACGGTATACTGAGCTAAGTACTCATTTTGAGAGCAGGGTTCGTTTTCTTTGATATTCGTTATAATACAATAAGTTAATGATCGTATTCAATACATTGGAAGGTGTATGAAACAGCGGCGTCGCCGTCGAGACACTCTGACATATGGGAAGGTGTATAAAAATACAACGTATATTGATTTTTATTAAGGGCCGTAGCATTTGAAAGCCGCCTTACAATGCTTTCTTTTATTAGCGAAAGAGTGGAATCAGCATTGTTCGTTAGCCTATGGAATATTTTTTGACCACATGTGGTACATAATTAAAAACTTTCATAGTTTTCCTTTTAATTTGCACGTTGGGTTATCAGTAACAACAACGCTTTTTAACGCTTTTATTAAAAGAAAACGTGAAATTGGCATTGTTCGTTCGACTATGACAGATAAATGTCATCGCAAGTCAAGGCGCTGGATTCATGATTGTTTTCTTTGTATGCCCTTCTTCTTTATTTGGTACGGAAATCATTGTGTAAACAGCTGTGATCACTCAAGAAAACTAAAAATGAATGCGTCGGAAAGCTAATCTTTCTCCAAGAAAATTGAAATCAGTGACAGCAACCTGAGAAAAAAGTATAGTATCGATAAATCACTTTCGCTGTTACTCCATTTGCCTGAAATAGTACGATTTTGGTTTAGTTGTAATTCAGAGTAAAGAGGACAATTACTTAGACAAATTTCATCGATTCAAATGGCGTGCTACTGTGAATTAAGTAATTGAAAGCGAAGCCTTTGTTGCCGTTGTCACCTCCAAGGATTTACGAACAGTTATGGGCAAAAAATTAATTGTCACATTGCACTAAACAATAATCAGTCTCCTCCTTAAAATATTTTTATTTGTCGTGTACTTTTTGTAAGAGCAACCAAAGATAGTAGAACCCACGTTCTTCAGTTGTTTGTCGTGTTTGTGACTGTGACATTTATACACTGTTTCATTTTCGTCTAGCGTTTTGTATCTTGTAAAAAAAAGTTAAAAAAAAGTAAAATCTTGTAAAAAAAAGTAAAAAAATCCCGGGTGAATTCAGATGGTTTTGTCATTTTTCACATAAGAAGTGCTTTCTTGTCAGTACAGGCGATATTCAGTCATCGGCCAATCTTTGTATTCACCATTTCAACCTCTCGATCTGCAGTGAGTTTTCCGGAGACCGAGTGTTTATATATCTGTAGTGAGTTTCCCGGAGACCCCGAGTGAACACGGGTCTAGGGGAAACAAAGTTGTTTCCCGTCGTTTTGTTATACCCTTCAACTGAAAATAAACGCTACATTGTCTTTAATATTTATTCATCGCTAAATTTTGATTGACCGAAACGACATGAATTTTATACACTGCACAAAAATCAAAATTTGCTTGAGCATAGGCATACAGACACTTTCGACAGACACAACCAGTATACAGACGCTCAAAATTGCATTTTACAAGACGTTCAACGTTGAAACGTTAACAATTCAAAAATAGTTCGCCGACTCAAACTTGTCGTAGTCGCTCGCACACAAGGAGCACGTAATGCCGATCAAGTAATCTATCATTTCATTTGAGCACCAACTTACACAGAACGTCGTTTTTTCTTAGTTTTCTTCCAACTGCTATTGCCCAAAGCCTGAGCGTTTTGCCCGAAAATTTCGACAATCTCAGTTCGAAACTGGGGGCTGCAGCCACGCTCGACCCCGCGGCTCGTAGGTACATTCTACTATGAGTCAAATAAAATTTTGGCTTGTACAAATAATTTTAGTTTCAACTTTTGAACCCTGAGATACCGGTTCGCGCGATGCAAAACTAATTGAGGTATGAAGTGACACATTGGGAGCGCGGACAATTTTGTGAGCTGGATTAATGGGGTACAAGTATGGATTCCTAACAGGCTCATCTGCAGTTCACAGATGAAATAATTATTTCATGTACTTTATCTTAAATGATGTGTGTTACATTTTCCGTTCGGTTTTAACAGTTCATAACTTATTTTGCCATAGAATCGTAGAGATTCAGCTGGTTGTCCAACATGAAGATTGTGATCTTTCTACTTGCTATCCTGTTGGTTTGTTCTGCTACTTATCTACAAGACTCTGAAGCACTTGACTCTTGTAAGCATATTTCTCTATATCGTCTCAAAATAATAAATGTCCCTACTTTTATTCCAAAATCTAGTCGCAATAACGGCGACAGTTATCAGTTTCCCGGGGAAATTGGAACATGAGAGCCGCCATCACCAGGAGAGAAGGGCCGACAAGATGAAACGCATCAGAGCGAGGAAGGGGGGGGGGGGGGGGGAGAGAAATCTTCTAATATAGGCAAAACCACAACGACAAGCCAATGAAAAGTGGCGAATCTTGTGTACACCTGGATCAGTAAAAATCTTAAGATACTAAGTAAAAGCGGTTAACTGATCTCTATTGAAACAAAAAATAAATTAAGGGGAAACAAGTAGAACACATTTGCCCGATATTTTGGTTTGCAAAACCAACATTCTACGGGAGCTAAAAGAAGATGAATACAAAAATACACAAAATGATTGATACATATAGGCGCTTTAATTAAAGAGACTATGATAGGTTAAAAAATACGAAAAGGGAAAGGCTGACGGTATGCAACGCATCAGGGTCGGGGTAGGAAGTGAGTGGCCGACGTGATGCAAAAGAACTAGAGCTGGTGGTGGGGGGGGGGGGGGGGGGACGAGAAGGACCGACATGATAATAACTTATTAGCCATATATATTTTTGTTGTTCGTAATTTTTAATTATTTGGAATCCATAGTCGAGATACTATTTATTGTACTCCAAATGAAACATGTCTGTCTGTCATGATGCAAGGCGTGAAAGCGAGGGGGAGAGGAGGGCTGACGTGATATGGAACGCATCAGGAGGGGGGGTGGGGAATGCAAAACGCATAGTTTTCAGAGGGAAAATCGGTCTACTTTTTATAAATGGGAAGAATACAGACATAAAATTCGGATTTAGACTTGAAGATAGGCTAGAAGAAAGAGCACGATCCAGAAGAAACAAAGAAAGCAAGTTCTCGTCGTCTTTACAAGAAGCGAAACGTCGTTCACAAGTACTGTGGAAATTGTAAGTTCGATAAATATTATGATTATCTATGAGTTCTTAACTCATTGGCAATTATTTTCAGAGACTTTGTAGCTATATCGGCAAAGTTCTGCACCTGTTCAGAACATATCGGTCCGGCTTTTACAGTTATAACATTTTCAGCGCGAAGTAAGTTCTTACTTGTATTCTTGAAAACGTTATTAAATTTGTGAGTCACCAGGATGTTATTTGGCCTTGTATATTGATATCGGGACCACACGGGCGCCAGTAAACAATAATACCTCAAAAAGTCATGTTAATACCCTATTGAATTAACAAAGTAAGTCTTAATCTTTTTAATTCTTCGCAGTTGTCCGCCAGGAGCGTTCTTGCATTGACAATAGCAGGATGTGCATTAATGCCCGTAGAAAACCCTCGCTGTGCCGCCGTGGGTCGTTTTACGCAAGATTCTGTCTAGATACATGTGGATGCTGGTAAACAAAACGCTGTTTGTAGATTGACATTAATCGAACATGTTTTGCGGAGACGTTTACTAGTACGGCTACTAGTTCGTAACTAAGCTTTAGCCCATGCCAATCCCCCTTCGCCTCTTTCCTACTTGCGTTGTCTTCCGCGGTATCTGAGCTAGAGCTTATGTGTCTGTTTTAATTTCTTTTGCAGATGTAAAAGTGTTGGTATTTGAGTTTGATTAAGAGTAATTCTCTATTCAGTTTTCTCTCTCGAATAGCAATGGCTGATAGATAAAGAAAGTTAAAGCATGAAGAATTCTTCAAATTTCTAGCCATTTAGTTCGTTTTCATGTTTTACTTAATTTGGTAAAGCTGTAATTGCACGTTAATTTGCTGAGACAAAATAAAGGCAGAAAATATGTTCTCTGTTTTCCATTTTAATTATAAATTGTGGTAAAAACGAGGGAGCTAAAAGTTTTTGGTTGCCACGTAATTATGCGACTCCCCGGCTTGGGTTATGGCCATAAGTAAGTAAGTAACTCTGCGATCGGCCGTACGAAGGCAAGGACAAGGCCTTGGGACGAGTTTGTCTTTGGCTTTTTTTCTCCGTGATTTGGAGAACAAAACAAAACAGAAATATTTCAGCTTCGTTGTACTTGTGATATTTTTGTATTACTTCAAGGTTTTTTTTTTCATGTTGAAAACAAAATGATCCGGACAATAATCCGGCTTTCAGTTTTATGCTCTTAGCTTTTATGCTCTTAACTTTTTAAAGCTAAGAGCATAAAACGGAAGCCCTTTTGTTGTTCATTTTTTGTTGCTATTGAATATTTCGTTTCGAAATTTGCATGTTTTTTAGTTTGTAGAGTTAACTATGACATTTTCTTCGATTTTGACGGGCCAAAAAGAATGATTGCCAGTTTGAAAAGAATTTTAGAGCACCCACCTTCTGAGCGAGTTACCAGATAATTTTTCACTCGCTCACTCTTCATCAGTTTATGCTAGGTCAAAAAACTTCGATGTTATTTTACTCTATTTAGGTAGCTGTTTCGAGTTCATTCACTTCAAAAGGTATTTTAGAACATATGGCACAGACTGATAATCCAATATCATCCTTTATCATCTGTCTGCCTCCTTGCTACCCTTATCATTGAACTGAACGTGATCGACTTCTTACTTCAAAAGTCAAAATCCAGCTTTATTCACACATATCCCTAGATTCCTGCAGTTTTCCTGCGAAGTATCGAAAATTTACTCTACAGTGAAACTTCTTTGTTTAACCATGTCGGATAAGCATAAAATTATTTCAGCCGCGCATTCAATAATTTCTGAGAGCCCCCTACATTTGTGGGAGTGATGCTAAATTAATCTACGGGAGGGTGAACAAAGAGATGAAGAAACAATAGCAACTATGCCTTACGTGGATGAAGTTAATATTGGTTTAAAAATAAACCGTCTGCTATGCGGATCCATTATCACACTTAATCTAGTAAAAATAATTACCCGAAAGCAGGCAATAAAAACAGCCAATGACTGACACTTAAGGATACTGAGGTTTTTGAGCTAATCTCTACTTTCTGAACAAAGCAGTGATCACATATATCTGTTTTGCACCAATTGTCGTAAAGAGCACCAAACATATTAACCACACTTTATTAATTGCCTCATTGTTCATACTTTTATCCCTAAAAGCAAAACCTTGCTTACAGATTAACAATTCATACCATCAAGCTGTTTGATTTAGGGCGTCCGCCTTCAGATATATTTTAACAAACAGCAATGCTAACTAAATATACTTAACATGAAGGTCGCTGTCGTTTTCCTCGCTTTGCTGTTTCTGTGTTCCGCGCTTGATTTTGATTTTGGAGATGATATTGTAGACGATATTGTTGACGACTTGTCAACATATAATCGGTGATGTTCAGTTCGAATCTAATTTTATTTAGACCAAAATTTGGCTTTCTTGATTTACGAATGAATGAATCAAAGAGATGCTGAAAACAAGCAACGAAAACTATTAATGCCAGCTGATTAAGTTTATAGTCATGCCTTCCTTTTTTAGAGGTCTATTTTCATTTGATCGCTAACCATTGCGAATTGTCAATGTGTTTGCATGGTTTTGTCGTAGGTTAAGTTAAGAGATGGCATTCATGTATGGTAATGTGAGAGGAAAAGGGGAAAGCGTCCTATCTCCAGAAAAATATTGCGCATTTTGCATATCCAGATAAAGAATCTAGCTGTCAAAATAGAAGTTTAGTTGCTTGTCACTGTTGTTTGGATTTAGGTGTAAGATTAGATTTGGCTTCAGATTAATGGTATCTGAAAGTTCCCCACGATTAACTGCCCATTCATTTAAATCCTTGCCAAAAAAAGGTTGGATATGTTACAAGTACAGAAAAGATGGATGAGATTCTCTTTATCAGATTTTGGGAAACAGTTCACTACTCATGATTTTTAAGATTTATTTTGGTTGGAAAAATGTTTGTGTTAGTTTTCTATGTAGACACGATTAAGTTTGAGATATAGAAACGGTGTTTGGTAAGGGATGGACCATTATAAAAGCGATAGCGACAGTGCGAAGATTTTCCGGTCTCAGTCCCTGTTTGTCAAACATAATGCCGTCGAATAATCGCCCCAATTACTTTCTCCGTTAAAATCGGGTGAAGAACTGTCATTCAGACGGACGTTTCTTTTCTTGTCGGTTGAGGCTGTAATATCACAAATTTTTCAGCGAGGTGTTTTCAACCCACAGGCATGAGAATCACGCATAATTAACAGCTATTCTTCGAGGACGCGCCAGATATGAGCTGATATATATAACCAATGAGGCCGTAGGCCGAGTTGGTTATTTCAGCTCATATCCTCCAGGTCCGAGAGAATAACTGTTTTAGTAAATTTTCAACTCCGGTTATTATACTCGTAGGAATTTTTAAACCGTACAATTGTTCAGTTTTTGATATTATTAATGATGGAGACGCGCCCACGTGAACGGACTAAGAAGAAAAGGGACTGCTCGTAGTCTATTAATGGTGCGGACATTTCAGTTTGACTTAAACGAACTGATTGCGTGAAAAGCGGCAAAACCCGTCGTGCGTTGCTCACTATGTAAGTTGAACGAGACGCGTGAGAAAGTCGAGAAAAAGCGAGCGAGAAAATCTTCTTCGTAAATGTTCTAGACTCAATCACTTCTAAAGTTTTCCATATCGGGGAAAATAACAGCAAACGAAGGATGGCTGTTTATAGCAAATGGTTCTATCACTTTTAAGCCTTGGTTATGGTTATCGATAAGAGTTTTTGGATCCCTGTATACGTACAAATGTATTAGCCTGTAAGGGAAAAATGTCAGTCTTTCTAATTGTGGAGAAAATAAGGTGAAAGGGGACTCAACCAGGATCAAGAAAACTGCTGTGTAAAGTGGCTGCCCAATGCTCCTTCTGTCGGGTACAGTTTGTCAGCCCGACAGTGCAATTCACTCAGCAGGAATTTCTTTATTTTGGCTGTTTCGGCCGAGCACCGCAGATATAGCAATACTTTACATAACAATTGCTAATACTGTGACGATAGGTTTTTCCACTTGGAAGCGTATTCTTTGTCGCACGGTAACTTGAACTAAACTGAGCGGGGAACGCTCTGAAACTCGGGGGGAAATTAGCTTGGAGAGACACCGCTTGCCTACGGAAACGGAATTTCGTCACGAATTCCTGGTACACGAGGATCTACTTCAATGGTCTTCACCATGGACGTCAAGGAATAGACATAACTTGGGTCCAACAGTAGTTTATTACTTCACTCGACTAATCGATGTAATCGTTGATGTAATCGACTAAAGGTTACAAGATCAACTACTTATATACGATTTCCAAGGTGCAAAGTACAAGTCCTAAGTAAATACAATCAGGCGTGAAACAAAAGAGCTAAAAGACTGACAAGTAAGAAACTCCTCCCCTTGAAAGGAAACTGATGCAATGCGAATATCCGACAAAGAAATTAACTATCAGCTGAGTTGTACAAGTACCAGGTACAACATTAGTCAGCATATCTAACAAAGAAACTATCTGGCAATGCACAAAGTTCAGGAACAGCTAACAAAGAAATTATTTAACAAGACACGTATACTAGTTCACCGTAAAACCACTGTGCGTCCAGAGTACAAAGTAAATTGTGACTAAGTGAAAATACCAAGTAAAGGTACGAGAATTAACCTTAAAAATTAAAAGACGCTCGACCCGGTTTCCGATAAGAAAATTACTGTTGGTGGATAAACTGGAGCAGAGAAATAATTACAGTAATTACGAAAGCCGAGGAGGGACTTCAGACTTCAGAGTTCAGAGTTCAGAGTTCAGAGTTCAGAGTTCAGAGTTCAGAGTTCAGAGTTCAGAGTTCAGAGTTCAGAGTTCAGAGTTCAGAGTTCAGAGTTCAGAGTTCAGAGTTCAGAGTTCAGAGTTCAGACTTCAGACTTCAGACTTCAGACTTCAGACTTCAGACTTCAGACTTCAGACTTCAGACTTCAGAGTTCAGAGTTCAGAGTTCAGAGTTAAGAGTTCAGAGTTCAGACTTCAGACTTCAGACTTCAGACTCTAGACACCAGGCTTCCAATTGTTTTACGCTTTGTTGTTGCGTGTCTGCGAACGCGGATGAGGACGTAAATATGTTTTGTAACGTTTCGCTAATGACACTGGAGTATGTTCATTATGTATGATTCGTGTTAACTGTAGAAGTATTTTAGGTTTGTTTGCAGGTATGATGAACCCTAGGGAGTTACTAGTATAATAATATAATTTGGTTTTATCAACTGGGTTGATAATGTGAATTGGCCACCGTAAAGAGATTCGAGAGCTGACGTTTCGAGCGTTATCCCTTCGTCGGAGCGAATCGTGGAATTGTGAGTCGTGTCTATACAGAAAGATGGAGCTTCACTATTGGTTGGAGCCTGGTAACGTGAAAACAACGGAATAAATTAGTTGAATGAAAAGCGTTCGTTGATACCGTGAGGATTAAGAGTGCCGATTTGAAAAATAAATTTTTGTTCTAGAGTTTTGCGACTTCCTTGGTGAAGGGAAAGGCCGCAGACTGCCATATGTTGCTTAGAATGATTTGGGAGATTGAAGTGTCTCGCGACCGGCTTCGATGCATTTGTGTCGTCTTTTTCTACGTCCCGAAGGTGTTCTCGGAATCGGTCGCCTAGTATAGGCTATTTAAGATTTTATAAGTTGCACAAGAGCCACTCGAAAGCATCTCTTTCAACTTTGCTTTTTTGTTTTTTCACTGCTGCATTTTCTTTATGTTGATGATGTAAACGCTCGTATGTATTAATAAAAGAAGTTTGCCTTTGGGCATACAACATCACTGAGCAAAGTGCTGAACTGTGGTACTGGGTGAATCATGTATTCAACGATTACGAATGTTTGGATTTCAACCGTGAATCAGTGAATAAAAGCTAAGAGATTCGAGAGATCAGTGACGGTTTGGGTTTAGCTCTTCGAGGACGGTTCTCCAAATACCTGATCAGAATCTCTTTATGGTGTGCAATTTGTTTTATCAACTCAGTCAGTAAAACTAAAAAGATCGATTTTCTTTACATATAACCTATACATGAAGCACAGTTAAAGTCTACTTATACTCTAATCACCCTGAAACGATTATAAAATATTTTGTAACTAATCTTAATGAACACAAACATTGCATTAGGGGAGGTCATCTCGTTTGTTGATGAAGAATACAGCGAGCGTTTACATCATCAACATAACGAAAATACAGCAGTGAAAAAACAAAAAAGCAAAGTTGAAAGAGATGCTTTCGAGTGGCTCTTGCGCAACTTGCGCAACTTGCAATCATCCCTGCAAACACGCCTAAAATACTTAAAATACGAATCATACATAATGAACATGTCTGTATATCGGTCTTAAATTATTTCATAGCGTGTTTATAGGCGAAGCAACAGCGGCTCTTTCGTATTTGGCAAATAAACCTTGCACTGCATACAGTTTTAGAAGGAGTAATAACATAATCGTCCCGCGTTTTAATTCGAAGTTTCTTAAAAACTCTGTTAGCTACAGAGGCGCTATCCTTTGGAACGCTGTCTCGACTTATTTTACGGGGCAGTGTACTGATTTTTATCGTAAAGTAAAGAAAGACTTTTATTTTAAAGAGCTTGATTTTAGCGCCCAGTCGGTTCAGTCGCTGCCAAGGCACTACCAGGATTTTAATTGCTTTTAATTAAATATTTTATGTCTTAATTTTTATTTAGATGTAGTTACGCGAACTTATTTAAATATTACTCTTTTTAGGAATTAATTGTATATTCATGTTAGTTGTATGAGTAATTTTATCCATATTTTAACATCGTTTCATATTGTAACTATTTTTTACACGACCCCACAAGCTTTAGCTTTAAATTTTATCGTGTTTAAATAAAGGATATGATGATGATGAACATACTCCAGTGTCATTAGCGAAACGTTACAAAACATATTTACGTTCTCGTCCGTGTTCGCTGGCACGCAACAACAAAGCGTAAAAAAGTCTAAAATCTGAAGTCTGAAGTCTGAACTCTAAAGTTTGAAGTCCCTCCTCGGCTTTCGTACAGTAATAGCCCGTGTATAAGAAGCTGAATTTTTCAATTTAGCCTAAATAGGTTCTTATATAAATGGTATTTAAAGCAAATTTAGGCCATAGAGTTGGAGATGGTCAGAAAGCTTTATTTGATACTATAGTAGTAGTGGGGAATTATTTGAATAGCAAACACAATAGACATACAACATGTTACTTAAGCTTAAAAGAAAAAAAAGTTATGTCAAGTTACTTTTAAATAGATGATGATCTTAATTCAGCAGTTTCTACCTGTACACTTTTACAGCAACCCCACTGATAAGAACCTAACTTAGCCGCAGAGCGGAGCCCCATACCTATAGGAATAGAAGAACTAAGCGCGCATACAAACTACAAACAGGAGAACCATGCCTTTAATTTCTCATGGTCAAAATGGCAAGCGGCATGCTCGCGGGCGCGTGCGAAATACGTACGTACGTCCGTACGTACGACGTCGCCCCAAATATCAGTATGGCGGCTTTTGTTCAGAGTTCGACCTAGTTGATATTTTTAAAGGTTACCATAAGCTTATATCTTTGCCATGTTATGGTCAATTGACAGCTGTCACAAAAAGGCATCCGCTGACCAGTATCACATGACCAGATCGCGGGCTCAGATTTAGAACTCATCGAGGTATTGTTTTTCATTGATCGCGGGCTCAGGTCCGATTTTTTTTACTTCTGGCAGCATTTTTTAATTCTTTTATGGTCATTCTTAGCGGAAATTCTGCAACTGGAGTTGGCGTTTTTAATTATTCTTATTTATTTCAGGTGTGGAATTTTGCTTGAGTAGTTGCCCACGCTAGTACTTTCAATGAACGCAATTTCAGAAATCATTAAGAACCAGAAAAACACGGAGCTCCGCTTTTAGGCTTGGCTAAATCTATATATTAGGTTCTTATGTGGAGGGGGCTTAAAATGAAAATTTTAGCCTAACAGGTTCTTAAAACCCAGGTTCTTATACGCGGGCTATTACTGTATTCGAAACGACAACAAGCTAAAGCTCTAGCGAAACTTGAACTGTGACTAATAAATCAAATATATACTAAAAAATAACGTGAGAAAGATGAGGTGTCGGCCAAGAACGCTTTACCACGTGACAAGCGTCCCTTTTATAGCACTACATACTACCCAAATTAAACTGCACTTCAACGGAACTGCCCCAGTCCCCACTGTTCCCGTGCCACAGAAATATTTCATTTCCGTCTAATTCGTATCCATCGGTGTTTTTCAGTCACCTAGCCTTGCTTGTGTCCACTATTTTGAAACTTTTTGACAGGTCCTGTTTACTAAGACTGCCTCTGAAAATTTCCTCACCGCCAAAACTTCGCAATTCAAAATCGAACAAAAGTTTTCATTTTAAAGGAATTTCCGGTTGTAGATATTTTTTATCCAGATTGATTTAAGAGCTTTGTTAAACAGTTTCATACCAATGATCCTTCGTCCTCCATTCTCGTAGTCGTTGATCATTATGTCGCGTTGATCATTATGTCTGCTCGGAACGGTGAAGAAATTGAAGCGAGATTTCATTTTTACAAGAAGCCACATTTGAATAGTTATGAAGGGAAATAAATTCAAATTTTTATGGGGTAGACAGCTTGGTGGTATTTGATAGACAGTGCGTGCAAAATACAAGAGCCCTTCTCTTCACCGGAATTTTCCCCTAGCTCTCTTAAACTTAGCGTTCATAAATATTTGATATGACCCCTCCCCCAAAAAAAAATTAATAATAATAATAATGAAAACAATTCCCAGCAGAACATCCCAAAACTGGAGAGAATCGTATAACAATAATAATAATAATAACAATAATAACAATAATAATAATAATAAATTATTCTGAACTTTATTATGTTCGGTACAAAAAGGAGGGGGATACTTGTCAAATGCCACCAGCCCCCGCTTTCCTCTCTTTGATAAGTCTTTAAAATGGACATTTTGGAAACAAGTTATTTTGTGTGCCGCACCTTCACCGCAAATGTTTCTTTTTTTTTGCATGATCGCCCCTTTAAAGGCAGATTTATTGGCATACCCCTCTCTAATGCCACCAGTCCACGCCAGTCCACATTAGAAAAAAAGGGTCTTAAGTGTCGACATTGTGAAAAGGACACTTCAGAAAGAACTCTTCAGAAAACTATAACACATTTTATTAACAACTATCAACGTTGTAACAGCAACAATTCGATGTTGAAAAATCAGATGCCTCTTGAACAGCAACTATCAATGTTGCAAAATCAATTATAAACTATCTATTACGAATTTAACATTGCAGTGACATCATGTACCCTGCAAAACAGGTAAATTTCTCTCACCAACTCAGAGACATTTAACTGTTTTGCAGGGTATTACTGTCAACGTTTGTTAATCTATATAGTGCCTTGCAGGGTAAAGTGTAAAGTACAGACTTAGGCAATTTCTCTTTAATACAAGTTAGACATTGCCATGTCATCAGGTACACAAAACAGTTAACCGTTTAGTACTTACTGTAAAGGCCCATTAAGCAATATTGTGCAGTGCAGGGTACAGTAAAAAATGAACCATATTGCTTTTGTTGCTAAACAATGTTCATAATTAGTCCTTTTATTTTACTGAAGTGATGTTGAATTTCTTGTTGGAGGGTTAGGGTTAGGGTTTAGGTTTAGGGTTAGATAGCAGGAGTTTGGTTACGTTTTCTTCATTAAAATTACTGGAATCTTCAACCTTGGCGGAGAGTTGGCAAAAGCTTTTCAAAGTTCGTAACCCTGTTGATAGCAACAGTGAATATAAATTAGAATTCCACAAACTTATTTACCACGAAGCGGTATTTCTGTAGCAGAAGCGTAGAAAATAGCAACACGCGAAACAAAAGCCCCCGGCACTTTACACGCCGAAGAAGACACCGAAGAACTCACCTAGGTGAAGCGCGCAGTACCATGAGATGCACGTTTAATAACTCGAACTTAGACGTTCTGCAGGCAGCAATTTTGTCCTGAAAGACAGAATAGGCAAATTTTACATAAGTAATGTTAATAAAGGATCTGAACGATAAAAGAAGCGTAAAAAAACAACAAGAAGCGAATAAAAAAGAGCGATTTACACACCAAAGAACTCACCTTCTTCTTGCTTCGGTAAAACAGTGCCAAGAAAGCACATGGAAATCCACTGCGCATCCTAAATCTTCCATTCGCGCGTAACCACAATCCCTTGCGTTTAGTAAGGAAAAGTGATTCCATGCCCCTATAATGTAATCTTATGCCGATTAGAGAGTTGCCTCGCACGTTCGCTTCAGGCTCACTCGCTGCGGCAGCAATAATGGTAGTGTCATCTGCGTTGACTGAATTTTACTTTTTGTCATTTATTGTTATGCTCCCAACCCATGAAAGCAACAAGACAACAACACACTCTGTAAAAAAGGTAGGGGAACAAGTACTCCAGTTGCCACTAGAAATCATATACAGAGAAGATCAGGTGGTTCGCAACGAGACGACATAATTAACAACAACAAAAGCAACATCACCAACAAGTTACAATTAGGCAAGGTACGTTTTTTATTGGGGGGGGGGGGGGGGGTGGGCTGGGGCTTCGGAGGGGAGGGTCAGCAGTAAATTTTTTTACAAATGGGGAGGTGAAACCTATCTTATTCGCAACCGGGGGAGGGTCACAGTTTTTTTTTGGAAAGGAAAAAATTACCCTATGTCGCTTAGTTGACTCATATTTTTTAACAAACACGCAAAGTGTATAGAAACCTAAAACTTGTACATACAAGCGAAGCTACCAGTCAAGATCAATCTAAATTATTTACAGGTGTCGAAATATTTTATCAAAAAACTACCTTGTCCAACTAACATAATTGCCTCTCTCGACCCGTGCCCGTTTTCGTCCATATTTTTACGGCAGCAATGTTTCCGCGCGGGGTTTCTGACACCTCTTTTTATGCTAAAGTCGATAAAGATCTCATCTCCACTAACCAACAAATTGTCAAGAGCACTATTAACGACCTTATAGTCAAACAAGAATTGCCGGCTACTGCTACCAATCTCGTCATTACCACTCCCAGAACCTCGTGTATTTACTTTTTACCTAAAATTCACAAACCTAACAACCCAGCCTGCCTGTAGTTGCCCTACCGAACTCATTTCCAGCTATTTAGACAAAATTATGGCACCTATTGTCAGATCTTTACCGTCATACGTCAAAGACAGTCAAGACGCACTTCAAATTTTTCGCGATTTCAATTTCCTGGGCGAAGACAAACTTATTTTCACTATGGATATTACATCTCTTTACACCGTCATCCCAAAGGTCTTCTAGCCCTCAAACATTTTTTGATTTACGCACTGTTAAGGAACCAAGCTCGGAAACATTACTCCGCCTGGCGGAGTTAGTGTTAACACTCAACTGTTTTTCATTCGCCAACAATTATTACTAGTAATAGTTCTCACTAAAGCTGCCCCCGCTATTTCAAGTTCTATTTTCCTAATTAACTGTAGTCAAGTGAGACACGTGAATTTTTTTTAAATTTACTTTTAATGGGAACGTTTTTGATTTTATTATATTATTTGTTGTAACCGTAACGCTATGAAAATAATTTTTTAGTGTTTCTCTGTATCTGTTGTGAGAAATAATTTTTAAATATTTTATTCTTTGAAGAATGTATATCAAATGTGAAGCCTTATGATCAATTTTTCTATATGTACTTTCTTGTACTTCCTTCGCTCTTTTATATGAATCCTTTCGACCCCCAGCGTAGTTTTTTTAGTCCTTTGCGCGCTTTTGGGCAATCCTTTGCGAACTTTTTCCTCAAAAATCGAGATTTTTTCTGCATCACACCGAAATCCGATACTCTATACGCGGGGACTTCAATAGTGGCCTCCTCGGGTTTTGGCCGTCTGGGCCAAAACCCTGCGAGGGCAACAAGCAAATCAATGGCGTGGCCATGGGTACCAAAATGGCACCCAGCTACGCCAATCTTTTCCTAGGCTACATTGAACACCAATTTTTCAATCAATACAACGGCCCAAAACCTGAACTCTATCGTCGCTACATTGACGACTGTATCGGCGCTACCTCTTCTACCAGAGAGGATCTTAATCAATTTATAACCGCTGTTAATTCGTTTCATCCTGCCCTTAAATATACCTGGGAAATTTCCGATACTTCCTTAGCATTCCTGGATATAAAAGTTTCTATCGAAGGCAACAGTTTATGCACCAGTGTGCACTACAAACCCACAGATTCTCATAGCTATTTGTTGTATTCATCTTCACATCCATCACATGTCAAGAATTCCATTCCTTATTCTCAGTTTCTTAGACTTCGCCGTCTTTGTAGTGACGACTCTGATTTTTCCTTAAAATCAGAGGAAATGTGCAATTTCTTCGACAAACACGGCTACCCTGCTTCTGTTGTTCAAGCGGGCCATCGTCGCGCCCAGCAAATTCATCGACAGTCAGCACTACAAACGTCGCAGAGAGAAAACAACGATAAAATTCCATTCACCCTCACATTTCACCCTCACAACCACGCAGTTAAATCCATCATTCTCAAAAACTTTAAATTACTTCAAAATGATCCCGACACTGGTAGAATCTTTTCGCAACCTCCATTAATTTCATTTAAACGCGACAAAAACATAGGTAACTTTTTAGTCAGAAGTGCATTCCAAACTAGTGATCAACCCGGAACTTTTAAATGCGCTTGCGCACGATGCAAAACATGCCCTTTCATTCACAACGTTGACAAAATATCGGTGCCCAAGCGGGGAGGAGGGGCGCCCTGGCCCTCTAAATTTTTGGGTCCCTGGGCCTCTGGGTAAGTGGGCCGTTGGCTTTCTGGGACTTTGGATCTTCTGGTCTCTGGGCGTAAGTGGGTCCTTGGGGCTCTGGGCCTCTAAGTCTTTGGGTCCCTTCGCCTCTGGGTCTCTCGATTTATAGATTTTTGTCTTTGCTGTCTTGCCTATATGACAGTTAAAGATTTGTAGGCGGCTGAACGCTTGGGTCTCTGGTTGTCTTTTATTACCTCTTTTGCAAACAAAGGGATGGCGAAGGCTTCAAACTGTTCATTCATTTTATACTGATCACTTTGCTACTGAATACAATAATGAAACAATTGCAATCGAAAGCAGCATTATTTCCCATCAGTATTTACGGTAACTTAACTTGACTTAACCTACAAAACACAAATTAGACTGGAAAAAAGAGCGAAAACGATGAGAAAAAAAATTATGTCAAACAGTATACCTATTTCAAATAGTGTCTCACCTATACTTCGCTTCTAGGAAACTAAGACGTATGGAGCTCAAAGTTGCTTAACGGGGGACTTAACCGAAAATTCTGCAAAAAAAAAAGAGAAATTTTGTTTTCATCGGAATTTGAATCTTAAGGTATTGAAGTTTTATTTTGAGAATTTCCGTTACGTAAGTTCAAAGCTCGTTTTCTCAAAACGAGTTAATTTTGCCTTTGAGAAAAGATATTTTGAGAAGGATTTGTACAATTGAGCTGAAATTTTCAGGATTTGTTGTCCTTGGTGTTGTGTCGGTCACGTAACCTTATAGGCCATTGCACTGGAGCGGGACGAGGAGATTACACGTGGAACGCGAAGCTGTTTTGTGAGCTTCATGTAGATTCAATTTGTTCATTGTTGGTTAGCTTAAATGCGATTAAAAGGACACAGTTATTGGCAGAATACAACACTGTCGACGAGGATGTTCAGTACCTTCGCATAGGTCAACATGGCAGTGGCAAGTGTGGAATTCGAAGGAATTTTGCCATTCGACTGTAAAGGCGCCATTACTTCGGTTGCTCCTCGGTGGAAAAAGTGGAAAAAATTACACTGCGCTGGCACAGAAGTGCAACAATTGTTATAAACCCTGCAACTTATCCAGGACCGCCGGCAGATGTAGGAGAAGACAATGCTGACGAATATCAGAAAGCCCTACGAACACTCGATGCTCATTTTAGCGCGCAGTTAAACGAGCCATACGAAGGGCACGTCTTCAGAAATCTCAAACAGGAGGAAGGAGAGACGGTCGATCAATTTATTGCTCGATTACGAAACAAGCGGAAAATTGTAATTGGAATAACGCAGACGAGCCGATTCGTGATCAGGTCATCGACAAGTGCAGATCAGCCGACTTGCGGCGGAAACTTTTGCTGAAGGGAACCCGTCTAACTCTGGAAAGGTGCAAGAAATCACTCGATCTTTTGAGGCAGTAGATATTCAGTTGAAAGCGATGGCTGGTGTGGAAGTGGATCGTCAACGGGTGTCTAGAAAGCGACGACCTAGAAAACGACGACCCAGAAAGCGACGACCTAGAAAACGACGACCCAACGACGACCTAGAAAGCGACGACCTAGAAAGCGACGACCTACAAAACGACGACCCAGAAAGCGACTACCTTTTAAAATGATAACTATTTTTACTAGGAACATGAACGGAGTTTCCTCGTAGCACTAGTAGAAAGTTCGAGCGCGGGTCACGAGTCAAGTTCTAGTCAATGTTAATAGTCTGTTAACAGCTCTACTGGCGGTGTCTGCTTGTTCAGTGTCGAGCTGTCTGATGGCTGATTCGACCTTGGCAACAATCTCTGTGGCAGGGATGTTGTTAGGTGTTACACCACACTTTTTAAAAAACCACCGCCCCCCCCCCCCCTGGGACGTAATAAACGATCGGTCCCTAAACACGGTGAACATATAACTATATCTAACCCAATAAAAGCAGGAGCACCCTCGTTTGATTCTACTAGCGCAGCCAAAATTATGAAATCGTCGTGATTGTCCCAGAATTTCAGATTATCAGGTTAAATATGATTATATTTTTAGAGGCATTCGTTCTGTCGTTTTCGCAGTTTTCGAGGTCGTCGCTTTCTGGGTCGTCGTTTTCTAGGTCGTCGCTTTCTAGGTCGTCGCTTTCTAGGTCGTCGTTGGGTGGTCATTTTCTAGGTGGTCGCTTTCTAGACGCCCATCGTCAACAAGTTAATCGTATCGAACAAGGCGAAACCGCTGACCAGTTCAAAGGAAAAGAATCTAAAGCCAGATGTTATCGTTGTGACAGAGAGGGTCAATTCCATACTGGAAAGTTCGTATGCTACGCCGAAGATCTTCGGCGTGGAACAAGCGATGTACGCCAACTTTTGGCGTATTTCCAAGGGCTTTTGTCTCACTGGGGTAGACTGGCGTGGCGTAAATCTGCAGCATTGTAAAATAAAAAAAAATGCCAAAAGAAAGACTTATAAAGGTTCGTACTTATGGCTGTCCTCCACGAGAGAGTTACGTGACACTTCAAGTAGTCCGATATAAAGTGTATGCTATCTGCTGCTGATCTAAAGGGCTCTGAGCACACCATGACCAGAGCCTTAGACCGCGTTTTTCCCGGGCTTTTTTGTTTATGTATCAGGCCATCAGGGTTGTTTTAAGCTACTTTCCATATTTTGCATTAATTTGAGAGAAAAGTGAGATAATGGACGACCAGAACGTAAACAGTCCATCTCAGTGGGTCAGCCCTGTAGTTGTAGTCCCAAAACCCAATGGAGAAGTGAGACTTTGTGCTGACATGAGACAAGCAAATTGTCCAGTAGAACGTGAACAATACCCCATTCCAACCATTGATGAAGTACTTCAAAACATGGACAAGTGTATTTGCTTCTGTGTTTAGCAAGCTAATGCATGAATTATGGGCAGCACGAGAATAAAATATTTTCCTTCGAAAATCAGTTTGTTTCACTTAGCTGATGACAATTTGACAAATCACGTGACCTTGTAATGTTGCTATGGCAACCAACGAGGATGTTGTTGGGAACAACAACAACATACAGGAAGGGTATAGAATACCCCAAAAGTTTTTAGTCAATAGTTTGTACTTTTTCAGTTCAATTATTGTTCAATATAATAAAAACACAACAAATTGGAGTCCTTGGCTGATCAAAGGAACTTTGTGGTACAGTTACAAAAAATACTGACTTGGCAACTTTACGTTTGTCATGACGTTTTCCTATCTCACTATAATGTTCTCTTTTTATTTACAGTAATCAAAACTTATTAATTCTAGTGTCTTCTGATGAAATTGAGCAAGAATATAATGCAGTTATCTAATTAACACAGTGAAAGTTTTTGAAGCAGTTCCTCGACTTAACCAAGCAGAGGTGTACTTCACACATCATATCATCATCATTATCACTTTCTCTGTCACTGCCACCAAAATCAGGCTCCATCAAATGCACGTGTCGTCTCTCACGCTGGGCTCTAGCCCTTGACCCGTAAAATGACCTTGTTGAAAACGTGATAGGAGCAGATGTAGCCATTGTTTACAAATAATATCTGCAGATGCAAAATTACGTATGTGGAAAGTTAAAATAAATCGGTACACTAATCAATTGTCCCCGCATATCACAGAAATGTATGGTGAACATTTCTAGGGCTTAGAAGAAGTGCAAAATAAAACTCAATAGACTAGGGATGGCTCAAATGAAGATTACATAATATAAAAGTAAAATATAAGGGGAAAATAATGAAATGTCTTCAATGTAAGTGCACAGAGGTCTTAATCATGTCTTTCTAGGAATATATACAAATCTAACATGCGTGCAGTATTGCTTTAGAGCAAATAAAAGAGTCACAAAATGGTGACATTTCAGAAGAATTTTTACCCCCTACTGCATGGTGTTGTTCAGGGACAACACAACAGATCCCTCACGCTTCAAGTCAGGCATAGATATCACTTTCGGTGTTAGTTTCTCTTCAGAAAGTAGGGTATTTAAAGACACTATCAATGTTTTTTTGTAGTTTTGGCACCATAAAGAATCAGAAGATAAAGTGCTTCGTCTTACCTCAACAGTAAGAAATCCACAGGCTTGAAAAATTCACGCTGCAGTCACGGAGCAAATACACTTAGCTTATCTCATTCCCAGTCTGCTCTTTTTGCAACTCATGCTCATCCCCAGGAGCTCACAGTTTAGTAGTGAGACAATAAGCACGTGACTGTATTTTAATTAATTGTTTTGTTGTTCTACAGCAACAGCATGCATGAAAGGATGGGGGTATCACGAAACTGAATTGTCTGAAGAGTCCGTGAGATTACGACATTCATCACACACAAAGGTCTGTACCGATATAAGACATTGATGTTCGGGATATCATCTGCTCAAGAGAAATACCAGCAGGTAATCCAGCAGACACTGCAAGGTATTGAAGGGGTGCACAATATCTCAGATGAGATTATAGTGCATGGTGCAACCCATAACCAGCATGACGAGCGTCTGCGAAAAGTGATGAGGCGTGTACGCGAATGTGGCCTTACCATCAACTTGGAAAAGTGTAAATTCTCCATGAGTCAGTTGACATTCATGGGCCATGTCCTATCAAGTCGAGGAGTGGGTGTGGCCGCTGACAAAGTGAAGGCAGTAGTAGAAGCAATAGAACCAGAATCAGTGTCATAAGTCAGGTCATTCTTGGGTCTAGTACCGTGGGAGGTTTATCCCATCGGCAAAGTGGTTTTGCGTGGAACTCGCATTGTTATTCCCCAAAGTCTGAGACAGCAAGTACAAGCTATTGCACACGAGGGACATGTTGGTATTGTTGCTACGAAACTGAGACTGAGGACCAAAGTATGGTGGCCCGGTATCGACAAAGATGCTGAACAGTATGTAAGGTCGTGTCATGGATGTTAATTAGTTGGACAGGCAACCCCACCGGAGCCTTTGATGCCTACTGAGCTGGCACTAGGCAAATGGCAGGACTTGTCCTTGGATCTTCTGGGTCCGATGCCGACAGGGGAGTACCTGCTTGTTGTCAGGGATTGACTATTATTCTAGGTAATATGAAGTGGAAACCTTGATGTCAATTACTGCATCCCAGATTATCTCACGCCTTGAGAAGATATTCGCTGTTCATGGCCTGCCAGTAACCATAACGAGCTACAACGGACCACAATTCCGGTCTGAAGAGTTTGAGCACTACCTTGTTGATCGATAATGGTATTGTACACCGCAAGGTTACGCCACAATGGGCACAAGCAAACGGTGAAGTGGAGCGCCAGAACCGAAGCCTACTCAAGAGCATGAGGATTGCACAAGCAGAACGAAACATTTGGAGGAAAGAGCTTGTTCACTACCTTGCAACATATAGAACAACTCCTCGCACTGTCACAGGAGTTTGCCCTGCGGAGTTATTGTTTGGTCGGGAAATTCGCACAAAGACGCCTTAATTGCGTGAAACTACGGAAAATTATGCTGAGCTACGAGATCGTGACTGGGAAAAGAATATAAAAGCGAAGACATATGCAGATGAACAAAGAGGTGCTCAACCAAACGACCTTCAGACAGGCGACCAAGTGCTCCTAAAGAAGAAAAAGTCAGACAAGTTGTCATCCAAATTCGAAAGTGAGTCTTACGAAATCGTTGAGAAGAAGGGCAATGGTGTCGTGATACAGTCACCTGAGAAAGTTCAATACCAAAGGAACATCACAGAAGTAAAGAAGTTTACTCCCAGAGAAGAACAAAGTGCTAACAGTATTCATCAGCTCGAGTTACAGGAGGACAATGATTCAGAGCGGAGTTTGCAACGGGGCATGACGAATGGGAATAACCGAGAAAGAAAACTGACATTGTATTAGCCTTTTTTTAAAAGAGAAAGAAAGAAAGAAACAGTGCGAACAATGGAGATAAGGACATTAGCTGTGTAAAGCTGAAAAACTCTGGACATACTTACAGTTGCGTTGATAGTTAGAATCTGGTTTAAGATTAAGTTGTTTTTTGTAAAGAAAAGGAGGGATGTTGTGTCGGTCACGTGACCTTATAGGTCATTGCACTGGAGCGGAACGAGGAGATTACACGTGGAACGCGAAGCTGTTTTGTGAGCTTCATGTAGATTCAATTCGTTCATTGTTGGTTAGCTTAAATGCGATTAAAAGGACACAGTTATTGACCGAACACAAAACTTGGTAGGTTTTGTGTTTTAAGCGTAGAACTTTTCCATCAAATGTATGTTGTAGAAGTTATCCATTGAAACGTATGCTGGATTTTCTGTATCAAATTTAACTGTTCACCATTTCATGTGGTTTTAACTTTTCAAAAATCTATTTGCTTATCCCAGCAAGCTATTTGTCTTCTTTATAATAATGTAAGAAATATTCACTTTGATCAGTTCTTGTAGGACTTATCTTTTCTCAAGTAAGCCATGGCATTCCCTTGCAGGTGGCAGATTTAATCAGCCGGTGTCAGGTTACAATACAGTTCTACTGTACAAAAGTATTTTTTTATAATATTTGGTCGTCAAGCTTTCTAAAATGACAACCTCCACTAACTCTGTTATCTCTAAACCCTTACTTATCACATCACATCGGGTTTGTTTCGGCTTCCAGCGTTGTTTTGCTGTGCTGAAAATATTTCGGACGTTTAAACATTTCTTACGGTTTTAATTTCGGGCACTTTTTTGTGCGAAATTAAAATCGTCCCAACTTGTTCTTGCTAGTAATGTATCGGTCGCGTGTCGGTTGAGTGTCGGCTAACGACATAAAGTCGATCAAGTGTCCATAATATGACGGTGAAATATCGGTAATGTATCGGCGAAATTTCCTCGATTGACGGTCGATGGTCTCTATCGGTAGGCTAACGGTCGACTCTCGGTCGTTAGTCAATCGACATATCGGTCGCGTCTCAGTCGAGTGTCGATCGACTATCGGCCGACACATCGACCGATACGTCGGTCGATATGTCGATCGAGGCCCCCTATAAGATACATGATCGTCCCGGGATCGAGACTTCTTGGGCGGGTGAGAATTTTTTACCTTAAAAAAGTAGAACGTAAGTGTTATTCATACGTCGTCTTGCATAAGAAAACCTTCGGTAGGTCGATATGTGCCAACCATTTTAATACGGGCACACCGGGAGTTGAACCCGGGACACACGATGATGGTATTTTTTGGTTTAAGCGTAAGGTTCCTATGAAGAAATAATGAAAAAAGTAAAACGTAAATAATAAAAAAGGAAAGCGCCATTTTGTAGAGAAAAAAGTTACTGACTGAATAGTGAATTACTTGCGTTGACGTTAATTCGATTCATGCTCAGTAGTTAGTTAAGACGTAAAATACATAGAGCACTAACCAGATGAAACAAGTACTTGAATCCTACTTGCTTCATTCAGTGACGACAATTTACAAAGCTACAACCTTGTTAAAAACCTGTCTGAAACTTTTCGTGTTTACGTACTTCCTTACGCGCATCGTTTCCACACACTGGGAGGTTGTGTAAAAACTCAGGTTCTATCACATGACTTCCAGAGCGGGAGATCCCATGAGATAGCACAGCGCAAGCGCAAGATCATTGCATCGCCAGCAGGATCACGTCTTGTAAGATTGTCGTTGGAATTTCGCTTGAAATATTGCTTAGTCTTACGCAGTAAGGCTCAAATAAGCATACAGCGAGTCAACGTAGTTGACCCTATTCTAACCTAACTGTTCACGAGCTGTTACTACTCGCACTTCAACGTAGTTGAAGTTAGACAGCAGTTGGACGATTTCCCGCCCAAACTTGAGCATGGCAGCGGACGCAGACGGCCCAAGTGAAGACGAGCTATTGAGGGAAGAAAGTACACCAGGCTCTACAGATACAGGCTCAATGTTCGCCGCTCTCCTCCAGGAGATGGAAAAGATGGATGAGAACATCTTGGCTATGGGTGAGCCCGCTGAATCTAACGAAGGATCCCCCGAGAGGGAAAACAATGACACAGAGCAGCCGAGCTAACAGCTAGCCTAAGCGGGTCATGAGAACCAAATGTTTTGGCTGATATCGCTTGCGATCTAAATGCCAGTGAGAAAACTGGCCCAGCTGCCAGCAAGGGTCTGGCGGATATCATAAACTCTCTTTTGAAAGAGAAGTTGCCGGACGACAAGATCTAATAGAAGATTGATCTTTATCCTCGACCACAAAACGTGACCGGCCTCAGAACGCCGCGTGTAGATCGCCTAATATGGAACCAAATATCCGCTACGTCGAGGAAAAACGACTCCAGAACTTAAAAGCCACAGACCTGGTCCTCGACTCTGTATTGAAGGACAACAAAGCTTTGGTCAAGCTCATGACTGACGCCATTGCGCTCACAATTATCACGGTCATCACGATTTGAACACCGCTCGACGCCGAGCGATGAAGAATGGCCTTAATAAAGACTATGCTGCATTGTGCAACAGCTCACCGGTCGACCAGACATACGAGTATCTCCATGTTGGCAAAAGACATCACAGATGCCAATCGCCTCACCAAAAAAGTGCGTCCCTCAGCCCCACAGACTAGTCACAGCCGGGATAGAAGTAGTCGTCTTGGTGGTAGAAAAATCTACGGACACCACAACAACAACGTCCAACGGCCTCCTCGGGGCAGGGACAAAGAGGGGACCACAAACAAACAGCAAACATTGAGGTAAGCTCAAATGATGTTGTTTAGTTTTTACCCGACCTTACGACCTTTCAAGTGGGCAACCTGAGAGCGTTTGTGCCCAGTTGGCGTAAGATTATAAGTGATATAAACATATTAGACTATGTATCTGGTGTAAAACTTTCCTTTGAAGAAGGCCTTGTGCCTTGTCAAGCACAGTACAGGCCGAGTGTCTTTAATGCTCAGGAAGAGCTTATAGTTCGACAAGAAATTAAAACGCTTCTACAAAAAGGAGTACTTCTACACTCATATCACGAACCTGGTGAATTCATATCTACAATTTTCATCAGACCCAAACCTGATGGGTCATTCCGAATGATTCTTAACCTTAAAGAGTTAAATCAGTGGAGCACCATCATTTTAAAATGGACACCCTTGCCACAGTAACAAAAATGATTAAGCCAGGTTGTTATATGGCATCAGTAGATTTAACGGATGCCTACTGCACTGTGCCTATACACAAAGACCACCAAATTTTTTTGAAATTTGAATTTAAGGGTTGTCTTTATCAATATACTTGTCTCCCTAATGGCCTCTCGAGTGCTCCACGCATTTTTACAAAGATGCTTAAGCCAGTTTATTAAACACTGCATAATCAGGGCCATATAAGCATGGGCTATATTTATGACTCCTATTTGCAAGGTGACACCAAGGATGAATGCAGGCTTATCATTGTTAGCACTGTGAGGCTATTCACCGAACTAGGCTTTTACATTCACCCCAACAAATCGGTTTTCCTGCCTACTCCAACCCTGACATTCCTTGGTTTTATTCTTGACTCAGTACAAATGACAATCTCACCAACACCAGAAGAGATAGAAACGATTGTCAAAGCTTGTCGCCAGATGGTAGAGAAGGAAAACCCCCTTATTTTACATGTAGCCAGGGTAATCGGCCTTATCATCTCATTGTTCCCAGGGGCACAGTACGGACCTCTCCACTACAGGGGACTCTAACACGATAAAACAAATGCACTTGCAGCTAATGCAGGGGATTTCAATGTGCCAATGAAATTGTCTGAGGCATCAATTCAAGAGCTGCTTTGGTGGATGTGACATATGCGCCACAGGCTCAGAAGCACATCTCCTACCCCACACCTTCAATGATTATACAGGCAGATGCTTCAAAAAAGGGATGGGGAGCAGTATTTGATGAACGGAAGATTGGGAGGAGGTGGACCCCATCTGAGGCTTTAAAGCATATTAACCTGCTAGAACTGCAGGCAGAAATTTTGGCCTTAAATCCTTTGCAGATCATATTAGAGGAATACATATTCAGCTGCAGCTACGTAGACAACACAGCGGTAGTTGCCTAAATTAATAACATGGGGGTTCTAAATCCCTTGAGTTAGACCGACTAGCTAAACACCTGTGGGAATGGTCCATTTCTCGAGAGATATGGGTCTCTGCTTTTCATATTCCTGGAATATCAAATGTGGATGCAGGTGAACAGTCACGCCATTTCAATGACAAGCAACCAGGACAACCATACAGGAGTTCAGTCAAGACTGCCGCGTATGTCCCATAAAAACACTGAAGGAACACTTGAAACGTACAGAAGTAGTCGTCTTGGTGGTAGAAAAATCTACGGACACCACAACAACAACGTCCAACGGCCTCCTCGGGGCAGGGACAAAGAGGGGACCACAAACAAACAGCAAACATTGAGGTAAGCTCAAATGATGTTGTTTAGTTTTTACCCGACCTTACGACCTTTCAAGTGGGCAACCTGAGAGCGTTTGTGCCCAGTTGGCGTAAGATTATAAGTGATATAAACATATTAGACTATGTATCTGGTGTAAAACTTTCCTTTGAAGAAGGCCTTGTGCCTTGTCAAGCACAGTACAGGCCGAGTGTCTTTAATGCTCAGGAAGAGCTTATAGTTCGACAAGAAATTAAAACGCTTCTACAAAAAGGAGTACTTCTACACTCATATCACGAACCTGGTGAATTCATATCTACAATTTTCATCAGACCCAAACCTGATGGGTCATTCCGAATGATTCTTAACCTTAAAGAGTTAAATCAGTGGAGCACCATCATTTTAAAATGGACACCCTTGCCACAGTAACAAATGATTAAGCCAGGTTGTTATATGGCATCAGTAGATTTAACGGATGCCTACTGCACTGTGCCTATACACAAAGACCACCAAATTTTTTTGAAATTTGAATTTAAGGGTTGTCTTTATCAATATACTTGTCTCCCTAATGGCCTCTCGAGTGCTCCACGCATTTTTACAAAGATGCTTAAGCCAGTTTATTAAACACTGCATAATCAGGGCCATATAAGCATGGGCTATATTGATGACTCCTATTTGCAAGGTGACACCAAGGATGAATGCAGGCTTATCATTGTTAGCACTGTGAGGCTATTCACCGAACTAGGCTTTTACATTCACCCCAACAAATCGGTTTTCCTGCCTACTCCAACCCTGACATTCCTTGGTTTTATTCTTGACTCAGTACAAATGACAATCTCACCAACACCAGAAGAGATAGAAACGATTGTCAAAGCTTGTCGCCAGATGGTAGAGAAGGAAAACCCCCTTATTTTACATGTAGCCAGGGTAATCGGCCTTATCATCTCATTGTTCCCAGGGGCACAGTACGGACCTCTCCACTACAGGGGACTCTAACACGATAAAACAAATGCACTTGCAGCTAATGCAGGGGATTTCAATGTGCCAATGAAATTGTCTGAGGCATCAATTCAAGAGCTGCTTTGGTGGATGTGACATATGCGCCACAGGCTCAGAAGCACATCTCCTACCCCACACCTTCAATGATTATACAGGCAGATGCTTCAAAAAAGGGATGGGGAGCAGTATTTGATGAACGGAAGATTGGGAGGAGGTGGACCCCATCTGAGGCTTTAAAGCATATTAACCTGCTAGAACTGCAGGCAGAAATTTTGGCCTTAAATCCTTTGCAGATCATATTAGAGGAATACATATTCAGCTGCAGCTACGTAGACAACACAGCGGTAGTTGCCTAAATTAATAACATGGGGGTTCTAAATCCCTTGAGTTAGACCGACTAGCTAAACACCTGTGGGAATGGTCCATTTCTCGAGAGATATGGGTCTCTGCTTTTCATATTCCTGGAATATCAAATGTGGATGCAGGTGAACAGTCACGCCATTTCAATGACAAGCATCAGTGGGGTCTGAACACTGGAGAATTCCAGGTAATCACTGCAGAATACCCTGAGCTCACTGTAGACCTATTTGCCACAAGGCTCAATCATAAGTTTGATACCTACTGTTCCGGGAAACTAGACCCTGGGTGCTCTTTTGTAGATGCTTTTTCACTAAATTTTTACGCATTTCCACCCTTCAGCCTGTTCCCACGATGCCTCCAGAAAATCATCAAGGACAAGACGACAGGAATGTTATGGCCCAACCAACCATGGTTCCCATTTCTTCTCCAGCATCTTTACAAACCCTCATGGATCCTGAACCCAGACATGAACCTCCTTCTACGCCCAGTCATCAGGAACCACGCCCTCTGTGGAGAGAACTGAAACTGATGGTGTCCTGTCTCAGGAATTCCTTCACAAACCACAACATTTCTGGACACGTTGCCGACATCTTCATGGCATCCTGGCGGTCTGGCACCCAAAAACAGTACAAGACCTACATTGAACAGTGGCTCAAGTTTTGTGTTGAGAGGAAAGTTAATTCTTATTCCCCACAAATCGGTGAAGCTTTAGATTTCCTGGCAGGCTTATATGACAAAGACCTTAGCTACTCCACGCTGAGCACTGCCCGATCAGCTCTCTCATCAATTTTACACATGGACACCAGTAGAAATTTTGGTTCACATCCACTAACAGTACGATTTATGAAAGGGGTTTTTGAAAACAGAACACCTCACCCTAGATACAACAAAATATGGAATGCTTCATTGGTCCTAAATTACTTGACCACCTTAGACCCTATAGAAAAGTTGACACTGAAAGATCTGACGCTCAAGCTACTAATGTTACTCCTACTGGTCACAGGACAAAGACGACAATCAATACACCTGCTTAATACTAGTCACACCAAAACGAGCAGACCAGGACAACCATACAGGAGTTCAGTGAAGACTGCCGCGTATGTCCCATAAAAACACTGAAGGAACACTTGAAACGTACAGACACTATCAGAGGTGATGAACAACAGTTGTTTATAAGTTTTGTTAAACCGCATAAATCAGTATCAAGAGATACAATCTCTAGATGGGCTAAAATAGTGCTGCAAATATCTTGCATCGACATAAAGCTGTTCACAAGCCACAGCACAAGAACAGCCAGTGTTTCCAAAGCCAAGCAGAAGGATGTACCTCTGGATGAAAGTTTATCCCAGGCTGGCTGGAGCACTGCTGACACATTCAGGAAAATCTATGACAAGCCCATTGTGTCAAGTAATGACAGTATGGCATCTGCTATATTGAGAAATTAGACTTGAAAAAGTTCTTGTTGCCCACTGATTATTCCTTATATGTTCATGTTACAATTCATGAAAATTTTCCTTCTGTTACTGTTCCCATGTGATGCTACATGTATTAGCACGTTTGTGACAGTACATTGGTGTAGTAAATGTTTACATTTGTCAATACACCTCCAGTCTTTTCATTGGTATGTGGGTGTTGGAAGGCTTTCAAGTCTCATGGGATCTCCCGCTCTGGAAGTCATGGGATAGAATTGGAAGATTAAACGAGACTTACCTGTAAGTTGAATTTTGATTGAGATTCTGTCACATGTTGGACTCCTGCGCTCGTTTTATACCCCCACCCCCCCCCCCCCCCACATTAAAATAAGCTCCGCCGTCCCTGACTTTGCAACTTTAAATGCTACAGGTCTGAGTTTATGTAGTACTTTTTAAGTGTCAGCCAAACCACAATAGGGGCGGTACGCAGCTATTTGCAAGGTCCCACAGTATTGGCTGAAAAAATGATAAACAACAGTAACAATGGACCATAGTCCTTAAAAAATAAAGCTGCTTGCTATTAAGATCCGGATATCTATAAAACAGAGAATGGGTAATCGGGGAACGCGGAATGGGCTATGGGCTGGGGAATCTTTAAAATGAGGAATCTTTAAAAGTGGGAATCTATAAAACGGGAAATCTTTAAAACGAGGAATCTTTAAAAATGGGAATCTTTAAAATGGGGAATCTTTAAAAGTGGGAATCTTTAAAAGCGGGAATCTTTAAAAGGGGGAATTTTCAATTCTTATGACCTACGAACATGCTCTCCATTGGGAAATTTGCGAAACGAAATTGTAACGCTCGCCAAAATAAATATTTCTTTTCAACCGCTCTTGCTAGATGGTCTGTTCGCAAGCTAAAACGGCCCTTAAATGTTCTCAAAAACCAGTCAGAAATACGAAATATGGTCAGTGTAAAACGCAGCTTGCAGACTGCAGACCAGGGGTAAAATGAAGACTGAAGGTAAAATAAAATAATAATAAAAAACACACGAGCCATCAGGATGAAATAGATTGTTCGTACCCGTCACGTCAGGACTCACGAAGTTGAATTTCGTACCCGTCACGTCAGGACTCACGAAGTTGAATTTTGCCATCTCTTCTATCAAAATGGGCATATTAACGATTATTTGAGAACGTCGAAATGTTGTTACAAATTCTTGTTTGGATAGCCGACTGTACTGTCACCTTTCAACAAATACCGATTCACAAACCCCTTGGTACTTAAGTCGAGTACAAAGATTGAATGTCTTACACAAACTAGGCTCAATACCTACAACTTTAGCTTGCCCTGTTGCTGTGATCTCGTGTTTTGCTTGCATTGAGTTCCGAACAATTCCAAGGCCAACTGAAGCAACTAAGACACATAACCGGATGAAGGAAATGCACTGCAAGAGTTGGTCGGTCCCATACCTAATCGCGTAAACAAGATTCAAAATGGGTAGTATATGAATTGAGGTTTTCAGCACAGTAGGCCTCTTCATGACTTTTTTTTATTTTTCATCAATTTTAAAATCTCATCTAAAGCAACATTTTCACTGTCCAGAGGGTCTGTAAGAGTAAAAACTTACAATTCAGAGTCAATTCAGAAAAAGGGCATGAAGCATATCAATTACGAGAAAAGTCACGATACGACGCTATTGTTCCACATATCCATAAGCTCTAGTTTCAATTCCATTTTCCATCAAATATCTCTTATCATCATAACAACTCAGAGATTTCTTTTGAACTTCATAACTACTCCTTTCTTTATTCCCTTTGTTTTATAATCTCCTTTTCCACCTTCTTTTATATATGAGTACAGTTTAGATCTTAAACCACAGAATTCTCTTATTGGTATACCACCACATTCATCTTTCATTTTACCAATTACTTTCTTATTTTCATTAAATAAATACTTACTATCTTGTGAATAATCTGAATTATCAAATTTATCTTTATCTTCCCACAAGTCTTCGTAAATATCATGTGTCTTTATATTATAACATAGTGAATCAGTATCTGTAAATAATAACTTCACTGCATCTTGAGAATACTTCTTTAACATATAATTATAATGAAAATCGTACATCAAAGTTTTACTCAAGTCCAGAATACTCATTCCAACATATGATGGTTTATCTAACATTAACGATTCTTTTATTCTCTTAATTATAACCATATTTTCATTTACAATATTACATCCCTTAAATGTTGGCTTTTTGACATACCTGAGTAACATCTGTTTATCACATACCACCTTTGCGTCACACCTCTTGTATAAATTTTTCATTGTCTTTCCAAAAATAGCGTTATTCATTAATTTAAAAAAGTCTTTTTCAAATACATTTTTACTTTGTGTTCTCATGCGAGTATTAAACATAATATAATCTTTCATCCAATCTGATTCTTTAAACTTTATAGCTCTATGAATTTTCTTTAATTTCATACCTAAAGATAAATATAATTCTAATTTTTTATAGTGTAATACATACTTCTCTCTACTGTTAAGAGTAGGTTTTAATTTATTTATACTGGAAATTTTCAAATTATATTTTTCACAATTTTTTTTCAGGTATTCACTTAACATATCTGAAGATACTGGGATTGTTTCTGAGACAAGAGGATAGCCATTATGTAGAGTATGTAATTCTTTTGGGTATTCTAAATCACATTCAATAAAATAACCAGTTTTATCGTCATTATATCTTCATGATGATTTAATTTATTATATAACTCATCAACCCCCTTTTTTCTTACCCACTTAAAATCCCCAGTTGGTAATTTATTACACATGGCCCACCCATACAAATTATTCTAAATAAATAATATAACTTTCTTCTTCCTCTGAATTATAATCACTCAAATACTTATTATTAGCCTTTGAATACCTAGTTGAAATGTAAGATATACCCCCGCGTAATCCCTTTTAAACCATGTGACATATCAATATTATTAACTAAATCTAACTTTACACGAGTCATTTTTAACATTGCATCCTAAGCTAAACCAGGGGCAGAAAAATAATGGACAGGGTCAAGACAATATTCTTTTAAACATACTTTTCTAAAATTTTCAAAAGCATCACTCAACAATAAAATATCACACTTTAAATATAAATCGTGATATTCACCCATATTTTTACATCCCATTTCTCTGAAAACTTCTCAATGCATGTTCATAATCTTTTTCTGAGAGTTCTTCTTCATTCAAGAGATTGGAAATTTCTCATTTTCAAACCTCGAGAAATCATCAAAATAATCATAAGGATAAATACAAGATCAATTTTATCTTTTGGAATACACTGATTATTTTCTAAATTACTAGCTAACCTATCAAGAGATGAAGCCATAAATTGCATTGAATCATATCCTCTAAGATTATGAAAGACAACCGGAACTTTAGTACTCATTCTGAGGTTAAGATTACAAAATTTATGAGCAGCACCACGAAAGTTTCCAGTTACATGATCATGATATCTAACTTTAATATTTTCCTCATTAAAGTTCTTATTACAACTCCAGCATGAATCTGCTTTTCTAAATTCATTTTCTTCGTCTTGGCTCAGATTCATTGGCTTATTAAATTTTTCTTTAATTATTCTCTGAATTTCTTCATTTTCTTTCAAAATATCTTCAATAAATTTATAACCAGCATTTTCACCCCGATAGTATTTAAATTCCATAGTATACTTTTCATCCAGAGAACAAACAACTTTATACCCATATGAAAAAATTTTATGATTTTGATATCTGTGAGTATACGAGCCGCTTTCATCTTAAATATCTTCTTGTAAATCTTTTTTCAGTAAAGATTCAAAATCAGCGTAAATTACAAAAGGATTTTCTATTTTTCTATTCTATTTTGTCAATTCCATCTATTCTATTTGTTAACTCTCTCGCTTCTTCTTTAAGTTCACCAATTGATTTACCTTTAAATTTTCCTTCAGCTTGAAAAACATAATCATCTCCTTTTGATTTATTTTGACCAATAATGGATCTTCTTATTTTTCTTTCTTTAAACAATTCTTCTTGTTCTTTTTTTTAATTCTTTTCATATTTATCATAATCATCTTTATCAGGTGGTGGACTACTTATTTTTTCTCTTGGTGGGGGAGGTAGATCATCATCATCGTCATAATCTGTTGGTGAAGGAACATATGGTGGAAGGTCATCTTCTGACGGTTCTGATGGACCTGGACCATAACCATCGTCATATGGATCAAAGTCATCATCATCGTCGTGCAGAGCACGATCCTCCGTGTCTTCACCAACACCTTTTTCAGCTAAGACTTTAGGCTTGCTTGTTCCTTCTTTTATATTTATCCTTCATCCAATCTTGACGTGAGAGGTTAAAATAATTTCTCAACTTTTAATTGACCAAATGCATCTTTAAATTTATTTTCATATATTTTATCATTAATCTCTTTTATTGATTTCTCATTTGATTCTCTTTCTTTAGCAATTTCTTTCCATTTTGATATTGACATTGTATATTTTTTAATTACATAATTAAGAATTGTTATTAAAAATTAAAATCTTAATTAACAATTACATAATTAAGACTTGTTTGTTATTAAATTCTCTCGTTAAAATTCTTTGAGATTATTTTTCTTGGTTTATCAATGAAGAGAAATGAATATTCTCCTCGAGTTGCACTCAGATATTGCTCATGAGTTACACCATTTTGTATAAGAATATTGCGTCATAGAATACCAAGGGGTTCATTATCATGTGTATTAGTGTGTTTGTTTTACCTGAACCTGATGGACAACAGATAAGCATACGAAAGGTATCTGAGGGCATAAATTGATGGAGTTGTCTAAAATTACTCTTGGCTCCTTTTCTTCATAGTTTGGAATCTTCATTATATACAATTATGTATATAATCAGTATAATGGGAGTAATAAATGATTTTTTGCAAAGTGGAATTGAAATAGTTGTGGATTTATTCAAATTGACTTCAGATGGAAATTATGATCTTGATGGGAAGAAGATAAGTAATATGGATGAAGGTACTGAAAATGGTGACGCCATAACAAAACACCAATTGGATACACTTACCAGTGATGTACATAGAAAGGGAGATTTAAATTTAGGTGGACATAAGATTTTTGGTTTAGAGAATAATACAGATGCAAAGGATGATGGTCCTTATGATGATTATGTAAAGGATATGAAGAGAGGAGTGAATAACGAATATTTAAATTTACATTTCCTGAGAACGAATGGAAATTCTTATGACCTCAAAGGAAAAAAAATATTATTAATAGTGAACCTTTCGTTCAAGTTACATATGATGAGAAGTCATTACTTCCAAGGAAGTATGTTGATGATGAGATTGGCAAAAAGGTTGATAAAGATGATGTATTGCTTCTTAATAAAGATGATTATATTCAGATGAAGGGTAATTTAAATATGGATGGAAATAATAACATTAATTCACCATAACTAATAAAAATGAGTGTAACTAATGTGCGAGCCTGCGAGCCAGATCCTCGAGCCACGAGCCGCGAGCCTCTTTTTGCGAGCCTCCGTTTTTCGTCATAACTTTAGCTTTTTGTTGAAATTTAGATGCAAATTTACCCACAAGCGATCATGTTAAGGAAAAGAAAGTGATCTGCCTACAACAATTGCACCTTGCAATTTACCGCATACATCGCTTGACAAGAACTTGACTCGTGTTATGAGGAAACTCGCTCTTCATTAACTATTAAAATAGGACGGAAGAGCGAATGAATATACAGAATGACAAATGAACAAATGTAACCAACATAGGAGCCGCAAGCCTGCCAACCCGATTTTTTCTATAAAGTTCTTTTCACGTTACCGGTACTTATTTTGCCGGTAGGAAAAATAGGGGGTCCATGGACCCGTCCATAGAGGGGGTCCATGTTTTGTCCTCTCCCAATCAATTTGTATCTCACAGCAACCGCTTCGGCGACTAAAAATGGAAACCGAGCTTTCTTCCGCTCTGCTGTTCGATGTTATATCTTAAAATTGATATATGGTTAATAACAAGAGATTTTTTCTGTTATTTAATTATATAGAAAGAGTTTTGTAGAAACGAACTCCTTACACCATCGCGACTTTGTTTACACATGAGCATGCTTGTAGATCAACAGACAGATAAGAAAATCTCGGAGGCCAAAAGATTTCGGTCCTTCATTTTCGGTTCGTGCTGTACAGCACCGAGATAGACATGAACGGGCATTGTGTCCCTTTTTGGATTTTTTGGCTGAAAACTTTCGAGGCTCGCAAAAGAGGCTCGCGGCTCGCAAAAAAGGGCTCGGGCTCGCAGGCTCGCAGAATAGCTTCCCCCAATAACAATGAAAACTGATGGCTGATAATGGGATAATTAATGTAAAAAATGGAGGAGATTATGGTGCTGTTAATAAGTGACAAAGATTTTGACATAGGAGTTGGAAGTATTTTATCAAGTAAGGATGTCACTCACGAAAGACAATATGCAACTAAAAAATACGTTGATAAAGAAATAGCTGAAAGTCATGTAAATTCAAGTACAAATAAAAGTAATTATTTTGGCTATACAATGGATGATTCAAGGTTGTGGAGAGGTGAAAATAAAACACGAAATTTAAATATCATTAAAAAAGATATGGGTATTCATATGGTAAATAAGAGGGTTGTTGAATTTGAAATAAATAGAGAAGTAAAGACTGGAAGTGATGGTAAATTTTATTGGTATTTAGGGAGAATAAGCGTTACATAAAGATGAATATACCTTACGTATTGAATTATTTGCTAAGTGGAATATTAATACTCAACTAGATGTCACTTCTGATTCAGTGAATATAAGAAAACAATCATCAAAAACTTCACTTATTATAAGAAATATATTGTTCATATGCATAAATACTCTATTCATGGAACTTTATATGTTGATATAAATTTTGATTTAAAACATGACATTGCTGTTGATTTGCATAATGAATGGGAAAAATGTGATTTGATTCTATATGGAATAAGGGGATATTCAAGTGATGTTGACTATAAGATTTATGATGCATTGTATTATTATAAAGATAATGAGATTCACTTTAAAGAGTCAATAAATATGAGTAATAAAATCATAAGAGGAATTTTAACTGATGATGATGAAGACTCTGCTGTATCTATATATCTTCTAAAGCAATATTCTGATATCTTGAGAGAAGAAAATCAGATGGATCGATTGATTCGATACTTTTTTCGACTTCAGAAATCCAAAAAAATTAAATTTAAATACACAATCATTTGGTATAGAAATATTAGGAGCAAATAATGTGAGTAATTTTGATACAAGTCTAAGTTTCTCCACAAATAAAGATATCAGCCACTATTTTGGACCAAAGGGTATGGATATAAAAGATGGTGAAATTGATATTAATTAAGATATAAACAAATTTACGTTTGTTATTGTATTTGAACATAAAAGTGGAAAAGCTAATTATTCTCAACTTGTTTTTCTTGATTCAGCAGGTCAACGAATATTTTATTTTTTATAAATGATGTGTTTATTGTTCTTTATAAAGATCATAATAATGTAAACTCAGCATATACAAACCGTTATCATAATCAAAAATTAATGCTTTGGTGTTGTAAAAATAATGACACATATAAATTTAAAATGAATGTGAATGGAGCTGAAGCAAGCAAAACTTTTAAATTAGATGACAATCCAGTTAGAAAAATAAATTTTTCTGACTGGGTGTATAAAACTGACAAGCTTGACATAGATGATGTGAAGCACCATCAAGTTCTACTCAATGAAATCCATAATGGGATTTATGTAAACTAATAATATATGAAGCAGAAAGCGATTGACTTTAATCATATTTCTGAGAAATTAACATCTGAAGAGGTGGAGGAATTGAAAGCGTATTATAAGTCATACCATAAGAAATGTTCGTGTTATCAGAAAGCTTATAAGAAATATCGAAAATGGAAAATCATAGCAGACGCTAGTTCTGTCTTATTCGCTGGCGGCGGAGTTGTGTCTTCAATTGCTAGCAGCGGGATTGCTTTGATTGGAATTTCTACAATTGCTATCTTTGTTCAAATTTACTTGAAGCATAAAAATATTGATGAAAAGATAAACACATGTAAATACGCATATCAATCATATAAATTGTCTTAGAACTGGCCAGTTTTCACGTGAAAACATTACTCTTACAATGAGTCATAAAGATGATCTTATTATTGACATTGCGCCTGTTGTTGAAAGATTCGAGACATATTATGATAGAATATTTAATGAAACAGCTCTTTGAGTGAAGAGCTTGAATTAATCATTTGGTTCCACATTTTATCATAATTTCGTTTCGTCCTCTTACTTATTCTCTCATATTTTTCTCTGAATAATTCTTTGAATGAAGAATTGGTGTGACTAAAGATCCTATAAAATACATATGGAAATTTAATGAATCTCTTTCTTTCTGGCAATAGCTCTCTGAATGCTTTTCGTAGAAATTCAAATGATGAATTAACTATATATTTCTTTTGGGTTGTTAATAATTAATTAATTTAATTAATTAATTTTTGCGCTGTTTCCCAGAATTAACTGTAGGCTCTTAGCCAATGAGAAGACAGATGGTGACTGCAATGTATAATAATTATTAATATTTTATTTTACCCTCAGTCTGCATTTTACCCCTAGTCTGTAGTCTGCGTTTTACACTGACCGAATAGAAATATATGATTATATATCTGTCATTTTGTTCTACACGTTCGTCAGTTTCCATTAGAAAACCACGATGAACGAAAAAAAAAACGACAATACGGGATTGTTATTCTATCATGAATTTTACATGTACCTACATTTTATTCCGACCAGCTTGTTCTTTGTGGACATTTTCACCAAGATCGCATTTATCGCGCTAAAATATGCCTGGTGAGGTGTTCGATTAAATTGTTGACAGCCCGAGGTTGGTTTATGTTATTTATGTTTTTGCTTCGGTTAATAGATGTCGGGGCTCCATGAGAAGAAGCAATTCGATATAGATTCACTTCTATTGAGGAACTTTCAACTCCATTTAAATAAATTTCGAGTTGCAAACAGGATGAGGGGATCAGTGATCCAGATCATGGTGCATCAAAGGCGTCGGCGAATCCACTCTGAGCAAGGATTCGCCGGCGTCTTTGATGCACCATGATCTGGATCACTGATCCTGATCCGGATCACCCCAAAGGAACGCACCCTGAATGACAGCTCTTTGCGGCCGAACCGAATGCAAGTCAGAATGCAGAAAGCGAATCGCCAGCTCGTGGGAGTTTTGAAGAGGGCCGCGTATCAATGAAATCGATGGTAAGGACAATTTAGATTTTCATGCCAGTTTTTGCAATACTTTCTAAAGAAATTC
Source organism: Blastomussa wellsi (assembly GCA_947652115.1). Classification (NCBI taxonomy): domain Eukaryota; kingdom Metazoa; phylum Cnidaria; class Anthozoa; order Scleractinia; family Plerogyridae; genus Blastomussa; species Blastomussa wellsi. Next base: position 13,838,834 of record OX393564.1, on the reverse strand, counting down.
TCTCGTCCAAGCTAGAGATTTGTTCAGTACAGTATAATTAGTGATTCCTTGCGCCATGCCGTCGGGTGGAGAAGAATTACGGCAAAGGACAATTTATGTACGAGGCTAAATATGGCGCAGTGGTGAGAGCGCTCGCGTCCCACCAATGTGGCCCCGGTTGGATTCCCGGACCCGGCGTCATATGTGGGTTGAGTTTTTTGTTGGTTCTCCTCCTCGCTCCGAGGGTTTTTCTCCGGGTTCTCCGATTTTCCTCCCTCCACAAAAACCAACACTTCTAAATTCCAATTCGATCGGGAATTCGAGGGCCACAGGTTTGTTATTTTATTTATTTATTTTATTTTTTTATCATGCGCGATTGTTTGCGCCATATTTTAAGAACATTAGTTATCGATATATCTTTGTTTGTAAAAACATTAGGAAACTGGCGGTTTTCCTGATGCTTAGGTAAATCGATACTGCCCATTTTTAGTTGTTTTCCGACGTTCAAAATCAAAATTATTGTTAGCATGATTGTAATCAATTACAGTTGTTTGAATTATTTGTTTGGTTTTTATCATGGTCAGCGGATGCCTTCTTTTGACAGCTGTCAATTGACCATAACATGGCAAAGATATGGTAACCTTTGAAAATATTAACCAGGCCGAACTCTCTGAACTATAGCCGCCATGTTGAAATTTGGTGCGACGTCGTACGGACGGACATTCGGACGTATTTTGCACGTGCCCGTGCACGCATGCCGCTTGTCATTTTGACCATGAAAAATGAAAGGCATAATTCTCCCGTTTGTACCTTGAATGCGTGCTTGGTTCTCCTGTTTCTATAGGTATGGGGCGCTGTTCTGCGGCAATTTTCAGGCCACCGGAGCACCGCTATAATGTTACGGCGGCCTCGTGAGCTGCCCAAAATTTGACAATGTGATGAAAAAAGTCGTGGTCGATTAGAGGACCGTACCACAACAAGCTCACGTCTATTTGTTTTTTTATCATAACAAAACAAAGCCAAAATGGTTACACGAAGACTTGCTTTCACGAAGTAAAAGTGCGAGTGAACCGATTCGAAACTTACAGAACAACAAACTTCAAATTACATAAAGTAACTCAAAGCCTGACTACAGAAACATAATTTTAACAACTAATTAACCTTTATTCCACTCGAAAATTTTCGAAAACCAGATGAATTGACACAAAGTTCTGTCCACTCGCTGTGCCTCAACAGAACACGGCAAAAACAAACGATCCCTTCAACGAGTTTCACGTCAAACTTTGGAGTTTTAGCTTCACAGATTTATTCAATCCCGGTCCATATTCATCTTGAAAACGAATTTGATGATTTCGCCTTTAAAGGAATCCCTTTGGATGCAATCCGTTGTTTGTTTCTGAAAAGCAACAGCACCAAGTCTTCCTTCATCACCCCCCCTCCCTCTCCCCCGCCGCCTCCTGGGCCTTTATCATCAGCATGACGCCAACTAGTCACTTCTTGTTTGAATTCGTCAAAGGGATATGTGCATATCTTCGGCAAAAAGGAGAGCTAAATGGCTTGAGACAAATTACTGTCGTGCTGCTGTCTATTTTTTCACGTAGTATCAGCCTTGCTGTATTGTTTGTTGTTATTTCATTTTTTGGCTGGTTAAATCTCTTATAGATATTACGTTGGCAGCGTTTTCGTTGGCGGTCCTTTGCTGTTTTGAGTTCTACTATATTTATTTTATTTTTATTCAGTAGCACGAAGATGCTCAAGACGCCACCTCAGAACACTAGATATGTCGGGTGCGTCAGATTATCCTCAGGTTATTTTTATTCATTTTGTTTGTTCCATTTTTTATATTATTTAAAATTGCAATAATTTAGTGAAAAATTGCGGATAGTAAATAAGTAGTTTTACTTAAAGATAATCAAACCAATTACAGTGCGGCTACTGTAACCGGGGTCACCCAGACAAAGTTAACCAATCACAAAGCAGAATGGAAACAATAGATTTCATCATTTTTTTAACTTCAGCCAATGAAATGTCGAGTACAGAACAACGAAAACAGATAAAAAACAGATAAATTTTGGCTGTATGGCGCTGAGTTTTCAATTAATTTCGATTGCATCCCTTTTGAACTTGAGTAGTTGTGACAGAAACATTTGGAAGGTAAATATTAGCGATGTTTATGAAAGAGAAGTTCGAAACAGCCTGGGGAAAGCAACGATCGTACCGTTTGTCTCGACTGTGCGTGGCGGAGTTCGCTCGTGACAATTTCACGTTTTCTCTACGGCATCAACTGGAGTTTTGGAAGTACCATTTGGAAAATAAATACACGTGATGCTAGTGAAGGAAGACTTTCTGAACCGCCTAACGTACAAGTGAAAGTGATGGTCATAGTTTAGGCAAAGTGCGTGGCGTATTTTCAAACAACCGCGAAAACACGGCTTGTTCGCCGCAGCGTGATAAATTTAATTTAGTTTTCTGCGCTGCCGGATCGTTGAGTTCCCCCGAAAGCGTATCAACCGTATACATCCAAAGTTTCGGCAATTCAGCGAGTTTGAATAAACACGCAAAAAAAACTCAACCGTCTGAGCAGAATATTTGCCGGTATGGGTTTTATTTCGTTTCGGAACGTTTTATGCTTCAACATGCATTTCAGCAATATGAACAACCAACAACAACACTTTATTTGCGATCGAAATATGAAGTCACAATACAACAAATATCGCTAAAAACGCATGTTTCAACTGCAAAATGATAATGATAATTTGTCGAGTAGAAGTTCCTGGATTGATAAAACTATATAAATGTGTAGGAATTTATTTCGGAATGAAAAGTTAAGAGAGAAATTTCACTTGTATGCTAGTCCGTGTTGAAAACAAAACCCGGATTTTCCTGTTAGGAATTCGCCCTGTGTCCTGCCTTGTTACATTTGCAAGAAAATACTGAAACGGCCGGCGGTTATTTTTTTTTCCAAGAATCAAATTCCGCCACACAACTTGCCAAATTAAACGAAAAATCGTCGCGTTCACTGCTTTCACAGAGATTGACATCGATTCTTGCAAACTTTCATGACGAATGAAATTCATTAAGCTTCACGGACTTCACGAGTGAACAAATTAAAATTTTGTTGTTATTTACTCAAACAAAACAAGCTGGAATCTTAGCTTTCACTGGTGGATTATGCAGTGCAGAAAGTCTTCCCTCGCTAGCATCACGTGTATTTATTTTCCAAATTTTTCCAATAACTCCAGTTGATGCCGAAGAGAAAACTTGAAATTGCCACCAGCGAACTCCGCCACGCACAGTTGAGACAAACGGTACGGTCGTTGCTTTCCCTGTTTTGAACTCCCTTTCAAAAACATCGCTAATATTTACCTTCCAAATGTTGCTGTCACAACTTCTCAAGTTCAAAAGGGATGCAATCGAAATCAATTGAAAACTCAACGCCACACGGCCAAAATTTTTATCGATCTGTTTTCGTGGCGAACGAACAAGTTGAAATTTCATTGTTCTGTACTCGACATTTCATTGGCTGAAGTTAAAAAATGCTGAAATCTATTGTTTCCGTTCTGCTTTGTGATTGGCTAACTTTGTCTGGGTGACCCCGGTTATAGTAGCCGCACTGTAACAGTCTTCTGCTGTTGGGTTAGAACACCAAGACTTGAGCAGATAAACGAGAAAGAAATAATAAAAAAGTAAACGAGAAGAGGAGAAACACATGAAAACGTCATAATAAAAATCTGTTGTCATGTTGTGAGAATATGCTTTATTACAAAAACAAACATGACACGAGGGGTAATGGATTTTCAACAGGTGGCACAGAAACTGAACCAAAGGCATGTCAGCGATAGTCTGCAAAGGCATACGTGAAAGAAGCTTAAGGCATTATATTATATTGCTATTTTTAGCCAATAAAATCTAAGAGAGAGTTGAAAGCTGATTTTTTGCTCTTTGGAGTACTACCTATCAAAATATTTCTGAATACGAATAAAATAATCTTACACATTATCAACCGGATCTTCACTTCAGACAGTTCTGTTTCACTTAAGCTAGCGAGATTACTTATTTACAGGGGCAATTGCACTTAGAAAACAAAACAGTAAGCCCTTATAAATATTCAAAGTCCTCTGGCGTTTTGCAGACAAATTTGATTCCAAAACAATACATATAATGTAAGCGCGTGCTGCTTGCCACAGTAAGCTTTTAACTCTCTTGTCCGCTACCAGCTGCGTTCGTTCCCTGACGCCGCTATCTCACGGCTTCACATAAAAGCTTTCGTGATACATGGCTCTTCCTCGTGTGTTTGTGGTTTTCTTGACGTTTTTCGCCGCTTCTGAGGCGTTTCTTTCGTCTGCAACGCTGGAGCTCGATGGAGAAAGTGCTCTCAAAACTCTTGATCATGCAATTATAACAAAAATTGGACTCTTACGATGCATGGTAGAATTCTTCAAGGACAACCCGCAATATATCGACAAAGAAATGGCTACAAAATTTGAGGATTTACAAAGAAATGTGATCACAGCAGATAATCCTAGCGAGGTTGAAGACCTGTTCAGTGTGATGTTGTCCAGAATGCGTCTACAAAATGCTATAGCTGAGGTAGAAAGTTCAAATACGGAAGTAAATTCAGCGCCTTTCAAGGGCGTCGCTGCCGCTCATTTTAGCGGAGAAAGGTTTAAAGAAGGGTCCAAGCGACTCTCAGAATTAAAATCACAAATAGTAACATCGTTGTTGAAAGGCGTCAAATTTGAACACGCTCGTCAACTTGCTGGTCAATATTTACACACGTTACAAGACTTTTACAGCCACTCGAACTGGGTCGAACTTGGAAATCAAGTTCGAAAGTTCGACGCTCAAACAAATCCAGTAAATTCGATTCCATCGAAATATGTGGCAAAATCAAACGAAGCAACCTGCATATCCTGCCCGCTGGCTACCGAACAGAGAGATAATTGTGATAACAACTTGATAACACAGAAAATAACCAGTGGCTACCAAGGTGGGCAAGACATTTCAAAGCCGACGAATGTCAGCAAATGTGGTCATGGCGGCATTCTTGACACTAGTCATGATCAAAGCGCAAGCGGTGGAATAAATAAAGAGTCAGCTTCAAGAAATTGGTCTCCTCACTTCAAGTAAGTCGAATCACTACTAGTGTTTATATTGCAAATTGAACTTTTGTTGAACGAAACAGACTCATGGATTTTCTTGAACTTTCCCCTTTTATACCAGAATGCGCTCCTGAAATGCGTTTAAACTTGACAGATTATTTTTATTTTACACCAAAAAATTCCGTAGTCTTTTTCATTCTTTCGGGTTTTAAATATACAGTCGGCTGATTTGGGAATTAATTTATTTACAACTTTTGAAAGCCAATGAACTCTATTCGAAAACATATAAGAATCATAAAATTAGCATATGCTAAGCAATGATCTGCTGAGCAGTGAATGAAATCTAAATCTAAATAATGAACATATTAATAATTTAGCATGAACGTACATCCCGCGTCTGCGAATTTTCAATATCAAGAAATAAAGCCGAAACAAAGAATGTTTTGAAATAAATGTTTCGGTGCATGGTGGGTTTTAATGTCAGTTGGGCTCGTGACATTTTTGTTCTTTCTTCTCTCTTTTTTTACAAAACCTATTTTTTTTGCGGGAGGCTCTCAGAAAAAAATATTTCTAGTTTTTAAAATGATTATTGCGACTGTTAGAAAATGTCCGCAAGAAGATGATGAAAATTAAAAGCTTCAAATAGCCATGAAGATTTAGATGTGAAACAGATAAAACTCACCTTCTGGAATAGGTTGAAAAAAGGAAAAATTAGCAATTCAAATAGTAAATAAAATCATTTCAATAAAGAAAGGAACTACATATTATAAACTGCTTGTACAATGTTGACAAATAAGCAATTCTATTTCCGGATTTTAGTATAAAGTGGGGGGGGACAGGGGGGGAGCCCGGGAGAATAGGGGGCGGGAGGGGTACGGGAGGCGGGAGAGGAAAGGGCGGGAAGCGGGAGTTCTAAGTGGGCGGGAAGCGGGAGAGAAACGCGAGACGCTAATTTTTTTTGTTCAACAGTGCGTTAGAATACTTCCAAAAACAAGAACCCAAAATATATTTGACTTGCATTTAACTTCTTCTCAATCACTTCTGAGACTTCTGAGCAAACGAAATTTGCGCCTGGGCTGAATAACAGGCTTACTTCCGGTGAAATAGTAAACCCGTTTAAAGTGGTTACGTCATAGGTCATGAAATGTCAAGCGGCATGTGTCGCGTAAGCTATCAAAGTGCAAAAGAAGTAAGACGAGCAGGCGATCTTAATTCAATGTCGTCCAAGACAATTTTGTTAGGTCTCAGTATTTTTCGGTGCGGCAGTGAAAGGTCCGTGCATGGAAGACCTTCTTGGGAGTTTGCTCCTTACGACCGTGAATCAGAACGGACGAAAGATTTCACCGCGTGGTGTAGAGATGCCTCAACTGAATGCTGCTTTAATGCGCGCGCTGGAGAGTGTGGAGTGGTTCGTTTTACGTCCCAGTTTTTTGTTTTAGACAAGTCGAAATCGATTCCAATTAGAATAGGCGGACAAACAGCTTGGGAAGCAGTCAGGAACGACTTCATCGAAAACAAAGAGAAGATTTTTTCAAAAGATTACGAATTGCACGGTAGGTGTGCTTTCCTGTTTTGTTAACCATTTTTTAATAACTTACCACAACAATCACTGTTAAGCTTAACTTGTATTTTGAGTTTTTCCTTGTTTCCTTGCATTCGCTAACACTGTAGTACTGTATCACACGATAACTCTTCAAAACACAACAGCACCAAATTTCTAAATTCTTAAAGAACAGTCCAAAACAGGCGCTTGTTGACGCTCGCAATTCCGTCAAATCCTACTTCCATGATTTAATTGTCTGATCGCAATAAACGCCGGACTGGTTACTGGAAATGCGTAAATGTATACTTTACCAGAACAGGAGACAATTTAGAATTAACTTTTGAGACCGTCACCACTGAAAACGGATTTCAGAAACAAATCTGAAGAGCCAATGGAAATGAGCTGAAATGCTGAAACTCAAAGAAGATAAACGGTAGGTCAAAACTTCATTGAATTGAAACATATGGCAGTGGTAATCTTGTTCAATTGTATTTAAAAACAAAGGAAATGCTTAAGAACTGCGAAGCTAAATGACTAGGATGTGTTTTCACTCGCCAAGTTACAAGGGACGGGAGCAGCACGGGAAAGGGCGGGAGGTGGGAAATAAAGGTACGGGAACCGGGAGAGCAGGGTACGGGAGGCGGGAGATTTTGACCCCCCTGTCCCCCCCCACTATAAAAGCAACGCCAGTTGAAAAATGAACAATGTAGAAAGCGTGAAAGCATATTTGTATTTCTTTTAAAATATTAGGCAAGATGAACTCTAAAAAATTTCCAAAACAATTAATTCAGCAATTTGGGAAATATACTACATGCTTAATAAAAACCGCAAACAACTGAACACCAGTGAAAATGTAAGGTCTAACAAAACAACGACAAAATACATTTGAAATACAGCACAAAGAAATTCGAATGAAAGCAATTAGTGACTTCCTTGTCGATAGTAAAAATAAGTTACCCTAAGACGCGAGATGAAGGTTTCCCTCTTTCCAACAACATTACCCGTAGTAAACTGAAAGAAACTATAATTGTTTTAATTTCTTTTATTTTAAAGAAAGAAACTGTAATATAAACCACAAAAGAACAAAGAAACCGTATGTCAGCAAATGATACACGCATACACCCCCAGCGCGCGGGAAACTAGAATGAACTACAAAGTTTGAATGCAAGCCAATTGAACTCTGCATTCGGTTTTATGCACTGTTTTAATCTTTTGGAGGTGCAAGGGGTATTACTGTATAAATGTGAGAATCCACCATTCCATAAAATTTGTTCACGCCCACTTCAATGGGTAAACATCTCGCTTGAAATATTTCCATATCATTTACGTTTCAGTATTATCGTGTATCGCCGTTTATTTAACCAAATTAGACAGCTATGAAGGCTAATAACAGAAATCAGCCAATAATATTTCTTATTATTGAACTGGCAAGAGTTCTTATACTGTTTTTCCATTGCTAGGGCTCAAAATTCAACTGGTATTCTAGTGAGAGCACTTGCCTCCTACCCATGTGGCCCGGGTTCAATTCCCGCACCCAGGGTCACATGTGGGCTGAGTTTGTTATTGGTTCTCGTCCTTGCTCCGAGGGTTTTTCTCCGGTTTTCCTCCCTCCTCAGCCTTCCTCTTCCCAGCCTTCTTTATTAAAATTCTCAAGTAAAACGCCTTATTTTATCGCTTTCATACTAATTAGTTTGATTTTTGATAGTATAAACATTTCTACTTTTTTTCTATTTCGCGCCTTAACCCTTAATTATTCGTGATTTCGTAATTTCATCATTTGAAATGACGTAAAGTATATCAAATAATCATATATGCATGAGCTGCGGATGGAAACTCACTGCGATGATTATTTCTCACTTTCATCTACATCCGAAAATCATATATGAATTATTTCATATACTTTACGTCATTTCACTCCTTGCGGGAAAATGTAAACCCAATAAATTAACCTCGCTCCCAATGTGTGGCTTTTTAGCTCAGTTGGTAGAGCATCGCACCAGTATTCGCAGAGGTCACGGGTTCGAATCACTGAAAATAGATTCGAATTTGAAAATAGATTTCAACAGAGTGCAACAACAAAATTCAAGATGAACACTGCTCTTATCAGGAGCATTTTCTTTCTTATTGGGTCCACTAAAATACTGACTACCATAATGTAGCACATAAAAGTTAAAAGGAGACATTCTACCTAACAGTCTCCTATATACATGCAGATTATACATTTTCTTGCCGAGTTATAAATAACAATCTTTACAGAAGCGGGGCACAAATGTGGTAGAAGACCATTTTAAGAACTGAATAAAAATTCAGTAGTATATAAAACCACAATTATGGCACAGTTCTAAAATTTCCAATTGTGCCAGAATTTTCAATTGTGCTAAAATTTAAAATTGATTTTTCACAAATTTTAAAATAACATCACTTTTCACCAATCCACAATTCTGGCACAGTTCTAAAATTTTCAATTGTGCCAAAAATTCTAAGCAAATAATTGTTATATGGAAAATTGAAAAATTACACATTCAGCTAATTCTTAAATCCATACACCTTATTCCAAAATGGCTGCAATCTTAATATTCTTTTGTTGGTATTCAAATTAGCCCTTCTTGCCTCGTTTTTAAGCTGAAAAATCAAAAGAATATATTATCCTGAACGAGGCAACAAGGGCCAATTTGTATGTGCATAAATCAGCGGCCATTTTGGAATAAGGTGTATAAGCTCTCATTTGAATTCCATCACTTTCTAAATACCTTTTATCATCATAACAACTCAATGATTTCTTATTCAGCTCCACACTACTCAATTCATGTCCCTTACTCCTTATACTTCTCATCTTATGATAATCTTCGCGCTCATTAAACAGTGTATTCTTGAATTTCTCCATCTTGATATCTTTCTTAATCACAACCTTCTTAATTCCCTTTGCCTTAACATCACCCTTACCATCTTCCTTCACATAAGCATACATCTTGGCCCTCAATCCGCAAAATTCCCTGATAGGAACCCCACAACTTTCATCCTTCATCTTCCCAATGACTTTCTTATTTTCTTTGAAAAAATATTTACTACTTGGATCATAATCTGAATTATCAAACAAATCCTTATCCTCCCACAAATCTTTATAAATATCATGGGTCTTTATATTATAACATAAAGAGTCTGTATCAGTAAATAATAACTTAACCCTCTCATGACCATATCTCTTTATTACATAATGAAAATCGTACATTAAAGTTTTACTCAAATCGAGAATTGTCATTCCCACATATGATGGTTTATTCAACAGCAAACTCTCCTTTACCTTCTTAATTATCACCATATTTTTATTTATGGCATTACATCCATTAAATGTTGTCTTAGCAATATATTTCAAAAGTAACTTCTCATCACTTATTATCTTAGCATCACATCTCTTGTATAAATTCTCCATCGTCTTACCAAATACTGAATTATTCATCAATTTATAAAAGTCCTTTTCAAAAGCATTTCTCGCCTTTGTTCTCATATTAGTACTATACTCCTTCATAAAGTCACTTTCCTTAAATTTTAAAATTCTATGAACTTTCCCCAATTTCATCCCCAACTTTTGATACAATCCTAAATTCTTATAATGTAATACATATTTCTCCTTATTACATAAATTAGGAATTAACTTATTTATTTTACTACATTTCAATGCAAACTTTTTCATAATCCTTTTCTGGTACTCACCCAACATATTTTCCATTACCGTCATTTTCTCTGGCGCCAATGGAAAATCATTATGCAATTCATGTAACTCCTCAGGATATTCCAAATCACATTCAATAATATATCCATAATTTGGATCATCAAAATTATTAACCCACTGAAATTTCCCCACCGGCAATTTCTTACACATTGCCCAACCATATAAATTGTTAGCATCCAAATAAATAATGTGACTTTCTTCCTCATTTTCCCTATAATCACTCAAATATTTATTATTAGCCCTCGAATACCTATGACTAATATAACTCATCCCACCACTCATTCCCTTCTGAATCATATGACTCATGTTAATATCTGATATCAAATCCAGCTTCACCCCAGTCATTTTCAACATGGCATCCCAAGCCAAACCTGGAGCAGAAAAATAATGAACTGGATCCAATTGATAATTCTTCAGACACACCCTCCTGAAATTTTCAAACACATCAGCCAACAACAACACATCACATCTCAAATACAGATCATGATATTCTCCCAAATTTTTCATCTCAAATTTATCCCACACATTCTTCGCGTGATTATAATCTCCATCACTAATTTCACTTTCATACAATGAACTATAAAATTTCTCCTTCTCTGGAAATTCAACTTCATCAAACCTTTCATACCCATCAAAATAATCATATGGATAAATTCCTTTCTTCAACCTCTCATCATCCAAATTTTTAAACTCCTTGTCAAAATGAATGAAATCACCACTTTCTAAATTACCAACTAATCTATCCAATGATGAAGACATAAATTGCATTGAATCAATGAATACTAAATTTTGCCCCAACATAATTGATAAATATTTTTCAGTATTGGTAGGTAATATATCCAATCTCAAATTTTCTAACCCCCTGTCTTCCTTAAACTTACCAACTTCCTGAATAATAAAATGACCATCATAACCCCTCAAATTGTGAAACACAACAGGAACCTTATCCTGTCACATGACAATGATCCCTAACCTTCTTCTTATTCTTATCCTTCTCAATAAACTTACCATCACAAATCCAACATTTCTTTGCATTCTTAAAATTATCCTCATCCTCATCACTCATAATGATCTTCTTATTGAATTCCTCCTTTATAATTTTCTGAATCCTCTGATTTTCTTCAAAAATTGCTTCAATAAATTTATATCCAGCATTTTCACCACGGTACATCTTAAATTCACTAGTAAATTTATCATCAACTGAACAAATAGTCTTAAACCCATAAGAGCAAATTTTATGCTTTTGATATTCCTTAGTATATGATATGTTGCATTTTTCATCCAGCGTTTCATCTATCAACTTCGCAATTCCGCATCCATAATTTTCCTCAACTTTTTCAGGTAACAATAAACTCTCAAAATCAGCATAAATAACAAATGGATTTTCAAATTTCTTATAATGACTCTTGAAATAAACTTTACTCCCCTCCTTAGGCATTCTAATAGCTTGCTTACCATTTAATACCATGCATTCCCCCACATGCTCATCCCTTAACTCCGCAGTTGTAAAATGTTGCAGACAATAATCACGAATAAATTTTTTATATGTATCTTTATTCAAATGATTTCTAAGCAAACCTTCAAAATTTTTGATATACACGTAATGACTATCACCATCATCATTATCAATTTTCAACAAACGCATCACATCCTCTGATTTTCTTTTTGTCACATACAATGGAAAAAAACTAGCATTCTCCCAACCAAATACACTCACACTAATATTATTCATCTTCTCAATTTTTTTCACATCATTTATCCCGACAGGAAATTCAATTCCCTTATAATCCAACCCTATCGGTGTCCCATCCTCACGCAAATACTTCTTATATTGACTGATTCTCTGGGGATTTTTTTTCAATTCATCCTCCTTTCTATTCAAATGATAAATATGACAATACATAAAACACCTCTGATCTTCATTCTTAATATTAATCAATGATTTCTTCCCACGCAACTCCTTAGGCAATTCAAAATAACTACTCCCACCGAAAGGCACATACTTATAAAATTTAAGCAACCCACTCTTTATCTCATCAAGAACCCATCCACTTCCTTCACTGAAAAAATTTCCAATTCCCTCATTTATTTCATTAACAAACCTATTCATCACACTACTAATATCATTTTCCTCCATAATTGTATAAATTTTGGATTGTATCTCCTTAGTAATAAATTTATCATCAACTTGATGCTTAAACAATATAACCAACGATCTACTAACTTTCAAATTCCCCATCTCCTTAAATTCCTAAACTCCCTAAACTCAATTGATGGATTACCCTTATGTACTGTATGTTTTAATAACACCATCCATAACAACATCCTTCAATTGAATTCTTGGCAATGGAACTGGCTTTTCTAATCTTTTTGTTCTTGGCAATGGATTGGGGAGATTAAAGTGTCTCGCGACCGGTTTAGATGCATTTTTGTCGTCTTTCTCTACGTCACGAAGGTGTTCTCGGAATCGGTTGCCTAGTCGTCTCCCTCTTTCGCCGATGTATAACTTTTTGCAAAGAATGCAAGACATTGGCTGAGGTACAGGTGAAAAAATGTTTAAAGGCTAGAAGACCTTCGCCATTTGGGATGACGGTGTAAAGAGATGTAATATCCTAACAACCCAGGTCGACCTATCGTCTCTGCCTGTAGTTGCCGTCGTAGGCGTACGGCCGGGGGGCAGGTGGGGCTGCAGCCCCCCCCCCCCCCCCCCCAAATTTTGGGCAAATCAGATTTTTTGGGCAGCATGAGAAAATTTGGGCAAGGCAACTTGGGAGAATTTTTTGGGCAAATGGTTCACCCGCACCCCCCCCCCCCCCCCCCCCACCTGGCAAAAATATGCCCGTACGCCTATGGTTGCCCCACCGAACGCATTTCCAGCTATTTAGACAAAAATATGGCACCTATTGTCAGATCTTTACCGTCATACGTTAAAGACAGTCAACACGCTCAATTTGCACAAACTGATTTGCATCGCATCAAGTCTTTGGAAACATGCATGCAAATCAGCTTGTGACGTCATATGGTGGAACAAATAATGCACAGCTTTTCGTAACTTTTGAATGCTAAAAATAGTCAGAATTTGGTAAAACGGAGAAACGAAAGGTGCAATGCGTTTCGAACTAGTGCAAAGGTTTGTTTTAGTGGAAAAATATTTTGGGGTTAGGTGCACTTTAAGGTGGTATGATACCTTAAAAATGGTCAAAAATTCGAAAAGTGTCCCCAATTTTTTTTATTGCTAGAAGGGTCCCAATTTTACTTAGGATTAATGCCACAGTCGATTTTTTAATAAAAATATTATGTTTTATCTGAAATTTGTTAGTTTCTGAGTCAAGGTCTATGGTTGCTAGGGGCAACGGGTTTGTTTATTTTCTGTTTACACCGAAAAAACAACGCCGAAGGGTCGGTTTTTACCCCGAAAACAACCGTTGCGTGACAAGGGACTTTCTGTTATATCATACATAACGCCGATTGTGTTGTAGGGGTACCTTGAGCCCGCGAGAGGTGAGAAATTTCACTTTGAGAATCACAAAATTCACAACAAAGGTTTGAAAACGAGATATTTTTCCTGTTCTCGTCTTGCTTTACGTCAACAACGAATTATGCCTCCTAAGCATCGTACGACAAGACGTCCGAAGAGGAGGTTTTCGGGGAATCAATTCACGAAACCTTCGAAAGATTCCAAAAGCGACGAACCGAAGGAAGATGCACGTGGCTCGAATACTCTCGGTAAACATACCAAGAAGTCCGTGTCTTCAAAAAAACTTTTGCCGAATCCTGAACTCCCTGAATCTAAACCATTTAAAGACACAGAACCTTGTAAAGAAGAGGCAACAGGCTTCAGGTTTGTCGACATGGAGCTACTTAGCACAGCATTTTCTTCGATGAGGTGTGCTGAGTGTGCACATTTCACCTTAGTGCTTTCAGAAAACCACTTGGAAAGGAAAGGATGTGCTTCAAGTCTTCGTGTCTTCTGTGAAAATTGTGGCTGGAAGCATGTGTTCTGGACTTCTAAAAAGCAGACTTTGAGTTTTGAGGTAAATAGGCAATTAGTGTATTCCATGAGGTCTATAGGAAAAGGGCATAGTGGAGCTAAGAAGTTTTGCACATTTATGAACATGCCTCCACCTCCAACAGCAAGAGCATATCAGAAGAATGCAAGAACAATTGCCAAACATATCAAGGTTATTGCGAAAAATTCAATGTCAAGTGCAGCAAAAGACATCAGGGAAACCCAGCATGCTCAAGAAGATGACATTGTGAACTGTGGCATTTCATGTGATGGTACATGGCAGAAGCAAGGGTACTCCTCACAGAATGGTTGTGTGATTGTGATGTCTGTTGACTCTGGCAAAGTCCTCGATACAGAACCACTTAGTAAAGTTTGTAAACAGTGCCAGCTTCACTCTCATTTGGATAAGAACAGTGAGGAGTACCGTAGATGGAGGGCAGAGCACAATAATTGCAAAGCCAATTATAAAGGGTCTGCCCCAGCTATGGAAGCAGAGGGTGCAGATCGTATTTTCAGACGGTCTGTTGCAACTCACAAACTGCGATATACTGACTTGTATTCAGATGGTGACAGCAAGAGTTACAACCAGGTCAAGGACATTTATGCTGCTGATGGCATTCAAGTTGAAAAGAAGGAGTGCATTGGACATGTCCAAAAACGAGTTGGCACAGCACTCAGGAAGCTGAAGAAAGAAACTCCTGGCCTCGGTGGAAAAGGGAAGCTAACTGATGCCATCATTGATAGACTACAGAACTATTATGGCATTGCCATTCGTTCCAATGTTGGAGACTTAAATGGAATGAAAAAGGCAATATATGCTAGTTTCTTCCACTGTGCCTCAAGTGAAAGGCGCGATCTTCACACCCACTGTCCCACTGGGCCCTCCAGTTGGTGTGGTTTCCACCGTGACAGAAACAGCTTTAAGCATGGTCCTGGTCTGCCTGATGAAATCATTGCAAAGGTGAAGCCTGTATTTCAAAGGTTGAGTGACGATTCGTTGCTTCAAAAATGCCTTCATGGGAAAACCCAAAACCAGAATGAGGCTGTAAACGGAATGGTCTGGGAGCGGATACCCAAGGAAGTGTTTGTTGGAAGAGAGATGCTGGAATTTGGCTTGTTTGATGCCATAAGCTACTTTAACATTGGAGCTAGAACTGTTACACAGCTACTCGAAGCCTTAAAGATCTCCCCTGGAAAATACACTGAAGAGGGGTGTAGATGCCTTGACCTGGATCGTGTTCGCGGGGCTGAGTACAAAGAGAGAGATGAGAGGAAGAAGAGGAGAAAGGTGCTGAGGGGACAAAGAAAGAAGAAAGAAGACAAGAACCAGCAAGCAGAGGGAGTTACCTATGCTGCTGGAGGATTTTAACAGGCACATATTTTTTCAAAACAGGCTTAATTATTTTCTTATATGGATTGGTTTTCATTATTTTACATGCTTAACATCATGATAAGTACTTTTTTTAGGTTCATTGCACAGATCAATGTATGGATAATATCTCCTGAAAATTTTAGAACCACAGTGTTTTTCATTACAGAGTTATTGCTGTTGGTGTGATGGCTATAAAAACAGGGCTTAGTGGGCGTGGTCCCGTTGCCATGACAACAATAAGTGTCAACAAGACTGCCAATCAATTTCTCTCAGTGAGTGATATATTTACATATGTAAAATACTTAAAAAAAATAATGAAGATATACATATTAAAAAATACCTTCAGTTAATTGCCTATGAATATTAATTAAAACCTATTTTCCTATGAAATAAAATCAAAATGAACATAAATGACAAATTTATCGACAGTCAGAAAACGATAGAATTCCATTCACCCTCACAACCACGCAGTAAGATCCATCATTCTAAATAACTTTAAATTACTTCAAAATGATCCCGATACTGGTAGAATCTTTTCGCGACCTCCATTAATTTCATTCAAACGCGACAAAATTGTAGGTAACATGCATTCCAAACAAGTGATCAACCCGGAACTTTTAAATGCGCTCGCCCACGATGCAAAACATGTCCTTTCATTGGCAACGTTGATAAAATATCGGGACCCAAGCGATCTATCAAGATCGCTGATCATTTCACCTGTACCTCAGCCAATGTCATCTACGGCATAACTTGCACTCTTTGCAAAAAGTTATACATCGGCGAAACAGGGACACGACTAGGCGACCGATTCCGAGAACACCTTCGTGACGTAGAGAAAGACAACAAAAATGCATTTAAACCGGTCGCGAGATACTTAAATCTCCCCAATCATTCTAAGCAACATATGGTAGTCTGCGACCTTTCCCTTCATCAAGGAAGCACGGAAAGTCGCAAAACTCGAGAACAAAAATTTATTTTTCAAATCGGCACTCTTAATCCTCACGGTATCAACGAACGCTTTTCATTGAACTAATTTATTCTGTTGTTTTTCACGTTACCAGGCACCAACCAATAGCGTAGCTCCATCTTTCTGTATATAAACCACACACGCCCCAGATTACGTAGTTATTTACACACTCTTTTTTTACGATCGGTGACTTTCCCATACAACTCTCTCTATATACACAAGTTGTCTCATACGACAGCAACAAAACCTTTATTATAGCGTTTTAAGGATTTAGCTGAGTAGCTAATTGGGGGCACTATACTAAAAAAAGAAATTAAAAAGATATATTTACATATGTAAAATACTTAAAAAAAATAATGAAGATATACATATTAAAAAATACCTTCAGTTAATTGCCTATGAATATTAATTAAAACCTATTTCCTATGAAATAAAATCAAAATGAACATAAATGACAAATTTATCGACAGTCAGAAAACGATAGAATTCCATTCACCCTCACAACCACGCAGTAAGATCCATCATTCTAAAATAACTTTAAATTACTTCAAAATGATCCCGATACTGGTAGAATCTTTTCGCGACCTCCATTAATTTCATTCAAACGCGACAAAATTGTAGGTAACATGCATTCCAAACCCGGAACTTTTAAATGCGCTCGCCCACGATGCAAAACATGTCCTTTCATTGGCAACGTTGATAAAATATCGGGACCCAAGCGATCTATCAAGATCGCTGATCATTTCACCTGTACCTCAGCCAATGTCATCTACTGCATAACTTGCACTCTTTGCAAAAAGTTATACATCGGCGAAACAGGGACACGACTAGGCGACCGATTCCGAGAACACCTTCGTGACGTAGAGAAAGACAACAAAAATGCATTTAAACCGGTCGCGAGACACTTAAATCTCCCCAATCATTCTAAGCAACATATGGTAGTCTGCGACCTTTCCCTTCATCAAGGAAGCACGGAAAGTCGCAAAACTCGAGAACAAAAATTTATTTTTCAAATCGGCACTCTTAATCCTCACGGTATCAACGAACGCTTTTCATTGAACTAATTTATTCTGTTGTTTTTCACGTTACCAGGCACCAACCAATAGCGTAGCTCCATCTTTCTGTATATAAACCACACACGCCCCAGATTACGTAGTTATTTACACACTCTTTTTTTACGATCGGTGACTTTCCCATACAACTCTCTCTATATACACAAGTTGTCTCATACGACAGCAACAAAACCTTTATTATAGCGTTTTAAGGATTTAGCTGAGTAGCTAATTGGGGGCACTATACTAAAAAAAGAAATTAAAAAGATATATTTACATATGTAAAATACTTAAAAAAAATAATGAAGATATACATATTAAAAAATACCTTCAGTTAATTACCTATGAATATTAATTAAAACCTATTTCCTATGAAATAAAATCAAAATGAACATAATGACAATTTTCACAACTGCCCTCAAGCACGTTTGTCAAGTCTCTTCGTCTAATATTTCTTATATTCAAGTTATCACTGTATTTATCTTCACGAGATAATTTAGACCACAAATATGGACCCTGGTATCTTAAAGAGTGTTTCCCAATCTCACAGTTTGAAGCCTTGGTATCTTGAAGTCATTTTCATTACGAAGCTGATATCTGGTTTCATTTTCTTCAAAAATATCCAATACATAACTGGGCAATAGTTTGTGTTTAATTTTATACATCATTATAGCTATATCTTGAAGCCTCCGGTTGAATAGAGTAGTTACTCCAGCTTTCTTGAGGAGCTCTTTATATGTGGCTGATTTTTGTGCCTAGTGGCTCGTAGAGCCAACAAGGCACTATGTTATCATGCACGCACTCATGCGTGCGTGTGTGTCCGTAACTCGGCTTTTTCTCGTATTCTTTCGCCAACAGCGCGAGTACAACTCGAGATCATTCGACCAATGTTCGTTTGTTTTTCGCATCTCGAGGAATGACGTAGATGGTAACGATCAACCCGATATCACTTTCGAGAAATGTTCGTTTGATTTTCGTATCCCGAGAAGACATGACGTTGCAAGGTCGTTCCATGTGCTCACATCACACAGCGCTCCACAGCGCGTTTGTACTCATCGTTGGTAAGTTTTCTATGTTTTATATCTCCCTTTCCTTCTAGAGCCAGGCTGAACTTTCGGTTGAATTTCAAAGAATTTGATGTTAAAAGCAACATGAAGAGATTTTTAAAGAATTTTCTTGCTTTATCGGCAAAGAAACTGAAGAAAGTCTCCATGATTCTTCCCTCGATCAATGGCCGTGGACGAGCGCTTCCTGCCCAATCCTGTCTTTATATGCCTTGTTTAGCGATCAGTAACTTCTACAGAAGATGGAATTACCATGCAAAAGTAGGAAATC
>OX393564.1:13807245-13814745 GCA_947652115.1 Blastomussa wellsi | reverse complement strand
TGAGGCGGTCTAACCTTGGAACAGGCACATCTGGCGTTTCTGACAAGTCAATCTCAGATAGTTCACACTGAGCATTTGGGCTGAATATCAGCTGCCTTTGAACCAGCTAACTCTCGCAACTGATTGATGTGATGTATCTTTTCCAGAACAATTTTTTCAACTTGAACCACTCCCTTTGTCCCTGTTGTTCCACAATTTCTGTAGTCTTTGACTATAACAGGTTCTAAACCATAGGATCTAAACGTCTAGACTTTTGCTCCATACGTGCATACACATCAGGTCTCAGCTACTCAAGCTTTTTTCGCAATCTACGCCCCATCAGAATTTCTGCATGTTGGCAACTAATGGCGCTATGGAGTGTGGTCCGGTAACTAAATAGAAATCGTGCCAATTTCTCGGTTATGGTACCCGGTTCATTCGTCATGACTTTCATGCCTTCCTTAAACGAACGAGCAGCACGTTCCGCTTCACCATTTGATGCTGGGTGGTACAGCGAAGAAAAACACAAGCACACGCCATTGGCAGTTAGAAAAGATTTCATCTTCTCTGCGACAAACTGCGGACCATTGTCAGCCACTATCCGCTCCGGCAAACCATGCATTGCGGACAAGCCACGTAAAGCTCTAATTGTGGAACCAACAGTAAAGGAGGATATTAGAATAACTTCCATCCATTTAGACTTAGCATCCACTACTATTAGGAACGCCCCTCCACATGTAAACTCTGCCAGGGACGCGTAGGCCAGATCCATGGATTACTCACTTTCATGGGCGCTTTAAAGCGGTTAGCTTGACAATCAGAGCAATCTGTCACCAAACATGAAGTCTTTCCAAATACTTCATTCGCACCATTCCTGGGTTGTGTAGGTGTAGTTCTGACAGCACTTCTGGTCAATATCTGGGTGGTAACACTACTCTAGTTCCACGCAATAAACAGCCATCTTCAACTTGAAACTCTTCACGTTTGGCACGATAAGATCGGAGCTCTTCAGGGGTACTTTATTCTGCTGGCCGCCCATGTAGAACGTAATGTAACACACGTGAAAGGACTGGATCACCTCTTGTAGCCTCTCTGATTCTGTTGGCTGTAATGGGCGCACGTTCGATTTGGACTCTGTTGACTTGATCCCCTTCCATAGACCAATCGTCAGATTCTTCTGCAGCTTTCCTCGGCAAGCGCGATAACGCATCAGCATTTCCATGGTTCTTGGATGCTCGATTTTCGATATCGTACGTGTAAGCCGCAACCAGAATGGACCATCGCTGTAAGCGAGACACGGCGAGGACTGGAATTTCACGCTTTGGACCAAATATTTAGGTCAGAGGTTTGTGATCCGTCAGCAAAGTAAACCGTCTACCAAAAAGTTACAGGTGTAACTTTTTCACTCCAAAAAGCAATTGGATAGTTCTATTCACTTGAAGATAGAGTGCGGGAGGTAAAAGCTATCGGCTTCTCTTCTTCATACTCAGAAACGTGTGACAACACAGCCTAACCCAAAAGGTGATGCATCGACCGCTACACGAACCAGAGTCGCCACGTCAGGAATAAATCTTTGGTAGTTGTTAACCACTTCCAGAAAGGATTTCAGTTCTGTTGGGTGCTCCGGTACCTGGACTTCTTGAATGGCCTGAACCTTGCGCGAAGACGGGTGAATACCATCACGATCAACCACAAAAGCAAAGCATTCCACTGAGGGCTTCATAACGACACACTTCTCCTTCTTCAACTTGATTCCCATAGTGCTCATACGCTCCAAGGCGCTTTCCAGGTTACACAAATGCTTCTCATGGTTTGAACCAGTAATTATTAAATCATCCAAAATACCACCAACGCCCTGAAGACCGCTCATTACTGATTCCATGATCTTCTGGAAAATGGCGGGACTTGATGCTACACCAAAGGGCAGGCGAGTGTAAGGGAATAAATTGTTACGTGCTGCCTTGATTCTTCATCTAGGAGAACTTTGTAAACTTTTCCCCTACACACTTGTATCGTGATGGTTTTGGAGCACACACCATACCGATTTTTATCCAGAACGTGACCCCCTTTGGTCGCCACATTTTGGATAAAAATCGGTAGGATGTGTGTTTCAAAACGATCATAAATACAAGTGTGTGAGAGAAAAATATAACGCAAAACAGCCTAAACCGAAGCGCGTGACTTCGCGGTCCAGTGAAGCCGTAAACAAAATGCGCGGAAGTGTCAGAGGAAAGCATTCTTAGCAGCACAGGTTAATAAACACGGACGTGTGTTCTAATGCAGCCTCTCGGGTATACACAGAGATAGCTACCGCATGATACTCGTCAGAGGTTCTGGAAATGTTTTACGGACCAATAACAAAGGAGGTTGAAAGAAACCTCCCAAAGGCATTAGTTAGTCCAACTATATTCGAAATGGCCCTAAATAATTTTCGGGAATGGCTTCGAGTTTGGAGAATGAACGCAACCAAAGAAGAGAAAGCTTTTTTAGCGTTTGCAAGAGAAACAAAAAAAAGTTGCATTGCATTGCATTGCATTACATTATAGTACAGGTTTGGTGCGGTCGAAAGAGTATTTATTGTAAGCCGCCTGGTACTTCTCCATCGCGCGGTCTTGTCTTTCTTATTCTTCCAGTGCGTCATCGCTTTTCAATGCTGAATAAATGGCATTCCCCCCAGTGAAAGCCACGGCAATCAAGACAGCACCACCAGCCATAATCGCGAGAGTTATTATGGTTTTATATCATGCGAATATTTTTTCTAATTGGTTGGAAGAATTTTGTCAACGAGAAATGGCATGAGAAAGTTTTCTAATTGGTGGGGGGAATTTTCTGGTCCTCGAGATATTGTTTGAGTGCAGCGCTCCCCGCGTAGTATTTGCTAGAATTAGAAGGATCGCCTGTGAAGCTTTTCTTGAACGCTTTTTTGGCAACAGTCAGGTTGGAGAGATTTTTGTAAATGATGTAGTCGTTTCGGAGCTCTTGTTGGTAAGCTTCGTCTTTGGTGGGACAACCGCTTTGGTTACAAGAAAAATGAAGCTGTCTACCAGAGTGTGATTTGTTTTTGAGCTCACGTATGCCTCATACCTTTTGAAGTCAGCTGCACCCCGACGGCCTATTTGGCTTTGCCTGTCGACACCAGCACTGCCAGCTGCTCACAAATAGCCGGGATATAAGGCCCCCTAGGCAAGGGCCGCCACAACGCCGCCGGTTTCCCCGCTCGACGGCTCGGATTCAAGCGAGGCCAGAAATTCTTGCATTACGAAGTCTTCGGTTGCCCTCAAGTTTGCGCTCGTTGCCATTTTGGCATATATTGTTGTCCTAAACTTTTAATTGAGTTTTAATTTTATTCCGTAAGGGTGCCCAAGTGAGAACACAAAGTAGGAAAACTTATTTTTTCAACATCGAATTATATTCTTTGTATTTCCAAAAGATCTGGAAAGAAGCAGACTGCACAGCCTCGAAAGACGCACGGGCCAACTGGTCAATCTTGCCTTCAGCGCACGTCAAATAGGACTTAGCGTTTGCGTGCTGACCCAAAAGATAACCAGCATCGCACCTCTTTTTCGCGTTTTTTTTACACTCCCTTTGATAAGGCCTCGAAAGCGGTTTCTTGAACACGAACGAGCCTATATAAAGGCCCCGTCTAGCATTTTGTTGGCTTTAATTTTAAACAGCCGTGTCGGAGTAACGGTCTTCAAACAGAAAAGCTCCGCAAATTTTTCTTTTTAGTTGCGAGCCCTGTTTTTTATGTGGAATTAACGACCTCAAATACAATGTCTACCACTAATAATCTTTTTTCCATGCAAGTTAAACAAATTTAAACAGAAATTTATACACAAATCCTGAAAATTCAAACTTCGTGTTGACCACGCACAAACACTGTTGCGACATAAAAGCTCAAACGGACAATGCTGAACACATCAATTATTTAAGTACTTGACTTCATGACACACATATCAAACGCTGTTTCTGGCGCAGCAAGTTTTTGCAATTTGTTTCCTTATTGCTGCAGGCCGTTTTACACTTTATAGGAGCGGAAAAAAAATTATGACAACCAAATTTCAGCTACCAAATTTTGCACAAGCAGCAGCCAGACAACACACAAGCAGCAGCCAGACAACACACAAACAGCAGCCAGAAAACACACAAACAGCAGCCAGACAACACACAAACAGCAGCCAGACAACACACAAGCAGCAGCCAGACAACACACAAGCAGCAGCAAGACAACAAAATATTTTTTTCGCAACCGCTTGCCGGGCATATCGAAAGTCGACTACCTAGCAGGAAACCTCGGCAAGACACACCTGCAACCTCTGCAAGGACTGCCCGCGTTTGTCGACGACATCTACGTGTTCGGCTATCTCCGCCGCGAAGACTGCGTTTTCCAAAAAGGCCGCTTTTCTTGCACAACAGGCGAGCAAGGTTCTGCAAAACTCGTGGTCGCAAAAATCGGCCTCGCTGTGCAGCAGAGCCTGGGAACAGGACCGGACGGCAGCAAAGGAAAACACATGCAGACAAGCATCGTCCACACCCTAGCAAAAACAAAAGAAACCAGCGGAAGCACGATACGTACAACAATAGCAGCGATAGAAGCCGACACATTTCTACAGGCACAGTCCCACTTGCACCGGCTATTTCCAGAAGACGAGATAGCGGGCTACTTCCTGGCCAAGGTAGCCGTTTCCGAAATATCTTTGGAAGATTTGCACGAAGCGCTGCCAGCTTTCGAACGGCAGCTGCTCGCATTCGGTTTTGGAATGTACTCCATCGACCACACGCAAGATTTTTCCAGAGTGTTGATCCGCGAAGCCCTTGTTTCGCACCTAGAATTTGAAGGTTTTCGCCAGAAGGGCGACTTTTGTTCTGCAATGGGTTCGGGTGCGCCAACGATTCTGCAGAACACCGACAGTGTGGGGAAGCACGTGTGCACTTGGATCTCGAAAAGAGAAGACCGCACGATCCGGACAAAAGTATACAACAAGATCGTTTCCAACTTCGAAGCGGGCGAGATTCGAGAACCAGTGGGCGGCCATCTTGCTGACTATGCAGATTTCCCAAACGAGCACTTGCGCCGAACTTTCCAACACCCAGATGTCCAAGCTCGCGGATGCACCAGAATAGAAGTTTCCATATACGGGTGCCACACAAACGAGCTCTCGGAAGAAACAGCCGACCAGGTGGTGCAGGAAACTTTGGCAAAGGTTTCCCCGGAAGGAGAAGGTCTTTTGGTGATCCAACCACCATACAAACAATGGGAAAACCTGGCTTCTTGCCTGGACCGCTGCCTCGTTTTGGTGGACCGCCAGCAAGGCCACATATTTGTCGGCTGGTTCGCGCAAACAGAAACAGGAAGAATATCGGGGGTGCACGTGCGACTAACCAAAGCGAACGTGGAGGACGCCGCGAAATGGGAAAATTCGGTGGTGTGGGCAGCAGCCGACTTTGGTTTCCGCGCATGCCCGAATTTTCGGGTAGATATCCTTTCTACACAGGAAGAAGGTGTGGAAATAGGGCCTCTGCGTTGCTACACAAAAGACGAGGAAACGAAAACAATATTGGCGGCAAGCAAAAGGCCATGCCAGCTGCAAGAAGTACCAGAAATCGCACAAGAGCGGCAAATTTCGACACTTTCCACCAGATCTCACGAAAAAACGATGCAAGAAATACAGGACGCGGCAAGCGCAGAAGAATGGCGAAGATTTTCTTTGGACAAACAAGCGGCCGAGCAAGATGCGAAGCGAAAAAAAGACGAAGAAGAGTACAATCGCCCCAAAGCAGAGCTGGAAAGGGTGGAAAAAATTGTGCAATCGAAAAAGGTGTTCGAACAAAAAAGCCAAGAGGTGCGGGGGATGGTGGAACAATGTTTGCGAGAATCTGCAACCAAGGTTTCGGCGCTTGCATGCGCGAAGTGGAAAGTTGTTGGCGGCAGGCAAAAAAACAAAAGTAAATTTCGGGTTGTATTGTCTGGAAACGACGGGAAAACCGCCAATGTGTTTGCAACAAAAGCTCTACAAAAAATTGTTTCGGAATGCCTGGACATTTTCGAAACGTCCGAAACGGACTGGTACGGCAGAACGACTTTCTGGCTTCCTTCTTTCTACAACGTCGGAAAGCTTGGAGGTTTGGAAATACAGATAGGGAAGCCGCAAAGTTTCTGCAACGACAAAGGGACAAATATTGTATGGAACCCAATACGTGATGTTTCCACCCCAGACCCGCAAAGCGGCCTAAAAAGGTGAGTACAAGTTTATTAAAGACGATTAATCAGACTTCATGAAAAGCTTTGTGGACACCTTCAAACAAGAACTTGGTCCGCGGTCTGAAGAAGTTATCGCTGAAGACAATGAGAGCATAAGAGAACAACGTCAGAGATTGGCAGAAGCAGAAAGACAATACAAAGAGGCAGAAAAGCTCTCTTCAGAAAGAGAAAAAGCCACTCAAGACTCGAACAAACGCACGCGAAGATTGATGCGCTTCATGAAGACCAGGGCTAAAATCTTGATAATGAGGCAGGCGTCAGCAACTGAGAATTAACCTCGAGACTGATTTTGGCAACGCCAAAAAAGAAGTGGCAGCACTTGAAAAACTTGCGAAAAACAGAGCGAAAGAAGAAGTGGCTATTTACAAATTCCGAAAAGACATTGCTGAGAAAGTAAGAGAAAGAAATGCTCTCGAAGGAGGTCTTTACAGCACGAAACCTCTCGATGCCTTCAAGGAACAAGAAGGTGAACTTCATAAGCAAATCGAGCAAGACCGGGAGGCCATCAACGATGAAATCACTTCTCCTTCTGGGAGAGCCACAGCAGAAGAACGCGTGACGGAAAGAACCGATGATCTCGCGCGTTTGCAAACGCAGATTGAGGAAAGGGAAAGAGCGCTTCCAATTCGTGAGAGGGTCAAAGAGATCTTCAAAAAATAGGGCGTGACAGGTACAGCAATCTTTCTTGCTGCAGGTCCAAAGCGATGGGAACAGGTCTGGAAGATGTTGGCTCAAAGGTTGCATAAGCTCTGTCAGGTCTCATTGGCTCGATTGTGAGTTTCATCTTCAAAGCTGCCGGCCAGGCGGTCGGTTTTCTGGCAGAGCACACCTGGCTGCTGATTTTGGCTGTGGTGGCATTTCTGGTCGAGACTTATGTCAAGGAGTGGCGTTAACGAAATGACCGGAACATGAAAACCGCAACCGCATAAACGCCAACAGCGAGAGCTATTCTGTTCACATCATGTGACTCGCTGCCAGAGCCAGCCATTGGCGTTGGTTCAGATTTTGTGGGGTAGCAGGTGTTTGCGCTGAAGCTGTTTGGATCGCGGGTGCTGACTCTTTTTTTGCTGCTTTGTGTGTCGGATTTGAAGGGTGGCTGTTTGGCGGGTTTATTTTCGATTTCCCACCATCCATTAGCTGTAGTGCTGCTTTTTTCTGCCTGCATTTATCTCGTTGTTGACACCCAGCTTCATTTCTGCCCCTGCTTGCTTGAGCCGGTTGTTGTAGCCCACAACGCTTTTTGCGTTTATCACTATTCT
>OX393564.1:13729745-13802245 GCA_947652115.1 Blastomussa wellsi | reverse complement strand
TCCTGTATTAGTTAGCTGCCCATGTTGCTGCAAGCCCTGATATACCATGCTGCAACAAGACAGGTATTTAACATATCACTAAACCCTTGAATTAATTAAAATGATCATCAAAATATTTCTCCAAAGACCTTTCATGACAAGATGGAATAAATTAATGAAAGAAAATAAAATAACATAAAAATCTAACACTAACCAAACATACAAACTTCGGCAACAAATCCAAATAATCTATAATTTCCATTGTTGCTGACCAAGGAGCCATCTATTTGCTTTTCACAACTCTAAACAGTATTTATGTGGGTTGTTGATAGAACAAGACAACTTTTCAGCTGTTTGTTACATGTACACGGACTAAACTTTCAGATAATGATTTCAATCCACAAAACAAAGATCTGCTTAAAAAAATATTTGCAAAAAATGCAACAAAAACAAAGTCTGGCGTAGCCGTAGACATACGGGCACTTGCTGACTTGGGAGGGGAGGGGAAGGGCTGTGATTTCCGAACCCAAAACAATTATATACAGTGCCCCAAATGTGTGAGTGTAAAACCGGTCTGAAAATGCCCAAAAATTACAATAAAAACTAGACTTTTGCAATTTGCATGCTTATTAAAACTCTCGCATATTATTCAAAAATTATTGGCTGAAAAAACTTGTAAGTGCTAGTAGGTTGCCGTGGTGGCACACAAGAAGCACAAAATTAAAAATTTGTCTGAACACTTACTTGACACAGACAGTCAGGGTTGTTCTGGTTAGTTTTCTTCTAACTTCTGTTCTCTGAACTGGGAGCATTTTGAACGAAAAATGTCATCAATTTCCTAAACTGGGGGACCTGCAGCCCCCTTGACCCCCAGCTTGTACGCCTGTGACTAGATGCACTACTCAGTATTTCTAAAATTGGTCAAAACTTTCCGCTTTGGGGAAAATGTAAATCTAGGTTCAAGTCTGAAAAATTCACCAAATAAATGTACTGGACATAAACATTATGATCACCATATTGTCATCAGCAAATCTTTATTTTCCTTTGCAAACCTTTCCAAACCTTTGCAAAAATAATGTTTTCCTGGTTTAAAGACACAACTGGGACAACTACTAATCTACAGGTATGGAATTTATGTTTAAAATAAACTGAGTCGAGTTGCAAGGTACATAAACCACACTGAAATTAAGACATACCAATAAAATCACCAAATTGATGTACAACCAGCCTTTTCTACGACTTGTGTTTCACAGCACTAGTACAAACAACAGAAGCGGTGAGCACAAGCAGTACAATAATTTAATCAAATTTAAAAGAGAAAAACAATTCGGGAACTGCTGAATTGGGAGGTTTGAAAATACAATACTACACTTACCTTGTGCTTTTCAGCTGTCGATCGAAACCTGAATTTTTCGTTTTACATCAGTGTCAGGTTTAGAAGAACTTCACAGATGGCATAAGGGACGATTCTTTCCTATTCCATACGATAAACTGAAGCCCTGAACCGTTGTAATTTGTTAACAATCACCACAAATATTACAAATGATGTCTTCCGGGTTGTCTTCCGTACTACAGCATCCCTTAGTCGACTTGCTCTCCTTCCTCCTGTTCTTCGCCATTTATTTGGCTGTTTTAATTATCGGCACCTTTCTTTCCCTCTTATGTATTCTTTGACAATCACTTTGCCGGTCGGCCGTTTTCCTGCTGTCTTTCTCTCGGTAACCTCGCCATTTCTTTGTCTGTTTTATCGGGTCCTTTCTTACTAAAACTCGTTGATCTTTGCTATTTTCCGTTTGCTTTTCTCGTGATGGAGCTCCACTATTACAAATCAGCTCCAATTGCAGAAATTCCGCCGGGGAATGACCGTGAAGCCCTTTTCGTTTCTCTTAGCCGGCAGGGCCTTGCCACGAAAAACGAAGGGCTCTGGAGATTCTTTGACTTCCGGACCTCGTGTATATAGCATTGATGGTAGGCGGCCGGCGAACATTTTCTCTTCCGTTAAGATTTCTTTGTCCTCAACAGCCAATAAAGAAAACGCGAATTCTTTTGAAAACCGTATGTCCCCAGAGCCCTTCGTTTTTCGTGCCAAAGCCCTGCCGGCTAAGAGAAACGAAAAGGGTTATCGGGACGAGAATGAAATCCGACCCGAACTTGAACTTCAGTAAAACAATTTCGACTTGATAATTTGGTTTTATCAACTGGGTTGATAATGTAAATTGGCCACCGTAAAGAGATTCAAGAGCTGACGTTTCGAGCGTTAGCCCTTAGTCGGAGCGAATCAAGAAATTTTGCGTCGTGTGTTTTTTTATATACAGAAAGATGGAGCTTCGCTATTGGCTGGTGCCTGGTAACGTGAAAACAACGGAATAAATTAGTTGAATGAAAAGCGTTCGTTGATACCGTGACGATTAAGAGTGCCGATTTGAAAAATAAAGTTTTGTTCTAGAGTTTTACGGCTTTCCGTGTTTCCTTGGTGAAGGGAAAGGTCGTAGACTGCCATATGTTGCTTAGAATGATTTGGGAGATTGAAGTGTCTCGCGACCGGTTTCGATGCGTTTTTGTCGTCTTTCTCTACGTCACGAAGGTGTTCTCGGAATCGGTCGCCTAGTCGTCTCCCTGTTTCGCCGATGTAAAACTTTTTGCAAAGAGTGCAAGTTATGCATTAGATGGCATTGGCTGAGGTACAGGTGAAATGATCAGTGATTTTGATAGATCGCTTGGGTCCCGATATTTTGTCAACGTTGTGAATGAAACTTCGCGGCGGGCATGTTTTGCATCGTGCGCGAGCGCATTTAAAAGTTCCGGGTTCTATCCCATCATCCTCAGTGCAGGGATCCCATGAGATTGCACCATCCAATCCCAGAATTCAATGCACGTCCTTTCCCGCTTCGAGAGCAAACGTGTCTTCAAATTCACCTGAAAATATCAGCAAAAATTGAAATTTTTGCGCAAAGAACATTTATAA
Organism: Blastomussa wellsi; assembly: GCA_947652115.1. Taxonomy (NCBI): domain Eukaryota; kingdom Metazoa; phylum Cnidaria; class Anthozoa; order Scleractinia; family Plerogyridae; genus Blastomussa; species Blastomussa wellsi. The sequence goes on along the minus strand of OX393564.1, from coordinate 13,799,301 downwards.
AGCACAAAATCCGACCTCGGCTATCACAGGACTCATAGAAAACCACGGTTTTCTCTCGTTCTTCGTCGTTTGACAACAAACACACGGTGTTTGCACGGTTCCCGCCGGGACTTCAAAATGTCGGATACCAACGAAGACAAGGAGCTTCGTAAAGATTTGGAGGATTTAACCTCTGCTGAATCGCTTGACCCACTGGGTGATCTGCAGAGGGGAAAAACTGCACCTAAACCACGGGTTTCAAAAAGGAGCAGTTCCAAAGACTCCAACCAAAAGGCCACGTTGCCGAAAGCCTCTGCTACAAGCAGTACAAACAAACCACGTGCTCCTCCGCACACTAACCATGAGGCGGTCATGGAAGGCCTTAAATCACTCCAAGAAAATCAAACAGCCTCTATAGCCGCGATTACCGACATGGTATCTACTATGAACAAGTTTTTTAATTCATCTGGGAGCGGCATTTCCCGAAAAAGGAAAAGAGATGAACTCAGCGATTCAGAAGCTGATGAACACGATGGTGATGACGAGGCTGAATCACTTAACGTGGAGGAGGCGTACCAAAAACTTGTCAATGAGGACAAGACGCCAGAAAAACTAGCTGAAGACGAGGACAATGTTCTCGCCGAATTGTCTAAGATTTATGACTCGGAAGGAGCTGTGAGTATGCAGTTAGCTCACAGTTAGCTAATCTTGTTGACAAAATGGTCAAAACAATGTTGTCCGAGGACAATGCTAAAGAAAAGCTGGGAAAATACAACAGACCTCAGAATTGTGAAAACTTAGTAAGTACAAGGGTCAACCCTGAAATTTGGGCTAAAATGAGATCCAGCTCAAAATCAAGAGATCTAAAAATGCAAAAGATCGAAACTAGTATGCTCAAGAGCATGCACCCAATCATTAGTTTGACAGACAAACTTTTGGTTTTGAAAAGTAAACCTCAAGACATCAGCAAGGAAGATGTATCATCTTTCCTCCGGTTTACTTTAGATTCACTGACTCTTATTGCACATTCTGTTTATGAAGCCAATCTTGTCAGACGGGAACTGATCAGACCAGATCTTAATGATCAATATAAACAACTTTGCAGTTCTCAAACTCCAATATCAAAGTTTTTATTTGGAGATGACCTTCCCAAGGCAGTCAAGGAAATAAGCGAAACCAACAAGGTCAGCCAGCGAGTATCTTATTCAAAGCATGGAACTTTTTTCAAACATGGATCCAATAATCTCAAGAGACATGGATCATACCCGAATCGTCAAAATCATTTTTTGTACCAAGGTCAAGGACAACGGAGGACGCCACCTCCAAAATTCAAAGCACACAAAGGAGCCCGGGTGGAACACTCCAAGTAGCTCCTGATCAATTGGGAAGCCAGGTGAGCATCCCACTCACTACATTAAAACCATGCACGGCAGGTAGATTGAAAAATTTTCTTTCCAAATGGCAAACTATTACCTCAGATCAAAGGATCCTCAATGCTATTAGGGGGGTCACAATTGATTTTTATGAGCAACCCACTCAGGTTTTTATACCGAGTCAGTACAAATTCAGTCCATCGGAGGTAAAGATCATTGATCAACAAATGGAATGTTTTCTTCAAAGGGGTATCATTGAAAAAACCACCCATACAACTGGAGAGTACATTTCTAACATTTTCATACGCCCGAAAAAAGATGGCTCTCATCGCCTTATTCTTAATCTCAAACAACTGAATCAATCAGTAGAATATCACCATTTCAAGATGGAGAATCTTAGAAATGCTATAACTCTCATGACCCCAAACTGCTTTATGGCTAGCATTGACCTAAAAGATGCTTATTATTCAGTATCTGTCAATGTAAATCACCGGAAATATCTGAGATTTATTTGGAAAAACCAACTTTTTCAATTTACCTGCCTGCCAAATGGTTTAAGCAGTGCACCCAGAATATTTACTAAAATACTTAAACCTGTTTATGCTACACTACGATCCCAAGGTCTTGAAAATGTGGGTTATATTGATGACTCGTACCTTCAAGGACGCACCTTTGCTGATTGTGACACCAATGTCACTGTCACCACCAAATTTTTTGGAGACCTTGGGTTCATTTTAAACCAAGAGAAATCTATTTTTGAACCAAGACAGATAGTCACTTTTCTGGGTTTTGTTTTGAATTCAGTTGCCATGACTGTTACTTTGACACCAGGCAAGGCTACAAAATTAGTCACAAAAGCTAAAGAAATACTTGAAAAACAATCACCCTCAATTAGGGAGGTGTCCGAACTGATCGGCTTAATGGTCTCCAGTTTTCCAGGCGTCATGCATGGTGCACTATTTTATAGACAGTTAGAACTTGACAAAGCAATGGCCTTAAAAGTCAACAATGGTAATTTTGATGCACCCATGACTCTTTCAGACACATCAAAGTCTGATCTGAACTGGTGGATCACACACACACATACCGCATTCAATAAGGTATCCCACAACAGCCCTAGTGTCACAATTTACTCTGATGCATCCTTGACTGGCTGGGGTGGGGTCATGAATGATGTGTCTACTGGAGGTTCTTTTTCAGAGGAAGAACAGGCAAACCACATAAATTATCTGGAGATCTTGGCCTGTTTCTTTACACTTAAAACTTTCTGTTCTAGTCTAACAAACTGTCATATCAAGGCGATGATTGACAATACAACCGCAATTTCCTACATTAATAACATGGGCGGTAGAACTATTCCATGCAATCGGCTAACAAGAAATTTGTGGCTGTGGTGTATAGAAAGAAATTTGTGGATTACGGCAGCCCACATCCCGGGAAAACTTAATGTCATAGCTGATGGAGAATCAAGAAAAAACCACCATGACACTGAGTGGAAACTAAACCCACTTGTTTTTAACAGGATTTCTTTTTTGTGGGGTAAACCCTCAATAGATCTTTTTGCATCAAGACTCAATTTCCAACTCAAACCTTTTGTTTCATGGAAACCAGATCCAGAAGCCTTTGCAATTGACGCCTTCTCAATTAACTGGAAGGAACAAAATTTTTATGCTTTTCCTCCTTTTGCTGTAATCAACAGGGTATTACAGAAAGCAGAGCAGGATCAGTCACACGGTGTATTAATTGTTCCACTTTGGACCACGCAGATCTGGTTTCCACGTCTGTTGCGGATGCTAGTAGATTATCCAGTTATTCTACAATGTTCCCCTCATCTACTGACACTCCCAACAAATCAACTCCTGAGACACCCACTCCACAACAAGCTAAAATTAATGGCATGCAAGTTGTCCGGGAATCTTTGCGAACAAGAGGAGTTTCAGAGAAAGCTTCAGCAGTTATCCTCAACTCCTGGAGAGGAACCACTCAGAAACAATACCAAGTCTACCTTAAAAAGTGGTACAGTTTTTGCAGTAAAAGGGGTTTTGATCCCTGCGCAGTTTCTCCCGTAAAGGCTCTGGATTTCTTGGCTGAGTTGTTGGAACAGGGCTTAGGTTACAGCGCGCTTAACACTGCCAGATCTGCTTTGTCACAAGTACTACCTGCTCAAGCTGGAGTTTCGTTTGGAGAATTACCTCTTACCAAACAATTCATGAAAGGGGTTTTTCAAGAGAAGCCCTCTCTTCCCCGCTACACAGTTACCTGGGATCCAGTTTTGCTGCTCAGTTTTCTCAGAAGCCAGCCTCCAAATGAAAAACTGGACCTTAAAATGTTGACTTTTAAAACTGTGACTTTGTTAACCTTCTTATCAGCCCAGAGGATACAAACTGTTCATTTATTTGATATTCGTAATATGACTGTTAGTGATTCCATTGTTAAAGTTTCTATTGGAGATAAGTTGAAACAACCTTTGTCCAGTTTCAGTTGTTAAACAATATTTAACTCAGACAAAGCTTCTTCGGGGCAAGATTACAAACCTATTTATCAGTTTTGTAAAACCCTATAAGTCAGTTAGTAAAAGTACAATTTCACGCTGGGTTAAAACCACTTTAGGTCTCGCAGGAGTCGATCTGACTCGTTTTAAACCACACAGCATTAGGGCAGCATCTAGCTCTGCTGCATCTCAGGCAAGTGTCCCTCTTGCAACCATTCTTCGCACAGCAGGTTGGTCAAGTGAATGTGTTTTTGCACAATATTATCAGAAAGAGGTGCACCAACAGGGCACTTACGCTACTACTATTTTGAATACTTCACTGTCTACACTGTAGTTCTATGACATGTATGATCATTCAGTCTTAACTGTTTTGATAGTTTCTGCTCATTAAATTTGTTGAGTTCACAAATTGTGGTTTCACAAATGCTTTCTCTCAACATCTCATGGGATCCCTGCACTGAGGATGATGGGATAGAATTGTAAAATTAAACGAGACTTACCTGTAAGTTGAAGTTTGATATGGATTCTATCCCATCATCACGAAGTGTAAAGGGATCACATGCCCTCCCTGTGTATCGTCTGTTTGGACCCACCCAAGTTTTATGACCAATTCTGTGTCGCATTTGTTCACTCTCTCAAATTTGAATTCTGGGATTGGATGGTGCAATCTCATGTGATCCCTTTACACTTCGTGATGATGGGATAGAATCCATATCAAACTTCAACTTACAGGTAAGTCTCGTTTAATTTTACAATTAACCACTACTTTGGAATGCACTTCTGACTAAAAACCTAGGTTACCTAGGTTTTTGGCGCGTTTTAATGAAATTAATGGGGGTAGCGAAAAGATTCTACCAGTGTCGGGATCATTTTGAAGTAATTTAAAGTTTTTGAAAATGATGGATTTAACTGCGTGGTTGTGAGGGTGAAATGTGAGGGTGAATTGGATTCTATCGTCTTTTCGCCACCTCCATTAATTTCATTAAAACGCAACAAAAACATAGGTAACTTTTTAGTCAGAAGTGCATTCCAAACTAGTGATCAACCCGGAACTTTTAAATGCGCTCGCGCACGATGCAAAACATGCCCTTTCATTCACAACGTTGACAAAATATCGGGACCCAAGCGATCTATCAAAATCACTGATCATTTCACCTGTACCTCAGCCAATGCCATCTACTGCATAACTTGCACTCTTTGCAAAAAGTTATACATCGGCGAAACAGGGAGACGACTTGGTGACCGATTCCGAGAACACCTTCGTGACGTAGAGAAAGACGACAAAAATGTATGGAAACTGGTCGCTAGACACTCTCCCAAATCATTCTAAGCAACATATGGCAGTCTGCGGCCTTTCCCTCCACCAAGGAAACACGGAAAGCCGCAAAACTCTAGAACAAAAATTTATTTTTCAATTCGGCACTCTTAATCCTCACGGTATCAACGAACGCTTTTCATTCAAGTAATTTATTCCGAAGTTTTCACGTTACCAGGCACCAGCCAATAGCGAAGCTCCATCTTTCTGTATATAAAGACACACGACGCACAATTCCTTGATTCGCTCCGACGAAGGGCTAACGCTCGAAACGTCAGCTCTTGAATCTCTTTACGGTGGCCAATTGACATTATCAACCCAGTTGATAAAACCAAATTATATTATTTCGACTTGAGCCCGCGACCCAATGAAATGCCAGTCCAACCTGAGCCCGCGATTCCATTATGTTACATACTGGTCAGCGGTCATCTTCAAAAGAACAGGTGACCTCGATGAGTCATAACTTGAGCCCGCGATATGGTCATGTGATACTGGTCAGCGGATTCCTCGATTTGACAGCTGTCAATTGATCATAACATGGATCCCCTATAACAAAGATGTAAGCTGGTAATTCAAAGGCGACAGACCACAATCTCAATGTTGGTTCCTGTAATAAATATCTAATTGCCATGACCGTTCATCAGTAAGGTAAGGTAAGGTAAGTCTGCTGTCGGGCCTAGTGGCCCATCAGGCCGGAGCTTATCCCCGGTTTCCGAAGCATGAAGCGACAGAGAGTATTTCTACTCCCCCCTGGATGGGATGCTAGTCCATCGCAGGGTTACCCCCCAGCAGTAAATTCGCCGGTACCCATTTGTACACCTGGGTGAAGAGAGGCACTGTGAGAGTAAAGTGTCTTGCCCAAGAACACAACGCAGTGCCCCGGCCAGGACTCGAACCCTGGACCGTCCGATCCAGAGTCCAGCGCACTAACCATTAGGCCACTGCGCCTCCCACTCCCGTTCATCAGTAGGATGCCTAAAATGCTTGTAATTCCACAATTGGTTTCGGCTCCATTAAATCCTATACCAATTGCAGAACATTTCAGGTGGAGCCACCCACGATGTGAGCACAGTTACTGACAAGAAAAAGTAATAAGGAAAACAACGAAAAATAAATTAAACCGTTAAATTGCGAACTAAGCATACACGTCAACTAAATAAACCAAACACGCGCACCACATACGAAAATACGCGCGCGCCTTCAAATCCAAATGAAGGACCCGGAAGCAGCGCGTATAAATGAATTAGAGTTGCAAAGACGAAGTAACAATTACAAACAAGCAAAGGATACGTTGTTGGTTCTCAATCACAAACCGCTATTCTCAATTCCCGAAGTGTAATGTCATATTTAACGCGAATGATTTCACCGTGGCGCTTGAAGAATTTATTAAACGATTTGAGAAGCGCAGTAGTGTTGAAGCCTTGGTGATGAAGACGTGAAGAAAGACCACGAAGCCTGTCTATAAAGTCCAATTTGGATGAGCAAATTCTAGCATATCGCACCAATTGAGATATGTAAACACCATAGGCCGGATTGGCTGGGATGTTGCTGTCCATATGAGGAAAGTTTACTATCCGGAATGAGAAGTCATCTCTCTTGTCGTAGACACTTAACCGACAAGGTGTTTTGTCGTCTCCCTGAATGATCTTAATGTCAAGATAACACACTTCATTTAAAGCCAAGGTAGTGTTTTTCAATTCCAGTTCTGACGGGTAAATTTCGTGGATACAATTTCCAAAATTCGCATTGTTGACGCTGAATAAATCGTCGATATAGCGAAAGGTATTGCTGAATGTTGCGGTCTTTGACATGTCTTGTTTCATAGTCTTTAGCATGAAGTCGTACTCGAAAGTGTGGAGAAAGAGATCAGCCAATAAAAGCGCACTATTAGTGCCCATCGGTATACCAATAACTTGCCGAAAAACTGAGTTTCCGAAACGGACGTAGATGTTGTCGATAAGAAAGTCAATAGCACAGCAAAGTTCTCTACAAGAAAAGTAACTGTATTTCGACGGCTTCTTATCATTCGTCCAGAAAGTGTGGTAGTTATTGGTTGCAATGAAACTCTTTTCTCTGGTGCTAAAAACTCTTTCCAGTAGATCATGCAGTTGAAGTTTAAGTTTGGCGTGCGGTAGGCTTGTATATAGAGTTGAAAAGTCCCAAGTGCTTAACTTGTTTAGCGAAAGTTGTTTGTCTTGCAAAGTGCGAAGTACATCCAGTTAGTTGTTGATGATCCACATGCTGTTAATACCTGTTCTTTGTAAAATAGTTTTGCAATAAGCATGACAATGATTTTTAACTAGTTTGAGGCAATTAGTAATTAATTTAGATAGTTTAGTAGTGGTACAAGAACTTGATCCTGCAATAAATCGTGCTTTGTATGGTGTTTTGTGAAGCTTAGGTATCCAATACATTTGAGGCAAATTTTTCTCCTTCTGATGTAATGTGATGTTGAATAAGTCGTCCAAAGTTGTTGTGTGGTTCTGTATAACTTCATCAGCTGTGACATCTTGAGCTTCATATGTGGAGTTGATGGTAGTGCTAGAATTGATTCCAAGTTCTTCCATTAGAGTTTGCACGTAATAATACTTGCAAACAAAAATGATGTTGTTTCCAGCTTTATCAATAAAGGGCAAAATTACTGAGCGCTGATTGGTTGAGAGAGAGGGCATTTTTTCTTAATCGAGGGCATTTTTAGTAATCAAGAGAGGGCATGATTACCTGTTAATGATTGGCTAATCCGTTAATTGTCGTAGCGCTAAACAGGCTTCCCAGATAAAAATAGACTGCGCGCGTGATTTTCCTTCGTATAAATTTTGCCCTTTATTGATAAACAAGTAATCCCATGAGACCTCGTACTATTAAGGATTAATTGCACTTGAGTTTTCCAAATTTTCCAAATTGCCCTCGTCGCTTCGCGACTCGGGCAATTTTGGAAAATTTTGAAAACTCTCGTGCAATTAATCCTTAATAGTACTTGGCCTCATGTGATTACCTATACTTATCAGCAGGGACTAGAACGTACTTTTCGTGTAGCTCATTCAAATACGCCTTGACGTGACTGTCTTCTAAGACTTTAGGACTACCGGAAAATTTGCGACGCTGTAAGGTGTTGATTCTCTTATTGATGATGAGTTTTACTGTCTCGGACCATTCCTCCAATGCTGACACGTGGGCACCTTCTCGTTTACTCCATTTCTTGGTGTAATCATCTTCAGCCGTTGTTAAGATCTTCTTGTTAAGGTTCCAATAGATTGTACTCTGCTCTCGGTATTTCGGTCCTTTCTCGAGTAGACGTCTAAGTCTTCTGTTCTGAACAATACTCAGGTCACCGGTTATAACATGGCCATGAGGTTCGTAACGAAAGGCGGAAGATTCGCAGTCGCACGATGAAGTTGCAGTATTAAAATCATTTAAATCAATGTTCTGTAGTGTTTGATTATAATTAAACACACTTCTAGAAATATTTCTGGTGTATCGAAAACTTATTAGTGGGGGATCCTGCTCCTGAAAATAAATGGGTACTTTAGATTTAACTAGTTTGTTATGAAAAATATTTGTTAAATTTACCTTATCTATTCCTTTATTGTGAAAATAAATTTTGACAAAACGCCTTAGAGGTCTAGTGTTAGAGTTACAACCAGTGCGTACTGGGTAAAATAGCCTTTTAGTGCAAACATCAAAAACAATTGTCCTGAAACGTTGATCTCCATGAGCCGATCCTAATTTTTGACAGTCATTATACTCGTCCTTGGCCTTATTGGTTATCAATAGTGACGTAACTGAGAAGACTGTTTTCACAAAATAAATTTAAATGATCCTGCGAAAGTTGTAAATCTAGATCTTAGTTTAAACTTAAAACCTCCTGGCAGTACTGTTTTAGGAGTACTCAATGAAAGATTAAAAAAGAATTATTGATATCAATCTGATAGAAAAGCACATTGATGTTGCTGCCGGATTGATCGGGCAATAAACCACCGGAACTCCCAGTCGGGGTTCTAAATTGCCGAGTGTGCACTCAGGAAATACTTTGCTCACGCCAAGTGTTGAAACCAACAAAGCTTTTCTTAGACCTATTTTGCGATATAATATAGCAGTTTTTACCCTAATATAGATGTCATTATTACTATTATTACTTTTGTTATTATTATCATTTATCATTCTACGATCATCATTATCATTATCATTAACGGTTACCAATAAGATATCATTAATTTTACCACTTAAGATTTTGCATGTTCTATTTGATAGAGGAAATCAAGTCTGTGAAGAAATTATCTACCGATTTTGTACGGAATACAAAGAATCCTGTGGGCAACACGGCTTTTATTTATATCCTTGTACCGTTTAACGACCCAGGTAAGCAAGAATGATGCAGTCAATTTTTAAACGATGATTAGTCAAAGACTTCTGCAAGGCTGAAACAACGTGATATATTTTGAACAATATTTCGGCTGGCCAGACCAGCCTTCTTCAGGATTAGATGTTACTAATTTTTTAACAAGAAATTTCAATATTATATTATGGTGGTGTCGCAATAAGTATTTCGAAACTTTTAGGAGTGGCGGAATTGTTAAGGGTACGTTCGATTGACCCAATTCTACTTGGTTTTCCTGTGACGTCATAAAATTCTGAAATCAAACTTTGCTAGGTCTGCTAACTTTGAGTTCTCCTTCGTATGTGACAGCAGGCTGAGTGTAATGGCAAAGCTGTTTTGCTTTCGATTTTCAACAGTTTGAACATTTCAGTCTTTTAGATGAAACAAGCGGTGTTTATGTGGAAGTACACCAGTTCATGAGCCAAAAGAATCTGCTATTATAGCAAAATTGAGCTCCAGATGTTTTCTCGGGCGTTACGGCGGGCATATAAATTAGGTGGGTCTCGGAAGGACATCACTTGCAACCTCGTTCACAGGGACGAGCTTAGCAAATTTGAATGGAATGTTTCGGCAAATATCTCGCGAACGGCACGTCGCAACTCACCTGAGACTTAGAGAAATTGTTTATTTGTTTATCTTCTGTAGTATTCGAAATACATAGCGTCTGTAGATGAATTGTTTCGAATTTAGTATTTGATTGCAATAGCAATCCCTAAATAGGTTGGAATAACCCGAATGTCGCTATTCTTATTCCAGAATGCACAGAATACATCCCAAGTGTTCTGTTCGAGTGTTTGCTACCTCGAGCAGAATACTTGGAATAAACCGGAATAATGACGTCTATGGTGGCCGACTGTTCTCACAGAATAATTGGGCCGAATTCTTAACTATCCGAAGAAAAAGCGAAGTAAAAAAATTTGTTTACGTTGAATAATTATTTTTCTACAAAATAAAAATAAAAAAGTATTTAAAAAATAAAAGGGATATATTACATATGTTTGAAAATGAAAATCATAGTTTAAAAATGAAGAAACATGCTTCGCAAATAAAAATAAATAAACTAGAGTATATTTACAAAAAAACAAACAGTAAATAAAAAAAACAAAGAATAAAATCAGAGTTTCGATTTCAATACCAAATACGTTTGGTATACGGCCATGAGAAGGCCGGTCGTTCTCGGACAAAATTGTAATTGAAAACGAAATGTTTGATGACGGCCTAGTGTTCTCATAGCCCGCTATATTCGTGATCAGCGGTGTGCTAATCAAAGATGGCGGAAAGGTCGATCCGAAGCAGTGACTGGGAGGACGAAGCAGATAAAGTAAACGCTATGTTATGAAAAATTTCAGACGAAAGGAGATTCTTCAATTGTTCGTCGGGATTTTCTTGAACATGCTTAGAGTTTGGGAACTTTGAGCAGACGACTGGTTCAAAAAGGCTTACCAGTGCAGTAAGACACGACTAAGAGGGTCTTCAAATTCTGCTTTGTGTGGTGTTGTCAAACCAAGTTTACCTGGGGTGGGGGTTGCTCCCATATGAACAAAAGCGTACGAGGCTGGGGGGGGGGGGGGGGGCTGCAGCGCTCCACAGTTTAAAAAAATTTAGACAATTTTCGGGCAAAACGCGTAGAATTCGAGCAGCAGCAGTTGCAATTTTTGGGCAGTTTTATTCCGGTTTGATGCTGACACATTCGGGAATTGTTTATTTTTTTTTTCGTGCAGGGGGTTTGAGCCCCCCTAAGTCCAAAGGTACATAGGCGTAGGGCAACTTCGGACTTTGGGGGGGGGGGGGGGCTGTAACCTCCATGCCCGAAACAATGCGTTCGCATTAAACCGGTACACAACCACCCAAAAATTACTACTGCTTTTGCCATTCTGCCCCAAAAATATCAGACATTTTCGAAACTGGGGGGGGGGGGGGGAGGCAGCCCCCGCCTTCCGCCCGGCTCGTACGCCTGTATGAAACAGACGTGGCTGTCTGTCGTAAATTTTGAATATAACCCCTAAAGGAGACCGATACGGGTGTAGCTCAAACTTTTTCTACGCTAAAATACAACAAAAAAACTAAGAAAGTTCCTAAAAGACAACAGAAAACTAAAAAGATATGTCTTTGTACTTCGTCACGTGAAACTGTAAAAGCGTTTTACCCGAAACACCCCTTGGGAGATCATACACCCGAAAGGTACACTCCGTCCATGAATTTTAAGTTTATTCCAAAGGAACAGTTCAATGACATACCTCGAAGTAGCCAGTTACTGTGAAATTAATTATTAGAGAAAAGGATTTTCAGCTTTTTTCGGAGTCAGTGGAAAGTGAGCAGTAGTCTTCGGATGTTACCCGACACTGTTCGGTTATTGAGATAGATAGCGTGCCAAGACACAATACATGAAAAGCCAATAAGAAGTGTAAGTTCCGAGATGTGTCAAAATTAACTAATAGCTGAGAAGTGTTATTAAAATATTTTCTTGAACTATAAAGCGTTATACAGTATACACCTCAATTCAGGCCAAACAGGGTCGTGTGGAAGCTCTCGTAAAGTTTGATCTCACGTGATGGCTCGCTATATCTAGTCGGGGGTGAACAATAAAACAAACAACGGGAGCAATAATGCAATTTCCCTGGCCACCAAACCAATAGCAACAGCTACGCTAAAGAGCCACTACTCCGAGAATTACAAGCTTGTGAGAGGCCAAAAAAGATCAACCATCTCAGCCGACAGTGGATCGTGCACTAAGTCACGCTGCACAGCTAGACCGTGTTGATTTCTCAGCTTTTTTTGTGGGTTCATTGCCCGAAAAGCAGCTTTCCACTACTTCGATCGATGTCACCGAAAACTCCTAGCCTTCTGCTCAAAGTTCCCAAACTCCAAGCATATTCAGGAAAATCCTAACAAACAGATGAAGTCCAGAATCTTCTTTCGCCAGAGATTTTTCACAACATAGCGCAGTTGTTCTGACATAAAGCTGTTCATGGTCCTCGCAGTTACTGCTTCCGCTTAGAAGACCGCTGATCATGGATATAGACATTTCGTTTTAAATTACAATTTTGTCCGAGAACGACCGACCTTCTCATGGCCGGTCGTTCTCACAACATTTTTAAAATTCAAACGTATTTGGTATTGAAATCAAAACTCTGATTTTATTCTCTGTGTTTATTTTATTGACTGCTTTTTTGTAAATATACTTTTTCATTTCCGAAACATGTTTCTTCATTTTTTCTTTTTTTTTAACCAAAATTAAATGTATTTTAAAACATTTGTAGTATATCCCTTTTATTTTTTTATATATTTTTTTATTTTCAGAAAAAAATATTTAATCAACGAAAAAGTGTTTTTTACTTCGCTTTTTCTTCGGATATTTAAGAATTCGGCCCAATTTTTCTGTGAGAACAGTCAGCCACCATAGACGTCTTCACATTTCTGCGTTTTTGTTGAAACAGCAAACAAAAATGACAATCGCGCGTGGCCAATAAAATTGTATTTTCGTGGGCATATCACATATCTTGAGCATTATTCTGCAAACGGAATAATCGTCCCTGGCTTGAGGATGGAATAGCTGAAATGGAATAATCCAGAATATATTCTTATTCCGAAGTGAACTTAATCGGACGCACCTAAATATATTGAAATGTTTCCAAAAGCCGAAATAGGAAGGTGCTAGAATTGTTAGTACAGATGCAGCTACACACAAAAATGTGCATTTTTCATTCTTTTTAAAGGAGTGGGTCCTGTTACTGTAACAAGTAACTCGGAAGAAGTTCTCTATGCCGTCAACTCTCTTGAAGCCAACGAAGGAGGCGACTGCCCTGAGCTAGGCATGACGGGATTGTATCAAGCGCTACTTCAAAGTGTCCAAGATTCCGTTATTCACTTCTTCTCAGATGCCGACGCCAAAGATTTCAAATTAGCTCCAGTAGTTCTTATCCTGGCAAAGCAAAATAGAGTGAAAATAAATTTTATATTAAGCGGGAAATGCTCATTTAGACGAAAACGAAGAGATACACACTTGGGATCCCAAAAACTTTACCAAAGCTTAGCTGCGGCTACTGGAGGTCAGGTTCTTAGGACAAAAAAGAACAAGGTTTCGGTTCTCGTGGACATTATTGGCTCCAAAAGTTCAGGTGGTGAATCCGCAGACCTCACCGAGGTGATTATATTTATCGAAAAAATCATACAGGACAGCTGATATTATTACTAGTCAGAGGTTATTTTGGCACGCTCAAAGTGTTTTCTTTTCATTGTGGGGGAGGTGGAGGGGCAGCTCGAGTTGAGTGCAATGGTCACAAAACACATCTCCACGGTTTGGCCAACATCTATACTCCACGGGTAATAGGCTGTGCGCATGCGGTGAGATGTGTTGTGTGATCATTGCACTCAAATGGCGTATTATGAAATACTATGTCTTCACACTCGATCTCTTTTGCTGATCCACATCTTCATACGCATTGTCAAGACTGTTAAACAGTCGTACCCACATCTCCCATACGGACTGTATGGGGCTGGGGTTTAAAGCAACCTTCGGGTTCGCTTCTGGAATATGCTATGCCATGCTGATAAGGTCCAGTGGCCCATCAGGCCGGAGTTCATCCCGGTTTCTGTAGCATGAAGCGACAGAGAGTATTTGTACTCCCCCTAGATGGGATGCTAATCCATCGCAGGTTTACCCCCAGCAGTAAATTTGCCGGTACCCATTTATACACCTGGGAGAAGAGAGGCGCTGTGAGAGTAAAGTGTCTTGCCCAAGAACACAACGCAGTGCCCCGGCTAGAGGCTTGAACCCGGACCGTCCGCTCCGGAGTCCAGCGCACTAACCATTAGGCCACCTGATGAGGTCTAACACGACCGAAAAAGCTGTCCATGGCTTCTACTCGACGGGTAGTAGGCTTTGCGCATGCTTACTGGTTTTGGCCAAGCCATGGGAATGTGTTGTGACCATTGCACTCAAATGGCGGAATCAGAAGACTGATGTACAAAAGTTGAAAAACGTTAATTCTATCCACTTCCAGTCCTGAATTCCCGGTGGATGTAAGTCTGGAAAGAAAAAGCAATAGGGGCGGCCATATAGCAGTCATGAAAAAACAGGGAACCAACACGAAATTAGGATTGTATTCTTCGAATGTAATATAACAATATAGTTGATGTTCGCGGGCGTAAATATGTTTTTGGCCCGACTCAGGGCCAAAACTATTATAATAATTTCAGAGGGCATTGAGAACAACAATCAAAGACAGTAAGAGATATCTTGAACACTGCCGGCAGTCAGTAGGCGTTTATTTCTGCTCGAAAATCACGCTAAAGATATTTACGAACCTTGCCAGAAAACCTCAAAATTCAATCATATTTAACGCTTAAACAAAATTTGATCTAAGTTTTCTTGAAATTGATGGATTTTGAGCTTCGCTTAAAATATTTTATTCCACACTATACAATGAGTCGTGTAATTCGAGGTATTATAGTTATGTACAATCAGAGACAATCATCTCATGTTGTATTCGCTCGCGACCACGTTAATTGTTGTACTGTATTGTTGTTAGCCTTTTCATTTTTCTTCCCTCCCAACCCACCTGCTTTCGGGTCGAGAGGTTTGCTTGTGGAGTGATCTTGTTATTTTCGCTCAGTATCATCATTTTGCTAATAAACCACTCATTGTGCCAACAAAATAAATTGTGGTGTTGCTTGGTTTCATATAGTTATAGCAAGGAGAATTAAACATACAGAATTCTATAGACAGCTATTTAGCATTGTTGAAAATAATTGTGCAGTAAACTGAACTGGCAGTTTACTGTCAGTTTGGCATTCAATGAGTTTTGCTCGATGAAAACAAACTTACGTTCACTTCAGTTCGGTTGCCTGGATTCTTCTTCGAGTTTCCGTAAACAAATTCCTCTTCATCCAGTTGAGAAGAGTGAGAATTTGCTTCATTGTTAGGCATTAAATGACTTAAGCCGTTTTGTCCTTACAGAGCTGGAGAACAGCAGATGAAAAAGCCTCAACTGAGTCAAATGGAGCTTGAAGAGTTGCTAGCGAGCAAGAAAATGGCGCGAACAGTTGAATGGTTTTCAATCTGATTGGCTGGCATCTTCACTTTCTTGTCAGTTCTGATTAGTCCACGTCTCCATTTTAGCCCGCAAAATACTCCACAATGCCCGATGAAATTATTATATAGAGTATATTACATGGCCGCGCGGAGATACAAAATTTCTCTTCGAGTGTTGGAAGATATTTCACGATTCAGCGCAGCGAAGGAATGAAATATGTTTGAACACGGGAAGAGAAGTTTCGTATCTCTCAAGCGGCATTATATAAACACCAATGAACTTCCAAACCTTTTCTCTTTTGCTTCGAAAAGCAAGAAAGCTCACCTGGTATTTCACTGCTATTCGCACTCCATAAATTATCGTCATCGCATATAAGATCACAAATATTGAATAAATTGACATTGTTCAAGTGCAACGGCGATACGAGCATACCAAGTGCCAAGAAAGAAGGGTTATGGAATACTGTTGGGAGTCTGTTCTGGGTGTTCTCTCTTCGTGAGGGCATTTCTATGGCTGGTATAACCTGTTCTCCGCTTTACAGTTGATATGGTTGAAATTTTATGTCACTGATGCAATTATGACCAGCGTGTAATTGAACTGAGTCAGGCCTTGACATCGCATCTTTCAGGTTATTTTACTGCACGTGAAGAGCGACTCTAACGAAGAGGTCCGAGACATGCAGTTTTCTGTTGACGTGGATAGTACTCTACATGATGTTCTGATAGTGCTGTCCGCAGAGGCTGCTCCTGGCATTATTTTATTAAATCCAGCCGGTATGTTCTAATAACAATACGGTTTTTAAACTTTGAGCATTTTAAAAACACGTACTGGGAACAGAGCTGCAAATGGATGTTTGGTTTGCAAGTTCAGTAATAAAAAATGAGTGACAAAAAAAAGACTGTTATAACAAACTCTCACTAACATGATTTAATGAGCAGAGCATTTGAAACTGTGCTTCAAAGTAAACATTTTAGTGGCATGTTTTTAAGGATAATTGTATAGCTACATCAAAATCCATTATTGTCAACAGATGCATTTTTTATTAGTTTTTGCCAACTGTCCAAATTTAAAATAGATTGGACAGTTTTTGTTCAAACTATCCAATTTAAGAAAAATCATGGATTTTCTCACGTCGCTTGGCAATTTCCAGGAAAACTTTTCTTCTAAAGCACATAAAACCCATTCAACTGAACGAAAAAAATGCTTTCAAATGGAACGCAATTTTTTCTTTTATTTAAAATGGCCTGGAAATTCCATATGTTTCGATATAATTCTGGACGGAAGACATCTAGCAGAAAAACTGAAAAGAAGTTTCGCTAACTTTGCATAACTCGTCGAAACGTTGAACACTTCTCGCCCTGAATTACTGTAATTGCAAGCTCATAGTCCCGTATCATTTCACTCGCTCCTTTTTCAGGCGGCCAGTCCTTAAAAGCAACGATTTACAGTCAATTTGATCGTGTCCATGTGGCTGAAGTCGGGCATTTCAAGGGTGGACCTTTGCTGATTCGTGTGCGATGCACTGGACCATACAGTCTTCAGGTCACTGGACGGAGTGATCTTGACTTCGCCTATCAGCTTTCTTCAGTTGAAAATCTGGAGACTGGTCAAACCAAGCGCTTACTTGGTAGCCCTGTTAAAGGTAACGAAGGCATCGAACCCTCCAGTATTGTAAGAAGCTGTAGTGCCTATTTCGTCATTGTTATTTTTGTTATCATATATCAACACTTTAGTTTCACTTGAAACTGGCATTTTGACGCTATTTCGTATCTTACAAATCGACGCCACTTTGGACTTTGTTACGCCGTAAAATGGAATAGCCACAACACACTTTAATACTACGCAAATACAGTAACAATCGCTGCAAAATGTAATAAATTTGGAGCAAATAGTAAGAAAGTTTATAACGCCCCTCGCAGACTAATTTCTGTCGGGAGGTTGGAGATAGGCGTTCTGTACAATCCTGCATCGATCACATTGCCCTATTAAGACATGGAGTCTTGACTGTAGGTAGGGTAAAACCCATCTTGAAAGCCGGGAAATGGTCGCAATCTGTTTCCCTGATTTCACTTATAGACTCTACTTTTTGTTAGTATTACATTTTAATATATTTCCATGTCCAGCTCACAAGGGCTGGGAACTACGAATTCACAAATTTGATTGGCTGAAATCAGTATTGATCGCGTTCTAGGTTTTCCTATCTAGAACGGTTACATTTGTCGATGAAAATATTACAAACAAAGCTATAAAAACATTTACTTGTTGCCATAAAAAATACTAATTGGAAGAGCCAAAACTCTTCACGAGAAAAAGTATAAAGAAAAAGCAAACTTTGCTAAATTTCAGATCTGTTCATTACAGTTTGCAAGCAAAATGTTGGCGAGTACATGCAGGCTACATTAAGTAAACTAAAGCTCTGTTGTTTGTTCTGTATGGGAGAATCTTGGCCCCAGTCGTTAGTATAACTCATGTTCGGTCATTGCATGTTGCGGATTATGTCTTCACTGCACCGCAGGGTTACTACTTGAACAATTTCTGTAAGTTCACCTTTCGATGATCACCAGTAAGCGTTGTTTGTTTTTATTTCGCAGGTCAAATGTTGCTGCTAAACTTGGCCTTCACCAAGCCAGAGTTAATTGAAGAGGTGACGTCGCTCTCGCTAGTGAACTCAAATGGTACAGTGATGGAGTCGTTTACAGTAAAAAAGGGCCAAGGAATTCACAGCAGTTCATTCCATGTTGTCTTTACTCCTTCATCTGAAAGATTCCGCTTTCAGCTGAATGGCAAAACAACCGATGGTAAAAATCTACGGAGGATAAAACCAACAGAAATCACAATTGAAGAAGTTCAGCTTGACTATCGATCGGTCAATAATTCGAGATCAATTTTTCCTGGCATGATAACTGAGATGCCTTTAATAATTATCAATAAGGGCAACTCCCAGAACTTTACTTTGAAAGCGACGGATGATCTTGGATTTATAAAGTCAGTTGTACCTAACTATCAATTTGTTGCTGTGAATGATACTGCTGAATTTTCACTTGTACTGAGGGCGCCAGTTAATGCCGGTTCTGGAGAAACAAGTACTATTGCTGTATATGCAATACCAACATCCAGCGACAAGCCATCCAACTACATGGTGTTTTATGTTAGTGTCACGACAAAGGTGAGTGTCGGGCAACTGGCTACGTTGCTAGTACAAATTGGATCAAATCTAAGCTATTCCGTTAATGGAACCAACAAACAACCGAGCTATCGCTCGCCCCGAATCTCTTTTACACTTTGACAAGGTAGTTTCTGCCAAAACGCAAAAGACAATACACCCTGAATCGTAAATGTTACTTACAATAACAAAAACGAATCAAATAAAACTATCGTATTCCCATGCAATCAAACAAAGATCTCACCTGTGAAAGGTTATGGTGTTTTCACTGTTATACGGCCTAGCCAGACATCCAGCAACTGGCAATTAAGACCAGGTGAGGTCAACCCCCCTCACAATATCTGCATAATTAATTCGGTGTCGCAATTAAGACCACAAACAAAATGCTGGGAGTTTTCTTATCAAGCATATATCGGGAGACTCGGTTAAAGACTAAAAAGGCGATGCTCTAGTTTTTGTAAGAGACTGTTGCCGTGCATCTTTCATTTACATTTCTCGTCCAAAACCACGCCTAGATACTTAAAAGATGAAACAGGATTTAGTTTGCCCTATATCAGTAGAAAACTAAATGTCATTAATGGAAACAGTGTTTTGCTTCCTGGAAGCATACGGTGTTACAGTGCGGCTACTATAACCGGGGTCACCCAGACAAAGTTAGCCAATCACAAAGCAGAACGGAAACAATAGATTTCAGCATTTTTTAACTTCAGCCAATGAAATGTCGAGTACAGAACAATGAAATTTCAACTTGTTCGTTCGCCACGAAAACAGATCGATAAAAATTTTGGCCGTGTGGCGTTGAGTTTTCAATTGATTTCGATTGCATCCCTTTTGAACTTGAGAAGTTGTGACAGCAACATTTGGAAGGTAAATATTAGCGATGTTTTTGAAAGGGAGTTCAAAACAGGGAAAGCAACGACCGTACCGTTTGTCTCAACTGTGCGTGGCGGAGTTCGCTGGTGGCAATTTCAAGTTTTCTCTTCGGCATCAACTGGAGTTATTGGAAAAATTTGGAAAATAAATACACGTGATGCTAGCGAGGGAAGACTTTCTGCACTGCATAATCCACCAGTGAAAGCTAAGATTCCAGCTTGTTTTGTTTGAGTAAATAACAACAAAATTTTAATTTGTTCACTCGTGAAGTCCGTGAAGCTTAATGAATTTCATTCGTCATGAAAGTTTGCAAGAATCGATGTCAATCTCTGTGAAAGCAGTGAACGCGACGATTTTTCGTTTAATTTGGCAAGTTGTGTGGCGGAATTTGATTCTTGGAAAAAAAAATAACCGCCGGCCGTTTCAGTATTTTCTTGCAAATGTAACAAGGCAGGACACAGGGCGAATTCCTAACAGGAAAATCCGGGTTTTGTTTTCAACACGGACTAGCATACAAGTGAAATTTCTCTCTTAACTTTTCATTCCGAAATAAATTCCTACACATTTATATAGTTTTATCAATCCAGGAACTTCTACTCGACAAATTATCATTATCATTTTGCAGTTGAAACATGCGTTTTTAGCGATATTTGTTGTATTGTGACTTCATATTTCGATCGCAAATAAAGTGTTGTTGTTGGTTGTTCATATTGCTGAAATGCATGTTGAAGCATAAAACGTTCCGAAACGAAATAAAACCCATACCGGCAAATATTCTGCTCAGACGGTTGAGTTTTTTTTGCGTGTTTATTCAAACTCGCTGAATTGCCGAAACTTTGGATGTATACGGTTGATACGCTTTCGGGGGAACTCAACGATCCGGCAGCGCAGAAAACTAAATTAAATTTATCACGCTGCGGCGAACAAGCCGTGTTTTCGCGGTTGTTTGAAAATACGCCACGCACTTTGCCTAAACTATGACCATCACTTTCACTTGTACGTTAGGCGGTTCAGAAAGTCTTCCTTCACTAGCATCACGTGTATTTATTTTCCAAATGGTACTTCCAAAACTCCAGTTGATGCCGTAGAGAAAACGTGAAATTGTCACGAGCGAACTCCGCCACGCACAGTCGAGACAAACGGTACGATCGTTGCTTTCCCCAGGCTGTTTCGAACTTCTCTTTCATAAACATCGCTAATATTTACCTTCCAAATGTTTCTGTCACAACTACTCAAGTTCAAAAGGGATGCAATCGAAATTAATTGAAAACTCAGCGCCATACAGCCAAAATTTATCTGTTTTTTATCTGTTTTCGTTGTTCTGTACTCGACATTTCATTGGCTGAAGTTAAAAAAATGATGAAATCTATTGTTTCCATTCTGCTTTGTGATTGGTTAACTTTGTCTGGGTGACCCCGGTTACAGTAGCCGCACTGTAATTTGTTGACGGTGTACCAGCTGGGTATTAGGTTGAAGACATGTCGAAGGGGATCATTAGGCTCTGGTGGTGTCGCGTCAGCAACCACAAGAACAACATCATCTACATGCAATATCAGTTCACTCTTCGTTACTGCAGTTGACAAGCTGTTAATAGGGTATTAACATTATTGTTTGTTGGCGTCCGTAGTGTCATTTGCGCGAGGGTTGCAAATGACACTACAAGGGTGCCAATAAACAATAATCACGATAAAAGTCATGTTAATGTCATTATTATCATTATACAAGGCCAAGTAATAATATTCCTGAAACTGACTGATTTTAATGCGATTTTTAATGCATTGACAAGTAACTCATTTATAAAAGTTCAAATATATCTAAATGCGCAGGTTAGCAGAAGTTAGTTCCAATACAACAAATCTTCTGTACTTAAAATTAGTTTGGAACCAGTTAAAAAATATCCAAAAAGGCGCTAAATATCGGGAAACTCATGTAAGACAGTATATTCACAACAGTATTCTGTTCTAATAACTGTCACTGTCACTTTCGATTGCTTTCCGGCGCCGCTTAACAGTTTCATTACATTCAGTCGGATGAGAAGGACCTGCACTCTGATAGATGTTTAAAGCTGCGATATGAATGTTCTGTGTGCAGTTTGGTGATGGCTGAGGTAGCTACAGAAACTGATTCTGTAGTGCTTGAGAAACAGAAGTGCTTGCACAGGAGGCGGCGGCAGAAGCGGCGGTGTTGTTCGATGCGCGGAAATCTTGGGAGGTTTCTGCAGAAGCCGAATGTCCATCAAACGCTTCTTGCAAGAGCCTGGAGCATTGTCGTTTTTGAGCACTGGTAGTTTGAGAAATGTAGTGACTCAAGCTTCTTTCATCTCTGTGCTTTGTAATCGAGCAAATCTGCTTCGTATCGATGCTGCGCTGATATAAAGCTGTCACTGTAGATGCCCGAATGCAGTGATTCGTGTATCCTTCGGACAATTCAGCTTTCATAGAAATGTTTTCCATGAGTTTAGAAAGCATGTTTTTGCCCAGAGGCTCATTTTGAAACCATTGTGATTCGTCTTTCTTGTAGTGCTTGTTGCGCATTTGAAACAGAGCCTGGCAGTTTGGATTAAGATGGAGAATGTAAAACTCGAAAGAACCAACAGGATCAAGCGGCGTCGAGTTTTCATACATACATATATCACAATAAGCTTGATCTTTTTGCTTCGACCCACCTTGATAGTTCTTAGTCTGCTCAGTTTATATTTCAGTCACATACTTTTTTCCTGAGTTGTCTACTTTTATCCCAAACGTTTGCTTGGTTAGCTCTCGCCAGCCCTCTCTTCCATGGCGCCCAAAATAAAAGCAGAGAGAAAACCATGCAAACTGCAGAAGTCGCTCTGGATCTATCCATGAGTTATTGACACCAATACCTTCAGCAAAGTACCGGCGAAGCTTTACCATGTCTCCAGCTGCTATCTAAGATTTGTGCATGGGCTTGGGTTTCGTCTCTTTAGTAAAGAGTTTGCACTTGGCTTCGAACATCTAGTTTGCCGGAACAACTTCCGTGTCTTGTAAAATGTTTAAACTCCTGCTGATCTGAGCTGAAGTCAGCTGTCGATGAATCGCTGCTCGTATCCCAGTGAGAGTACTAGGCGTTAATGGTTGGCCTTTTACCGATTTAACCTCGGCATAAAATTTACGTAGCACTTCATTCAGCTCCACCGAGGCAATAGAATTCAGATCAACTTTGAGTCTTCGCTTGTTGCATCAATTCTCAAACTTTTTAATGCCCCAAGAAGTGGCTCTTTTGGTATTTTTGGGCCGAGCTTTTGCTTCTAGCTCATCCAGTTCACGTTTTCCTAAATCAGAGTTTTGACTACAAATTTCTTCTTCCATTTTAGACTTTTCGTTCTATGCCGACTGTGTGCATCAAGTGTGTATCTGCTTCAAATCTTGCTGCGTCTGGTTTCACTCAGTGGTTTTCCCGCGTCAAAAGGTCCAGACGTAATCTGATTAGTTTAAATTCATCGGGTGATGGAGCGTGAACCAATCAGCTTCAAGGCCATTGCGGCCCGCACAGCGTGTGTTTTAATGATCAATTTGGCCAAGTATAATGATAATAATGAATGTTAACATTAAACAGAAGTGGACCTACGATACTCCATAGGTGGACAGCCAAGTCAATAGAGTGAGTCCCTGATTCTCCCTCCCCCACCTTTTATACGCAAGCATTGCCGTCTGTCTTTAATGTTGAAGGGCTGTTCTGGGGAATGCCTGCAGCACCCGCTTATCGAGCGAGATATACCAAAAGTCTGAATAGTACAACTTCTTTATTCTTCGACTGCAACCTCAACCGACTTCAACTTCAACTGCTACTACTCCAACTTTTCTTAAACTTACTAGCGCTTTAAGGCTCTTTAACTAATAGGCGAATTGCAGACATGCTCAGTGACCTTGCATGAATCAGACACTACTGAGACGTACTTGAGAAAGCAAAAACCAACAGAAAGAGCGAATGTCTAATGACAAACCCAGATGAAGGAAAACTAAAAGAACAGTAAACTATAACAGGAACTTTCAAGGGGGTTAAAGCCAAGGTCAGCAAGAATCCCCAAGCTTACCAGCTTAGCTCTGATCAAGGCACCAACAAAATATAAATTTAGAGACCTAGAGAAATTTTAGAAACCTTGAATAGCCTTGAACTCGAACCATAACTGGCAAACCTCAAAAATAATACAAAAGTTAGGAACAAACCAAAGCAGCTAAATATTCAACAAGATAAACCTAAACCACCTCTGACTTCTCGCTGATAGTCCTAGGTTTTCAAGCTTTCTTCGGAGTATCAGTGACTTTTAATTTTCTTCCATCCATTTCATCACTTGACCCACCGCTTGTGCCGTACTGCGACCACACCTAAATCCGTACTAATGTTTATATAAAGGCCAAGTCTACAACTCTTTCCGAAACCCACAGCACAGGAATAGGCCTATAGTTTTCCACCAATCGTTTGTCTTCGGCTTTAAACGAAGGCGATATACGTGCGACCTTCCAAGGCAGGAACACTTCCACCTGTGATCGATTTATGAATAAGATAAGTTAGTATATACTAAAACAGTGGATAGCGTTGTTGGTACACTCTGATTAGCTATTCCAACGTGGGGTATCCTTTGCTAGTCACTTCCGACCAACTCGTACGATTCCCATACCCTGAATAAATGATCATGAGTTGAAATAATCATTTCTGAGCTATATTATCTCACTGTTTTAGTATATACTAAAACAACTATTTAACAAAGTGTTGGAGGCTAAATACCCACCACTAGCCACCTCCACTTCGGTAATTGTTTAAAATTGTTGAGGTAGCAAGCTCCACTTCATCATCTCTCCCTATCTTTGTTGTATTTTGTCCAGTCTCTAGCTGTCTTTTGACGAACGAAAGATTTTAGAAGCGCCGTTAGAACTGACGATTTGAATTTCGCGTAGATTTTCAACAGGAGGTTTGAAAGCAGACCGTCGTATTTTCCGGGCGAGGCATCCATTGATTTGTTGGTGGTCGCTCATTTACTCTCGGAACGAGACACGTCATTGGCTCTCAGTAAAACAATAACTAATAGGTCACAACAATGTCACTAACCCTAGAAAAGAATACAGGTAATTTTAAATGAGAAAGTGAAAATAGAGGTTCCAGAGGGTAGTGACTAACTGTTTTTGGCAATGGAACTTCTATATAATGGTTGCAAAGACCTCGTTAAGTACGTTTAGAGGCACAGACATTAGGCTCTGAAAGGATACATTCACCTACCTGCACTTGAAGTGTCCAGTTTTCCTCTGAATTCAATGTGCCCCACGTCAGTGATTCAGAGTTTCTTGCAAGAC
This sequence comes from Blastomussa wellsi, assembly GCA_947652115.1. Classification (NCBI taxonomy): domain Eukaryota; kingdom Metazoa; phylum Cnidaria; class Anthozoa; order Scleractinia; family Plerogyridae; genus Blastomussa; species Blastomussa wellsi. The sequence continues at coordinate 13,774,385 of OX393564.1, read as the reverse complement.
AAAGCCTCAGCTGCCTTAATCAGTTTCGTTTTTACTGACATGCGATAACTCCTGATCCTATAGCAACTTTAAACGCAAAAGTCCGCTCAGTCATTTTTTTTCCAGTTCCTTTGTATCCCAGGGCCTTATTCCTATCATGATAATATTCTTGCTTGCTTCATAGCTCAGTTTGGCAAGAACAACTTTCTTCAAGCTTGAAAGAAAATTATCTGGATTGAGAATTGGCAGCTTATACAAAAAATACTTCCTTCAAGAGATTCACTGCACTTGCAAGATCACCTTCATTTCGATTTCTATCCTAAGATTCTACATTCCAGACATGATTCGGTAACTGCAAAATACATCAAATGCTGTTTACAGAATAAACACGTTCACATCAGCAAAATGACCTGGCAAATTTCATTCATCTTTTGTTTAGACAAGGATTCATTTCCGTACCCATATTTGTGCCACTTTCTTTTCTGTCCATCATCGTAACTAGATGGTTTAACTGTATCCCGCACGGGTGTATCTACGCCCGGAAATATAAAACTCATACATTCCCAGGCCGTAGAGTCATTACACAGTTGACTGTACTCGGCAGTTTTCATGTTCATACATTTTTGGCGTTGAAGCAGTCTTCACAAGAACTGAAGAAACACACTGAATAGCCTTCTGGTTTTTCCTGCATCCTTTAAAGCAGACGGTAGACAGATCTTTTGTAGACGAAGGATTTGTTATGACATCACCTGACAGCAGTACTATGTAGGCAGCAAAAATAGTCAAGCCAAGCCAAGTCAAGTTTATTGTGTATATATACACTTAGCTTTAGTGAGGACAATCTGAACAGCTAGTTTGCAGGTATAACACAGAAAGTAAAAATAAAAAGAACCAAATTGAGATAATACCTTCTGCAGATAACTGAGACGATGTTATTGATATAAGATTAAAATTAAGTTTATATAAGAACTGGATGTAACACTGTAACAAGTGTAACACTGTAAAAAGTGAGGACAAACTTAAACTAATTAGCAGAGGGGCATTTTGTCTGCGCATGTTCCGTAGAGAATACTTTGAGGAGAGTAACCGCTGATATGCGAATGCATCGCGCGTATTAAAAAAATGGCGGAAGAAGTAAAATTCGCGGAAACTTTCCGCTATAAATTGACGTAGTCATTCTTCTTTTTCACTGTATGAATCGTGTAAAAATGAGGGGAGGTCAGGAAATTGAGGTTGTGTGGAGTGCTGGAGAAAATCGCTGGAGTCCGTTCCAGAAGGCACAAGCATAAACGGACATGACTTCGAATCTTGGGAGAACTTCAGAATTCAGGGCCAATTCTTGTTACTTGTTTGTGGTTCACAAACATAAACAGGAATATCACATCATGCTAGTGCTGCATTAAATTATAACTGAGAAGTTAGAGTACGTTGTCCATAAACCTTTTGTGCTGTCTTGCAATTGCAAAAATAGAAATTAAAAAAACGTTATTTTGCTTATGTTTGTCGACATGAGTCTAGTAAGGAAACACAAAGGATCAATGTCAAGGAAAGAAAAGTTGTGCTATAGGCAATGACGATATGGTAGTTAAATGAAAGGATTGGTTCTTAGAAATGTGGGAAAAATTCAAAATAGTATCAGAAAGTACATTAAATATTGACATGTGTTAATCTTAGTTTCCTGTGGAAGATTTAATTTTACTGGCAGAGTTCTCCTCAGAACTGAGAGGCTAGTATCAGATGTAGAAGACGCCAATATAACATAAAATCAATTTTGGATTTCAAATGCCATGTTTTGGGCTTGCACCTACCCCTGACATACTGCCTCAAAGAACCCCAGCACTCAACAATTACATCACGTGTGAAGTGGATACAAATAAGACAGGTTGTTGCTTGATGGGCTGCCAGTAGCACAGAGTAATGTCCTTACAGCCTGATGTTTGTTTGGATCCTTTTTTAAAGTTAGGCAACTTTCATCAGAGCTTTTGGCTCCCACAAATTTGCCTCTTATCTTCTTGTGTTACAAGTATGTCAGTCTCAACCCCACCTCCCACTGGCAAAATATGCATCAGCCATATGTAAACAATGTTATAATAATTTCAGGTGCAGATACATGTAAGAGAATATTAAAAGAAACATACTAGTGCAAACTTTTCAACCAAACCTCTAATTTATATATTAATTTTTTATATGACAATCTGTGCTTGAATGCTAAATGTTGTCATACATTTTGTTGGCCTGAAGCAATCATCAGACACTCATCCATCAACATTAACAACATAACGGATAGTATGTCAGTAAGGATGAAAAACTACATAGGTTTGTAATATCATCGATACTCACAATTTTATACAATAAAAAATAGTTTATTATATAATGCACTTCTCATAGATTTGAATGAGTGATTTACAACTGTAACACAATTTGTTATTCCTTGATACTGATTGACAATGACATTATATATAATTAGCTTCAGTTATTCATAGTACTGTGTCATGCTAAGCGATACTTTCCTCAATTATCCTTTAAAAAAAGAGACAATTTATATATGACTGTCACTGAGGCTATTAGGTCATGCCCAACTGAATTATACGACCCTACTAATGTCTTGTGGCCCTGCTATTGCTTCCAGTGATCACATGCATCTTCAGCTGTCAAAATCTTGGCTTATGGTGCATTCATTCATGGTTCAATCCACAGAGACCTGAAATATAAAAGCAGATAAGAACACCTAAGAGACAGTCTTTTAACATGGCCTTACCACCATACATGTACAGCGTGTTCAAAAACATTTCTTGTAATTTAAAACGGTTTAAACCAGCAGAAAGCGGACTTCAATCTGCTATCCAAACATTCCGCGGCATTCGTATCCTTGCTGTTGAGAAATAAAAATCAGGCCAGTTTCTATCGCTAATCGTTTGGCAAGCCAGAGGCATTGTAACGAAATAGCTTTCGCCATACGGTTCGAAATCGACAAATTCATACAAAAAACGGCCATCTTTGACTACGAAGGTCAACAGCTTCACCATTTTTCTTGCGTAAATAAACTAGACAGAATGGAAGAGGAATAAATAAAGAACGGGTTAATGGTACTGTGAAACTTGGGGGCCCCTGAAATAAAAGAGATTTTCTCCAGTTTTTACTCAAGCGAGCACTTGAAGACAAAAATTTGCGAAGCCAAAATTCCCATGCCACTCAAACGATAACAGAAAATAAACTGAATTTAAGTGTGACATAACGAGAAAACTTGCTGAATTAACATTTACCAAATGTTCACAACAGAACATTACAATCTTGCAAATGTGGGAGATGGCAGTTGCGTGACGTGGGGGGTCATGTGAGCGATCATGTGGTTTAGCGACCGCGTGCGATTATCTATCGTCCATGTTGTTTTTATAAAAGAGATGTAAGCACATTTAGCGGACCGGTACAATTAACCGAATGAATTATTAAAACAATCAAGTTGTGGGAAAACTGGTGTTCGTCCCAGGTAACATTTTGGCGACCCTGCCAGGACGAACCGTTCTTGTGGCGATCGATCGACGGCGCGATCAACGAACTCGAAGGAATGTGGTTTGTTTTCCTAATTCTGGCAGAATTTGTATGTTGTTGATCCTGTGACAAGGCTTTACGGTTACCGAAAGTACCATGACGGCTTTGGAGCTCGAAGAACTGCAACTTCAGGTTGAAGGAGGAATTTGTAAGCTCCCGATCTTGGAAATAGAGCAGTTAGCGGAGCAAGTTGGCTTGGAATCGAGTGAATACAAAGGTAAAACGAAGCTTGCCATGTCGCGGATCGTTCGTGATAAATTCGAGGTTGAGATGGGCAAAACCGAAAACAAGATTGAATATCTTCAGGAACTCTGGAATTTTATTTCTGAGACTCCGCCACCGCTGGAAGAATCGCACAGCAAGGAAGAATCTGTGCAAGCGAAAGTGGAATACGAAGCTCTACGTAAACAGTTCGAGGAAATGATGGAGTCGTGTACGAAGGCTATGAAGGAGGCTTCAGTGAAACTCGAGGGCACGAAACCGACGTCCGCTCCAGCTACAAAAGCAAAGGAAGGTAACATAGTGTCACTTGTAGATGTAAAAACTGCTCTTCGGAGAGATTTTAAGATTATGGGTGTCATTGGAGGGGAGGAACAAAAGGACCGATTGTCCTTGGTAAGTTTAATGCGTCAGATTGATGCAGGGCTGGAGAAGGGGTACAAGGAACGCGAGGTTATTGATGCTATTATTCGTGCCATCAGCCCTAGCCTTAAGCTGAGGTCCTACTTAGAAACTATGAAAGAAGTGACTTTGCCAAAATTAAGGCAAATTGTGAGGGCCCACAACAAACAGAAGTCAGGTACTGAACTGTTTCAAGAGCTTACAACCATGTATCAGTCACCGAGGGAAAGTCCCCAAGTCTTTTTAGTCAGGGCACTTGACTTACGACAACAAGTTCTATTTGCATCGCAAGCTGAGGGTGGTGCTGTGAAGTATGAGCCTTCCCTAGTTCACCCCCTGTTTCTGCATGCTATTGAGACGGGCTTACAGGATGATTCTATCCGAACCAAACTGAGGCCATTCCTTCAGAAAGCAAATTTCACTGATGAGGAGCTAATGGAGCAAATTAACGTAGTGGTTTCCGAAGAGTCAGAGCGGAAGGGTAAGCTTGGAGCTAAAAATCCAAGAGTGAATTCCTTGGAAGCTGAGAGTGAAATGGTGCAATCAGGGGCTCAGATGCAGTCAAAGAAGTCTGGTGCCAAAAAGGAACCAAAACCTGACAGACCTGATAGGCTCATGGCTACCCTGGAAGCTGTCCAATCGGATATTGCTGTTCTTAAAGAAGCTGTAAATTCCCAGAATGCACCTGAGAGAGAAAGGGATACATCCAGACGTCCATTTCAAAACCAAAGGAGACGTGTCTGCACAGGGTGTCAAAGGGTAAACCAAGATTTCTGTGACCACTGCTTCCGCTGTGGTTCACGTGACCACTTTGCACGAGGATGTCGTAGGGGTGCAACCACAACTCCAGATCAGGGAAACGGGAGGAGGCTGCAACCGCGGGACAGGGAGTAGCTGATGACCACGTAAAATAGTCCCATGTTTGTGTTAATTGTGGCAGGAAAGGCTTGTCTTTGAAACAATGTTCTAGTTGTCAGTCTGTACATTACTGTTCTCAGAAATGCCAAAGAGCCCACTGGACAGGGCACAAGAAACTGTGTAGCGCAATTAAGTACCTGTCTAACCAGGAGAAAAGGAATGTTAGTAACAGTGGCATGTATGTTAGTCACCTAACACCGAACCAACACGCCAAGAATGCAAAATTGGTGGGGAAGAGATGTATGGTTCAATGTGTAATGAACAATGTTCAGACTGAAGCTCTGTGGGACACCGGTGCCCAAATTTCTATTGTTTCTAAGGACTGGATTGCTACGAACCTGCCTACAGCTGAGCCTCGTCAAATAGAGGAACTTCTAAGTGATCAAGGTCTTGATCTTAAAGCAGCAAATGGTAGTGAAATCCCATACGAAGGCTGGATAGAAGTTTACATACATACATACATACTTTATTGACTTTCCCCCAAGGGGTGACAAACATGGTATGGCAGTACCCTTCCTGATCTCAAAGGACAGTTTGGACCACCCTATTGTTGGATACAACGTCATTGAAGAATTAGTGAAAGACTCTGGTAGTCACACACTTGACAGCCATGAAGAGACATTAGTTAGTGCCCTTTGCTCGAGTTTTCCGAATGCAAAACAAGTGAATGTTGAAGCTTTGATTACACTCATTAGGACAACCACCCCAAGGGAATTGTGTAGTGTGAAAGTAACAAAGAGAGACGTGGTAGTTCCAAAGAATGAGACACTGGTAGTTACTTGCTCAGCAAAGGTGGGCCTAACTGAATCAAGACTTCCAGTGTTGTTCGAACCGGACATTGACTCACCTTGGCCGTCAGGTCTTGAGGTCCCAGAAACACTAGTGACACTCAGGGGTGGTACTTCATCACGTGTTTCCATTCGGGTGACAAACAACACAGAGCATGATATCACCTTGAGAAACAGGACAGTGTTAGGAAAACGTCAGCAAGTTAAATCTGTTACACCACTCGAGGTGAAAATGAGAGAGGAGGTAGAAAGTACAGAGGACCCTGTACTTCGTGCAAACCAGTTGTCGGTCGAGGGGAAACAGCAGCTAAAGCAACCTGTACATGTCTTGCAGCAATGCCGAAGTGAGACTACAGGTCCACCGCCAGATGTTGACTTGGGAGACCTGTCAGAAGATCAGAAAATAGCAGTGATTAACATGTTAAGAGAAGAAGCAGACTCGTTCTCAAAAAATGATGATGACATAGGGTGCGCAGAAGGTCTAGAGCTCATGATTAATCTGTCAGACAGTCGTCCTGTCCAGAAAAATTACAGAGCCATTCCAAAGCCCTTGTACCCAGAAGTTAAAAAATATGTGGAGGATCTTCTCAATCGTGGATGGGTTCGGAAGTCTCATTCAGCATACTCGTCGCCAGTGGTATGTGTTCGGAAAAGAGGCGGGTCTTTGAGACTATGTGTGGACATTCGTGAGCTGAACAAGAGGACGGAACCTGACCGACACCCCCTTCCACGTGTACAAACAACCATCGAAAACCTGGGAGGAAACAAGTGGTTCTCACTCTTCGACCAAGGCAAGGCTTGTCACCAGGGATTTGTCAGTCCTCAGTGCCAACACATGACCGCATTTGTAACACCTTGGGGTCTCTACGAGTGGGTCCGGATCCCATTCGGATTGAGGAACGCGCCAGCTGAATTTCAAAGATACATGGAGAACTGTCTGGAAGGACTCAGAGACAACATTTGTGTGCCTTATCTTGACGACATTATTGTCCTTAGTCAGACTTTTGATGAACATGTAGAAAATGTACGAACTGTTTTGCGGAGGCTGCGTTCACACGGGATAAAGCTTAAAGCCAAGAAGTGCAAGTTGTTTAAGAAAGAAGTCAATTACCTAGGAAGGATTGTCTCTGCTGATGGATATCGAGTTGACACATCAAACATCAAAGCAGTGCTTGTCCTGAAGGAAACCAAACCAAAAACTGTTGGAGACGTACGGAAACTCTTGGGCTTGCTTGGATACTACCGAAAATACATCCAAGATTTCTCCAGAATTGCACAACCGCTGTTCAAACTCCTGAAAACACCAGAGGTTAACGGCAACAGACCTTTAACAGGAACGACAAGACATGGTCAGAAAAGAAATGGGACGCAAGCCCAATCCAATTATGCTATCAGTTGGACACAGGAACACCAGGGAGTACTAGAGAGACTTTTGGAATGTCTTGTGAACCCACCGATCCTCGGTTATCCAGATTATAGTCTTCCATTTGTTCTACACACTGACGCTTCAAACAGCGGTCTTGGTGCAGTACTTTATCAGCGTCAGTCAGGAATCATGCGTGTAATAGGATATGGATCCAGGACTCTTACCCCAGCTGAGAGAAATTATCACCTTCACTCTGGAAAGCTTGAATTTCTAGCCTTGAAATGGGCTTCTGTGAACAGTTCAGGGACTACTTGTACTATGCACCTTCATTCACCGTCTACACTGACAATAATCCTCTAGCCTACGTGTTGTCTACGACCAGGTCCAATGCAACTGGACATCGCTGGGTTTCAGAACTTGCGGATTACAACTTTGATATCAAGTACAGGCCTGGTAAAGTGAACAAGGGTGCTGACACGTTGTCAAGACTTCCTATGGATATCGATCAGTACATGCCAAGCTGTACACGGGAAACATCACAGGAGGTGATTAGTGCTACTTTGTCTGGTGTAATGGCACTTCAGCATGATGAAACAGTTTGGATCACCGCAGTGAGTGACAGGACGGAGACACTGGACCTTGAATCTGATATTCTTGATTCTAGGAAATATGACAAAATTGAGCCTCGTGTCATCTTGGCAAGTCAAAAACGGGATCCAAGTATTGGTAGAGTGCTGGCATACAAACTGGATGGACGCAAACCACCCACCCGTGAAATTTGTAGAGAACTTCCGTACACAAGAAAGTTGCTGCGTGAGTGGCCAAAGTTGGACGTTGGAAAAGATGGGTTGCTTAGAAGAAGATGTGGAGAACACTTACAACTTGTGTTGCCTAGAGAATTCCACCTATTAGTCTACAAGGAGTTGCATGAGGAAATGGGTCATCTGGGAGCAGAGAGAGTACTACAGTTAGCTCGCGAGAGATTTTATTGGCCTTACATGCAACGTGACATTACTCATTATGTGACGCGGGTGTGCAGCTGCCTCAAACAAAGGCGACCAAATATTGCAACGCGTGCCCCTCTCCAGCCTGTCATCACGAATGCACCGTTTGAGTTAATATCTATCGACTATCTTCATCTGGAAAGAAGCTCTGGTGGACATGAGTACATTTTGGTCATTGTTGACCACTTCACACGGTTTGCACAAGCGTACCCCACCAGAAATAAGTCAGCCAGGACGGCAGCGGACAAGCTCTACAGCGATTTCATGCTTCGTTTTGGATTTCCCGCGCGCATTCTACATGACCAGGGGAGAGAGTTTGAGAACAAATTGTTTCACCAGTTACAGCAGCTGTGTGGGATGATTCGCTCAAGGACTACACCTTACCACCCACAATGCAATGGTAAAGCGGAGAGGGTTAACCAGACATTGCTGTCAATGTTAAGAACTCTACCCGAAGAAAAGAAAAGCAGGTGGCATGAGTTTGTTCCCAAAGTTGTACATGCATACAATTTTACCAAGAGCGAATCAACTGGGTATTCACCATTTTACCTCCTGTTTGGGCGCTCGCCTCGTTTGCCGATCGATATCATCCTTGGGACATCACCCGATTCAACGTCAGGAACTCACAGTGCTTATGTCAAGAGGTGCTATGACAGAGGCGTACTCCTTAGCCGCTGAAAAGTCGCGCGTGTCAGCCTCTAAGGGGAAGAATTTTCAAGATCGCAAAGCCCACTATTCACACCTGGAACCTGGGGACAGAGTTCTCGACTCGTCCATAACCTTTCAGAGCGCGGAGGACCAGATAAACTTCGAGCGTACTGGGAAGATCAAATTCATGTGGTGGTGGAACGAAAGGGAGACAGCCCAGTCTATGAGGTGGAACCTGAAGGAGGAGGCCGAAAACATAGAGTTCTGCACAGGAATCTGCTTCTACCATGTGACTTTCTGCCACTAACACAAGAGCAGAAACATCAAACGAGAAATAAAGCTCAGCGTGGAAGTAGGATCTCAAATCAAACTCGTAGTGCGTCCAGGACTGCCACCGATTGTGACAGTGATGACGGTGAACTCTTAACTTATTCACCAATGCAATTTGGCAAACGGTCTACTCATGGAGACAGTACTAACTCCGAACCCGTTGCTGCTCCTGATCAGCCTGTGTTGCTAGACAGTGACGTCCAAACTAAGTCTGATGAAAGGCAAGCAGATCATCATGAACCAACAGATGTCGAACAACCTTGTCCACCGGAGAACGATCAAGATACCCCACCTGTGTCAGTTCCAGAGGAGCTGGAATCAGAAGAGCAAGAGCCAGAAATGGAAGAAAAAGCAGCACTAGAACAGGACCCGGGACCAAGTCGCCCCCAACGTGCTCATCGTCCACCACGAATGTTTCTCTATAACACATTGGGACAGCCGATCATCTGTGGTGTCCAGACAGCTCCATACCCTGTACCTAGATGGCCCTATCCTCCTTTGCAATCACCTTGGATAACACCTATGTACCAGTACCCGGCACCTCCCTTTTATGGTCCTTTGGCATAGCCGTATACGGTGTATGTGTAGTGCATCCTGATCCAGATTTATTGACTGCCCATTGACTTCGTTGATGTTTTGTTGACAATATATTAATTACAAACATTTTTCCATTGTGCCTTTGGGATAGGCGAAACAAAAGCTTTAGTCACGGAACAAAGACTCTGTTATAGGTGTTTCCTTAGTTTTGTTGATAAAACTGTTGACTTGGGCCTGATCAACCCAAAAATGCAAGGAGCAATAAGTGAGAATACAATAGCAGTCTTAGGAGGGAGGCGAGTACTCCACTGAACATTGTAACAAATGTCTCGGATGACAATTCTTTGAGTCAGGGAGTGTGTGAGAGATGGCAGTTGCGTGACGTGGGGGGTCATGTGACCGATCACGTGGTTTATCGACCGCGTGCGATTATCTATCGTCCATGTTGTTTTTATAAAAGAAATGTAAGCACATTTAGCGGACCGGTACAATTAACCGAAAAGAATTATTAAAACAATCAAGTTGTGGAAAAACTGGTGTTCGTCCCAGGTAACACAAACCGGAACCTTTTTTCAAACCTGGAGTCCTACACGTCTGTAAAGAGAAAGGAAAGACAATGTTGTTAAGAGTGATTTGAAACTTGGGGGCCGTGGGAAAGAAAATGCAAATTCACTTTGAAGCGCACGCAGAATCAAAAACATCATTCTTAAATAGGGCTATGTATCTGACGATCATCTTTACAGTACAGCCTATGATTTAAACCCATAAAATCTCAATATCTTTAGACTAACCTTCAACGTTCCCCGTCTCATTTGGACATCTTGAACTTTTGTAAATCAAAATTGAAACTCCATCGGTTAGGGGATTTTTCGTGTTTTGTTCGTAGTTTGATCATCAAAATATCCTCATCCGAAGACACAGTAAACACTACGAGTATCCATCGTGTTACAGGCCTATGTAAACGTGTTGTTATCTATCATGTTTCTTCATAAAACCTTTCCAAGTGCGTAGATCACCCAGTTGAAAATCCACCGAAATGCAATCGCAAGCTGCAATGGCGCCGATGATCTCGAATTCGGATTAATGTGGCGCGTGCACAGACAATATGCCCCTCTGTTAAACTAATTGCAGATACAAGGTGTAAAGTATAATGATCATATCAAGCCACACATATCAAACATCATCATCATCATCGAGTCGCGGTGGTCATGGTCCGGAGGTTTTCGACCATGGGAGATCCACGAAGAAATTATGAAAAGTTCATTCAGATGTTCAAAGATCGGTGCGAGCTCAATGGATGGTACGACAGCGCGCCCCCAGCCGAAGCACCAGAAGAAGGAGCGGACCCCGTGCCTGTTGCGCCAAAGTGGCTTGCAAAAGGCAAAGCTTTGGCAGCTTTCCGTTCCGCCATCGCTGGTAACGAAGAACTCGAAAACCTTGTGCACGGCTTTCAACTGTCAGAAGCAGAAGCAAAAGAACCGAGCGTTCTACTCAAACACTTGCAGGAACACTTCATGGCTAGCGAAGGAGTGCTAACGGAAAGAACAAAGTTCGCCCAAATGAAACAGGAAGGCCACGAATCTGTCACAGCCTGAGAAGGACGAGTTAAACAAGGTAGGAGACTTGAGTACTGTGATAAATGTGAGGACCAGTCACTAGATAAGGGCCACAGAGATAAAACAACGAAAGAAATAGTCTCATTTAAGACAATGTTACAGGTAGCTAAGAACTTTGAGCAATGTGAGAAGTTTAAAGAAATCATGCAGCAAGCTAAAGGCCCCACAGAACAACTAAACTACACAGGTACAAAGTCCCCCTCAAACTCAGAGCAGAACTGGGGTCAAGGTAACTACAAAGGGTCAAAAACACCCACAAAGTCAGAGCAAAACTGGGTTCAAGATCTGTCTAATCGCCAGCGCAAAACTGATACCTGTCAGTATTGTGCAGGTCCTGCATACCCTCGCTTCGTATGCCCAGCGTCAAACAAGCGATGCTCTAAGAAGGGCTGTGGAAGAATCGGGCACTTTGCCCGTGCATGTTGAATGGGAGCACCCCTTTTTGCCAGCTCCTCTGAGTTGATGAGCACCAAACCCCAGGCACACCATCTTGATGCCAGTTTAGGGCAGGAGTATCAAACTGACCTCTTTGAGGTGGAAATCAAACCACAAAAGTACTCCCAAAGTGTCTACAGTACTTCACAAAATCCAAAAGGCGTAGTGGTGGGCCATAAATTTTTCAGCCACTTGAAACTGGGTCTGACCAAGGACTTAACCAAATCAATCAGGGTGCAGTTAGATACTGCCGCCACTTCTAACACACTACCAGAAAAACTTGCCCAGTTATTGATCCCACCTGGGCAGAAGATCACAACCTACCTCACTCCCAGTAAGGCAACCTTATACACCTATGACAACTCTAAACTCACACCTATGGATAAACTAGAATTACTAGCTGAGACCACAGCAGGGTACCATTTCCTCACATTTCATGTTTTGAGAGACTCTCATATACAAGGAAAGCCGCCCCTCCTGTCTGGTTCAGACTGTGTGAAGCTTGGACTGGTGAAGATCTCTCGCAGTCCATTCACTTGGAACATCACGTGGTACCCCAACACTCCACAAACTCCACCCTGAGCCCTCAGTACAACTGCCAGCAGCTGAGAACACGCACACCAGAGACATCCCTAAGCCTCCGGGACAAGCATTAGCACCACGCATGATTAATGTTCCGCAGATAACCACGTTGTCGCCACTCCGCCCTGCCAAGATGACTCTTGAGTGGGTTCTCAAAGCATTTCCTGATGTGCATACAGGTTTGGGACAGTTTGGCAAGCCTGTGTCTTTTGATTTAAACCCGAAAGTCACCCCAGTCCATGACGCCATCCACCGGCAGCCAGTAGCGAGACATGCTAAAATGAAAGAGCAGTTGGACAAGATGCAAAGCGAGGGAAAGTGCTGACAGTATGAACCCACAGATTGGTGCAGTAACATGACAATTAGAGAGACAAAGGACAAATTTAGAATTTGTTTAGATCTATCAAACACCATTAACAAAGCAATAAGAGTCCCCAAGCATCCCATTTCCCGCTTCGAGGACATTTTGCCACAACTGAATGGTGCGAAGTGTTTTTCAGTTGCAGATGCAATGTCTGGTTTCACCAACATACTTCTAGATCAGGAATCAAGCTTGGCCACAACCTTCCATACTCCTTTTGGCAGGTATAGATGGTTACGACTGCTCTACGGAGTCTCAAGTGGACCCGATGAGTATCAAGCCAGACAGCAGGAAGCCCTTGCAGGCCTGAAAGGTATTTGCAACATTGCTGATGATGTTCTTATTTATGGATGTGGAAAAACACAGGAGGAGGCCGAGAAAGGTCATGATGAGAATCTTTACATTTTCCTGCTGCGAATGCAACAAGCGAAACTGAAGCTCAACCCTACCAAATTGGAGGTTCAAAACGCAAAAGGTGACTTTCATGGGATTCCAGCTCAGCCTTGAAGGGGTTAGCCCAGCCGCATCCATGGTCGAAGCAATAACAAGAATGCCCAAACCTGCAGACCCACATGCTCTTCAGCGTTATCTGGGTATGCTCAATTTCCTTGCAAGATTCTGTCCAAAGTTGAGTGATGTAGTCAAGCCTTTAAGAGAATTATCCCACAAAGACGTCCCCTTCCAGTGGACTGACTCACACGACAAAGCTTTTGTTGTGTCTAAGGAACTCATTGCTCATGCCCCTATTTTGTGTTATTTCAATCCTCAATTGCCTGTCACCCTTCAGGTGGATGCGTCTGGTGTTGGCGTTGGTGGAGCGCTCTTACAGAATGATCAGCCAGTGGCATTCTACTCCAACACTCTAACAGAAACTGAACAGAGATACGCTGTGATTGAAAAGGCATGTCTTGCTATATGCTTGGCATTTGAGAAATGGGACAGTCTGCTTTATGGAAAGTCAGATATCACCGTGCAAACAGATTATCAGCCACTAGAGAGTATCTTCAAGAAACCTCTCAACAAAGCACCACGGCGACTGCAAGCCATGCGCATGAGACTCCAACGATGGTCATTTGTAGTGAAGTATAAGAAAGGAGGACAACAAGTCATAGCTGACACCCTGACACCCTTGTTTAATGAACCGACTTCTTGTAGTATCACAATTTTTGTTCAAAAATTCGTCAGTTGATTTACAGTAGTTGATTCACTAGGGACTTTAAGATCCGACGTCTACGGACTACGGTTGGACGTAAGCTTTCTTGATGTGTAGCACTGGGTCGAGTACACAATGAGTCGCCCGAAACAACGAAGATAAGATCGCAGACTACACACACCGGACAACGAACGAGCGCTCGGTGTAAAAACACTCCCGCTTATCTCTGTTTTTGATATTTTGCGTCCAAAATGTCTTTTGTAAGGTTCAAAATGCTCTGGTTTACTCACAGAAGAATTTGTACTTTTGTTTGATGCGTTCAAATCCTCAAATTTAGCATATCCATACTGGGAGTACGATGCTTTTTGTCTCGACTCGTTTGATTCAAATGAATGGTTTATTTATTTATTTATTTATTCCTCGTTTCAGAGTGCCTCCACAGTTTCGATGCCATCAAAATGCATTTGCAGCCTTGTTTTCCTCGCGCTGCGTTTATTAAACTCGTTAATTATAGACTAGAAAATTCGCTTTAAGTTTAAAATGGCTGAGCACTCGTTATATATAATAAAAAATTACAGCATAGAAAATGCTTTGTACGGATTATTATTCACTCGTCGGAAAACTTTGGAAAATTCACTCGTTCCAAAAGTTTTGCAACTCGTGAATAAAAATCCGTGCGTCGCACTTTCTATGAAGTAATCTATATATTTCTCTTCAAAGATAAAATGTGCGTCAAAACCTTTCTCTGCATTTCAGTTCTGTATTTGGTTTCGCTTTAGGAAGACGACAACTCTCCACCGAGATGTGAAGTCACCACTAATCACACAGCAACCTGCGACGAGGTTTACAATCTACAATCTAAGTGTTCAAATATAACGTGGACATCGAACACAAACGTACTTGACGTAGGAAGAGGGTTACTAACAATCACACCAAAGAACTCTAAGATTGGACAACTAAATGGTACGAATGGTATAACTAATGGCTGGGTCCGTGCAAAATGTAGACTGTAGACTGCATTTGTTCTGAGTCTGGATTATTCACCCAGTCTGCAGTCTGAATTTTGTACCTAGTCCGCCAAGGGAATAAATCTCTAGGTAATATCACATTACTGTTTTTGTTTCTTTTTGTTTTTTTTTAATGTACTCAATACTCAGTCACGAAAACTTTTAAAATCTATACGAAAAAGAACTCCTGGTCTGCCGAAGGATAAGTGTTAGATCTTTAATCGTGTTGCTCGATCAAATTTATAATAAAATAAATGTTTCTTTCCCAACAGTTGGTCGTTTTACAGCGGGAATATCTAACGAAACTGTACCAGTCGTGTACACATCAACATGTTGTCATCCTACAGCCAGCATTGTTGCAGTTGATCAACTGGGTAACACGGCTGTTTGTGAGTTAAGCGCAGTGACACCAGTTCTAAACATAAACGCCCATCCCAAATACTCCAAACTGAATGTCACCGTGGGAGAAACGTCCAAGTTTGAATTCAATATCACAAATATGGGAACTAAAACCTCGGTTACCTTACAGTTATCAGAGAGCAGGTATTATATTGGCTATGTGACACCCTTAAAATTTAAAATGGATCATAGAGAATTCATGACATGTAAAGTTGTCCTGATAGGGAAGAGAGAGACTGGATTTAATAAGACAAGACTTGTGGTTGAAGCTGTACCGCTGGAAAGAGAAATAACTACTAAATACATCCGTTTCTTGGAAATGGACGTGATGGTGGAGGCAAGAAAAAAAGCCAAGCCCAAGCCTTCACTTGGATGGAATATTACAGCTAATTTAAATCCTAAACCATTGCTTATCGTCCAGTATGGAGTAAAGGCAGTCCTTAAATTTAACGTGACAAATAATGGCTTGGATGGGACATTTTATTTTAAGGTAAGTTTCTACTTTTCAACTAGTGAGATCCGAAGTGTGTATCATTATGCATTACTTATGCCGTAAACATGGTCAAATAGTTGTTGCTGAGGTTCTTGTTGCGGAATCTCTCAATGTTCTGCGGGCGCTGGTCAATCAATGAGGACTGTATATTCTTGTTTCCACGTTCTTTTTTTTTTTTCATTGCACTGCGACCTATCTGACACCTCTACATTCTCAACAATCTTTACAATTCACTGAACACTTCTTAACAGTTCGACAAGTCGACAACTCTGTCCTTACAATATTCACTACTGTGATTTTCATACAACATCTTGCGTAACAAGTAATTTTCCGGCGATTACGAGTACAGTAAAATCCCGACCCTACGTATTGTAATCCACCTAAATTTAGTTACAATTGCAAAACCGCACGTCTTTTTCCCTGTTTTAGAACTTTGTTACATTACCTACTCGAGTTACAATTCTTGAATTTCGTGACATCGCGTTACCATTCATAAACTCAATAAATCCCAACAAGATTTCTCGACACTCTCCCTCCCCCCCCCCCCCCTTGACTCGCCTACGAGTGAAGCATTTGTTTGGTTTTCCATGTAGAATCTAAAGTAGCGGTTCTGCTTGGATTACGTCTAACTTGTTCTGCCACTCGTTTTGGTGTACCCCTAACTGTATTGTCCCATTGAATGGTACCTTTGACTTCAATTGGGTACAGCTTTTAAACAGGTCTGGAAATATGTACAGGTTTACCTTTGGCAATGACTCTCACGTTCGCTCCCCGTACAACACTGTCTTTCTACCATTGCCATTTTCCGCTCTCCTCTCTTCTTATTCTCCTCGAACACTGTAACTACATCTCCTATCTGAACTTCTCTGACTGCCCGACCCACCTTTGCGCGGTGAAACGCTCTTAAATTTGCTAAATACTCTTTCCTCCATCTATTCCAGAAATGCGCTAACTTGACTGTCAGGTACCTGAATCTTGCTGAAACGCTACTCTCGTTATCTTCTGAGTCCTCTGCTATCTCGTCTGGCATGGACTTAATTCTCCTCCCAAAAATTAAATGTTCTACCTCGTCGTACTCGTACATAAGGGGACGGGAATTTAGAGTTCCCTCTACCTCGACTAGAACTGTAAACAACTCTTCAAGACTAAGTCTCGCGTTACCTAACACCTTTCTAAGACAGGCTTTCACACTTTTAACCATTCGCTCAAAGAACCCACCCCACCACGGAGCCGTCTCTAAATTAAATCTCTACTCGACTTTCTTCCTGTCTAGTTCACTAACGACATCTGGATGGCTAAACAAATTGTTGAGCGCTTTTTCGGTCGCTTGTTTTCGCATTGTCCGAAACAATTAACGTTCCTAGTCGTGCTGCAAATCTTCTCAGCGCTCGCCTGAAAGCCTCAGCAGACAGGTCTTCCACTAATTCTAAGTGAATCGCTCGTGTTACACAACAGCAAAATAGCGCGATATAAACTTTCCTCATTCCGCCTGCTTGCGCTTTAACATATAGTGGTCCTGCAAAATCCACACCAACTTTTGGAAACGCTGGAGCTTCTTTCACTCTAAAATCAGGCAATATTGTGGTAGGCGGTGCGCTGAACACTCTTCCTTCAAGCTTTTTGCAGGTCATGCATTTGCTCAAAACCTTTTAAACGTGCTGTCTACCCTTAGGAACCCAGTACCTCGATATCAATTCCGCTAGCGTCGCTCTTACACCGCTGTAAATTACTCTGTCGTGACAATCTTCAACTACCATTGCTATGTACTTGTGGTCCCTTGGGAGAATAACTGGTCTACGCGCGTCGTCTTCTAATTCTGAATGATCCAACCTTCCAACACATCTGAGAATCCCTTCATTCTCCACCATTCCAAGCTCACTCACCGGTTGGTGAAAATTTGCTTGTCTTCGTAGATCTCCTTGCGTTGCCATTACCCACTTGTTCAAAAGACACTGCCTTTATTCCGCTGAGTTACGTGACGAACAATAGACAATGGACATTGTTCATGAGAATTTCGTCGAAATAACAATTCGTAGTTATTAGCATAATTATTCAGTTGAACGTGTGATCTCGCTTCGAGTAGATTTTTTGAGCGTTGTACGTGTGATTTCGTTTTTTCGCGAGTAGACGGATTTATCGGTCGAGTTTGTTAAAAAGAGATCCTCGGTGTATTAAAGTTTTGTTGACAGTTTATCTTTGGTTGCCGTTTCGTCCGACCAAAAAGCTGGTAACAGAGCGAGGTTCAAGATGTCCGAAGCGGGTGACAGTGAAAGCCCAAGCGTTGAAGATGATGTTGATCCGAGCGAAGCGCTTCTAGATGAATTAAAGAAGCAAAAGCGAACCATCAAAATGCAGTTGACGAAGCTGTATAGCCGCCTCGTACGTCTTATGTCAGAGGAAACCGTCGATGGAGAAGCAATTTTAATCGCCCTCGAAACCGTGGAGGAAAAGAAATTGGATGCCATTCAGATTTTGGAAGATCTGATCGTAATTTACGAACGGTCTCATGACAAGAAGAATGTGGAAAGATCAAATGACGAAATCGACAAGATAATCGAAGCGACAGACAAAGAGATTGCAACAGTGAAAGGTTTTCTTTCCTCCTTCTCGCGGAAATCGTTGCCGAAGAGTGAACCCGAAAAACACGTCGAATTGAAACGTAAAGAGCAGGAAGAAATGTCGCCGTTGGAAAACAATTTGTCGCAACCGAAGTCATCGCAGCCTTTCTCTTCACAGCAAAATTCATCAGCGGCCGCAGACAGGAAGCTCGAACGAATTAAGTTGCCGACTTTCAGTGGAGATAAAACAAAGTTTGAATACTTTTGGGCCGCGTTCGAAAGCATCGTGGATGACTCCCAAGAGCCAGCAAGGTACAAGATGTTACGATTAAATGCTTGTCTTCACGGGAAGGCTGAAGATTCAATTGCGAAGCTTGGCTTTTCAGAAGAAGCGTACGAGGAGGCGAAAAACACTCTCAAACAAAGATTTGGTGGCGAAAGAAGACAACTTCAAAATTATCTCGAGGAAGTGAAGAGAATTAAACCAATTCAAGAGGGAAACGTGCAGGACCTCGAGAAATTTGCTGATACTCTCGTGAGCACAATTGTTACTCTCCGTGAACATAGCCGATGGAGTGAATTACAACCTGGAAGCCTTCTTTTCACTGTTGTCCTGGAAAAAATTCCAAAAACCATGTTGTCCAGGTTTTATCGTTGGGCTAAAGAAAGTGGTCGACAAGAATCTATTGAGACTCTTCGAGACTGGATTACTGAGGAGTCAGAGTATCAAATGAAAGCTGTGGAAACCGTCGAAGGGCTTCATGGAGCCAAAGGAAAGCCGAAAGAGGAAGATAGGAAATGGTCAAATCGAACCTTCACTGGCATTAAGCAGAAGTGTGACGTCTGCCAAGGAAATCACGCCGTTAGAAATTGTCAGAGCTACAAGGCCATGAGCGTTGATGACAGATGGAGAGTTGCAAAGGAAAAGAAACTGTGTTTTCGTTGTTTGGCTAACAACCACCAGGGAAAGGATTGTAAGAGAGCGAAAGAATGTGGAGTGAATGGCTGCAAGAGAAATCATGATAGACTTTTGCATCAATTAGAGGAAGGTCAAGCTCGTGACGAAACTGTCGCCAAGGAATCCGCAAATCCTACCACGCCCCCTACAAGAGTCTTTGCAACTGTTCCGAGTGAGGAGACTGATTTGAGTAATTCAGAACAGGCGATCGAAGAACATTCTCTCATCACTACACTCGCTTCGAGCTCCGAGCAGAACCAGGAGAACGTCTCTCTTCGAACGGTAGCCGTTTGGTTGTCTGCAAATGGAAGGAAGATTAAAGTTAATGCCCTTATGGATGATGCAAGTAGTGTTTCGTATGTAAACGAGGAGTTAGCTGGAGCACTCTGTTTGACTGCAGCCTACGAACAAGTGGCTGTTAATGTTTTGAACGAGACAGTAGAAACCTTCGATTCTATGCCTGTAAGCATGGAGCTAGAGAGCTGTGATGGAAACGTAATATTGCCCTTTAAGGCTCTGACTTGTCCGCGTCGAGTAACTGGAAATTACAAAGCTGTTGACTGGTCAAAGTTTCAGGATCAATGGCCTCATTTACGTGTCTGCAAATTTCCAGATCCACCAGCTGATCCTATTGTTGACGTGCTCATTGGCCAGGACCACATCGATCTTCACTTCTCCAAATGTGATGTCAGGGGAAATCCTGGAGAGCCGATTGCAAGATTGGGGCCTTTGGGCTGGTCCTGTGTTGGCCCCCCAGACGGCAGAAGTATTACCAGGAACGACAGAACACATCTAGCCTGTACCTTTTTCACCAGACCTCGTGTATTTGATGAGATCAATGATTCTCTGAAGAGATTCTGGGAGATAGACACTCTAGGCATCCAAGATAATGACGTAAAAATGATGACTAGAGAAGAGAAGATTGCATTGGACAAGGCTCGCCTTTCACTCGTCCATGATGGGGAGCGTTACCAAGTTGCGACACCCTGGAAAACCGATTGCCCAGTGTTACCTAACAATTACGAAATGGCCTACAATCGTAAACACAGAGAAGCGTTTGATTCGTCAGCCTTCGGTTGGAGACGATTACCAGGGAGTTATCATCTCCTACGTCAACAAAGGGTACATCCGCAAGGTAGAACCGACCGAGAACGAGCCGAAAAGCCCTTGGTACCTTCCTCACTTCCCAGTATGCCGTCCTGAGAGGTCTACAACAAAGACAAGAATCGTATTTGACGCCAGCGCTAAGTTCCAGGATACATCCTTAAACGATTGCATCCTGCCAGGCCCAAAGCTACAAACAAATCTATTCGAAGTTCTTCTCCGTTTCCGCCGTTTCCCTGTTGCTGTGGCCTGTGACGTCAGCGAAATGTATTTACAGATACGCATACCACCTCAAGACCGTCCCAAGTTCAGATTTCTTTGGAGGAATTTGGAAGTCGATCGCGATCCTGATGTATACGAATTTGAACGTGTCGTGTTTGGTGACGCATCCGCTCCGTTTCGTGCCCAATTCGTATCTCAAGAGAATGCCAGGATCCACGAGGAGAAATTTCCGCTTGCAGCCGAAGCCGTAAGAAAGTCAACTTATATGGATGATTCGTTGGATTCAGTTAGGGACAATGACACTGCTGTCCGATTGTTTCACGAACTTCAAGGCCTGTGGGAAAAGGCAGGGATGAAAGCTCGTAAATGGTTAAGCAATTCACCAGAGGTACTTACAGTCATTCCTCAGGAACTGAGAGCGTTTGAAATCGATCTTAACCAGCACGATTTGCCGTCAACTAAGACTCTTGGGATGCTATGGAATGCACAGGAAGATGTTTTCTCCTTTCGCGTCGTAACACCCGAAGTGGGAGATACTCTTACCAAACGATTTATCTTGGGAAGAGTGGCAGAAGTCTTCGATCCACTGGGACTTGCAAGTCCGTTCATACTACGAGCAAAGGTTCTAATTCAAGATATGTGGACAATGGGTTTAGGCTGGGACGAACCCATTACTCATGAGATTTCTGTTCGAGTACGGAAATGGTTCCTGGAGTTGGAGGACTTGAAGGAAATCAAAGTTCCTAGAAGCCTGCGAGAACCTAAAGTCGAAAAATCAAGTGCCATTCACACCTTCGTGGATGCCTCAAAGGATGCTTATGGAGCGGTCAGCTACCTGAGATATGAATACGACCGTGGTTGTTTCAGTGCTTCGATCATCGCGTCGAAAACGAAGGTTGCCCCTTTGAAGCCGATGTCTACGCCACGACTAGAATTAATGGCGGCAATTCTGGGCCTTAACCTAACCACGACAATCGCAAGAGCTCTGAACATTCCGATAGCTGAGGTGCACTTCTGGTCGGACAGTATGGACGTCTTATACTGGATCCGTGGCAGGGGAAGGCAGTTTCGACCTTTTGTTGCCAATAGAATTGGAGAAATTCAACGACAATCGAGCCCCGAACAGTGGCAGTATGTAGAATCCAAGGAAAATCCAGCCGACCTCTGTTCCCGTGGATTAAGTGCTCTCAGTTTAATGGAAAACCAACTCTGGTGGAATGGTCCGCGATTCCTTTTGAGAGCTGAAGACGACTGGCCCCAAATCAAGATTGAGGAGGGTTCGGAGGTGAGAACCGAATCAAGGAAGACCTTCACTATTTCATCGCCACAATGCTTTATCTCAATTCCTGTCTCTAAAGATCCAACGTGGAAGCTGAATCCAGAAAATTGGTCAAGTTGGACCAGGTTGACACGAGTAACGTCTTGGATCTTCAGATTTATCGCCAATTGCCGTACGAGACGAAGCAATCGATTAGTTGGTCCTCTAACACCTGACGAGATCCAGAATGTTGAAGTTCGGTTTATTCGTGATGCACAGCGAACGGACTTTTCTGCCGAATTTAACGCCATTGAAGGAAACCGGGCTTTGCCAAAGAAAAGTCGATTGGTCAAGCTGACGCCCAAGATCGATTACGATGGCCTCCTACGCTGTGACGGACGGTTGCAGTATGCCGACAATCTCCCATATGACGTATGTTTTCCGATCATCTTGCCGAGAGGGAGCTGGACGACAAAACTGATCGTAAAACACTATCACGAAGCTGGGCACCATGTGTGTGGAACAAATCACACACTCGCTAATCTCTCAACCAAGTACTGGATAGTGGCAGCTAGAGAAGAAATACGAGATTGGGAAAAGGCTTGCAATGAATGCAGGAGACGCAAGTTAAAGGCTACTAAACAAATCATGGCACCACTACCGGATGTAAGAGTGCGACAACCGCTTCGAGCGTTCACCCACGTAGCCGTCGACTATGGTGGCCCATTCGTCACTGTCCAAGGTCGCGGAAAGCGAAGAGAGAAACGTTGGCTATGTTTGTTTACCTGCCTATCAAGCCGAGCAGTACACTTAGAGATGGCCTATGGCCTAGATACTGACAGCTTCCTCAGATGTTTCGTCCGAATGACTGGTCGTAGAGGGTATCCCTTAACAATTGTCAGTGATTGTGGAACCAACTTCATTGGGGCTGAAAGAGAACTTCGAGAATTGGTAGAATTGGAGGAGTTCATGAAGTAATGATCAAAGCAGCGAAAAAGGGCATACGTGTAGTGCTTGGCAATGCTGATGTAAATGACGAGGAGCTGATGACAGTTTTCGTCGGAGTAGAAGCCTTATTAAATTCTCGTCCACTCACATATCAATCAGCCGACCCGAGAGATGCTACTCCACTCACACCTAACCACTTTCTTCATGGACAGATGGGAGGTGTGACAGCACCAGAATCCGTGGACGAAGTTCAATTTAACCCAAGGAATAGATGGAGACGAGTTCAAGAGTTAATTACACACTTTTGGAAGAGATGGATGAGAGAGTGGCTTCCGATGTTGAATGCACGCCAGAAGTGGACCGAAGCACAGCCAAATCTCAAAATTGGTGACGTCGTTCTTGCCATTTCTCCTGATT
Source organism: Blastomussa wellsi (assembly GCA_947652115.1). Classification (NCBI taxonomy): domain Eukaryota; kingdom Metazoa; phylum Cnidaria; class Anthozoa; order Scleractinia; family Plerogyridae; genus Blastomussa; species Blastomussa wellsi. The sequence goes on along the minus strand of OX393564.1, from coordinate 13,751,134 downwards.
GCCCCAGAGCACACTGGCCTATTGGAAGAGTGCTGGAAGTGTTCCCAGGACAAGACGGTCGCGTTCGAGTTGTCAAGATTCAGATCGGCCAAAATACTGTTATGAGACCAGTTGCTAAATGCGTTCTATTGCAGTCCGACTAAGATGAAAGACGAGGAGTCGTAAGGTTGTTGACCGAGTCAAGAGGGGGAGGATGTTCAAAAGACACTGCCTTTATTCCGCTGAGTTAAGTGACGAACAATAGACAATGGACATTGTTCATGAGAATTTCGTTGAAATAACAATTCGTAGTTATTAGCATAATTATTCAGTTGAACGTGTGATCTCGCTTCGAGTAGATTTTTTGAGCGTTGTACGTGTGATTTCGTTTTTTCGCGAGTAGACGGATTTATCGGTCGAGTTTGTTAAAAAGAGATCCTCGGTGTATTAAAGTTTTGTTGACAGTTTATCTTTGGTTGCCGTTTCGTCCGACCACCACTCACGTTCAGCCGTCAAAAGTTCTTCTCTTGTCAGTCTTCCCCTTCTTCTGGCTGTCTGGGCACTGTTCCGGCGCACATTGTTGAGGAAACGCAACACCCAAGCTGTCACTCTGTGAAGTTTCTCTAACCTTTCATACCGATTGATATCCACAACTCTAGAAACGCTGGGGTGATTCTGAACGTCTACCACCATCACGTTAGTCGTCTTCTTTGCTTCCTCTTGGCTTTCCGGTGTGTCAACGTCTTCTATAACCAGTGGCCATCTGTCCTCTTTCTCTGTTAACCACTTTGGACCGCCCCACCAAGGTTTCTCTTCTTTAAGTTTCGACCCAAGAATTCCACTTGAACCAATATCTGCAAGATTTTCTTCACTAGGGCAGTAACCCCTTTTTTGCTTGTGCGACAACTTTAAAATCTCTTCCAATCGGTGGCGTACAAACTGCTTCTACTCTCCCCGGTTTTGGATCCAACAGAGAGCGGTTTTACTGTCCAGCCAGTACTTAATTCGACTTACTTCCAGCTGTGATTTCACCGCTTCTTTGACGGTCTCCAATAGTTCGGCCAAAATTCTAGCCGACATGAGCTCTAGGCGCGGTTTTGGATCCAACAGATCCTCCCCCCGGTTTTGGATCCAACAGAGAGCGGTTTTACTGTCCAGCAAGTACTTGATTCGACTTACTTCCAGCTGTGATTTCACCGCTTCTTTGACGGTCTCCATTAGTTGGGCCAAAATTCTAGCCGACATGAGCTCTAGGCGCGGAATAGTTAACTTTTTTTACTGGTGCTACTCGCGATTTCGATGTTAGCATTTTGGCATAAATTCTGTCTTCCGCTATATAGACTAGATACACGACAGCGCAATAAGTACTCGCGTCCCCAAAACCGTGTAATTGACATTCGAGAACCCTTTGTTTTGGATTTTCATACACACAACGGCTGACTGAAATTCCCTTTATTTTGGAAAGATCCGCCACCCATTCACGAAATTTCTTTTTCGTTTCCCCTTCAAGCTCATCGTCCCAATCGTGTTTCTCGCAACAAAGGGTTTGAAAAAGTATTTTCGTTGGAACTATCATAGGGCTAATAATTCTCAGCGGGTCAAATAACCCTGCTACCATTTTACGCGCTCTATCCACAAGCTTATCGAAACTGAACGAAATAGTGTCGCTTTCCACGTCCCATGGGAGACGTAAAACCTTTTCGCAACTCTCTTTTATTTCGGATCCCGACCCGAGCGCAATTTTTGCGAAGGTTTCCTCGCCACCATTTCTGTCGGTTGTACTGCTCAGGTTCTCGTTCTGTTCAATTTGATCTCCCAACGCCTTGTCATTTTTCAGCCAAAGCCTCCCGCTAGTAGTATATGAATTGAGGTTTTTCGCACTGTAGGCGGCTTCATGACTCTTTTTATTTTTCATCAATTTTAAACTCTCATATAAAGCAATATTTTCACTGTCCAGGGGGTCTGTAAGAGTAAAAACTCAAAATTCAGAGTCAATTCAGAAAAAAGGGCATGAAGCATATCAATTACGAGAAAAGTCACGATACAAAGTAAATCTCATATAAAGCAACATTTTAACAATCCAGAGGGTCTACTTACGTAAAAACTTGATTTATATCACTAATTTCAAACCCCCTATATGAATTGAAGTTTTCAGCACAACGCCTCTATTAACAAAAATCCCACCCACACAGTCCCTCGATCGTTAAAAACTTGCAATTCAGAGTCAATTCAGAAAAAGTCATGAAGCGTATCAATTACGAGAAAAGTCACGATACGACGCTATTGCTCCACATATCCATGAGCTCTAGTTTCAATTCCATTTTCCATCAAATATCTCTTATCATCATTACTAGAAATATTATGTAATTTACTCCTTATTAATATGAAGGGGAAACGTGACTTCCCTGAATCGCGAAGCCGTAATTTATGCAGAGATAGAACTCACATGTAAAGTCACGTTTTTAAAACACGTGCGTGTCATATTTTGCCACAATGACGTAAATTGAGGGGGTTTTCCCGGAGACAAGTATCAACATTTTTCTATTGTGATACGCGTGAGTGTAGAGCATTCGAAACAGGTATGGATATAAGTCAGATGCTCGAAGAAGTTTCTCAAACTGTTGCTCGACTTCAAACACATCTACGCAAATGTTTTACAGAAATTCAAGGAAAATACGCTGGGGAGAGAGCTGCTTCAAGTGAGGAAGTTCATGAATATGAAACAATTGGATGCATCCTTCGAAGGTTTGGTTGCTGAAACCGCAAGAAATGAAGATGAACTGATTGAACATTTGAAGACAACATTATTCGCGTCAAGACAAGGGAAGTTGTTGAAAGACGCCAAGGCAGTTCTCACAAGGCAAATGAACAATCGTGTTCGAAAAATCTGTGGATTTTCAACCCGTTATTGAGATATCATTTTATGAGCTACTTGAAATGTATCCACGATTGTGCTATGCCGATTCGCACATTTATGGCGAATATGAGACATTTGCGAAGAAGAAAGTACATTCTGGAAAAACATTTCTCAAGTTATGAAATAATTTATTGCATCACAGGTCACGTGATCCACACGTCACGGGATCAAAAGTGGGAAACGTGTTTCCCACTTTTGAATGTCAATAATAAGGTCATCTTTATGAGACATTGTAAGAGCAAGGTTTTTACCAGTGTAAGCAGATTTTTTATCTAAGTATATATTATGGAGACAGATTGGGATAATTTGTATTTTAAAATGTTAGAAGCTTTTCCAGAATATAAATGTGAGAAGAAAATTATGGAGACAGATTGGGATAATTTGTATCTTAAAATGTTAGAAGCTTTTCCGGAATATAAATGTGAGAAGAAAGAAGTTCAATGTTGCGAGAATCAAAGAATTGTGAATGATGAAGGTACTTACATATGTGAAAATTGTGGTCTTATTCAGGGTTATGATATGGTAAATGATTACTATGGAGGTGTTTATCAGAATATGTATAAAATGAGTAGAACATCATAAATAATACTCTCTTAGATATATGTTATAAGAATCACATATATTTAACAACCCAAGAGAAATATATAGTTAATTCATCATTTAAATTTCTCGGAAAAGCATTCAGAGAGCTATTCCCAGAAAGAAATAGATTCATTAAATTTTCATATGTATTTTATAGGATCATTAGTCACATCAATTCTTCATTCAAGAATTATTCAGAGAATAAATATGAGAAATATGAGAGAATAAGTAAGAGGACGAAACAAAATTATGATAACATGTGGAACCAAAAAATATTCTATCATAATATGTCTCGAATCTTTCACCAATAATAAGATCATCTTTATGACTCATTGTAAGAGTAATGTTTTCACCTGAAAACTGGCCAGTTCTAAGACAATTCTTTATTTCATTTAAGAGATGTTTATATGATTGATATGCGTATTTACATGAGTTTATCTTTTCATCAATATTCTTATGCTTCAAGTAAATTTGAATAAAGATGGCAATTGTAGAGATTCCAATCAAAGCAATTCCGCTAGTACCGATTGACGACACAACTCCGCCACCAGCGAATAAGACAGAACTAGCGTCTGCCATGATTTTCCATTTTCGATATTTCTTACAAGCCTTCTGATAAAACCAACATTTCTTATGATATAACTTATAATACGCTTTCAACTCCTCCACCTCTTCAGACGTCAATTTCTCAGAAATATGATTAAAGTCAATCGCTTTCTGCTTCATATGTTATTAGTTTACATAAATTCCATTATGGATTTCATTGAGTAGAACTTGATGGTGCTTCATCATCATGATATTGCTATTTTTTTCAGTTTTATACATCCAATCAGAAAATTTATTTTTCTTACTGGAGTGTCATCTAATCTAAAAATTTTGCTTGCTTCAGCTCCATTCACATTGAAATTAAATTTATATGTGTCATTATTTTTGCAAAACCACAGCATTAATTTTTGATTATGATAACTGCTTGTATATGCTGAGTTTACATTACTTTGAAGATCTTTATAAAGAACAATAAACATATCATTTAAAAAAAAATAAAGTATTCGTTTGTGAGGGTGCGTTCCTTACGCGCACGTGTGACCCTGGGGCCGAAGATGCCCGCGCATGCGCATGCGGAAGAAAAAGAGCATGGCGTGTTGGTTTTGTAGATTCGTACGTCAACTTCTGATCTTATTCATGTTTAAATAGCGGTAAGTTTGGCCATCGTTTTCTAATCTGTTAGCAATCTTTTAGTTCAGCTTATTTTCTTTGTGTAGCTTTAGTTTTCTCAAGATTTCTGGCTTTTTAAGGATCATTTTGTGCATTTCGGTTCCTCAGTGACCGTGCACTTGTGCCACAAACTAGTAGTTTTCACTTTATAACACTCGCTTTTGTTGCTTTCTTTCGTTTCATTATTTTCAGTTCGCTTGTATTTCTGTCAGTTTATACATTTTGTATGTTTCTTTTAGTGTCCATAAGGCGTGCAGCCGCCAGGGTGAGCTCATTTTGATATTTTATCGCTCGATTTATTTAGGTTCATTCAGGTTCTATTTCGATTTAATTTGAATTTATGTTCAGTCTTCATGACTTCGCAAGGCTTTGCCGTATAACGTTTGTTTGTTTAGTCTGTTATCGGATTCAGTGTAGCCTCCTTGTCTCCTGTTTCCTAGCCTAGCACAGCATATGTTTGTAGCAAAACTTTGTATTTATTTTCTATTCTTTATAATTTGTAATAGGTTCTGGTTGTATATTAAAGGGAGAACAAAACTCTGTGTCACATCTGGCGTAGTCGGCAGGATAATATACAGATGATACAGGCCCTGGCGGCAAAGACTCAACAAATTGTGAGTACAAAATATTTGCATGATGAGTGCTGAGGATTTGGCAGCCTTAAAAGGGGAAGTTGAGGCTTTGAAATTGGCTCTTGCAAAGAAAGAGAAGGAAGCACAGGAGACAGCTGAAAACATGGGAGCAGTCGAGCAGGAACTTAAACAGCTCCTCAAGCAGTCGAAAAATGAGAGTGTGAAGGGAGAGGGCATAGTTTATGTAACACAGTCCCGTAAATTGGAGAGGTTCAGGGGAAGGCCTGTTAAAACAACTGACCCCAGAGTTGAAGAGTGGATCGAAGATGCGAAGGCTTCTAGTGATAGTAAAGGGCTGACCAAAGAGCAAACTGCTCTGTATTTATTAGAGCATTTGGCCGGAGAGGCTAGGCGTGAAATCCTGGGGAGGGGAGATGAAATCAAGAGCAACCCCAAGCAAATTTATGCAGTACTTTTGAGGGTTTTTGGGGATGGGGATAGCCTTCCCCAGCTACAGCAACAGTTCTTCTCGTACCGCCAAAAGGAAGGGGAAGATCTAGTGTCGTTATCGTTGCACCTGGTGCAGTTATTTGACCGAATTGTACAACTTGATAGCTCCTTTAAGCCTGGAAGGGATTCCCAGCTAAAGAATCGCCTGGCTGAGGCCGTGCGTGATGACAGCATTCGAACCGAGCTACGACGCCTGAACTCAGAACACCCGGAACTTTCATATTTTGATGCCCGTGACCGTGTCATGAAGCTGATGAGCCAATATGGTAAATCTGACAGGTTAAGACAAAACACTTTGGTCCAGGAGACTGCAGCAGATCAGGATATCCAGAGCATTCTAAAGCAGCAGGGCCAACAGATAGCAGCACAGCAGAAGCAGATTGAATCCTTAGTTGCTGCCCTGAGTGGTAGGAATGTTCCCCCCCGTGGTGGTGGGTCCCGCAGGTGTTGGGCATGTGATTCCTGTGGACATATACGGAGAGACTGTCCTAATAGGGCCAAGAACACTGAGGCAGCAGCCCTTGCTGCCCAGGCTGAGACACAGGGAAAGGGTTTAAACTAACTGGGCCCACTGCAGTGAGCCATGCAGTGGGTGAGCATTTAACGGATGGAGGCTCAATCATTGAGAATGCAGTAGGGGACTGCCCAGAAGTGAAAGTCAGGGTGGGAGGTGTTGATGTTGGATGTCTGATTGACACTGGTGCAGAAGTGTCGACTATCACGGAAAGTTTCTACAAAGAGTTTTTAGCTCAGGGTAGGGAGGTGATTGACGTGACATCGTACATCAGGATATCAGCTTCCCAGGGACTGGAAATCCCCTACGTTGGCTATGTGGAACTCCAGTTAACTGCTTTTTCCCTTAAGTTTGAGGGATTGGGATTCTTGGTAGTTAAAGATCCAGTGTCCACCCCAATTCAAGCTCGCAAAAAGAGAGTACCAGGTGTTCTTGGGTCCAATGTTCTAAGGGACATGCGTAAAAGTTTAGTGACAAAGTATGGAGAAAACTTTGCAGAGTTACTTTTGTCTAAGTCGGTTACGGACAGTGAAGTTACACTTCTTCACGCATTACAGATATATAGGCCATCAGTTTTGAGCCAAGAAGCTGTGGCGGACACTGTTATTGACAACGGACAGGTGCGCCTGGCTGGGTCAGGCCCAACTCTGATCCCAGCACGCACTATAAGAGTGTTGGAGGGATCCGTCAAACCAGCAGCAAGTCTCCCGTATAATGCCCTGGTTGAGAGAGTTGAAGCAAGCTTAGCAGAACTGCCCAGTGGAGTGACTGTCGGTGCAGCAGTAGTCACTATTGGGAGTAAGGGAAGGATACCCATTCAGGTGGCTAATTTCAGCACAAAGGACGTCTACCTAAACCCAAGGACGCCAGTTGCTGCCGTATCCACTTTTCAAATGGAGCCAACCTTTGAGTTTGTAGCCATGGAGGAGGGCCATGTGCATGTACGTAAAGCAGGGTCAAATGATGTGGTGAGGCAGAATGATGCAGTTGATGCTATTCTGAACAGGATGGACATAGGCGACCTGACAGTTTCCCAGCGTGACAGCCTGCAACAAGTCATCGGGAGGTACCAGTCTACTTTTAGCAAGGATGATGATGATCTGGGATTCTGTGACCTGGTGGAGCACAAAATAGTCACAACAGATGAGAGGCCAATAAAGATCCCGCACCGGCGAGTACCCCCACAGCAGTGGCAAGAAGTGAGAGATTACATCCAGAAATCACTGGAGCAGGGCATAATTAGGGAGTCTTCCAGTCCTTATGCATCCCCGATAGTTCTCGTAAGAAAGAAGGATGGCAAGCTGCGGTTGTGTGTGGACTATCGCCTCCTAAATTCTAAGACGCATAAGGATGCATACCCATTACCTCGCATTGATGAAGCTCTTGATGTCCTCAAGGGAGCTGAGTATTTCTGTAGCCTTGACCTTGCCCATGGTTTCAACCAGATACCCATGAGGGAGTCTGACATTGAGAAGACTGCTTTCAGAACCGGAACCGGCGGGCTGTACGAATACACAAGGATGCCTTTTGGACTGTGTAATGCGCCGGGCACATTCATGCGCCTAATGGACAAGGCATTTGGAGACCTTAACTTCCAGATCCTACTGGTGTACCTTGATGATATCCTGGTGTTTGGTAGCACGTTTGAGGAGACATTGTCCAGACTGGAAACTGTGTTGTTCCGCTTGTCAACCCTCAACCTGAAAGTGAAGCCTGAAAAGTGTCAGCTTTTCCGTAAGAAAGTCCGCTACCTAGGCCATGTGGTTACACGTGAAGGAACCTCCCCCGATCCTGAGAAGGTACGGGCAGTTTTGGAGTGGCCAAGGCCAGAGTCGTTACGTGAGCTCCGTGGGTTTCTTGGTTTGTCAGGCTATTACCGAAGATTCTTGAAAGGATATGCTGAGGTTGCTGGCCCCCTTCAGCGCCTACTTCAAGGGCAGGGAGGTGTAAAGAAAGGGAAGAAAGTCGTGAGAGGAACGAATCCCAAGGGTGATGGGAGTATCAGGGACAAATGGGATTCGTCGTGTGAAACGGCTTTTGTCAAGCTGAAGCAGATGCTCACAGATGCACCAGTGTTGGGATTCCCAGACTTCTTCCGTGGGTTTATTTTGGAGACTGATGCCAGTTTTAGCGGCCTTGGAGCGGTCCTTTCCCAACAACAAGAGAATGGGCTGATTGTGTTGGGGTATGCAAGCAGAGCACTGAAACCATGTGAGCGGAACATGCAGAACTATTCTAGTATGAAGTTGGAACTGCTTGCCTTGTACTGGGCTGTAACACAAAAGTATCGTGATCTGCTCCTGGGAACTGAGTTCATTGTGTTTACGGACAATAACCCACTTAGCTACTTAAAAACCACAGTAAAACTGGGTGCAACTGAGATGCGCTGGGCTGCGGAACTTGCTCAGTTCACGTTCACCATCAAGTACCGCTCTGGAAGAAGTAACCGGAATGCGGATGCCCTTAGCAGAAAGGCTTCCCATGGCAATGAACCCCCAGTGGCTAGATTGGAGGAAATGACTGGCACCCCCTCCCACGTGCTAGGTAATAGAACAGGCACTCTTATTCCTGATTGTGTCAGGGCGTGTGCTGAAGAGGCAATGGCAGGACCCCTGCTACAGGAGTCTCGTGTGAGGTCACCAAGTATGGCACCCCAGGCTATGTCGACATTCCCGTCTATATCAAGTGGGGATATGGCGACCATGCAGAGGGGCGATGAAACAATTGGTAGACTGTGGTACTACTGGGAATGGAAACACCCCCCTACTCTTCGTCAGCTAATGAAGGAACCAAAGCCTGCACGCAGATTGCTAAGGGAGTGGAAGCGCATCAAGCTGGGGGATGGAGTCTTGTATCGTGTTGTCCAAGTGAACGGTCAAGAGATAAGACAGCTGATACTACCTGGCTCCCTGAAGGACAAGGTGCTGAAGTCGATTCATGATGATTTAGGCCATCAAGCTGTTGAGAAGACTACGGTATTAACTCGGGGTAGGTGTTATTGGCCCGGGATGGTGACAGATATTGCTGACTACTGTGGGAAGTGCGAACGGTGTACTCTGGCCAAAGCAGGGAAGAAGCTTCATTCTACCATGAGTTCCTTGACAGCTAGTAAGCCGTTGGAGATTTTATCCATTGATTTCACTGTGTTGGAGAGGAGTAGCAGTGGCATAGAGAACGTTCTAGTCCTTACCGATGTCTTCACAAAGTTTACCCAGGCTATTCCAACAAAGGACCAGAGGGCAACAACTGTGGCACGTGTGCTGGTGAAGGAATGGATTGTGAGGTTCGGTGTACCCAAGAGGATCCATAGCGATCAAGGGCGGAATTTTGAGAGTAAAGTGATTCAGGAACTGTGCAAGATCTATGACATCACCAAGAGTCGTACCTCCCCTTATCATCCTGAGGGCAACGGCCAATGTGAACGCTTCAATAGAACTATGCACGATCGCTTACGCACACTGAGCCCTGAGAGAAAACGCAGGTGGCCCGAGTTTCTTCCTGAACTCGTGTTTGCCTACAATTGTACTCCTCATTCAACCACCGGTTACTCGCCATACTACTTGTTCTTTGGCAGGGAGCCGACACTCCCAGTGGACCACATGCTGGGATCAGTGAGTCAGGTCGGGGAGGAATGTACGGAGTGGATCACGGAACACCAGGAACGTCTAGAGAAGGCTTTTAGGCTCGCCTCAGTGAAAACAGAGAAGGAGGCTCTGCGACGCCAAGCTAGAAATAACCTCAAAGCGACTGAAACAAGCATACCTGTTGGTGCCAGAGTGTACCTTAGGAATCGTGTCAAAGGGCGTAACAAGATGCAGGACGTGTGGGATGCAACCCCGCATAAAGTTATCAGACGATTTGACACCGGAAACACATATGTTGTGGTACCACTTGTGGCATCGCTAGGTGAGGAAGAATCCAGAAAGACCGTCCACAGGAATGACATCTTGCATGCAACACAACTTGCTGATGACGTGGGATTTGGAGAGTCCCCAGTTGTAAGCCAGGATGGAAGCAGAGAGGATATCTGTAGCGGTGACGTACTGACAGAAGCAGAGACAGGTCATGGAGTTAGAGAGGCAAGGAGCGGAGAAGAGTCGGATGACGGGGAGGAAGATGACGGTTTTGAACTTGTGGTACTACCGAAACAGAGCAGTGTACCTGAAGATATCCCTAATGGCTCTGATGCGCAACAGATGCTAAATGATGAATTAGGACAGAGTCAGTCAGAGATCCCTGGAGGGGACAGTGCTAAAGCAGACCAGGAGCCCCAGATTACAGCTGAGCTAGCAGCTGATGCTGTTGCTGACCAGGATAGTGCTAAGTCAGACCAGGAGCCCCAAATTACAGCTGAGTTAGCAGGTGATGCTGTCGCTGACCACAAAGGGCCGGAAACTTTGCAGACCAGTACTGGTGGACAGGAGGGGACAGAGGTGACGCCAGCTAATGATGATACCAAGAGCAGCCCACCAGTAAGGAGATCTACTCGAGCAGGAGCTGGTCAGCATTCCAACCCTCACCACTTACCGAGACCTGTGATGAGAGAGGGCATGGCAGCAAATGTGATAGACCCAGAAATACTGAACTCTGTAGCACAGTCCAATCTGCTTATAATGCAGTTGTTAGCTAAGAACGCTCAAGTATAGAGGAGTAATGTTACCGTTTCTATTGATTAGTTGATTTACATGAAGTTTCTAGTTTGTAAGGTTGTCGAGGACTCCAACCTCAGCAGGGAAGCATGTGAGGGTGCGTTCCTTACGCGCACGTGTGACCCTGGGGCCGAAGATGCCCGCGCATGCGCATGCGGAAGAAAAAGAGCATGGCGTGTTGGTTTTGTAGATTCGTACGTCAACTTCTGATCTTATTCATGTTTAAATAGCGGTAAGTTTGGCCATCGTTTTCTAATCTGTTAGCAATCTTTTAGTTCAGCTTATTTTCTTTGTGTAGCTTTAGTTTTCTCAAGATTTCTGGCTTTTTAAGGATCATTTTGTGCATTTCGGTTCCTCAGTGACCGTGCACTTGTGCCACAAACTAGTAGTTTTCACTTTATAACACTCGCTTTTGTTGCTTTCTTTCGTTTCATTATTTTCAGTTCGCTTGTATTTCTGTCAGTTTATACATTTTGTATGTTTCTTTTAGTGTCCATAAGGCGTGCAGCCGCCAGGGTGAGCTCATTTTGATATTTTATCGCTCGATTTATTTAGGTTCATTCAGGTTCTATTTCGATTTAATTTGAATTTATGTTCAGTCTTCATGACTTCGCAAGGCTTTGCCGTATAACGTTTGTTTGTTTAGTCTGTTATCGGATTCAGTGTAGCCTCCTTGTCTCCTGTTTCCTAGCCTAGCACAGCATATGTTTGTAGCAAAACTTTGTATTTATTTTCTATTCTTTATAATTTGTAATAGGTTCTGGTTGTATATTAAAGGGAGAACAAAACTCTGTGTCACACGTTGACCTGCTGAATCAAGAAAAACAAGTTGAGAATAATTAGCTTTTCCACTTTTATGTTCAAATACAATAACAAACGTAAATTTGTTTATATCTTAATTAATATCAATTTCACCATCTTTTATATCCATACCCTTTGGTCCAAAATAGTGGCTGATATCTTTATTTGTGGAGAAACTTAGACTTGTATCAAAATTACTCACATTATTTGCTCCTAATATTTCTATAACAAATGATTGTTTATTTAAATTTAAATTTTGTGGATTTCTGAAGTCAAAAAAGGTATCGAATAGTTGAAGATAAATGCCATCATTAATCAATTTACAATCCATCTGATTTTCTTCCCTCAAGATATCAGAATGTTGCTTTAGAAGATATATAGATACAGCAGAGTCTTCATCATCATCAGTTAAAATTCCTCTTATGATTTCATTACCCATGTTTATTGACACTTCAAAGTGAATCTCATTGTCTTTATAATAATACAATGCATCATAAATCTTAGAGTCAACATCACTTGAATACCCCCTTATTCCATATAGAATCAAATCACATTTTTCCCATTCATTATGCAAATCAACACCAATGTCATGTTTCAAGTCAAAATTTATATCAACATCTAACGTTCCATGAATAGAGTATTTATGCATATGCACTATAAATTTCTCATAAGAAGTGAATTCCTTTGATGTTTGTTTACTTATATTCACTGAATCAGAAGTGACATCTAGTTGAGTATTAATATTCCACTTAGGAAATAATTCAATACATAAAGCATATTCATCTTTATCTAATGAAGAGCAATCCACGCTTATTCTCCCTAAATACCAATAAAATTTACCATCACTTCCAGTCTTTACTTCTCTATTTATTTCAAATTCAACAACCCTCTTATTTACCATACGCATACCCATATCTTTCTGAATGATATTTAAATTTCGTGTTTTATTTTCACCTCTCCACAACCTTGAATCATCCATTGTAAAACCAAAATAATTACTTTTATTTGTACTTGGATTTACATGACTTTTATCAACGTATTTTTTAGTTGCATATTGTATTTCGTGAGTGACATCCTTACTTGATAAAATACTTCCAACTCCTATGTCAAAATCTTTGTCACTTTCAATTAACTTTATTCTTCCTATAGAATCATCAACATATTTTTTATTAACAGCACCATAATCTCCTCCATTTTTTACATTAATTATCCCATTACCAGCCATATTCAAATCAGCTTTCATTGAATTTTTTCCATTAGCGTAAATGACATAATCACCTACAGTTTTTATTTGACTGCTAAAAGAATTTAATTGTGGTGAATTTAATATGTTTTTATTATTCATATCCAAGTCACCTTTCATTTCAATAGATTTATCAGACTTAAGAAGTAGTACATCTGTTTTGTCAGCCTTCTTTAAGTTTTGATCATCAACATACTTCCTTGGAACTAATGACTTCTCGTCATATGTAACTTGAGAGAAAAGTTCACTATTAATAATATTTCTCCCTTTGAGGTCATAAGAATTTCCATTCGTTCTCAGAAAATGTAAATTTAAATATTCTTTATTCACGCCACTCTTCATATCCTTTACATAATCATCATAAGGACCATCATCCTTTGCATCTGGATTATTCTCTAAACCAAAAATCTTATGTCCACCTAAATTTAAATCTCCCTTTCTATGTACATCACTGGTAAGTGTATCCAATTGGTGTTTTGTTATGGCGTCACCATTTTCAGTACCTTCAGCCATATTGCTTATCTTCTTCCCATCAAGATCATAATTCCATCTGAAGTCAATTTGAATAAATCAACAACTTTTTCAATTTTACTTTGCAAAACATCATTTATAACTCCCATTATACTGATTATATACAAAATTGTATATAATTAAGATTCCAAGCTATGAAGAAAAGGAGTCAAGAGTAATTTTAGACAACTCCATCAATTTATGCCCTCAGATACCTTTAGAATGTTCATCTGTGGTCCATCAGGTTCAGGTAAAACCAGTGTATTAGTGCACATGATAATGAAACCCTTGGTATTCTATGACGCAATATTCTTATACGCTAAAAACCTCGAGCAGAGTAAATATAAACTCCTCATAGATACTTTCAAACTAATACCAAAACAAGTAGGATATAATGTAATTACTACATCTTCACAAGAAATAATTCCAAGCACTCAACTATCACCCCAAGGTCAAAAGATAGTTATATTTGACTTATTTGACGTTGTAACTGAGAGAAATCAGAAGCCAATTATTGATTACTTTATTCAAGGTCGTCATAAGAATTGTTCAGTCATTTATTTATCACAATCATATCAAACCCAAAGTCTTAGCTGAAAAAGGTGTTGGTGAAGATTATGACGATAACGATGATGACTTTTATCCATATGACGATGGTTATGGTCCAGGTCCATCAAAACCATCAGATTCAGATCTTCCACCATATGTTCCTTCACCAACAGATTATGACGATGATGATGATCTACTTCCCCCACCAAGAGAAATATGGAGTAGTCTACCACCTTATAAAGATGATTATGATAAAAATCAAAAGAATTTTAAAAAAGAACAAGAAGAAGATCCATTATTGGCCAAAATAAATCAAAAGGAGATGATTACGTTTTTCAAGCTGAAGGAAAATTTAGAGGTAAATCAATTGGTGAACTTAAAGAAGAAGAGAGAGAGTTAACAAATAGAATAGATGAAATTGACAAACAAACAGAACCATCTCTGAAAAAATTTCAGAGATTTAAATATTCCGGAAAATCTAAATTTAATCCTCTAGAATTAAAACACCAACTAATAAACCCACTAAGACAGAGAGTGACCTTCAGAAGAAAATAAAATATATGGGAAGTCGTACACAATATTCTGACGATGACGATGAGGAATTTGAAGGCAGTGGCATCAGAAAACAAGACTCAATGATTGAGATATTGGATATAATATGCGGTTCTATTGAAGTAGGTAATACATCTCCTAAAATAAGAAAAGAAGCAATGAAAATCTTAAATACACTCCACTCTCAAAAAAGAATAAATAAAAAACCTAAAAATGCAATTATGAGTAATTATCTGCAATTATTAATATATGGTAAGTGAAGTACACCTTATTCTTTCATCAGCAGTAGCAAAAATACAAAAAAATGATTGCTATCAAAAAGGACACGAAGTAGTATATCCGGTGGAAAACAAATACCATTCCACCGGATATACTACTCACGACTTTCGAATATATTTTAGTAATCCTATAGAACTTGACGGAAATACAAATTACAGAATGGCACTTGATGAAGTAGTAGATATGACATATTCATGGTACAATGTATCAGCAGAATATAATAAATTTCGTTATCGTAAATCATCATCATCGCCATGGATAAGAAATGGATTAGAATAACTTTCCCAGACGGAAATTATTCTTACCAAGACTTAAATAAATTCATAAAAGAAATAGACGAAGATATAAGTTCAGAATTTAATTTATCTTTACCCAGGGTTGAAATAAATATTGAAAATCACCTTGAAATAGATTTCTCTCAAGGAGAATTTCATAAACTAATCGGATTTGAAAAAAAAAAGACATACAAAGAAAGAGTAAACATTGGGGTCAATGTTCCAGATATAACTAAATCAATTGATATGATTTGTATACACACAGACCTAACATCAAGATCAACTACTGACGTATCAAGTGATGTTCTATATTGTTTCTCTGTAATATCGAGACAAATAAGAAGATCATACCCATTTACAATAGAACCCAAAAGATTAAAATTAGTACCTCTAAATAAAAATACAATTAATTCATTACCGACGGATTAAACAGACCACTTAAATTTAATGGAACTGAAACAACTATTAATGTGATAATCAAGGGAGTTCCTTAGATAATTATCTAATTAATCATTATATGAATAAGCCACACGAATGGATGAAACAATACAACCCCAGAAAAGGTTTGTATGAATTTTATCACAAAGGGTCAGGAATGACTATAAATTCATTATCAGATATCTCTCAAAAAATTAGACACGGAGTATCTAGAAAAGTTCCACCAAAAGAGTCTCGTAGAACTCTTTATGCTGGAAATGAAATACTCAAGAGGTTATCCAGATTATCCGTAAAATAATTATCTAAAGTATTAATATAATGTTTAGATCTACAGATAACCTCAAAAAACTGACTTCATAAGATTCAACTTAGTGACATAACCACAGGCAGCAATAGCCAATGTTCAATACCAAAAGAAAACAGATTACACATTAAAGATAGACACGGTTCGATTGGTACAATGGATATATCTTTGTTAAATATAAATCTTAAACGATCTCCTCGAATATGCGAGAAGGAAAAATGATCCAAATACAGGAACTCAACTCACAATGGATAATTTCACATAACTCTATCCTCTCATCTCTCTACGAAAAAGAAGTTGTTATTGATAAAATTTAGGTAATGAATTAGTTATAATGTCGCAATGAGGGTTGCGTTTAAGACTTAAATTGAAAACATATAGTTATATTATATTATGACGTTAGTGAATTTTAAAAATAAAAATACAGAAAAAGAAATTAAAAAAAAAATACTAAATGTATTTTGAAGATTATTTGAAAGAGATTGTTAATTACACTTACAAACATTCTGGCACATGTAAGTTCATGGATTGTTATTGTGCTTCATGTTTGAAGTGTGAAAGAAATTTACAACTGGATGAAACTGATTTTAATGATAAAATGAATTTTTATCAAGAAGTATTATCCTTTATTTATGAACGAGCTTTGAGTGAAGGAGTTGATACTACTGGTTTATCTGATCATATAGATAAATTTAACCAAATAGCTGAATTACATAATAAAGCAATGCACCAGATAGAATTTGTGACCCTCCATGGGAAAACAGGGACAAAGGTGATAGCACGCTCACAACACGCTTAGCGTGTCTAATGTTGTCATGTTTTGTCACGTTACTGTTTTGCGTTACTCGCATTTGATTGTTATGTAATCCAACATTCCGGGATGACCGCGTGCTTGAACGTGTGCAATAACTTGTGTGTTCAACATGGACGCTTCGCCTGTTTTGCTGTCTCATAACATGGTGTCAGAACCGGTCTGAAATCCCGCCCCAATCCCAAAGTCGGACCATTTATCGGCGAACACGGTACTCCTATCCAAACAGCTGCATTTGACTACTTTGGCTTAACGGATCGGACCACACGCACTCTAACTTCAGCATTACCTTCCCGCTCGCACGATGCCCAAACACGACAAACCGATCCTCGATATCAACGCTGTCAGGGCTAATCGAGACCACTTTCGCCACTGGGAAACGCGATTCCACGATTATTGCCTGTTAGAAGGCTACAGAAATCCTGCTAAAGACAGATTAACACACACATCAGATCACTACATCGAAGCAAAGAGGCCATTCGAGCTAGCCGTTCTTCGCAGCGCAATTCCTGCGTCAGAATGGAACACTCTCGATGATGTAATCACCTCCAAGATCCCCGCCGACGATGCCGATAAGCCATGGGTCTGGCTACAAAAAAATAAAGGGCATTACGTAGGTGCAAGTACTCTCATGCAAGACAGATACTACTTTTGGGTGCAAATGGCACAGGCAGACCAAACATCCATTTCATCTTGGGAAACAGCCGTCCGCACCGCCGCAGGCCGTTGTTCATTCGGCCCAAATGCTGACGAGTTCATGAGGGAAAAATTTGTTTTTGGGCTCAACGATTCCTTCAGTCGATTTAGAGAAGACATCTTCTATAGAGATCGGCAGCGCAAGGCTGACGACCCTCCTTTCACACTAGCGTTTGTGGTAACCCAAGCTGTGTCTTTTGAAGCAGCCCAACAGACAAACAAACTCTTAGCTCATTCTTCTATTGAGGAACAGGTCCACTATACCACGTCCACAACACCAACCAGAAATTTTCAACGGCCTCCTGGCAGACCAATCAGCAAATCTTGCTTCTTCTGTGGTAGCAAAACTCCACATCCTCGTGAAAAATGTCCAGCCCAGGGACAAACATGCAGCTACTGCCAATCACACCATTCAAATTCCCTTTCAAATTGACTCCGCGGCTTCCTGTAACACACTCCCATCCAAGCATCTTTCCAATATGCCCTGGGCTACAGTGACCCCAACCAGGACTCTTATAATTCCTTATGCCAGCCCACCAATCAAGCCTATCGGGAAAACCACCATCGAAGCCTGCAAAGACAACACCACTTGCAATCTTACTTTTCAAGTCATTGACACTGACCAACCAGCCTTACTCAGTACTGAAGCCAGTAAAACCCTTGGAGTACTTACCCTCAACGCCGACTTCATCAGAAAATGCACCACTGAAGATCCACCCACCTGTAATGATTCAGCAGCAGGACCACCCCCGATACCTCCAGACACTTCAACGCGCACATGGCCCCAGCTAGGAACTTTGACCATGGAGTTCATCTCGAAGAGCTGGCTTCCTTGGTCCTCCTGTCGATTTCGACCTGGACCCCCATGTCAAGCCCATCCATGCCCCAGTTCACCGCCAGCCCATCTCGAAGTTGGATTCAATCAAAAAAGCATTAGACGCCTATGAGACCACGGGTCAGTTGGTTCGAGTATCACAGCCGACAGACTGGATATCCAACATGGTAATTCGAGAGAGAGAACCCACCCCCACCAAACCGGGAAAAATTCGCATATGCCTGGACCCTTCCCAGACCCTTAACAAGGCCATCAGAGGCCCAAAATACATCATCCCGACACTGGAGGAAAACCTTCATAAGTTACACGGCATGAAATACATGACAGTGATAGATGTCAAAGAAGCCTTCCAAAACATCCCTCTGACCTTACGATCGTCCCTGATGACCACCATGTATACACCATGGGGCCGCTACAGGCGGACAAGACTACCATTTGGCATATCGTCAGCATCTGAAGAGTGGCAACACCGAATCCATATGGTCCTTGAAGGCCTCCAAATAATCAGCATCGCCGATGACATCCTAATTCCAGGTTGTGGCACTACAGATGCGGAGGCCAGGATCGACCATGACCGCAACCTCATTGCTGTACTTGAGCGCTTTGAACAGCATCATGTCAAGCTAAACCTCAGCAAAATGAAATTCCTCGTGCAGGAAGCAGTGTTCATGGGCCACGTCATTACCACCGATGGCCTTCAGCCCAACCCAGTTACCGTCCAGGCCATTGTCAACATGCCCATTCCAAAGGACAAACAAGGAATCCGTAGATTACTGGGAGCAATCAATTACCTCAGCAAATTCTGCCCACTGCTGAGTACGGTCACTCAACCCCTACGAAATCTCACCAGAGATGATATTCAGTTCCTATGGTCAGCCGAACACCAACACGCTTTCGACGAAGCCAAAGCCTTGGCCACCTCTGCACCATGCCCTCGGCCCCTAAACGCTTGCAGAAGATGATGCTTTTCCTACAGCGATACAACTTCACAGTGGTGTACAGGAAAGGCTCTTCACTACACTTGGCAGATACCCTATCCAGAGCTCCTTGCCGAGATGAAGCCACCACACCCTCCATGCCAGACACCTTTCAAGTCTTCCGTGCGCATCTTACACAATTAGATCCTACCTCGCCATCCCTGACAGATAATACTCGCGAGCAACTCCGCAGAGAAATGAGGAGAAATGGAAATGGAAGCCGACCGCGGCCGATTATAGTAAGATTTGTTTGTCGCGAAGATCGTGATGTAGTTTTCCAAAAGAAAAAGAAGCTTCAACAAAGTGAAAGGTTTCGTGATGCTTACATTACTGCGGATTATGCAAAAGCCATTCAAGAAGAACGCAGAGCTTTAATTAAAGCCATGTTCAAAGCAAGAGGTATTGGAAAAAGTGCGAAAGTGGTGGGGCGAATACTACATGTGGACAATCAAAAGTACACAAAGGAAAATATTCCTGAGGAATTTAACGCTCCTGAAGCCGATGATGAAGAATACGAAGAGCAGCAAGAGTGAGATGTTGTGACATTCCGGTAAGATGTTTTAACGGCAAATATTCAACTGTAGAACAGTAGTGGGTCAAGTTACCGCATTACACTTGTAAAAATTTCCCAGCGGTTAAACTTTTATTGTTATTTTTGTTTACTTACTTGTTCTTGTGTGTTAGACAGCAATTATGTTGATATCCAGTTAGTTGGGCCTATTATCACAGTATTACAGTAATGGGTTTTGTACACACAGTTTTTTCTACATCTTTGTGATATGACTGAGTTTACAATATGCTCGCTGAATGTAAGAGGCTTAGTAGACGACACTAAACGTCGTGAAACCTTTAGATGGCTACGTAACAAAAAATATTCTGTTTATTTCCTTCAAGAAGTTCACTCAACTGAACAAACCTCGAAATTATGGACCAATGAATGGGGCTATAACGCAATATTTAGCAACTGTTCCAGCTCCAAAGCAGGAGTTTGCATTCTATTTAACAATAACTTTTCTTTTCAAATTCTCAAACAACGCTCCGATCCAGATGGAAGATTCGCCATAGTTGACATAAAAACAAACGAAAAAATCTTAACGCTGATCAACATTTATGCTCCGAACAAGGATGACCCTGATTTTATACAAAAAGTTATTGATCTCTTATTAGATTTTACTTGTGATGACATTATTTTTGGCGGAGACTTCAATTTGGTTCAGGATCTAAAAAAGGATAAGAAAGGGGGCAATCCCAAAACCCATAGCAAAGCCGCACAAAAATTAAGCGAAGCCGCACTTAACCTAGACTTGACCGATATATGGCGAGATATGCATCCTGATGATAACAGATTTACATGGAGACAAAAAAATCCCGAAATACATTGCAGATTGGATTATTTTTTGATAAACCAAGGTTTAAGCACATATGTCAAAAACACTGACATCAAACCAGGATACAAAACAGATCATTCTCTGATCACGCTTTCAATAAATTTACATGTCAATCCAAGGGGACCAGGTTACTGGAAACTTAACACCTCCTTGTTAAGCGAAATTGAATACATTGAATGGATAAAATCAACTATCGCAGCGGTACAAAAAGAATACGAGAACGATAACAATGTTGATGATCCGCTTCTTTGGGAAATGATCAAGCTGAAAGTGCGGGAAAGCTCTATTAGATATGCCAAGAGAAAGAAAACACTTATGAAGAACCAGGAAGCCAAACTAGAAAGCAAAATTACCCAACTAACGAAAATTTTAGAAAGCGAAAACACTTCGTCGCACGAAAAAAGCAAAGCAAGCGAGTCTCTTGACAATAAAAAGCGCGAGTTTGAACTCATCAATGAATACAAAACAAAAGGAACTATTATAAGAAGCAAGGCAAGATGGTATAATGAAGGCGAAAAAAAACAATAAATATTTTTTGAACATAGAGAAACGACATTACAAACAAAACATTATTGGACAGCTTGAAACTTTAGAAGGGACGCTTACAAAAGACGAAGACATACTTAAGGAGTGCAAGCGCTTCTATCAAACTCTATATACATCAACTAATCCAGGAATCGACCAAAATCAGAGCGAATTATTTTTCCCCACTTCAGGCCACCAGGAAAAACTAACTGCTGAAGAGTCGCACTCCTGTGAAGGACTTCTCACTGAAAAAGAATGCCTGGAGGCG
>OX393564.1:13722245-13724745 GCA_947652115.1 Blastomussa wellsi | reverse complement strand
AATCCAGTACCTGGCAAAAGATTTATATTAAGCCTTTCTCTTGTACCAAGAGCTCAAAACTTAGAAATTTCCAATTTAAATTCAATCATCGTAGAATAGCAACAAACGCCTTCTTAAAACAGATTAGGATAACGGAAGATGACCTCTGCACCTTTTGCAAGTCAGACAAAGAAACGCTTTATCATCTTTTCTGGAGCTGCCCTATATCACAGAATATATGGCGGGCTTTGAATGCCTGGTTTATTTCTCACGGAGTATTCACCAAAAATGAAGAAATCAATCACTGTATTGCATTAGGTTTCAACACAGAATCCTGCTCCATTCTGCTTGACTTGTGCTCCTTAATTGCACGATATTATTTATATACTTGCAAATTGCAGCAGACGTTACCACAGCTTTCAGCCGTTATTAAGATTATATATTACCATGCACGTTTGGAGAAACAAACACTCTCCAGTAAGGATTTTACAAATAAGTGGAAACCTTTGATTGCCTAGACAATTGCTTAATGCAATCTTACATATCAGCAATTGCTCTGAACTCATAACTTTCCATCTTGCAAACCCTTATAAGGAACTCGATATTAGACCCATCTTTTCAAAGCTGTGGTTACTCTGTGTTTAGCTGTCTTTATGTATATTAGTAACTTAATTTTGTATTAACAATTAATGTAACTATGTACTTAAAATCAACTAATGTAAGTAAGTAATTATTGTCAGTATTGTATATGTTTGTTGTGTTTTCAAAAAAAAAAAAAAAAAAAAAAAACTCCGCAGAGCCACCACCTCATGCCAAGAGATGCAATCACTGGCACACTATATCCTCAATGGCTGGCCTCCCACCAAACATCATCTACCTCAACCACTTCAAGCATATTGGCACTTCCGAGAAGAGCTCAGTGTCGCAGACGGAATCCTTTTGAAAGCCACTCGAGCCATTGTCCCTCCATCGCTGCGTCCGTCCATGCTG
This sequence comes from Blastomussa wellsi, assembly GCA_947652115.1. Classification (NCBI taxonomy): domain Eukaryota; kingdom Metazoa; phylum Cnidaria; class Anthozoa; order Scleractinia; family Plerogyridae; genus Blastomussa; species Blastomussa wellsi. Next base: position 13,723,776 of record OX393564.1, on the reverse strand, counting down.
ACCAAGATCCATCATTCCCATCAGGATCCCGAATACTGCCTTCGTTTTGCAAGAGACGCCATATTCTGGCCCAGCATGTCCAAGGACATTGAAGAATTTTGCCACTCGTGTGCAACTTGCGCCCAATACGGAAAGCAAGCCGCCGACGAGCCGATGTTATCACATCCCACTCCAACACTCCCGTGGCAATTTGTCTCCCAAGACATATTTACGTTCGGGCTCAAACATTACCTAGTCACAGTCGATCACTACAGTGACTTCTACGAGCTATCAACCACCGTCATCAACTTCACTAAAGCCCACTTCGCACGCCACGGCATTCCTCTCCGCTGCCTTACAGACAACGGCCCACAGTTTGTATCTCACGAATACAAGACGTTTGCCCAGACCTTTGACTTCGAACACGTAACGTCCTCACCATACTGGTCTCGCAGCAATGGCAAGGCAGAGGCAGCCGTCAGTGATGCAAAATCTATCCTTAAAAGATCTCCAGATATCTACCTGGCACTCCTTAACATCCGAAACACTCCACCTCGTGGGCATTCCTTCTCCCCGGCCCAGCGACTAATGGGCAGACGTACCCGCTCCACAATACCGCTCTCAGAAAAGCTGCTTCGACCTGAAATCGCAGATCCCCCCATGGTCTCCTCTGAAATTAACCGCCGCAAGATAGCATCCAAAGCTCAGTACGACAAGCATGCACAGGCTCCGCTGATGCCACTCCCACTGGGATCTCACGTTTATGCAAAACCTCGACCATCTCTACGGGGAGCCCTTGGATCTATGGGCGAATCATCAACAGTACAGCTCCTCTCCTACAGCATCGATACGGGCAATTCTGCACTCCGCCGCAACCGGGCTCAATTGCGTCCAGCTGCCCCACCTTAACGCACTCCCGTGCAACCTCCCCCTCTTCCACTGATGCAGCCCTCAATACCAGCTCCTCCAGAATGCCCACTCGCACAGCAACAGCCAGCGATACCGCCTCAGCTAGACCGACAGCCCCCCCCACCACCCCCACAGCTGCAGCCACAGGGCCAACAGATCAGGGAGCCTACGCCAGTCCATGATGATCATCAAATTACCAGATCCGGGCGGGTAATACGCCCGCTACATAGGTTCAAGGACTTTGTTCCTTCTTAGGAGGACACTGCAAGATCATAGACTCATGAGAGAGCAAACCCTTGTTTGCCAGCAGTACTTTTTTTCGCATTTTTTGTTGTTCTTGTTTTTATTGCCCGAGATGGGGGGATGTCATGTTATGTCACGTTACTGTTTTGCGTTACTCGCATTTGATTGTTATGTAATCCAACATTCCCGGATGACCGCTACAACAATGCAGGACACACTAGCTTTGTTTCCCTAATAGCTTTGTTTCCCTAATAATTACCGTATTTATTTGTATATAAGCCAGGCGGTGTTATAAGCCGAGCGATTCTTGCATGATCTGACATTTCATCGGCGTAGATTTGATCATCACAGGGGGATCATCATCTGTCCTGTCGCCAGCTTTTGAAATCCTACATGTTTT
>OX393564.1:13712245-13717245 GCA_947652115.1 Blastomussa wellsi | reverse complement strand
AATCAGTCAATGTTCTTAGAGAGAATTAGAAAGAGTAATTTCAGGACCCCCTTGATTATGATAAAGTTGTTTTGGAGATAGTAAATTATTTTTCAAGTGAGAAGATGAAGTGTGATGGTTGTGGACGAATATTCTCTAGGAGGAATAAGAGTCATAAATGTTTTGAAAAATATATATTATATAGTTGTGCTGAAATTTTTAATTTTTTTCTTAGCTAATATTATATAGTAATTAATGGAAGAAATGAATCCTTTCAAAGAGAAAAATGCAATTAAAGAAGAAAATAACGATGGCTTTGAAAACTGTTATAAGCTGAAAAATTGTAAACCTAGAATAGCTAAATTCAAGAAAACACTCATAAAAGATGAAAATGGCAAATTAGTTTATATCATTACTTTTCCTGAAAATTGTTATCTCAAAAATTAATATATATATATATATGTACGGAAATTTGAATTTTTTTTTTCTAATACTATAATATAGGATGAATTCTAAATATTTTGTAAAAAAAGGACTCGAAGAATTAGGAGAAAGCTCTCCAGAAGAATCAGATTGTTGTTCATCAGATTCTGAAGTATCGTCTCCAGAAGAAGAAATAGAGACCGTAAATAACGTAAAACCTAAAGAAGACGTTGAAAATTTAAAAGTTGCTTGTATCTAACTTTTTTTAAAAATGAATATCCTGATTTAGTTAATAAAATAATGAAGAAATCTACAATAGATTTTAAAGACCTAAGATTAATAATTAACTATGAAAGAAATATTAAAGATAAAATTAATGTTCATGAAAACGTTATAAATATTATTGAAACTTTCCAAAAATATATGTGATAAATTTGTTTATACCCTATACATTTAGCCGCATTATAACTCACCGGGTTATAATGCGGCTTTATTACGTTTGTGTGAAAAATGGTTTTTCTAACCCTATTATATAATGGAACAATTGCAACAACAATTTTTAACATTTCAAAATGAAATGAATAATAGAATGGAACAATTAGAAGTGAAAAGGACAAAATAATCAAAAATCAAGCCAGAGAAATAAATAGATTGAACAGAAAGAGTGGAACTAATAAGGTTGAAAATAAATTAGAAACTAGAAATAATAAAATTAATAAGTTAAAAGAAACTCTTAACAAAACTAAGAAAGATAAGTTAGTTCAGGATAGAATTTTAAAGAGAAACAAGATAAAACGATAAAAAAAAGTTATAGGAGAACGTAATATTAAAATTATTCAGTTGAAGCAGACTGGTAAAATGAGAGGTCGCCCACCAGGAAGCAGGAATAGACCAAAAAAGGAAGAACCACGTGTGAATACTGAATTAATGCAACAACCCAGAAATATTAAATTAACTGAGAGTACAATTGAAGGTAACATAAAGATCAGAATAAACCTCTTTCACAATTAAAAATTAGATTAGATGATATAAAATAAGAGAAGTCCTAAAAGAATTTGGTAGTATTAAATTCAATAGATCTCTTACAATTGTCTTTAAAAATGAAAATGAAAATGAAAATAGAGAATGGGTAAGGGATTGATAAATATAAAGAATGAAGACCAAAGATGTTTCCCATATTGTCACATTTTTCATATTCATAGAGATAAAATTAGTAAGAATTTACAGAGGTAAGTAAATATAAAAAATATTTTACTCAAGATGATAAACCTATTGATCTGGATTATGATGGAATCGAATTTCCGGTAAGTGTTGAAAAAGTTTTCAAGATTGAAAAAATAAATCATATAAGAATTAATATATTCGGATGGGGAAATGACAAATTCTTTCCCCTATATATCTCTGATAGGAAGGATATACAAGCAATGAATTTATTACTCATGAATGAATTTATTTTGAATCTTACTGAAAAAAGATTTACAAGAATATATTAAAGATGAAAGCGGCTCTTATACTCACAAATATCAAATTCATAAAATTTGTTCATATGGGTATAAAGTTGTTTGTTCCCTGGATGAAAAGTATACTAAGAAATTTAAATACTATCGAGGTGAAAATGCTGGTTATAAATTTATTGAAGATATTTAAAAAGAAAATGAAGAAACTCAGAGAATAATTAAAGAAAAATTTAATAAGCCAATGAATCTGAACCAAAAAGGAGAAAATGAATTTAAAAAAGCAGATTCATGTTGGATTTGTAATAAGAGCTTTAATGAGGAAAATATTAAAGTTAGATATCATGATCATGTAACTGGAAAATTTCTCAGAATGAGTACTAAAGTTCCGGTTGTCTCTCATAACCTTAGAGGATATGACGGTCATTTTATAATATATAATTCCAACTAACTCAGAAAAGTACCTGTCAATAATGATGAAGGAAATTGTATTTATTGATTCAATGCAATTTATGGCTTCATCTCTCGATAGGTTAGCTAGTAATTTAGAAAATAATTAGTATAAATATTTTGTAAATGAATTTTCAGATATTCCAAAAGATAAAATTGATCTTATAAAGAAAAAGGGTATTTATCGTAATGATTATTTTGATGATTTCTCAAGGTTTGAAAATGAGAAATTTCCATCGAGAGAAGAATTTTATAATCTCTTGAATGAAGAAGAACTATCAGAACATGCATTGAAAGTTCTCAGAGAAATGGCATGTAAAAATATGGGTAAATATCACGATTTACATTTAAAGTGTGACGTTTTATTGCTGAGTGATGTTTTTGAAAATTTTAGAAGAATATGAATATAAAAAGAATGTGGCCTCGATTCTGTACATTATTTTTCTGCTCCTGGTTTAGCTTGGGATGCAATGTTAAAAATGACTCGTGTAAAGTTAGATTTAGTTAGTAATATTGATATGAGTCACATGGTTCAAAAGGGATTACGCGGAGGTTTCAGCTAGGTATTCAAAGGCTAATAATAAGCATTTGAGTTATTATAATCCTAAGGAAGAAGAAAGTCATATTATTTATTTAGATCCAAATAGTTTGTATGGATGGGCTATGTGTAAGAAATTACCAACTGGAGATTTAAGTGGGTAAGAAAAAAGGGGGTTGATGAGTTATATAATAATAATACATAATAAAATATATATATATATAATATAATCCAGGTGTTGCGATCAACAGGAGGTATGACTTGGCATTTTATTACTAATTAGTTTCATGCCGCACAAGGAGTGCGGCACTCATCAGATAAAATAACCAAATACAAGGATCGTTACAACGCTCGCTTATGATAGACGCACTTGCGCGCGCGGGATTTGAATTTGAATTTTAACAGTTTCTTTCGCGCGGAATTAGGACTTGAACAGTTACTAGCGCGTGGCAGTGGTAGGCTTGAAATTCTTTAGTTGGAATTTGCTAGCGTGCCTACAGGACGTTACCAGTTCATTACGCTTGTTCAAGGTCGCTAGTTCAGGTCTACAAATGATGAAATATTTCTCCCACAGACACAAATTACATCGGTTCGAGACAGGGCTAAAGGGAGATGTTCGTTTTAAAATTTTCCAGGTGATCTCGAACTTCACGTTTGCCTCCTTCAAATGCCAAACGTGCTTACTGAGCTCCGTACTGAGTCTCTTGCTAGGGTTGTGGAAAGAAGATTTGTGATTGGCAAATCTCGTTTTAAAAGAGGTCTCGGTGAGCCCCACATAAGTTTGAGCTGGCATGCTGTCTTCCGTACTCACTGTTGCTTGGTAAACCACGGATGATTTCAGGCAATTTCCGGCCATTGGACAGTCAGCTGGTCTAAGGCAGTTACATGCTTTCAAAATTGGTGGTGCAGCCGTTTTCTTTAGGATTGATTTGTTGCTACCATCAATTTTCTGCTTGAGGTTGGGCATGCAACTGTAGCTGATCTTGATTGTGTTCCGGTTGAAGATCTTGTGGAGCACGTGATTTTCCGGGAACTCTTCATCGAGGATCTTTAGGAACGTTCGCCCAACATTTGTGGCCACATTCTTGCTAAAAGGTGGGTTATACCAGATGATGTTTCGGTGGCGCTTCTTTTTGGTGGAGTTCAGAGGCTGTGTTAAGGTCGGTGTGAACGTTAGGCGGTGTTTGTATCCGCTGTCATCCAGAGCTTTCTGATAAATAGGTGCCGCTTCGTTAAATGAATGTTCATCGATTGAAATTTCAGACAGCCGTTTGTTGATGGATTTCGGAATGTTTTCGATGATACGAGGCGGATGGTTTGATTTCTTGTTGACGTAGAGTGGGATGTTTCCGGGTTTGGTGTAAGCCATGTATTTCCCATTGGACAGGTTGAGGGTGACATCGAGGAAGTTTACGGTTTTCTTATTGGCCTCGATTGTAATTTTAAGGCCATAGTTACTGAAAATACCGCACAGATCTTTTTTGATGAGCTCTGTTTGCCGTGGTGTTGCTTTGGATACCCCGAGGCCGTCATCTCGGTACAGGCCAAAATCGCATACGCTTCCAAACTTCTCCTTGATTTTGTGGAGGAGATAAGCACCAACGAGCTCGCAAGATTCAGCACCGTCATAGCTCCCCATAGTGACGTCGAAAAGGTTTGATGAGGTTTTCTTACCCCATGGTTCGCCATAACTGTAGAGGAGAGAACTTTTTGCCTGGAGGATGATGTGCCGTTCATTGTCGGTTATGGTGTCATATTCGGATGCAAACTGTAGAGCTTCGCTTAGCAATTCAATTGAAATCGATGGGTAAAACTCTACGACATCAAATGCAATGAACGAGTGCATATCCTTGTGCCGAATGTTTTTGAACCATGATAAAACAGCCTGGGTATTTTTCCACTGATTTAGCTGCAGATTGCTAGCAAGCCTGGCGTTAATGCGGTCAAGGAGCTGCTTGCTGATTTGGCCGATCTCAGCCTTCGCCGGGTTGATAAGGCGACATGTGGGGTTGTTGGCAAAGTTGGGCTTGTGATCTTTGAGAGTTATAAAGGCTTCGCGTTTTGCAGTGGTGTTAATTCTATCATCTAGATGCAGCTTCGTAGCGATAGCTTTGGCCTCTAGCTCGATGGAATTCGTGGTGTTTTGGGTCACTTTC
>OX393564.1:13677683-13712045 GCA_947652115.1 Blastomussa wellsi | reverse complement strand
ATTTTGGCCTGTACCGAGATGACGGCCTCGGGGTATCCAAAGCAACACCACGGCAAACAGAGCTCATCAAAAAAGATCTGTGCGGTATTTTCAGTAACTATGGCCTTAAAAATTACAATCGAGGCCAATAAGAAAACCGTAAACTTCCTCGATGTCACCCTCAACCTGTCCAAAGGGAAATCCATGGCTTATACCAAACCCGGAAACATCCCACTCTACGTCAACAAGAAATCAAACCATCCGCCTCGTATCATCGAAAAACATTCCGAAATCCATCAACAAACGGCTGTCTGAAATTTCAATCGATGAACATTCATTTAACGAAGCGGCACCTATTTATCAGAAAGCTCTGGATGACAGCGGATACAAAACACCGCCTAACGTTCACACCGACCTTAACACAGCCTCTGAACTCCACCAAAAAGAAGCGCCACCGAAAACATCATCTGGTATAACCCACCTTTTAGCAAGAATGTGGCCACAAATGTTGGGCGAACGTTCCTAAAGATCCTCGATGAAGAGTTCCCGGAAAATCACGTGCTCCACAAGATCTTCAACCGGAACACAATCAAGATCAGCTACAGTTGCATGCCCAACCTCAAGCAGGAAATTGATGGTAGCAACAAATCAATCCTAAAGAAAACGGCTGCACCACCAATTTTGAAAGCATGTAACTGCCTTAGACCAGCTGACTGTCCAATGGCCGGAAATTGCCTGAAATCATCCGTGGTTTACCAAGCAACAGTGAGTACGGAAGACAGCATGCCAGCTCAAACTTATGTGGGGCTCACCGAGACCTCTTTTAAAACGAGATTTGCCAATCACAAATCTTCTTTCCACAACCCTAGCAAGAGACTCAGTACGGAGCTCAGTAAGCACGTTTGGCATTTGAAGGAGGCAAACGTGAAGTTCGAGATCACCTGGAAAATTTTAAAACGAACATCTCCCTTTAGCCCTGTCTCGAACCGATGTAATTTGTGTCTGTGGGAGAAATATTTCATCATTTGTAGACCTGAACTAGCGACCTTGAACAAGCGTAATGAACTGGTAACGTCCTGTAGGCACGCTAGCAAATTCCAACTAAAGAATTTCAAGCCTACCACTGCCACGCGCTAGTAACTGTTCAAGTCCTAATTCCGCGCGAAAGAAACTGTTAAAATTCAAATTCAAATCCCGCGCGCGCAAGTGCGTCTATCATAAGCGAGCGTTGTAACGATCCTTGTATTTGGTTATTTTATCTGATGAGTGCCGCACTCCTTGTGCGGCATGAAACTAATTAGTAATAAAATGCCAAGTCATACCTCCTGTTGATCGCAACACCTGGATTATATTACCACTCTGGTTCTACTATCGAGCACTCTATCAGCAGGCGTGCAAACCAAATGGTATATATATAATATATAATATATAATATATAATATATATAATATATAATAATCGAATGTGATTTGGAATACCCAAAAGAATTACATATTCTACATAATGGCTATCGTCTTGCCTCAGAAAAAATCCCAGTATCTTCAGTTATGTTAAGTGAATACCAGAAAAAAACTTGTGAAAAATATAATTTGAAAACTTCCAGTATAAATAAATTAATACCTACTCTTAGAAGTAGAGAGAAGTATGTATAACACTATAAAAATTTAGAATTATACTTATCTTTAGGTATGAAATTAAAGAAAATTCAAAGAGCTATGAAATTTAAAGAATCAGATTGGATGAAAGATTATATTATGTTTAATACTCGTATGAGAACACAAGCTAAAAATGCATTTGAAAAAGACTTTTTTAAATTAATGAATAACGCTGTTTTTGGAAAGACAATGGAAAATAATATGGTTATAAATAAGAGAATAAAAGAATCTTTAATGTTAAATAAACCATCATATGTTGGAATGAGTATTCTGGACTTGAGTAAAACTTTGATGTACGATTTTCATTATAATTATATTTTGAAGAAGTATTCTCAAGATAGAGTGAAGGTATTATTTACAGATACTGATTCACTATGTTATAATATAAAGATGCATGATATTTACCAAGACCTTTGGGAAGATAAAGATAAATTTGATAATTCAGATTACTCACAAGATAGTAAGTATTTCTTTAAGGAAAATAAGAGAGTAATTGCTAAAATGAAAGGTGAATGTGGTGGTATACCAATAAGAGAATTCTGTGGTTTAAGATCTAAAATGTACTCGTATATAAAAGAAGGTGGAAAAGGAGATTGTAAAGCAAAGGGAATAAAGAAAGGAGCAATTAAAAAAATTAAAATTAATCATTATAAGGATACTGTATTTGGAGAAAATCAAATGTATCATAAAATGAGATTAATAAGGAGTAAATTACATAATATCTCTAGTTATGAAGTTCAAAAGAAATCTCTGAGTTGTTATGATGATAAGAGATATTTGACGGAAAATGGAATTGAAACTAGAGCTTATGGATATGTCGAACAATAGCGTCGTATCGTTACTTTTCTCGTAATTGATTCGCTTCATGACTTTTACTGAATTGACTCTGAATTGCAAGTTTTTAACGCCGGATCGAGGGACTGTGTGGGTGGAATTTTTGTTAATAGAGGCGTTGTGCTGAAAACCTCAATTCATATAGGGGGTTTGAAATTAGTGATATAAATCAAGCTTTTACGTAAGTATACCCTCTGGATTGTTAAAATGTTGCTTCATATGAGATTTTAAAATTGATGAAAAATCAAAAAAAGTCATGAAGCGGCCAACTGGAAGTTACTTTATATTGTGACTTTTCTCGTAATTGATATGCTTCATGACTTTTTCTGAATTGACCCTGAATTGTAAGTTTTTACTCTTTCAGACCCTCTGGACAGTGAAAATGTTGCTTGATATGAGATTTTAAAATTGAGGAAAAATCAAAAAAGTCATGAAGCGGCCTACTGTGCTGAGAACCTCAATTCATATACTACTCCCGCTGCCATTCTCTGTTTTGATTTTTCATACAAACGGAATGCTGCGATTGAGTGTTTCTCGCCGGTCACCAGATCGTCAACATAGAAACTCTCAAGCATCTTCCTCGCGAATTCGGGGTCTTCATCTTTGTACTTCGAGATGTGATATCTCAGCGTGGCGTTCAACAAAAATGGCGAGGCGTTTAGTCCGAAGACCACGCGGCAAAAGCGATTCACTACACGATTCACGCGATTCACGTCTTCGCACCACAAAAACCTAAAGCAATATCTATCTCCCTCGTCTACCTCCATATTGAGAAATGCCTTCTCGATGTCTCCTACCAATGCAACCCTTTTCTCTCTAAATCTAAATAAGATCTCAAACAACAAAGGGTTTAACGATGGTCCCACATGCAGGCAATCGTTCAGGGTAGTCCCCACTTTTCCTATCTTAGCAGAAGCATCGTACACAACGCGAACCTTAGTTGTGCTTGCATCTCGGCGCACGACCGCCAGGTGAGGAATGTAGTGAACCTGGTCTGCCTTTTCTAATTCTGTCACCCTCTCTATAACTCCCGATGATAACTGTTCTTCGATAACTGAGTTACTCTGCCAATACTTCCGGTTCCTTTCTGGGCTTCTTAATCTGACCTTTCAAGCGTGCTCATGATTACTGGGTAAGCTATCATGCCCTTCCTTCCAAGGAAGCTTTACTGAATATCTACTACCGTTGATGGTAATACTATCTATGAAAGCACTATAAACTTTGTTGCACTCTGTAACTCCTAGGGTTTCTAGGTCCCACAACCTTTGGACGTTTCTTTCTAAACTTTCTGAATTGACACTATCGCTTCCTACAAAATTCACCTGAACTTCAGGGACGGCGGAGCCGGGGGGTGACATTTAGTATAAGGTTCGTATGAAGAAATAATGAAAAAAGGAAATGTAAATACTAAAGAAAAAGGAAAACGTAAACGGAAAAAGTCCGATCCACCACAGATTATCCCCCGAGATGAGGTTATTGGCAAACAAAATACTTCCGTTAACGTTAATTCAATTCATGCTCAGTATAGTAGTTATTTGAGAAAAGACGTAAAATACATAGGGCACTAACCAGATGAAACAAATGCTTGAATCCTACTTGCTTCATTTAGTGACGAGAATTTACAAAGCTACAACCTTGTTCAAAACCTGTCGGAAACTTTTCGTGGTTACGTACTTCCTTACGCGCATCCTTTCCACGGGGAGCCTGTGTAAAAACCCAGGTTAGTGTACTAAAGCCGGGATATATCGTGGAAGGCTGAAAAATATGTATCAAGCTTACAAAACTTTCAAAATATTGCTGTAGCACAAAAAGTACCTGTCATTTTGCACTTGTCCAGGTTGTCTTTTTTTTTAAGAAATATCTCATAGAGAACGTTGAAAATACCATTCCCGAGCCTCTAGATTTCAAAATTTTCCGCGCGGGGACCCCCAGACCCCCCTACAAACTCGTGCCACTGGCTCTCGTTTTCAAGTCCCACCCCCCTCCCCCCACTTTCAAATACGCTCCGCCGTCCCTGAACTTCCTGTATTCTATCTACTGGCTGTTTATGGGTCAAGGGCCCCGAGATAACCCAACCCAACGCTGTTTCTACTGCAACTGGCTCGTGAACCTCCCCCCGTACCACGTTGCCTGTCTGGAAGGTCCATAAATAATCTGCCCCTATGAAAACATCGATATGTAGCTGCTCACTATCTTTGCAAACATCCGAAAGCCATATTCCTTCCAAATGATTTCCAGGTGTTCGTTCTGAACCCGCGAAATCTCAGGAACGACAAAGGCTTCGATGGGTATAGCTTTCCCTCCCCATAATGAATTTAAATTGATTTGTACAACCTCCCTTAAATTTGATCCCCTTGCCCTTTGCCCGAAAGTATTAACAGTAAGCCATTCCTTTCTAATAGGTTCCAATCCGAACCATCGTACTGCACGCGATGTTACAAACGACTTCTGGCTAGCCGATTCTGATGTTCCAAAGTCCCCTCGAGAATTGTTACAAATCGCTGTATGGTGCTTCCCTTTACAGTTATTGCAAACTACATTGCGTAAATTACAGTCTCTCAATAAATGTCCCTTAGCTAAACAATTAAAACATCTATCGTACTTAAATAACAGTTTCTTACGCTCTTCCACGTCCTTGATCCTTGTGCAGTCCTCGTGTCGGTGTCCTTTCAAACAGAAGGCACAGTTCGTTCCATTCCCAGCGTACAAGGTTGTTGATGGCAAATCGTTCTTCTCCGCAAGTCTCCCGGCGTGTTTTTGGCGTGACTGTCACGATACTCCTCTTTGAGGTCGATCTCGCCTCCCGAAGCTTTCAGCAAATCTCCCATAGTTCATTCGTGATGGTCCTGTCCTCTTGTGATGGTGAGTCGCAAAGCGTGAGGTAGTTTCTCCAACACGGATGGTACTACGATGGCTGAGTAACTGCCTTCGTCGACGTCAAGGGCTTGTAGGGCGCGGTACCTTGTATCAAGAAAGTCGTATATGCACCTAAGTCTCTGCGCGTCCCTTTCGTTGAACCCGGCTTGTACATTTAACACTTCATTCACATATGCACGCTGGATCGCCGTCTTTTTTCCATATCTCTTCTTTAACAGGTCAACTGCTGCTCCATAGTTGGCAGACGTTAACGCGAACCCAGCTATCGCAGATCTGGCCGATCCTACGAGAAGTCCTCGTAAGTACGAGAATTTCTCTACGTCTCCCAGAGTCTCGTTTGCATGAATGGCACTCTCAAATGAGTCCCAGAACTCTTGCCATTGCTGCAAATTTCCGTCGAATTTCCGCACTTCCAGCTTAGGCAATCGTATTTTAGCTTTCGGTGCGTTATTCTGCACTTGGATCTGTTGACTGGACTGTGGTGAAATTGGAGGAACGGTCTGCATCGGTTGGATCTGCTGGCTTGACTACAGTGGAACTGGAGGGACAGACAAAAGTTCGTTAATTTTTTCCAGTTTCGACCTCACTTCCAATGCGAGTCATCTGCTTTCCTCGATTTCGTTGGCCATATCGTCTTCGGTCGCGCCCTCGTCATCTTCCAGCAAGGTCAATATTGCTTCATCAAGACGCGCAATTTTTCCTAACTGTTCCTCTAGCGTACCTTTCCATGTCACAACCTCTGCTTTCTTTTCTTCGCGGTAGCTGGCCTGCTCTCGTCTTTTTCTTCTTCTTCGCGGTTTCCATTCATCCGGCTCGGAGCTGACCAAGTGTTGCGGAATCTCCCAAGGTTCCGCGGGCGCTGGTCAATCAATGAGGACTGTATATTCTTGTTTCCACGTTTGTTCGACAAGTCGACAATTCTGACCTTACAATATTCACTACTATGATTTTCATGCAATATCTTGCGTAACAAGTAATTTTCCGGCGATCATGAGTACAGTAAAATCCCGGCCCTATGTATTGTAATCAACCTAAATTTAGTTACAATTGCAAAACCGCACGTGTTTTTCCCTTATTTAGTACAATGTACGCATGCAAATCAAAATTGAACGTTGTTTCATGAATGTTGTGAAATCTACCTACTAGAGTTACAATTCTTGAATTTCGTGACATCGCGTTATCATTCATAAACTCAATAAATCCCAACAATATTTCCCGACAGTTGTCAACTAATACTCCACTGAAATATGTTTTTCAGTCGTCGCCTTCATCCGTCATCTCGACTCGGTTTACGCCAAATCCAGTCTACCTTAACAACAGTGAGAAAGCCTTGCTTAGGCTTGAAATTGACGCCAAACAGAATCATCTCCAAGAAGAGAGCATGTTAGTTAGTGCGACATCACATTCCAGTAGCAAGGAAACAAAACTTTTTAGCAGAAATGTAAAAATCATTGTAAAAGAGGATAACCAGCCCAACCAACCGCACGCTCTAAAGAGCCTGGTACCGAATGGCAAGGTGGTAATAAGTGCTGGAGCCACAGTCAGAGTTAACTTCACTGTCATAAATGTTGGGCAAGCTGGAGAATACAACTTTAAGGTAAGCCGCCCGTTCAACATGTCAGTTATATTGTCGAGGGGCCTTTGTACTTCTTCAAGTTATACCCTTTGGGCTACATGTCAATTACAGTTGAAGTTATAGCTCTTAATCGAAGCATGACTGAAAAATATAATCACCTTGCCACCTGAACGTATTTTAATCTTGAAAGTTCTTTTTACGTGCTGCATTTCCTTTCCAAGCGTTTATCTGTATTGAACACTGATTACATTGTAGTGTAAGCCATAGAATGTGGATGTTATGCTGGGTCCAGTTGTTCGAAGGTCGATTAGCACTAACTCGGGGTTGTTTTTAACCCGGGTTTCTTTCTTTTTTGTTGAAAACATTTTTGCTAATAATGTTCTCTATTCTTTTCAGAGCATCCAATCATCAAATTGTAGACAAAAAGAATATTAAACTGAAATTGGTTCTTGAGCTTTCATATCTGAATTCAAATTTCGCACTAGCTCTGGGTTATCGCTTCGAACAACCCTACCCTGGCTTACATGTTACGAAATCAGGAGCCCATGAGAAGGAGCCTCCATTCGTACTTTGCACTTGAGTCAACCCTGTCCCGTATCTTTTTATTTTTAGAACAGCGAGCTCTCACATGATTGGCTATTACACATACCGCGAAAACATACCGCGAAAACCACCGTGGGAAATGCTTCTAAAAATAAAAAGATACGGGACAGGGTTGACTCAGATGATCAGTATGGGAGATGGAGGCTCCTTCTAATGGGCTCCTGACGAAATCAGTCACTGGAATGCCCTGACTAAAACAGTTCCGTGAATATATATGACTGATCTAATTTGAAAGCTGGGAATGATAAATGTGCTGCGTTAAGCGAATAAAACTGCTTGGGAAAAGCCTATATTCTTGAGAACACCGTACAGTGTCTTTTCTTCGACTGTCACAAGCTTGAATAGGGTATGGGTTCGTCCCACAGATTAAATATATGAACAAGGTTTGTGAGACGTAACCTACGGTTTATCGTTCTTATCCAAGAAGCCTTGAGCCTCGTGTATTTATCAGAGCCTCGTATATTTTCTGACGAAAACCTTGCTGCGTGCCGTCATTGTTACCAAAGCAAACAAGATGCGAAAAGACGATCTTATCCAAAGCGCTTGGACTCTAGACGGCAAAGTCTTCGTTAAAACATCTTCCGAAGGAGCCCCATTAAGAATTTACTGTTTGGAAGGCCTTGATGAATTAATTGGAGAAGGAGAACGTTTTCTATGAATCGAGTAGGATCACTCTTACTTTGTGCCCCTTTTTATTTTAATTTAGCTGTTCCTCTCTGTTCTTTTATTGTTTCTTTTGATATATGTAAAGTAACTTACGTATTCTTGGTTTTCACGTGACCTCATAAAATTTTAAAAACAGAATTCGCTGGGCCTGCTACAATTTTTATTGTCACCACGTGAAAGAAATCCTAAAAATACATCTGTTCACCAGTTTCCAGCTTAATAGTATGCTTTGTGTTTGAAATACAGCATGTTGAATTTTTGAAATTTCCGACGTAAGTGACAAAGCTGTTGTGCTTGAAGAAACGGTCTTTTCTCAAGACTTTTGCAGCTTAAACAGTTCAAGTATTAGGAAAGATGTTTATATACTACATAATAAGGAAAGAGCGATCGCTTTCATGGTAAAAGTGAGTGCCAGATGTTTTCTTTGATTTCCGGCCACAAGTTGGTGCCCATTTGGATGGGCACCAACATTGCGTCTCCATACTAAGCTCTATAAATTTGCGTGAGATGCTTCCGTAAATAACTCAAGAATGGTGTACCGCACAGACCTGGGACTTGGTGATGTTGTTTACCTATTAATATTTTATAACATACGAATTTATCAGCTTTTTTCATTGCATAGTTTTGAATATATTTTTTGATGGCGTGACAGTGAAAACCAGCAATTTATTAATTTAGGTTTTGCAAGGCTTGATAAAGAACTGAAAGAACTGTAATGCTGTAATAAATGAGGGAAAGTGTGGACTCACGAATTTGGACAGTGGATTGAAAATGACATAATCCATTTTATTTTCTTTAAAACACAAGAGTTATTAAAGGACGCAAGCAAAATGAGCAAAATTATAAATTGCAGTATTTGAACGATTTGAACCTAAATTCCATCCAGCGTCAGGAATTACAATGAAATTGTAACAAAATTTGTTTTCTTACTAGTGTTATTATTGCGCCTCAATATGCACCGATTAATGATCTAAAACACGAAATAAAGGTAGCGTTTCTTTAAACCAATCTAAAACCGGAACGTGGATCGTTCGGATTGGTAACTGAAACTGGTTTCAGATTTTCGTTCCATTTGAGAAAAATGCGAGTGCCGCACGGCGAATTAAGCCCGCCATGTTTGTTTTGAAAAAGATATGGTTCCCAGGCCCCTTAGCGTTGCTGCGTAATCTATTTTTAGATTTTCGTTCCAGCTAAAACGAAATTATGCCCCTTTTATAAAATTATGCTCTTTGAAAAAATTGCAAATAAGTCCAAAAAATACATTTTTAATTAGAAGCCGTTGGTCTACAAGAAAGAAACACAATAAATCCACAATGAAATTCAAATAAACATTACTCTGCGAGCAGAGGTCCCTTCGATCTTCCTAGAAAAGCCCCTTTCTCTTCCCGACTTTTCTAGGAAGATCGAAGGGACCTCTGCTCGCATGGTAATGTTTATTTGAATTTCATTGTGGATTTGTTGCGTTTCGTTCTTGTATACCAACGGCTTCTTCCCGACTTATCTAGGAAGATCGAAGGGGCCTCTGCTCGCATGGTAAATAAACATGGGGTCATGTTAACATGCGCCTACATGTACAATTTGACTTCCGGTTGCGGTGCCCCCCAGACCCGGGCTCAGACCGTTTCAGACGCCGCTCAGTGATTCAAAGTGGACTACAAATGCCACTACTTGAACTAAAACTTAAAACATCGAATAGCGTCACCAAGTGCTTGGGACTAGAGATGAACAATGATCAAATTATAGTAATTAAGGCGTTATCGTTTGTCTCACGATGTAGTCACTCGCGATGTGGACCGCGACGTTTCGGCTGCATACTGCTCGCCTTCATCAGGCGATAAGGTCGACTGGCTACGTGTAGCTTTATAAAGCATGGTGCTCCGCTGTGATTGGTTGGTTTTCAACAGCTGTGATTGGTGCGTTTCGATCCTCGCTGATCCTAGACCAGTTAGTTGTTCCCTCGGCGGTTCGACGTTGTGCAGTTCTCTTGTCCTTGTGTTTCTTGATCATGGGCATCCAAGCTTCAGGAATCTCGATTCCACTATCCCTGTTGATGTCCCTAACTGGTCTAGGATCAGCGAGGATTGAAACGCACCAATCACAGTTGTTGAAAACCAACCAATCACAGCGGAGCACAATGCTTTATAAAGCTACACATAGCCAGTCGACCTTATCGCCTGATGAAGGCTACAACCAGTTGCATAAGTAGTTGAGACATCCTACCTTAACGAGAGAAGACTCTTCACCGCGCTATTGCGCGTAATCTCTCTCCCCTCCTCCCCTTCCCAATGTTGCTAGCTATGCAATATGACGTACAAAACTCAGATGGACAACATTGAAACGGGGAAAGGGGTGCAAAATGTTCTTCTCTGACAAACTGGCAATTTGCGAACCATAGAAGTAAGAAAAGCCTTTTTTGGCACTAACTGTCTCAACATTTTTGCAACTGGTTGTCTGATTTATGCAAGGCACAAAAAATATATTCTTCTCTTATATATTGAGGTGAAAATCACACCTGTCGAAGCTTTTCAGGGGAGCTTTTCAAAAGAAAAAGTTTTAGGGTAACATGTTGGCTATCTCAAAAATGGCCACGGAAAAACCTCTTTTTGGGGTGTATAGGATGACGTAACATCTACACAATTCATTTACCCTGGGGAAGACATCAGCAAGTATGCTTGAGTTTCGAAATAAACACGTGTCAATTAAAAATCCTTTTTGTTTGAAATTTGCTGTGGGTTCGAATTCTTGCGCAAAATTTCCAAATATTGTCAAACAACTGCATTTACGTATGAAAATGGCGCACTACGTGTTCGTAAGATTAAAATGAGATAAAGTTCCTGGACGAAATTGCAATACAGACAATAACACCTTCTATTGTAATTGCTCGCTACTTAAAGGAAATTCAACTTTTCTAGAAATCATTTCTTGTAGTGATACAAGTCATTGGAAGAAAGGTTTTTACTCAGATCTTTTTCGGCCAGGTCTTGTTTGGATGGGTTGGAGCGGAAGATGCAGAATGCATTTTCTTGAACGACTTCCGCTGGTCGCAACAAGTTATACAATGGCATGATTTTCTTCTTATGCTTGAAGGTAGAGTAGTGCATCTCCCTGCACCCAAAACACACTAAGCGAAAGACATTGTATTTGAAAAAGACACACCAATTTTCTGTACGGGAAAACAACCCTTTATTTACATTAAAAATGGAGTTATCGATCAGCGTGAAACAGAAATGATGCAAGTAAGGTGGAAAATCTTTCAATTTAATGTACAAATTGAACAAAACGATCAAAAGGCTTTGCCTCGTTAGTGCTTAGCTAAAATGAGTCCTTTAGTAAGGCCAGGAGAAACAGTGTATAGGTGAATAGAAACGCAATCATCCACCGCGGCGGTCTACCACGGTCTACCACGGTCTACCATCGGAATGTAATTACAAAAAAGAATATCCTATTTCGTACCGTGGTGAGGGTAGACCGTGTTTTTATGGTAGACCGTTGGGAAATCCAAGTTATGATGGCTAAGACATTTTTGGACCACGGCTATTTTTTGGAATGCACTAAATCTTTATTTTTGAAATGACTCAATGCAGGAATATCTCATACGTTCAAGTTCTTTAAATTAGTCACGCAATAATAACATATGTCACGCAATATCCTGTCATTACATGAGATATTTTGTCGCATTGTAAATAAAAGATCACTTTTGCATTATTTATAAAGCTCCATTTTTTCCTTTTCGATTTATTTTTCTTAGTATTTTGTACGCCTGCCTTTATTTTTTGTGATTAAATCCAAGCGCTTAAACATTGAAGCGATGGTATTGTCAATTATTTCCCTTCGCATTGAATACAATGTACTTTTCACTCTTCTTGCAAAGGCCTCAAAACTCTCATAAGTTAAATTCAACCTCACAGCTTGTGTTCGGAGCTCTTCTTTCGCGGCATTAAAAACGTTCTCGATAGGATTAAGATCTCCACTTCTTTTCGGAATAGGAAATAATTCTCCCCCAACCTCCTTAAGAGCCTTTCGCGCCTTAGCACAATTCAGTATGGGGCAATTGTCTTGGACGAATAGCTTTGAACATTTCCCGCTCTTTTGAAACATATTTCGGAAATTTCTGCGTATAAAATCTGCATAATAATTACCATCTAGTTTTTCATATTGTTCACAGTATATAACGCCTTTTCCATATGAAATGGCTACAATCATTTTAACAACTCTTCCGCCCGAGCCTACGTGCGTTCCCTTTGCAGTCACAGACAGTCCCTCCTTTCGTTTCCTCCAGATTTTACCTTTAGGGGCTCTAGTGTCGTCGAGTGGATTGTATTTATGATAAAAGCTTACCCCGTCTAGATAAAAGCAGATATCATTCATGAAGAAGTCGTTGCAATAAGTTCTTTTCACTTTACGTGCAAACCTTAAACGCTCTCTGAAATCTCTCTCCAGTAATATTCCTTTTTTTCTTGCTTCCAAGAAGGCATATCCCATTCGTTTCAAAGTTCGATTGATAGTCCACAGTGAAGCATTGTGTAAACCCGCTCCTGCAGTTATTCTGCGGCATGAGAAGTTTCCCTCTTGTTCACGAAGTCTTCCAATTGTTCTGTGGATTTTCCTTTCCTGGCGCACATCGATTAATCGCGGCCTGCCATGCCTGTTACTTTCCTTTTGTGCTTGATTTGCAAATTTTAAACAGCGATAAACCGATGCCCTGGATATTCCACAACGGTGTACTATTTCTTTAACAGGTACATCACCCTGTTCTCGAAGGAATCTTACATAAGCTTTTAGTTCTGGTTTGATTTTCTCCTTAAAAACCATGTCGTTTGCCTTTATTGAACAAGAAATTCGATTGATGAATTTCTTTACGTCACAAAACGTAACTTAAGTATTTGCAAGATTCCATCCAAATCTGCGCGCTCTACCTTTTCTTTTCTCTTGAAACGAACGGATCCTTTCTTTTTTCAATACATTTCAGTATTTAGCTCGTTCTAAATCATCTCCATTGCCGCTGGACTATGTTTCATTCAATACACTGGAAAGACAACCAGTTGCATAAGTAGTTGAGACATCCTACCTTAACGAGAGAAGACTCTTCACCGCGCTATTGCGCGTAATCTCTCTCCCCTCCTCCCCTTCCCAATGTTGCTAGCTATGCAATATGACGTACAAAACTCAGATGGACAACATTGAAACGGGGAAAGGGGTGCAAAATGTTCTTCTCTGACAAACTGGCAATTTGCGAACCATAGAAGTAAGAAAAGCCTTTTTTGGCACTAACTGTCTCAACATTTTTGCAACTGGTTGTCTGATTTATGCAAGGCACAAAAAATATATTCTTCTCTTATATATTGAGGTGAAAATCACACCTGTCGAAGCTTTTCAGGGGAGCTTTTCAAAAGAAAAAGTTTTAGGGTAACATGTTGGCTATCTCAAAAATGGCCACGGAAAAACCTCTTTTTGGGGTGTATAGGATGACGTAACATCTACACAATTCATTTACCCTGGGGAAGACATCAGCAAGTATGCTTGAGTTTCGAAATAAACACGTGTCAATTAAAAATCCTTTTTGTTTGAAATTTGCTGTGGGTTCGAATTCTTGCGCAAAATTTCCAAATATTGTCAAACAACTGCATTTACGTATGAAAATGGCGCACTACGTGTTCGTAAGATTAAAATGAGATAAAGTTCCTGGACGAAATTGCAATACAGACAATAACACCTTCTATTGTAATTGCTCGCTACTTAAAGGAAATTCAACTTTTCTAGAAATCATTTCTTGTAGTGATACAAGTCATTGGAAGAAAGGTTTTTACTCAGATCTTTTTCGGCCAGGTCTTGTTTGGATGGGTTGGAGCGGAAGATGCAGAATGCATTTTCTTGAACGACTTCCGCTGGTCGCAACAAGTTATACAATGGCATGATTTTCTTCTTATGCTTGAAGGTAGAGTAGTGCATCTCCCTGCACCCAAAACACACTAAGCGAAAGACATTGTATTTGAAAAAGACACACCAATTTTCTGTACGGGAAAACAACCCTTTATTTACATTAAAAATGGAGTTATCGATCAGCGTGAAACAGAAATGATGCAAGTAAGGTGGAAAATCTTTCAATTTAATGTACAAATTGAACAAAACGATCAAAAGGCTTTGCCTCGTTAGTGCTTAGCTAAAATGAGTCCTTTAGTAAGGCCAGGAGAAACAGTGTATAGGTGAATAGAAACGCAATCATCCACCGCGGCGGTCTACCACGGTCTACCACGGTCTACCATCGGAATGTAATTACAAAAAAGAATATCCTATTTCGTACCGTGGTGAGGGTAGACCGTGTTTTTATGGTAGACCGTTGGGAAATCCAAGTTATGATGGCTAAGACATTTTTGGACCACGGCTATTTTTTGGAATGCACTAAATCTTTATTTTTGAAATGACTCAATGCAGGAATATCTCATACGTTCAAGTTCTTTAAATTAGTCACGCAATAATAACATATGTCACGCAATATCCTGTCATTACATGAGATATTTTGTCGCATTGTAAATAAAAGATCACTTTTGCATTATTTATAAAGCTCCATTTTTTCCTTTTCGATTTATTTTTCTTAGTATTTTGTACGCCTGCCTTTATTTTTTGTGATTAAATCCAAGCGCTTAAACATTGAAGCGATGGTATTGTCAATTATTTCCCTTCGCATTGAATACAATGTACTTTTCACTCTTCTTGCAAAGGCCTCAAAACTCTCATAAGTTAAATTCAACCTCACAGCTTGTGTTCGGAGCTCTTCTTTCGCGGCATTAAAAACGTTCTCGATAGGATTAAGATCTCCACTTCTTTTCGGAATAGGAAATAATTCTCCCCCAACCTCCTTAAGAGCCTTTCGCGCCTTAGCACAATTCAGTATGGGGCAATTGTCTTGGACGAATAGCTTTGAACATTTCCCGCTCTTTTGAAACATATTTCGGAAATTTCTGCGTATAAAATCTGCATAATAATTACCATCTAGTTTTTCATATTGTTCACAGTATATAACGCCTTTTCCATATGAAATGGCTACAATCATTTTAACAACTCTTCCGCCCGAGCCTACGTGCGTTCCCTTTGCAGTCACAGACAGTCCCTCCTTTCGTTTCCTCCAGATTTTACCTTTAGGGGCTCTAGTGTCGTCGAGTGGATTGTATTTATGATAAAAGCTTACCCCGTCTAGATAAAAGCAGATATCATTCATGAAGAAGTCGTTGCAATAAGTTCTTTTCACTTTACGTGCAAACCTTAAACGCTCTCTGAAATCTCTCTCCAGTAATATTCCTTTTTTTCTTGCTTCCAAGAAGGCATATCCCATTCGTTTCAAAGTTCGATTGATAGTCCACAGTGAAGCATTGTGTAAACCCGCTCCTGCAGTTATTCTGCGGCATGAGAAGTTTCCCTCTTGTTCACGAAGTCTTCCAATTGTTCTGTGGATTTTCCTTTCCTGGCGCACATCGATTAATCGCGGCCTGCCATGCCTGTTACTTTCCTTTTGTGCTTGATTTGCAAATTTTAAACAGCGATAAACCGATGCCCTGGATATTCCACAACGGTGTACTATTTCTTTAACAGGTACATCACCCTGTTCTCGAAGGAATCTTACATAAGCTTTTAGTTCTGGTTTGATTTTCTCCTTAAAAACCATGTCGTTTGCCTTTATTGAACAAGAAATTCGATTGATGAATTTCTTTACGTCACAAAACGTAACTTAAGTATTTGCAAGATTCCATCCAAATCTGCGCGCTCTACCTTTTCTTTTCTCTTGAAACGAACGGATCCTTTCTTTTTTCAATACATTTCAGTATTTAGCTCGTTCTAAATCATCTCCATTGCCGCTGGACTATGTTTCATTCAATACACTGGAAAGACAACCAGTTGCATAAGTAGTTGAGACATCCTACCTTAACGAGAGAAGACTCTTCACCGCGCTATTGCGCGTAATCTCTCTCCCCTCCTCCCCTTCCCAATGTTGCTAGCTATGCAATATGACGTACAAAACTCAGATGGACAACATTGAAACGGGGAAAGGGGTGCAAAATGTTCTTCTCTGACAAACTGGCAATTTGCGAACCATAGAAGTAAGAAAAGCCTTTTTTGGCACTAACTGTCTCAACATTTTTGCAACTGGTTGTCTGATTTATGCAAGGCACAAAAAATATATTCTTCTCTTATATATTGAGGTGAAAATCACACCTGTCGAAGCTTTTCAGGGGAGCTTTTCAAAAGAAAAAGTTTTAGGGTAACATGTTGGCTATCTCAAAAATGGCCACGGAAAAACCTCTTTTTGGGGTGTATAGGATGACGTAACATCTACACAATTCATTTACCCTGGGGAAGACATCAGCAAGTATGCTTGAGTTTCGAAATAAACACGTGTCAATTAAAAATCCTTTTTGTTTGAAATTTGCTGTGGGTTCGAATTCTTGCGCAAAATTTCCAAATATTGTCAAACAACTGCATTTACGTATGAAAATGGCGCACTACGTGTTCGTAAGATTAAAATGAGATAAAGTTCCTGGACGAAATTGCAATACAGACAATAACACCTTCTATTGTAATTGCTCGCTACTTAAAGGAAATTCAACTTTTCTAGAAATCATTTCTTGTAGTGATACAAGTCATTGGAAGAAAGGTTTTTACTCAGATCTTTTTCGGCCAGGTCTTGTTTGGATGGGTTGGAGCGGAAGATGCAGAATGCATTTTCTTGAACGACTTCCGCTGGTCGCAACAAGTTATACAATGGCATGATTTTCTTCTTATGCTTGAAGGTAGAGTAGTGCATCTCCCTGCACCCAAAACACACTAAGCGAAAGACATTGTATTTGAAAAAGACACACCAATTTTCTGTACGGGAAAACAACCCTTTATTTACATTAAAAATGGAGTTATCGATCAGCGTGAAACAGAAATGATGCAAGTAAGGTGGAAAATCTTTCAATTTAATGTACAAATTGAACAAAACGATCAAAAGGCTTTGCCTCGTTAGTGCTTAGCTAAAATGAGTCCTTTAGTAAGGCCAGGAGAAACAGTGTATAGGTGAATAGAAACGCAATCATCCACCGCGGCGGTCTACCACGGTCTACCACGGTCTACCATCGGAATGTAATTACAAAAAAGAATATCCTATTTCGTACCGTGGTGAGGGTAGACCGTGTTTTTATGGTAGACCGTTGGGAAATCCAAGTTATGATGGCTAAGACATTTTTGGACCACGGCTATTTTTTGGAATGCACTAAATCTTTATTTTTGAAATGACTCAATGCAGGAATATCTCATACGTTCAAGTTCTTTAAATTAGTCACGCAATAATAACATATGTCACGCAATATCCTGTCATTACATGAGATATTTTGTCGCATTGTAAATAAAAGATCACTTTTGCATTATTTATAAAGCTCCATTTTTTCCTTTTCGATTTATTTTTCTTAGTATTTTGTACGCCTGCCTTTATTTTTTGTGATTAAATCCAAGCGCTTAAACATTGAAGCGATGGTATTGTCAATTATTTCCCTTCGCATTGAATACAATGTACTTTTCACTCTTCTTGCAAAGGCCTCAAAACTCTCATAAGTTAAATTCAACCTCACAGCTTGTGTTCGGAGCTCTTCTTTCGCGGCATTAAAAACGTTCTCGATAGGATTAAGATCTCCACTTCTTTTCGGAATAGGAAATAATTCTCCCCCAACCTCCTTAAGAGCCTTTCGCGCCTTAGCACAATTCAGTATGGGGCAATTGTCTTGGACGAATAGCTTTGAACATTTCCCGCTCTTTTGAAACATATTTCGGAAATTTCTGCGTATAAAATCTGCATAATAATTACCATCTAGTTTTTCATATTGTTCACAGTATATAACGCCTTTTCCATATGAAATGGCTACAATCATTTTAACAACTCTTCCGCCCGAGCCTACGTGCGTTCCCTTTGCAGTCACAGACAGTCCCTCCTTTCGTTTCCTCCAGATTTTACCTTTAGGGGCTCTAGTGTCGTCGAGTGGATTGTATTTATGATAAAAGCTTACCCCGTCTAGATAAAAGCAGATATCATTCATGAAGAAGTCGTTGCAATAAGTTCTTTTCACTTTACGTGCAAACCTTAAACGCTCTCTGAAATCTCTCTCCAGTAATATTCCTTTTTTTCTTGCTTCCAAGAAGGCATATCCCATTCGTTTCAAAGTTCGATTGATAGTCCACAGTGAAGCATTGTGTAAACCCGCTCCTGCAGTTATTCTGCGGCATGAGAAGTTTCCCTCTTGTTCACGAAGTCTTCCAATTGTTCTGTGGATTTTCCTTTCCTGGCGCACATCGATTAATCGCGGCCTGCCATGCCTGTTACTTTCCTTTTGTGCTTGATTTGCAAATTTTAAACAGCGATAAACCGATGCCCTGGATATTCCACAACGGTGTACTATTTCTTTAACAGGTACATCACCCTGTTCTCGAAGGAATCTTACATAAGCTTTTAGTTCTGGTTTGATTTTCTCCTTAAAAACCATGTCGTTTGCCTTTATTGAACAAGAAATTCGATTGATGAATTTCTTTACGTCACAAAACGTAACTTAAGTATTTGCAAGATTCCATCCAAATCTGCGCGCTCTACCTTTTCTTTTCTCTTGAAACGAACGGATCCTTTCTTTTTTCAATACATTTCAGTATTTAGCTCGTTCTAAATCATCTCCATTGCCGCTGGACTATGTTTCATTCAATACACTGGAAAGACAACCAGTTGCATAAGTAGTTGAGACATCCTACCTTAACGAGAGAAGACTCTTCACCGCGCTATTGCGCGTAATCTCTCTCCCCTCCTCCCCTTCCCAATGTTGCTAGCTATGCAATATGACGTACAAAACTCAGATGGACAACATTGAAACGGGGAAAGGGGTGCAAAATGTTCTTCTCTGACAAACTGGCAATTTGCGAACCATAGAAGTAAGAAAAGCCTTTTTTGGCACTAACTGTCTCAACATTTTTGCAACTGGTTGTCTGATTTATGCAAGGCACAAAAAATATATTCTTCTCTTATATATTGAGGTGAAAATCACACCTGTCGAAGCTTTTCAGGGGAGCTTTTCAAAAGAAAAAGTTTTAGGGTAACATGTTGGCTATCTCAAAAATGGCCACGGAAAAACCTCTTTTTGGGGTGTATAGGATGACGTAACATCTACACAATTCATTTACCCTGGGGAAGACATCAGCAAGTATGCTTGAGTTTCGAAATAAACACGTGTCAATTAAAAATCCTTTTTGTTTGAAATTTGCTGTGGGTTCGAATTCTTGCGCAAAATTTCCAAATATTGTCAAACAACTGCATTTACGTATGAAAATGGCGCACTACGTGTTCGTAAGATTAAAATGAGATAAAGTTCCTGGACGAAATTGCAATACAGACAATAACACCTTCTATTGTAATTGCTCGCTACTTAAAGGAAATTCAACTTTTCTAGAAATCATTTCTTGTAGTGATACAAGTCATTGGAAGAAAGGTTTTTACTCAGATCTTTTTCGGCCAGGTCTTGTTTGGATGGGTTGGAGCGGAAGATGCAGAATGCATTTTCTTGAACGACTTCCGCTGGTCGCAACAAGTTATACAATGGCATGATTTTCTTCTTATGCTTGAAGGTAGAGTAGTGCATCTCCCTGCACCCAAAACACACTAAGCGAAAGACATTGTATTTGAAAAAGACACACCAATTTTCTGTACGGGAAAACAACCCTTTATTTACATTAAAAATGGAGTTATCGATCAGCGTGAAACAGAAATGATGCAAGTAAGGTGGAAAATCTTTCAATTTAATGTACAAATTGAACAAAACGATCAAAAGGCTTTGCCTCGTTAGTGCTTAGCTAAAATGAGTCCTTTAGTAAGGCCAGGAGAAACAGTGTATAGGTGAATAGAAACGCAATCATCCACCGCGGCGGTCTACCACGGTCTACCACGGTCTACCATCGGAATGTAATTACAAAAAAGAATATCCTATTTCGTACCGTGGTGAGGGTAGACCGTGTTTTTATGGTAGACCGTTGGGAAATCCAAGTTATGATGGCTAAGACATTTTTGGACCACGGCTATTTTTTGGAATGCACTAAATCTTTATTTTTGAAATGACTCAATGCAGGAATATCTCATACGTTCAAGTTCTTTAAATTAGTCACGCAATAATAACATATGTCACGCAATATCCTGTCATTACATGAGATATTTTGTCGCATTGTAAATAAAAGATCACTTTTGCATTATTTATAAAGCTCCATTTTTTCCTTTTCGATTTATTTTTCTTAGTATTTTGTACGCCTGCCTTTATTTTTTGTGATTAAATCCAAGCGCTTAAACATTGAAGCGATGGTATTGTCAATTATTTCCCTTCGCATTGAATACAATGTACTTTTCACTCTTCTTGCAAAGGCCTCAAAACTCTCATAAGTTAAATTCAACCTCACAGCTTGTGTTCGGAGCTCTTCTTTCGCGGCATTAAAAACGTTCTCGATAGGATTAAGATCTCCACTTCTTTTCGGAATAGGAAATAATTCTCCCCCAACCTCCTTAAGAGCCTTTCGCGCCTTAGCACAATTCAGTATGGGGCAATTGTCTTGGACGAATAGCTTTGAACATTTCCCGCTCTTTTGAAACATATTTCGGAAATTTCTGCGTATAAAATCTGCATAATAATTACCATCTAGTTTTTCATATTGTTCACAGTATATAACGCCTTTTCCATATGAAATGGCTACAATCATTTTAACAACTCTTCCGCCCGAGCCTACGTGCGTTCCCTTTGCAGTCACAGACAGTCCCTCCTTTCGTTTCCTCCAGATTTTACCTTTAGGGGCTCTAGTGTCGTCGAGTGGATTGTATTTATGATAAAAGCTTACCCCGTCTAGATAAAAGCAGATATCATTCATGAAGAAGTCGTTGCAATAAGTTCTTTTCACTTTACGTGCAAACCTTAAACGCTCTCTGAAATCTCTCTCCAGTAATATTCCTTTTTTTCTTGCTTCCAAGAAGGCATATCCCATTCGTTTCAAAGTTCGATTGATAGTCCACAGTGAAGCATTGTGTAAACCCGCTCCTGCAGTTATTCTGCGGCATGAGAAGTTTCCCTCTTGTTCACGAAGTCTTCCAATTGTTCTGTGGATTTTCCTTTCCTGGCGCACATCGATTAATCGCGGCCTGCCATGCCTGTTACTTTCCTTTTGTGCTTGATTTGCAAATTTTAAACAGCGATAAACCGATGCCCTGGATATTCCACAACGGTGTACTATTTCTTTAACAGGTACATCACCCTGTTCTCGAAGGAATCTTACATAAGCTTTTAGTTCTGGTTTGATTTTCTCCTTAAAAACCATGTCGTTTGCCTTTATTGAACAAGAAATTCGATTGATGAATTTCTTTACGTCACAAAACGTAACTTAAGTATTTGCAAGATTCCATCCAAATCTGCGCGCTCTACCTTTTCTTTTCTCTTGAAACGAACGAATCCTTTCTTTTTTCAATACATTTCAGTATTTAGCTCGTTCTAAATCATCTCCATTGCCGCTGGACTATCTTTCATTCAATACACTGGAAAGACAGTCTGATTTATGCAAGGCACAAAAAATATATTCTTCTCTTATATATTGAGGTGAAAATCACACCTGTCGAAGCTTTTCAGGGGAGCTTTTCAAAAGAAAAAGTTTTAGGGTAACATGTTGGCTATCTCAAAAATGGCCACGGAAAAACCTCTTTTTGGGGTGTATAGGATGACGTAACATCTACACAATTCATTTACCCTGGGGAAGACATCAGCAAGTATGCTTGAGTTTCGAAATAAACACGTGTCAATTAAAAATCCTTTTTGTTTGAAATTTGCTGTGGGTTCGAATTCTTGCGCAAAATTTCCAAATATTGTCAAACAACTGCATTTACGTATGAAAATGGCGCACTACGTGTTCGTAAGATTAAAATGAGATAAAGTTCCTGGACGAAATTGCAATACAGACAATAACACCTTCTATTGTAATTGCTCGCTACTTAAAGGAAATTCAACTTTTCTAGAAATCATTTCTTGTAGTGATACAAGTCATTGGAAGAAAGGTTTTTACTCAGATCTTTTTCGGCCAGGTCTTGTTTGGATGGGTTGGAGCGGAAGATGCAGAATGCATTTTCTTGAACGACTTCCGCTGGTCGCAACAAGTTATACAATGGCATGATTTTCTTCTTATGCTTGAAGGTAGAGTAGTGCATCTCCCTGCACCCAAAACACACTAAGCGAAAGACATTGTATTTGAAAAAGACACACCAATTTTCTGTACGGGAAAACAACCCTTTATTTACATTAAAAATGGAGTTATCGATCAGCGTGAAACAGAAATGATGCAAGTAAGGTGGAAAATCTTTCAATTTAATGTACAAATTGAACAAAACGATCAAAAGGCTTTGCCTCGTTAGTGCTTAGCTAAAATGAGTCCTTTAGTAAGGCCAGGAGAAACAGTGTATAGGTGAATAGAAACGCAATCATCCACCGCGGCGGTCTACCACGGTCTACCACGGTCTACCATCGGAATGTAATTACAAAAAAGAATATCCTATTTCGTACCGTGGTGAGGGTAGACCGTGTTTTTATGGTAGACCGTTGGGAAATCCAAGTTATGATGGCTAAGACATTTTTGGACCACGGCTATTTTTTGGAATGCACTAAATCTTTATTTTTGAAATGACTCAATGCAGGAATATCTCATACGTTAAAGTTCTTTAAATTAGTCACGCAATAATAACATATGTCACGCAATATCCTGTCATTACATGAGATATTTTGTCGCATTGTAAATAAAAGATCACTTTTGCATTATTTATAAAGCTCCATTTTTTCCTTTTCGATTTATTTTTCTTAGTATTTTGTACGCCTGCCTTTATTTTTTGTGATTAAATCCAAGCGCTTAAACATTGAAGCGATGGTATTGTCAATTATTTCCCTTCGCATTGAATACAATGTACTTTTCACTCTTCTTGCAAAGGCCTCAAAACTCTCATAAGTTAAATTCAACCTCACAGCTTGTGTTCGGAGCTCTTCTTTCGCTGCATTAAAAACGTTCTCGATAGGATTAAGATCTCCACTTCTTTTCGGAATAGGAAATAATTCTCCCCCAACCTCCTTAAGAGCCTTTCGCGCCTTAGCACAATTCAGTATGGGGCAATTGTCTTGGACGAATAGCTTTGAACATTTCCCGCTCTTTTGAAACATATTTCGGAAATTTCTGCGTATAAAATCTGCATAATAATTACCATCTAGTTTTTCATATTGTTCACAGTATATAACGCCTTTTCCATATGAAATGGCTACAATCATTTTAACAACTCTTCCGCCCGAGCCTACGTGCGTTCCCTTTGCAGTCACAGACAGTCCCTCCTTTCGTTTCCTCCAGATTTTACCTTTAGGGGCTCTAGTGTCGTCGAGTGGATTGTATTTATGATAAAAGCTTACCCCGTCTAGATAAAAGCAGATATCATTCATGAAGAAGTCGTTGCAATAAGTTCTTTTCACTTTACGTGCAAACCTTAAACGCTCTCTGAAATCTCTCTCCAGTAATATTCCTTTTTTTCTTGCTTCCAAGAAGGCATATCCCATTCGTTTCAAAGTTCGATTGATAGTCCACAGTGAAGCATTGTGTAAACCCGCTCCTGCAGTTATTCTGCGGCATGAGAAGTTTCCCTCTTGTTCACGAAGTCTTCCAATTGTTCTGTGGATTTTCCTTTCCTGGCGCACATCGATTAATCGCGGCCTGCCATGCCTGTTACTTTCCTTTTGTGCTTGATTTGCAAATTTTAAACAGCGATAAACCGATGCCCTGGATATTCCACAACGGTGTACTATTTCTTTAACAGGTACATCACCCTGTTCTCGAAGGAATCTTACATAAGCTTTTAGTTCTGGTTTGATTTTCTCCTTAAAAACCATGTCGTTTGCCTTTATTGAACAAGAAATTCGATTGATGAATTTCTTTACGTCACAAAACGTAACTTAAGTATTTGCAAGATTCCATCCAAATCTGCGCGCTCTACCTTTTCTTTTCTCTTGAAACGAACGGATCCTTTCTTTTTTCAATACATTTCAGTATTTAGCTCGTTCTAAATCATCTCCATTGCCGCTGGACTATGTTTCATTCAATACACTGGAAAGACAGTCTGATTTATGCAAGGCACAAAAAATATATTCTTCTCTTATATATTGAGGTGAAAATCACACCTGTCGAAGCTTTTCAGGGGAGCTTTTCAAAAGAAAAAGTTTTAGGGTAACATGTTGGCTATCTCAAAAATGGCCATGCCACGGAAAAACCTCTTTTTGGGGTGTATAGGATGACGTAACATCTACACAATTCATTTACCCTGGGGAAGACATCAGCAAGTATGCTTGAGTTTCGAAATAAACACGTGTCAATTAAAAATCCTTTTTGTTTGAAATTTGCTGTGGGTTCGAATTCTTGCGCAAAATTTCCAAATATTGTCAAACAACTGCATTTACGTATGAAAATGGCGCACTACGTGTTCGTAAGATTAAAATGAGATAAAGTTCCTGGACGAAATTGCAATACAGACAATAACACCTTCTATTGTAATTGCTCGCTACTTAAAGGAAATTCAACTTTTCTAGAAATCATTTCTTGTAGTGATACAAGTCATTGGAAGAAAGGTTTTTACTCAGATCTTTTTCGGCCAGGTCTTGTTTGGATGGGTTGGAGCGGAAGATGCAGAATGCATTTTCTTGAACGACTTCCGCTGGTCGCAACAAGTTATACAATGGCATGATTTTCTTCTTATGCTTGAAGGTAGAGTAGTGCATCTCCCTGCACCCAAAACACACTAAGCGAAAGACATTGTATTTGAAAAAGACACACCAATTTTCTGTACGGGAAAACAACCCTTTATTTACATTAAAAATGGAGTTATCGATCAGCGTGAAACAGAAATGATGCAAGTAAGGTGGAAAATCTTTCAATTTAATGTACAAATTGAACAAAACGATCAAAAGGCTTTGCCTCGTTAGTGCTTAGCTAAAATGAGTCCTTTAGTAAGGCCAGGAGAAACAGTGTATAGGTGAATAGAAACGCAATCATCCACCGCGGCGGTCTACCACGGTCTACCACGGTCTACCATCGGAATGTAATTACAAAAAAGAATATCCTATTTCGTACCGTGGTGAGGGTAGACCGTGTTTTTATGGTAGACCGTTGGGAAATCCAAGTTATGATGGCTAAGACATTTTTGGACCACGGCTATTTTTTGGAATGCACTAAATCTTTATTTTTGAAATGACTCAATGCAGGAATATCTCATACGTTCAAGTTCTTTAAATTAGTCACGCAATAATAACATATGTCACGCAATATCCTGTCATTACATGAGATATTTTGTCGCATTGTAAATAAAAGATCACTTTTGCATTATTTATAAAGCTCCATTTTTTCCTTTTCGATTTATTTTTCTTAGTATTTTGTACGCCTGCCTTTATTTTTTGTGATTAAATCCAAGCGCTTAAACATTGAAGCGATGGTATTGTCAATTATTTCCCTTCGCATTGAATACAATGTACTTTTCACTCTTCTTGCAAAGGCCTCAAAACTCTCATAAGTTAAATTCAACCTCACAGCTTGTGTTCGGAGCTCTTCTTTCGCGGCATTAAAAACGTTCTCGATAGGATTAAGATCTCCACTTCTTTTCGGAATAGGAAATAATTCTCCCCCAACCTCCTTAAGAGCCTTTCGCGCCTTAGCACAATTCAGTATGGGGCAATTGTCTTGGACGAATAGCTTTGAACATTTCCCGCTCTTTTGAAACATATTTCGGAAATTTCTGCGTATAAAATCTGCATAATAATTACCATCTAGTTTTTCATATTGTTCACAGTATATAACGCCTTTTCCATATGAAATGGCTACAATCATTTTAACAACTCTTCCGCCCGAGCCTACGTGCGTTCCCTTTGCAGTCACAGACAGTCCCTCCTTTCGTTTCCTCCAGATTTTACCTTTAGGGGCTCTAGTGTCGTCGAGTGGATTGTATTTATGATAAAAGCTTACCCCGTCTAGATAAAAGCAGATATCATTCATGAAGAAGTCGTTGCAATAAGTTCTTTTCACTTTACGTGCAAACCTTAAACGCTCTCTGAAATCTCTCTCCAGTAATATTCCTTTTTTTCTTGCTTCCAAGAAGGCATATCCCATTCGTTTCAAAGTTCGATTGATAGTCCACAGTGAAGCATTGTGTAAACCCGCTCCTGCAGTTATTCTGCGGCATGAGAAGTTTCCCTCTTGTTCACGAAGTCTTCCAATTGTTCTGTGGATTTTCCTTTCCTGGCGCACATCGATTAATCGCGGCCTGCCATGCCTGTTACTTTCCTTTTGTGCTTGATTTGCAAATTTTAAACAGCGATAAACCGATGCCCTGGATATTCCACAACGGTGTACTATTTCTTTAACAGGTACATCACC
The DNA here is from genome assembly GCA_947652115.1 of Blastomussa wellsi. NCBI lineage: Eukaryota > Metazoa > Cnidaria > Anthozoa > Scleractinia > Plerogyridae > Blastomussa > Blastomussa wellsi. The sequence continues at coordinate 13,685,381 of OX393564.1, read as the reverse complement.
CTGTTCTCGAAGGAATCTTACATAAGCTTTTAGTTCTGGTTTGATTTTCTCCTTAAAAACCATGTCGTTTGCCTTTATTGAACAAGAAATTCGATTGATGAATTTCTTTACGTCACAAAACGTAACTTAAGTATTTGCAAGATTCCATCCAAATCTGCGCGCTCTACCTTTTCTTTTCTCTTGAAACGAACGGATCCTTTCTTTTTTCAATACATTTCAGTATTTAGCTCGTTCTAAATCATCTCCATTGCCGCTGGACTATGTTTCATTCAATACACTGGAAAGACAACCAGTTGCATAAGTAGTTGAGACATCCTACCTTAACGAGAGAAGACTCTTCACCGCGCTATTGCGCGTAATCTCTCTCCCCTCCTCCCCTTCCCAATGTTGCTAGCTATGCAATATGACGTACAAAACTCAGATGGACAACATTGAAACGGGGAAAGGGGTGCAAAATGTTCTTCTCTGACAAACTGGCAATTTGCGAACCATAGAAGTAAGAAAAGCCTTTTTTGGCACTAACTGTCTCAACATTTTTGCAACTGGTTGTCTGATTTATGCAAGGCACAAAAAATATATTCTTCTCTTATATATTGAGGTGAAAATCACACCTGTCGAAGCTTTTCAGGGGAGCTTTTCAAAAGAAAAAGTTTTAGGGTAACATGTTGGCTATCTCAAAAATGGCCACGGAAAAACCTCTTTTTGGGGTGTATAGGATGACGTAACATCTACACAATTCATTTACCCTGGGGAAGACATCAGCAAGTATGCTTGAGTTTCGAAATAAACACGTGTCAATTAAAAATCCTTTTTGTTTGAAATTTGCTGTGGGTTCGAATTCTTGCGCAAAATTTCCAAATATTGTCAAACAACTGCATTTACGTATGAAAATGGCGCACTACGTGTTCGTAAGATTAAAATGAGATAAAGTTCCTGGACGAAATTGCAATACAGACAATAACACCTTCTATTGTAATTGCTCGCTACTTAAAGGAAATTCAACTTTTCTAGAAATCATTTCTTGTAGTGATACAAGTCATTGGAAGAAAGGTTTTTACTCAGATCTTTTTCGGCCAGGTCTTGTTTGGATGGGTTGGAGCGGAAGATGCAGAATGCATTTTCTTGAACGACTTCCGCTGGTCGCAACAAGTTATACAATGGCATGATTTTCTTCTTATGCTTGAAGGTAGAGTAGTGCATCTCCCTGCACCCAAAACACACTAAGCGAAAGACATTGTATTTGAAAAAGACACACCAATTTTCTGTACGGGAAAACAACCCTTTATTTACATTAAAAATGGAGTTATCGATCAGCGTGAAACAGAAATGATGCAAGTAAGGTGGAAAATCTTTCAATTTAATGTACAAATTGAACAAAACGATCAAAAGGCTTTGCCTCGTTAGTGCTTAGCTAAAATGAGTCCTTTAGTAAGGCCAGGAGAAACAGTGTATAGGTGAATAGAAACGCAATCATCCACCGCGGCGGTCTACCACGGTCTACCACGGTCTACCATCGGAATGTAATTACAAAAAAGAATATCCTATTTCGTACCGTGGTGAGGGTAGACCGTGTTTTTATGGTAGACCGTTGGGAAATCCAAGTTATGATGGCTAAGACATTTTTGGACCACGGCTATTTTTTGGAATGCACTAAATCTTTATTTTTGAAATGACTCAATGCAGGAATATCTCATACGTTCAAGTTCTTTAAATTAGTCACGCAATAATAACATATGTCACGCAATATCCTGTCATTACATGAGATATTTTGTCGCATTGTAAATAAAAGATCACTTTTGCATTATTTATAAAGCTCCATTTTTTCCTTTTCGATTTATTTTTCTTAGTATTTTGTACGCCTGCCTTTATTTTTTGTGATTAAATCCAAGCGCTTAAACATTGAAGCGATGGTATTGTCAATTATTTCCCTTCGCATTGAATACAATGTACTTTTCACTCTTCTTGCAAAGGCCTCAAAACTCTCATAAGTTAAATTCAACCTCACAGCTTGTGTTCGGAGCTCTTCTTTCGCGGCATTAAAAACGTTCTCGATAGGATTAAGATCTCCACTTCTTTTCGGAATAGGAAATAATTCTCCCCCAACCTCCTTAAGAGCCTTTCGCGCCTTAGCACAATTCAGTATGGGGCAATTGTCTTGGACGAATAGCTTTGAACATTTCCCGCTCTTTTGAAACATATTTCGGAAATTTCTGCGTATAAAATCTGCATAATAATTACCATCTAGTTTTTCATATTGTTCACAGTATATAACGCCTTTTCCATATGAAATGGCTACAATCATTTTAACAACTCTTCCGCCCGAGCCTACGTGCGTTCCCTTTGCAGTCACAGACAGTCCCTCCTTTCGTTTCCTCCAGATTTTACCTTTAGGGGCTCTAGTGTCGTCGAGTGGATTGTATTTATGATAAAAGCTTACCCCGTCTAGATAAAAGCAGATATCATTCATGAAGAAGTCGTTGCAATAAGTTCTTTTCACTTTACGTGCAAACCTTAAACGCTCTCTGAAATCTCTCTCCAGTAATATTCCTTTTTTTCTTGCTTCCAAGAAGGCATATCCCATTCGTTTCAAAGTTCGATTGATAGTCCACAGTGAAGCATTGTGTAAACCCGCTCCTGCAGTTATTCTGCGGCATGAGAAGTTTCCCTCTTGTTCACGAAGTCTTCCAATTGTTCTGTGGATTTTCCTTTCCTGGCGCACATCGATTAATCGCGGCCTGCCATGCCTGTTACTTTCCTTTTGTGCTTGATTTGCAAATTTTAAACAGCGATAAACCGATGCCCTGGATATTCCACAACGGTGTACTATTTCTTTAACAGGTACATCACCCTGTTCTCGAAGGAATCTTACATAAGCTTTTAGTTCTGGTTTGATTTTCTCCTTAAAAACCATGTCGTTTGCCTTTATTGAACAAGAAATTCGATTGATGAATTTCTTTACGTCACAAAACGTAACTTAAGTATTTGCAAGATTCCATCCAAATCTGCGCGCTCTACCTTTTCTTTTCTCTTGAAACGAACGGATCCTTTCTTTTTTCAATACATTTCAGTATTTAGCTCGTTCTAAATCATCTCCATTGCCGCTGGACTATGTTTCATTCAATACACTGGAAAGACAGTCTGATTTATGCAAGGCACAAAAAATATATTCTTCTCTTATATATTGAGGTGAAAATCACACCTGTCGAAGCTTTTCAGGGGAGCTTTTCAAAAGAAAAAGTTTTAGGGTAACATGTTGGCTATCTCAAAAATGGCCACGGAAAAACCTCTTTTTGGGGTGTATAGGATGACGTAACATCTACACAATTCATTTACCCTGGGGAAGACATCAGCAAGTATGCTTGAGTTTCGAAATAAACACGTGTCAATTAAAAATCCTTTTTGTTTGAAATTTGCTGTGGGTTCGAATTCTTGCGCAAAATTTCCAAATATTGTCAAACAACTGCATTTACGTATGAAAATGGCGCACTACGTGTTCGTAAGATTAAAATGAGATAAAGTTCCTGGACGAAATTGCAATACAGACAATAACACCTTCTATTGTAATTGCTCGCTACTTAAAGGAAATTCAACTTTTCTAGAAATCATTTCTTGTAGTGATACAAGTCATTGGAAGAAAGGTTTTTACTCAGATCTTTTTCGGCCAGGTCTTGTTTGGATGGGTTGGAGCGGAAGATGCAGAATGCATTTTCTTGAACGACTTCCGCTGGTCGCAACAAGTTATACAATGGCATGATTTTCTTCTTATGCTTGAAGGTAGAGTAGTGCATCTCCCTGCACCCAAAACACACTAAGCGAAAGACATTGTATTTGAAAAAGACACACCAATTTTCTGTACGGGAAAACAACCCTTTATTTACATTAAAAATGGAGTTATCGATCAGCGTGAAACAGAAATGATGCAAGTAAGGTGGAAAATCTTTCAATTTAATGTACAAATTGAACAAAACGATCAAAAGGCTTTGCCTCGTTAGTGCTTAGCTAAAATGAGTCCTTTAGTAAGGCCAGGAGAAACAGTGTATAGGTGAATAGAAACGCAATCATCCACCGCGGCGGTCTACCACGGTCTACCACGGTCTACCATCGGAATGTAATTACAAAAAAGAATATCCTATTTCGTACCGTGGTGAGGGTAGACCGTGTTTTTATGGTAGACCGTTGGGAAATCCAAGTTATGATGGCTAAGACATTTTTGGACCACGGCTATTTTTTGGAATGCACTAAATCTTTATTTTTGAAATGACTCAATGCAGGAATATCTCATACGTTCAAGTTCTTTAAATTAGTCACGCAATAATAACATATGTCACGCAATATCCTGTCATTACATGAGATATTTTGTCGCATTGTAAATAAAAGATCACTTTTGCATTATTTATAAAGCTCCATTTTTTCCTTTTCGATTTATTTTTCTTAGTATTTTGTACGCCTGCCTTTATTTTTTGTGATTAAATCCAAGCGCTTAAACATTGAAGCGATGGTATTGTCAATTATTTCCCTTCGCATTGAATACAATGTACTTTTCACTCTTCTTGCAAAGGCCTCAAAACTCTCATAAGTTAAATTCAACCTCACAGCTTGTGTTCGGAGCTCTTCTTTCGCGGCATTAAAAACGTTCTCGATAGGATTAAGATCTCCACTTCTTTTCGGAATAGGAAATAATTCTCCCCCAACCTCCTTAAGAGCCTTTCGCGCCTTAGCACAATTCAGTATGGGGCAATTGTCTTGGACGAATAGCTTTGAACATTTCCCGCTCTTTTGAAACATATTTCGGAAATTTCTGCGTATAAAATCTGCATAATAATTACCATCTAGTTTTTCATATTGTTCACAGTATATAACGCCTTTTCCATATGAAATGGCTACAATCATTTTAACAACTCTTCCGCCCGAGCCTACGTGCGTTCCCTTTGCAGTCACAGACAGTCCCTCCTTTCGTTTCCTCCAGATTTTACCTTTAGGGGCTCTAGTGTCGTCGAGTGGATTATATTTATGATAAAAGCTTACCCCGTCTAGATAAAAGCAGATATCATTCATGAAGAAGTCGTTGCAATAAGTTCTTTTCACTTTACGTGCAAACCTTAAACGCTCTCTGAAATCTCTCTCCAGTAATATTCCTTTTTTTCTTGCTTCCAAGAAGGCATATCCCATTCGTTTCAAAGTTCGATTGATAGTCCACAGTGAAGCATTGTGTAAACCCGCTCCTGCAGTTATTCTGCGGCATGAGAAGTTTCCCTCTTGTTCACGAAGTCTTCCAATTGTTCTGTGGATTTTCCTTTCCTGGCGCACATCGATTAATCGCGGCCTGCCATGCCTGTTACTTTCCTTTTGTGCTTGATTTGCAAATTTTAAACAGCGATAAACCGATGCCCTGGATATTCCACAACGGTGTACTATTTCTTAACAGGTACATCACCCTGTTCTCGAAGGAATCTTACATAAGCTTTTAGTTCTGGTTTGATTTTCTCCTTAAAAACCATGTCGTTTGCCTTTATTGAACAAGAAATTCGATTGATGAATTTCTTTACGTCACAAAACGTAACTTAAGTATTTGCAAGATTCCATCCAAATCTGCGCGCTCTACCTTTTCTTTTCTCTTGAAACGAACGGATCCTTTCTTTTTTCAATACATTTCAGTATTTAGCTCGTTCTAAATCATCTCCATTGCCGCTGGACTATGTTTCATTCAATACACTGGAAAGACAACCAGTTGCATAAGTAGTTGAGACATCCTACCTTAACGAGAGAAGACTCTTCACCGCGCTATTGCGCGTAATCTCTCTCCCCTCCTCCCCTTCCCAATGTTGCTAGCTATGCAATATGACGTACAAAACTCAGATGGACAACATTGAAACGGGAAAGGGGTGCAAAATGTTCTTCTCTGACAAACTGGCAATTTGCGAACCATAGAAGTAAGAAAAGCCTTTTTTGGCACTAACTGTCTCAACATTTTTGCAACTGGTTGTCTGATTTATGCAAGGCACAAAAAATATATTCTTCTCTTATATATTGAGGTGAAAATCACACCTGTCGAAGCTTTTCAGGGGAGCTTTTCAAAAGAAAAAGTTTTAGGGTAACATGTTGGCTATCTCAAAAATGGCCACGGAAAAACCTCTTTTTGGGGTGTATAGGATGACGTAACATCTACACAATTCATTTACCCTGGGGAAGACATCAGCAAGTATGCTTGAGTTTCGAAATAAACACGTGTCAATTAAAAATCCTTTTTGTTTGAAATTTGCTGTGGGTTCGAATTCTTGCGCAAAATTTCCAAATATTGTCAAACAACTGCATTTACGTATGAAAATGGCGCACTACGTGTTCGTAAGATTAAAATGAGATAAAGTTCCTGGACGAAATTGCAATACAGACAATAACACCTTCTATTGTAATTGCTCGCTACTTAAAGGAAATTCAACTTTTCTAGAAATCATTTCTTGTAGTGATACAAGGTCATTGGAAGAAAGGTTTTTACTCAGATCTTTTTCGGCCAGGTCTTGTTTGGATGGGTTGGAGCGGAAGATGCAGAATGCATTTTCTTGAACGACTTCCGCTGGTCGCAACAAGTTATACAATGGCATGATTTTCTTCTTATGCTTGAAGGTAGAGTAGTGCATCTCCCTGCACCCAAAACACACTAAGCGAAAGACATTGTATTTGAAAAAGACACACCAATTTTCTGTACGGGAAAACAACCCTTTATTTACATTAAAAATGGAGTTATCGATCAGCGTGAAACAGAAATGATGCAAGTAAGGTGGAAAATCTTTCAATTTAATGTACAAATTGAACAAAACGATCAAAAGGCTTTGCCTCGTTAGTGCTTAGCTAAAATGAGTCCTTTAGTAAGGCCAGGAGAAACAGTGTATAGGTGAATAGAAACGCAATCATCCACCGCGGCGGTCTACCACGGTCTACCACGGTCTACCATCGGAATGTAATTACAAAAAAGAATATCCTATTTCGTACCGTGGTGAGGGTAGACCGTGTTTTTATGGTAGACCGTTGGGAAATCCAAGTTATGATGGCTAAGACATTTTTGGACCACGGCTATTTTTTGGAATGCACTAAATCTTTATTTTTGAAATGACTCAATGCAGGAATATCTCATACGTTCAAGTTCTTTAAATTAGTCACGCAATAATAACATATGTCACGCAATATCCTGTCATTACATGAGATATTTTGTCGCATTGTAAATAAAAGATCACTTTTGCATTATTTATAAAGCTCCATTTTTTCCTTTTCGATTTTATTTTTCTTAGTATTTTGTACGCCTGCCTTTATTTTTTGTGATTAAATCCAAGCGCTTAAACATTGAAGCGATGGTATTGTCAATTATTTCCCTTCGCATTGAATACAATGTACTTTTCACTCTTCTTGCAAAGGCCTCAAAACTCTCATAAGTTAAATTCAACCTCACAGCTTGTGTTCGGAGCTCTTCTTTCGCGGCATTAAAAACGTTCTCGATAGGATTAAGATCTCCACTTCTTTTCGGAATAGGAAATAATTCTCCCCCAACCTCCTTAAGAGCCTTTCGCGCCTTAGCACAATTCAGTATGGGGCAATTGTCTTGGACGAATAGCTTTGAACATTTCCCGCTCTTTTGAAACATATTTCGGAAATTTCTGCGTATAAAATCTGCATAATAATTACCATCTAGTTTTTCATATTGTTCAC
>OX393564.1:13650183-13675183 GCA_947652115.1 Blastomussa wellsi | reverse complement strand
AATCTTTATTTTTGAAATGACTCAATGCAGGAATATCTCATACGTTCAAGTTCTTTAAATTAGTCACGCAATAATAACATATGTCACGCAATATCCTGTCATTACATGAGATATTTTGTCGCATTGTAAATAAAAGATCACTTTTGCATTATTTATAAAGCTCCATTTTTTCCTTTTCGATTTATTTTTCTTAGTATTTTGTACGCCTGCCTTTATTTTTTGTGATTAAATCCAAGCGCTTAAACATTGAAGCGATGGTATTGTCAATTATTTCCCTTCGCATTGAATACAATGTACTTTTCACTCTTCTTGCAAAGGCCTCAAAACTCTCATAAGTTAAATTCAACCTCACAGCTTGTGTTCGGAGCTCTTCTTTCGCGGCATTAAAAACGTTCTCGATAGGATTAAGATCTCCACTTCTTTTCGGAATAGGAAATAATTCTCCCCCAACCTCCTTAAGAGCCTTTCGCGCCTTAGCACAATTCAGTATGGGGCAATTGTCTTGGACGAATAGCTTTGAACATTTCCCGCTCTTTTGAAACATATTTCGGAAATTTCTGCGTATAAAATCTGCATAATAATTACCATCTAGTTTTTCATATTGTTCACAGTATATAACGCCTTTTCCATATGAAATGGCTACAATCATTTTAACAACTCTTCCGCCCGAGCCTACGTGCGTTCCCTTTGCAGTCACAGACAGTCCCTCCTTTCGTTTCCTCCAGATTTTACCTTTAGGGGCTCTAGTGTCGTCGAGTGGATTGTATTTATGATAAAAGCTTACCCCGTCTAGATAAAAGCAGATATCATTCATGAAGAAGTCGTTGCAATAAGTTCTTTTCACTTTACGTGCAAACCTTAAACGCTCTCTGAAATCTCTCTCCAGTAATATTCCTTTTTTTCTTGCTTCCAAGAAGGCATATCCCATTCGTTTCAAAGTTCGATTGATAGTCCACAGTGAAGCATTGTGTAAACCCGCTCCTGCAGTTATTCTGCGGCATGAGAAGTTTCCCTCTTGTTCACGAAGTCTTCCAATTGTTCTGTGGATTTTCCTTTCCTGGCGCACATCGATTAATCGCGGCCTGCCATGCCTGTTACTTTCCTTTTGTGCTTGATTTGCAAATTTTAAACAGCGATAAACCGATGCCCTGGATATTCCACAACGGTGTACTATTTCTTTAACAGGTACATCACCCTGTTCTCGAAGGAATCTTACATAAGCTTTTAGTTCTGGTTTGATTTTCTCCTTAAAAACCATGTCGTTTGCCTTTATTGAACAAGAAATTCGATTGATGAATTTCTTTACGTCACAAAACGTAACTTAAGTATTTGCAAGATTCCATCCAAATCTGCGCGCTCTACCTTTTCTTTTCTCTTGAAACGAACGGATCCTTTCTTTTTTCAATACATTTCAGTATTTAGCTCGTTCTAAATCATCTCCATTGCCGCTGGACTATGTTTCATTCAATACACTGGAAAGACAACCAGTTGCATAAGTAGTTGAGACATCCTACCTTAACGAGAGAAGACTCTTCACCGCGCTATTGCGCGTAATCTCTCTCCCCTCCTCCCCTTCCCAATGTTGCTAGCTATGCAATATGACGTACAAAACTCAGATGGACAACATTGAAACGGGGAAAGGGGTGCAAAATGTTCTTCTCTGACAAACTGGCAATTTGCGAACCATAGAAGTAAGAAAAGCCTTTTTTGGCACTAACTGTCTCAACATTTTTGCAACTGGTTGTCTGATTTATGCAAGGCACAAAAAATATATTCTTCTCTTATATATTGAGGTGAAAATCACACCTGTCGAAGCTTTTCAGGGGAGCTTTTCAAAAGAAAAAGTTTTAGGGTAACATGTTGGCTATCTCAAAAATGGCCACGGAAAAACCTCTTTTTGGGGTGTATAGGATGACGTAACATCTACACAATTCATTTACCCTGGGGAAGACATCAGCAAGTATGCTTGAGTTTCGAAATAAACACGTGTCAATTAAAAATCCTTTTTGTTTGAAATTTGCTGTGGGTTCGAATTCTTGCGCAAAATTTCCAAATATTGTCAAACAACTGCATTTACGTATGAAAATGGCGCACTACGTGTTCGTAAGATTAAAATGAGATAAAGTTCCTGGACGAAATTGCAATACAGACAATAACACCTTCTATTGTAATTGCTCGCTACTTAAAGGAAATTCAACTTTTCTAGAAATCATTTCTTGTAGTGATACAAGTCATTGGAAGAAAGGTTTTTACTCAGATCTTTTTCGGCCAGGTCTTGTTTGGATGGGTTGGAGCGGAAGATGCAGAATGCATTTTCTTGAACGACTTCCGCTGGTCGCAACAAGTTATACAATGGCATGATTTTCTTCTTATGCTTGAAGGTAGAGTAGTGCATCTCCCTGCACCCAAAACACACTAAGCGAAAGACATTGTATTTGAAAAAGACACACCAATTTTCTGTACGGGAAAACAACCCTTTATTTACATTAAAAATGGAGTTATCGATCAGCGTGAAACAGAAATGATGCAAGTAAGGTGGAAAATCTTTCAATTTAATGTACAAATTGAACAAAACGATCAAAAGGCTTTGCCTCGTTAGTGCTTAGCTAAAATGAGTCCTTTAGTAAGGCCAGGAGAAACAGTGTATAGGTGAATAGAAACGCAATCATCCACCGCGGCGGTCTACCACGGTCTACCACGGTCTACCATCGGAATGTAATTACAAAAAAGAATATCCTATTTCGTACCGTGGTGAGGGTAGACCGTGTTTTTATGGTAGACCGTTGGGAAATCCAAGTTATGATGGCTAAGACATTTTTGGACCACGGCTATTTTTTGGAATGCACTAAATCTTTATTTTTGAAATGACTCAATGCAGGAATATCTCATACGTTCAAGTTCTTTAAATTAGTCACGCAATAATAACATATGTCACGCAATATCCTGTCATTACATGAGATATTTTGTCGCATTGTAAATAAAAGATCACTTTTGCATTATTTATAAAGCTCCATTTTTTCCTTTTCGATTTATTTTTCTTAGTATTTTGTACGCCTGCCTTTATTTTTTGTGATTAAATCCAAGCGCTTAAACATTGAAGCGATGGTATTGTCAATTATTTCCCTTCGCATTGAATACAATGTACTTTTCACTCTTCTTGCAAAGGCCTCAAAACTCTCATAAGTTAAATTCAACCTCACAGCTTGTGTTCGGAGCTCTTCTTTCGCGGCATTAAAAACGTTCTCGATAGGATTAAGATCTCCACTTCTTTTCGGAATAGGAAATAATTCTCCCCCAACCTCCTTAAGAGCCTTTCGCGCCTTAGCACAATTCAGTATGGGGCAATTGTCTTGGACGAATAGCTTTGAACATTTCCCGCTCTTTTGAAACATATTTCGGAAATTTCTGCGTATAAAATCTGCATAATAATTACCATCTAGTTTTTCATATTGTTCACAGTATATAACGCCTTTTCCATATGAAATGGCTACAATCATTTTAACAACTCTTCCGCCCGAGCCTACGTGCGTTCCCTTTGCAGTCACAGACAGTCCCTCCTTTCGTTTCCTCCAGATTTTACCTTTAGGGGCTCTAGTGTCGTCGAGTGGATTGTATTTATGATAAAAGCTTACCCCGTCTAGATAAAAGCAGATATCATTCATGAAGAAGTCGTTGCAATAAGTTCTTTTCACTTTACGTGCAAACCTTAAACGCTCTCTGAAATCTCTCTCCAGTAATATTCCTTTTTTTCTTGCTTCCAAGAAGGCATATCCCATTCGTTTCAAAGTTCGATTGATAGTCCACAGTGAAGCATTGTGTAAACCCGCTCCTGCAGTTATTCTGCGGCATGAGAAGTTTCCCTCTTGTTCACGAAGTCTTCCAATTGTTCTGTGGATTTTCCTTTCCTGGCGCACATCGATTAATCGCGGCCTGCCATGCCTGTTACTTTCCTTTTGTGCTTGATTTGCAAATTTTAAACAGCGATAAACCGATGCCCTGGATATTCCACAACGGTGTACTATTTCTTTAACAGGTACATCACCCTGTTCTCGAAGGAATCTTACATAAGCTTTTAGTTCTGGTTTGATTTTCTCCTTAAAAACCATGTCGTTTGCCTTTATTGAACAAGAAATTCGATTGATGAATTTCTTTACGTCACAAAACGTAACTTAAGTATTTGCAAGATTCCATCCAAATCTGCGCGCTCTACCTTTTCTTTTCTCTTGAAACGAACGGATCCTTTCTTTTTTCAATACATTTCAGTATTTAGCTCGTTCTAAATCATCTCCATTGCCGCTGGACTATGTTTCATTCAATACACTGGAAAGACAACCAGTTGCATAAGTAGTTGAGACATCCTACCTTAACGAGAGAAGACTCTTCACCGCGCTATTGCGCGTAATCTCTCTCCCCTCCTCCCCTTCCCAATGTTGCTAGCTATGCAATATGACGTACAAAACTCAGATGGACAACATTGAAACGGGGAAAGGGGTGCAAAATGTTCTTCTCTGACAAACTGGCAATTTGCGAACCATAGAAGTAAGAAAAGCCTTTTTTGGCACTAACTGTCTCAACATTTTTGCAACTGGTTGTCTGATTTATGCAAGGCACAAAAAATATATTCTTCTCTTATATATTGAGGTGAAAATCACACCTGTCGAAGCTTTTCAGGGGAGCTTTTCAAAAGAAAAAGTTTTAGGGTAACATGTTGGCTATCTCAAAAATGGCCACGGAAAAACCTCTTTTTGGGATGTATAGGATGACGTAACATCTACACAATTCATTTACCCTGGGGAAGACATCAGCAAGTATGCTTGAGTTTCGAAATAAACACGTGTCAATTAAAAATCCTTTTTGTTTGAAATTTGCTGTGGGTTCGAATTCTTGCGCAAAATTTCCAAATATTGTCAAACAACTGCATTTACGTATGAAAATGGCGCACTACGTGTTCGTAAGATTAAAATGAGATAAAGTTCCTGGACGAAATTGCAATACAGACAATAACACCTTCTATTGTAATTGCTCGCTACTTAAAGGAAATTCAACTTTTCTAGAAATCATTTCTTGTAGTGATACAAGTCATTGGAAGAAAGGTTTTTACTCAGATCTTTTTCGGCCAGGTCTTGTTTGGATGGGTTGGAGCGGAAGATGCAGAATGCATTTTCTTGAACGACTTCCGCTGGTCGCAACAAGTTATACAATGGCATGATTTTCTTCTTATGCTTGAAGGTAGAGTAGTGCATCTCCCTGCACCCAAAACACACTAAGCGAAAGACATTGTATTTGAAAAAGACACACCAATTTTCTGTACGGGAAAACAACCCTTTATTTACATTAAAAATGGAGTTATCGATCAGCGTGAAACAGAAATGATGCAAGTAAGGTGGAAAATCTTTCAATTTAATGTACAAATTGAACAAAACGATCAAAAGGCTTTGCCTCGTTAGTGCTTAGCTAAAATGAGTCCTTTAGTAAGGCCAGGAGAAACAGTGTATAGGTGAATAGAAACGCAATCATCCACCGCGGCGGTCTACCACGGTCTACCACGGTCTACCATCGGAATGTAATTACAAAAAAGAATATCCTATTTCGTACCGTGGTGAGGGTAGACCGTGTTTTTATGGTAGACCGTTGGGAAATCCAAGTTATGATGGCTAAGACATTTTTGGACCACGGCTATTTTTTGGAATGCACTAAATCTTTATTTTTGAAATGACTCAATGCAGGAATATCTCATACGTTCAAGTTCTTTAAATTAGTCACGCAATAATAACATATGTCACGCAATATCCTGTCATTACATGAGATATTTTGTCGCATTGTAAATAAAAGATCACTTTTGCATTATTTATAAAGCTCCATTTTTTCCTTTTCGATTTATTTTTCTTAGTATTTTGTACGCCTGCCTTTATTTTTTGTGATTAAATCCAAGCGCTTAAACATTGAAGCGATGGTATTGTCAATTATTTCCCTTCGCATTGAATACAATGTACTTTTCACTCTTCTTGCAAAGGCCTCAAAACTCTCATAAGTTAAATTCAACCTCACAGCTTGTGTTCGGAGCTCTTCTTTCGCGGCATTAAAAACGTTCTCGATAGGATTAAGATCTCCACTTCTTTTCGGAATAGGAAATAATTCTCCCCCAACCTCCTTAAGAGCCTTTCGCGCCTTAGCACAATTCAGTATGGGGCAATTGTCTTGGACGAATAGCTTTGAACATTTCCCGCTCTTTTGAAACATATTTCGGAAATTTCTGCGTATAAAATCTGCATAATAATTACCATCTAGTTTTTCATATTGTTCACAGTATATAACGCCTTTTCCATATGAAATGGCTACAATCATTTTAACAACTCTTCCGCCCGAGCCTACGTGCGTTCCCTTTGCAGTCACAGACAGTCCCTCCTTTCGTTTCCTCCAGATTTTACCTTTAGGGGCTCTAGTGTCGTCGAGTGGATTGTATTTATGATAAAAGCTTACCCCGTCTAGATAAAAGCAGATATCATTCATGAAGAAGTCGTTGCAATAAGTTCTTTTCACTTTACGTGCAAACCTTAAACGCTCTCTGAAATCTCTCTCCAGTAATATTCCTTTTTTTCTTGCTTCCAAGAAGGCATATCCCATTCGTTTCAAAGTTCGATTGATAGTCCACAGTGAAGCATTGTGTAAACCCGCTCCTGCAGTTATTCTGCGGCATGAGAAGTTTCCCTCTTGTTCACGAAGTCTTCCAATTGTTCTGTGGATTTTCCTTTCCTGGCGCACATCGATTAATCGCGGCCTGCCATGCCTGTTACTTTCCTTTTGTGCTTGATTTGCAAATTTTAAACAGCGATAAACCGATGCCCTGGATATTCCACAACGGTGTACTATTTCTTTAACAGGTACATCACCCTGTTCTCGAAGGAATCTTACATAAGCTTTTAGTTCTGGTTTGATTTTCTCCTTAAAAACCATGTCGTTTGCCTTTATTGAACAAGAAATTCGATTGATGAATTTCTTTACGTCACAAAACGTAACTTAAGTATTTGCAAGATTCCATCCAAATCTGCGCGCTCTACCTTTTCTTTTCTCTTGAAACGAACGGATCCTTTCTTTTTTCAATACATTTCAGTATTTAGCTCGTTCTAAATCATCTCCATTGCCGCTGGACTATGTTTCATTCAATACACTGGAAAGACAACCAGTTGCATAAGTAGTTGAGACATCCTACCTTAACGAGAGAAGACTCTTCACCGCGCTATTGCGCGTAATCTCTCTCCCCTCCTCCCCTTCCCAATGTTGCTAGCTATGCAATATGACGTACAAAACTCAGATGGACAACATTGAAACGGGGAAAGGGGTGCAAAATGTTCTTCTCTGACAAACTGGCAATTTGCGAACCATAGAAGTAAGAAAAGCCTTTTTTGGCACTAACTGTCTCAACATTTTTGCAACTGGTTGTCTGATTTATGCAAGGCACAAAAAATATATTCTTCTCTTATATATTGAGGTGAAAATCACACCTGTCGAAGCTTTTCAGGGGAGCTTTTCAAAAGAAAAAGTTTTAGGGTAACATGTTGGCTATCTCAAAAATGGCCACGGAAAAACCTCTTTTTGGGGTGTATAGGATGACGTAACATCTACACAATTCATTTACCCTGGGGAAGACATCAGCAAGTATGCTTGAGTTTCGAAATAAACACGTGTCAATTAAAAATCCTTTTTGTTTGAAATTTGCTGTGGGTTCGAATTCTTGCGCAAAATTTCCAAATATTGTCAAACAACTGCATTTACGTATGAAAATGGCGCACTACGTGTTCGTAAGATTAAAATGAGATAAAGTTCCTGGACGAAATTGCAATACAGACAATAACACCTTCTATTGTAATTGCTCGCTACTTAAAGGAAATTCAACTTTTCTAGAAATCATTTCTTGTAGTGATACAAGTCATTGGAAGAAAGGTTTTTACTCAGATCTTTTTCGGCCAGGTCTTGTTTGGATGGGTTGGAGCGGAAGAT
This sequence comes from Blastomussa wellsi, assembly GCA_947652115.1. NCBI lineage: Eukaryota > Metazoa > Cnidaria > Anthozoa > Scleractinia > Plerogyridae > Blastomussa > Blastomussa wellsi. Next base: position 13,667,185 of record OX393564.1, on the reverse strand, counting down.
GCAGAATGCATTTTCTTGAACGACTTCCGCTGGTCGCAACAAGTTATACAATGGCATGATTTTCTTCTTATGCTTGAAGGTAGAGTAGTGCATCTCCCTGCACCCAAAACACACTAAGCGAAAGACATTGTATTTGAAAAAGACACACCAATTTTCTGTACGGGAAAACAACCCTTTATTTACATTAAAAATGGAGTTATCGATCAGCGTGAAACAGAAATGATGCAAGTAAGGTGGAAAATCTTTCAATTTAATGTACAAATTGAACAAAACGATCAAAAGGCTTTGCCTCGTTAGTGCTTAGCTAAAATGAGTCCTTTAGTAAGGCCAGGAGAAACAGTGTATAGGTGAATAGAAACGCAATCATCCACCGCGGCGGTCTACCACGGTCTACCACGGTCTACCATCGGAATGTAATTACAAAAAAGAATATCCTATTTCGTACCGTGGTGAGGGTAGACCGTGTTTTTATGGTAGACCGTTGGGAAATCCAAGTTATGATGGCTAAGACATTTTTGGACCACGGCTATTTTTTGGAATGCACTAAATCTTTATTTTTGAAATGACTCAATGCAGGAATATCTCATACGTTCAAGTTCTTTAAATTAGTCACGCAATAATAACATATGTCACGCAATATCCTGTCATTACATGAGATATTTTGTCGCATTGTAAATAAAAGATCACTTTTGCATTATTTATAAAGCTCCATTTTTTCCTTTTCGATTTATTTTTCTTAGTATTTTGTACGCCTGCCTTTATTTTTTGTGATTAAATCCAAGCGCTTAAACATTGAAGCGATGGTATTGTCAATTATTTCCCTTCGCATTGAATACAATGTACTTTTCACTCTTCTTGCAAAGGCCTCAAAACTCTCATAAGTTAAATTCAACCTCACAGCTTGTGTTCGGAGCTCTTCTTTCGCGGCATTAAAAACGTTCTCGATAGGATTAAGATCTCCACTTCTTTTCGGAATAGGAAATAATTCTCCCCCAACCTCCTTAAGAGCCTTTCGCGCCTTAGCACAATTCAGTATGGGGCAATTGTCTTGGACGAATAGCTTTGAACATTTCCCGCTCTTTTGAAACATATTTCGGAAATTTCTGCGTATAAAATCTGCATAATAATTACCATCTAGTTTTTCATATTGTTCACAGTATATAACGCCTTTTCCATATGAAATGGCTACAATCATTTTAACAACTCTTCCGCCCGAGCCTACGTGCGTTCCCTTTGCAGTCACAGACAGTCCCTCCTTTCGTTTCCTCCAGATTTTACCTTTAGGGGCTCTAGTGTCGTCGAGTGGATTGTATTTATGATAAAAGCTTACCCCGTCTAGATAAAAGCAGATATCATTCATGAAGAAGTCGTTGCAATAAGTTCTTTTCACTTTACGTGCAAACCTTAAACGCTCTCTGAAATCTCTCTCCAGTAATATTCCTTTTTTTCTTGCTTCCAAGAAGGCATATCCCATTCGTTTCAAAGTTCGATTGATAGTCCACAGTGAAGCATTGTGTAAACCCGCTCCTGCAGTTATTCTGCGGCATGAGAAGTTTCCCTCTTGTTCACGAAGTCTTCCAATTGTTCTGTGGATTTTCCTTTCCTGGCGCACATCGATTAATCGCGGCCTGCCATGCCTGTTACTTTCCTTTTGTGCTTGATTTGCAAATTTTAAACAGCGATAAACCGATGCCCTGGATATTCCACAACGGTGTACTATTTCTTTAACAGGTACATCACCCTGTTCTCGAAGGAATCTTACATAAGCTTTTAGTTCTGGTTTGATTTTCTCCTTAAAAACCATGTCGTTTGCCTTTATTGAACAAGAAATTCGATTGATGAATTTCTTTACGTCACAAAACGTAACTTAAGTATTTGCAAGATTCCATCCAAATCTGCGCGCTCTACCTTTTCTTTTCTCTTGAAACGAACGGATCCTTTCTTTTTTCAATACATTTCAGTATTTAGCTCGTTCTAAATCATCTCCATTGCCGCTGGACTATGTTTCATTCAATACACTGGAAAGACAACCAGTTGCATAAGTAGTTGAGACATCCTACCTTAACGAGAGAAGACTCTTCACCGCGCTATTGCGCGTAATCTCTCTCCCCTCCTCCCCTTCCCAATGTTGCTAGCTATGCAATATGACGTACAAAACTCAGATGGACAACATTGAAACGGGGAAAGGGGTGCAAAATGTTCTTCTCTGACAAACTGGCAATTTGCGAACCATAGAAGTAAGAAAAGCCTTTTTTGGCACTAACTGTCTCAACATTTTTGCAACTGGTTGTCTGATTTATGCAAGGCACAAAAAATATATTCTTCTCTTATATATTGAGGTGAAAATCACACCTGTCGAAGCTTTTCAGGGGAGCTTTTCAAAAGAAAAAGTTTTAGGGTAACATGTTGGCTATCTCAAAAATGGCCACGGAAAAACCTCTTTTTGGGGTGTATAGGATGACGTAACATCTACACAATTCATTTACCCTGGGGAAGACATCAGCAAGTATGCTTGAGTTTCGAAATAAACACGTGTCAATTAAAAATCCTTTTTGTTTGAAATTTGCTGTGGGTTCGAATTCTTGCGCAAAATTTCCAAATATTGTCAAACAACTGCATTTACGTATGAAAATGGCGCACTACGTGTTCGTAAGATTAAAATGAGATAAAGTTCCTGGACGAAATTGCAATACAGACAATAACACCTTCTATTGTAATTGCTCGCTACTTAAAGGAAATTCAACTTTTCTAGAAATCATTTCTTGTAGTGATACAAGTCATTGGAAGAAAGGTTTTTACTCAGATCTTTTTCGGCCAGGTCTTGTTTGGATGGGTTGGAGCGGAAGATGCAGAATGCATTTTCTTGAACGACTTCCGCTGGTCGCAACAAGTTATACAATGGCATGATTTTCTTCTTATGCTTGAAGGTAGAGTAGTGCATCTCCCTGCACCCAAAACACACTAAGCGAAAGACATTGTATTTGAAAAAGACACACCAATTTTCTGTACGGGAAAACAACCCTTTATTTACATTAAAAATGGAGTTATCGATCAGCGTGAAACAGAAATGATGCAAGTAAGGTGGAAAATCTTTCAATTTAATGTACAAATTGAACAAAACGATCAAAAGGCTTTGCCTCGTTAGTGCTTAGCTAAAATGAGTCCTTTAGTAAGGCCAGGAGAAACAGTGTATAGGTGAATAGAAACGCAATCATCCACCGCGGCGGTCTACCACGGTCTACCACGGTCTACCATCGGAATGTAATTACAAAAAAGAATATCCTATTTCGTACCGTGGTGAGGGTAGACCGTGTTTTTATGGTAGACCGTTGGGAAATCCAAGTTATGATGGCTAAGACATTTTTGGACCACGGCTATTTTTTGGAATGCACTAAATCTTTATTTTTGAAATGACTCAATGCAGGAATATCTCATACGTTCAAGTTCTTTAAATTAGTCACGCAATAATAACATATGTCACGCAATATCCTGTCATTACATGAGATATTTTGTCGCATTGTAAATAAAAGATCACTTTTGCATTATTTATAAAGCTCCATTTTTTCCTTTTCGATTTATTTTTCTTAGTATTTTGTACGCCTGCCTTTATTTTTTGTGATTAAATCCAAGCGCTTAAACATTGAAGCGATGGTATTGTCAATTATTTCCCTTCGCATTGAATACAATGTACTTTTCACTCTTCTTGCAAAGGCCTCAAAACTCTCATAAGTTAAATTCAACCTCACAGCTTGTGTTCGGAGCTCTTCTTTCGCGGCATTAAAAACGTTCTCGATAGGATTAAGATCTCCACTTCTTTTCGGAATAGGAAATAATTCTCCCCCAACCTCCTTAAGAGCCTTTCGCGCCTTAGCACAATTCAGTATGGGGCAATTGTCTTGGACGAATAGCTTTGAACATTTCCCGCTCTTTTGAAACATATTTCGGAAATTTCTGCGTATAAAATCTGCATAATAATTACCATCTAGTTTTTCATATTGTTCACAGTATATAACGCCTTTTCCATATGAAATGGCTACAATCATTTTAACAACTCTTCCGCCCGAGCCTACGTGCGTTCCCTTTGCAGTCACAGACAGTCCCTCCTTTCGTTTCCTCCAGATTTTACCTTTAGGGGCTCTAGTGTCGTCGAGTGGATTGTATTTATGATAAAAGCTTACCCCGTCTAGATAAAAGCAGATATCATTCATGAAGAAGTCGTTGCAATAAGTTCTTTTCACTTTACGTGCAAACCTTAAACGCTCTCTGAAATCTCTCTCCAGTAATATTCCTTTTTTTCTTGCTTCCAAGAAGGCATATCCCATTCGTTTCAAAGTTCGATTGATAGTCCACAGTGAAGCATTGTGTAAACCCGCTCCTGCAGTTATTCTGCGGCATGAGAAGTTTCCCTCTTGTTCACGAAGTCTTCCAATTGTTCTGTGGATTTTCCTTTCCTGGCGCACATCGATTAATCGCGGCCTGCCATGCCTGTTACTTTCCTTTTGTGCTTGATTTGCAAATTTTAAACAGCGATAAACCGATGCCCTGGATATTCCACAACGGTGTACTATTTCTTTAACAGGTACATCACCCTGTTCTCGAAGGAATCTTACATAAGCTTTTAGTTCTGGTTTGATTTTCTCCTTAAAAACCATGTCGTTTGCCTTTATTGAACAAGAAATTCGATTGATGAATTTCTTTACGTCACAAAACGTAACTTAAGTATTTGCAAGATTCCATCCAAATCTGCGCGCTCTACCTTTTCTTTTCTCTTGAAACGAACGGATCCTTTCTTTTTTCAATACATTTCAGTATTTAGCTCGTTCTAAATCATCTCCATTGCCGCTGGACTATGTTTCATTCAATACACTGGAAAGACAACCAGTTGCATAAGTAGTTGAGACATCCTACCTTAACGAGAGAAGACTCTTCACCGCGCTATTGCGCGTAATCTCTCTCCCCTCCTCCCCTTCCCAATGTTGCTAGCTATGCAATATGACGTACAAAACTCAGATGGACAACATTGAAACGGGGAAAGGGGTGCAAAATGTTCTTCTCTGACAAACTGGCAATTTGCGAACCATAGAAGTAAGAAAAGCCTTTTTTGGCACTAACTGTCTCAACATTTTTGCAACTGGTTGTCTGATTTATGCAAGGCACAAAAAATATATTCTTCTCTTATATATTGAGGTGAAAATCACACCTGTCGAAGCTTTTCAGGGGAGCTTTTCAAAAGAAAAAGTTTTAGGGTAACATGTTGGCTATCTCAAAAATGGCCACGGAAAAACCTCTTTTTGGGGTGTATAGGATGACGTAACATCTACACAATTCATTTACCCTGGGGAAGACATCAGCAAGTATGCTTGAGTTTCGAAATAAACACGTGTCAATTAAAAATCCTTTTTGTTTGAAATTTGCTGTGGGTTCGAATTCTTGCGCAAAATTTCCAAATATTGTCAAACAACTGCATTTACGTATGAAAATGGCGCACTACGTGTTCGTAAGATTAAAATGAGATAAAGTTCCTGGACGAAATTGCAATACAGACAATAACACCTTCTATTGTAATTGCTCGCTACTTAAAGGAAATTCAACTTTTCTAGAAATCATTTCTTGTAGTGATACAAGTCATTGGAAGAAAGGTTTTTACTCAGATCTTTTTCGGCCAGGTCTTGTTTGGATGGGTTGGAGCGGAAGATGCAGAATGCATTTTCTTGAACGACTTCCGCTGGTCGCAACAAGTTATACAATGGCATGATTTTCTTCTTATGCTTGAAGGTAGAGTAGTGCATCTCCCTGCACCCAAAACACACTAAGCGAAAGACATTGTATTTGAAAAAGACACACCAATTTTCTGTACGGGAAAACAACCCTTTATTTACATTAAAAATGGAGTTATCGATCAGCGTGAAACAGAAATGATGCAAGTAAGGTGGAAAATCTTTCAATTTAATGTACAAATTGAACAAAACGATCAAAAGGCTTTGCCTCGTTAGTGCTTAGCTAAAATGAGTCCTTTAGTAAGGCCAGGAGAAACAGTGTATAGGTGAATAGAAACGCAATCATCCACCGCGGCGGTCTACCACGGTCTACCACGGTCTACCATCGGAATGTAATTACAAAAAAGAATATCCTATTTCGTACCGTGGTGAGGGTAGACCGTGTTTTTATGGTAGACCGTTGGGAAATCCAAGTTATGATGGCTAAGACATTTTTGGACCACGGCTATTTTTTGGAATGCACTAAATCTTTATTTTTGAAATGACTCAATGCAGGAATATCTCATACGTTCAAGTTCTTTAAATTAGTCACGCAATAATAACATATGTCACGCAATATCCTGTCATTACATGAGATATTTTGTCGCATTGTAAATAAAAGATCACTTTTGCATTATTTATAAAGCTCCATTTTTTCCTTTTCGATTTATTTTTCTTAGTATTTTGTACGCCTGCCTTTATTTTTTGTGATTAAATCCAAGCGCTTAAACATTGAAGCGATGGTATTGTCAATTATTTCCCTTCGCATTGAATACAATGTACTTTTCACTCTTCTTGCAAAGGCCTCAAAACTCTCATAAGTTAAATTCAACCTCACAGCTTGTGTTCGGAGCTCTTCTTTCGCGGCATTAAAAACGTTCTCGATAGGATTAAGATCTCCACTTCTTTTCGGAATAGGAAATAATTCTCCCCCAACCTCCTTAAGAGCCTTTCGCGCCTTAGCACAATTCAGTATGGGGCAATTGTCTTGGACGAATAGCTTTGAACATTTCCCGCTCTTTTGAAACATATTTCGGAAATTTCTGCGTATAAAATCTGCATAATAATTACCATCTAGTTTTTCATATTGTTCACAGTATATAACGCCTTTTCCATATGAAATGGCTACAATCATTTTAACAACTCTTCCGCCCGAGCCTACGTGCGTTCCCTTTGCAGTCACAGACAGTCCCTCCTTTCGTTTCCTCCAGATTTTACCTTTAGGGGCTCTAGTGTCGTCGAGTGGATTGTATTTATGATAAAAGCTTACCCCGTCTAGATAAAAGCAGATATCATTCATGAAGAAGTCGTTGCAATAAGTTCTTTTCACTTTACGTGCAAACCTTAAACGCTCTCTGAAATCTCTCTCCAGTAATATTCCTTTTTTTCTTGCTTCCAAGAAGGCATATCCCATTCGTTTCAAAGTTCGATTGATAGTCCACAGTGAAGCATTGTGTAAACCCGCTCCTGCAGTTATTCTGCGGCATGAGAAGTTTCCCTCTTGTTCACGAAGTCTTCCAATTGTTCTGTGGATTTTCCTTTCCTGGCGCACATCGATTAATCGCGGCCTGCCATGCCTGTTACTTTCCTTTTGTGCTTGATTTGCAAATTTTAAACAGCGATAAACCGATGCCCTGGATATTCCACAACGGTGTACTATTTCTTTAACAGGTACATCACCCTGTTCTCGAAGGAATCTTACATAAGCTTTTAGTTCTGGTTTGATTTTCTCCTTAAAAACCATGTCGTTTGCCTTTATTGAACAAGAAATTCGATTGATGAATTTCTTTACGTCACAAAACGTAACTTAAGTATTTGCAAGATTCCATCCAAATCTGCGCGCTCTACCTTTTCTTTTCTCTTGAAACGAACGGATCCTTTCTTTTTTCAATACATTTCAGTATTTAGCTCGTTCTAAATCATCTCCATTGCCGCTGGACTATGTTTCATTCAATACACTGGAAAGACAACCAGTTGCATAAGTAGTTGAGACATCCTACCTTAACGAGAGAAGACTCTTCACCGCGCTATTGCGCGTAATCTCTCTCCCCTCCTCCCCTTCCCAATGTTGCTAGCTATGCAATATGACGTACAAAACTCAGATGGACAACATTGAAACGGGGAAAGGGGTGCAAAATGTTCTTCTCTGACAAACTGGCAATTTGCGAACCATAGAAGTAAGAAAAGCCTTTTTTGGCACTAACTGTCTCAACATTTTTGCAACTGGTTGTCTGATTTATGCAAGGCACAAAAAATATATTCTTCTCTTATATATTGAGGTGAAAATCACACCTGTCGAAGCTTTTCAGGGGAGCTTTTCAAAAGAAAAAGTTTTAGGGTAACATGTTGGCTATCTCAAAAATGGCCACGGAAAAACCTCTTTTTGGGGTGTATAGGATGACGTAACATCTACACAATTCATTTACCCTGGGGAAGACATCAGCAAGTATGCTTGAGTTTCGAAATAAACACATGTCAATTAAAAATCCTTTTTGTTTGAAATTTGCTGTGGGTTCGAATTCTTGCGCAAAATTTCCAAATATTGTCAAACAACTGCATTTACGTATGAAAATGGCGCACTACGTGTTCGTAAGATTAAAATGAGATAAAGTTCCTGGACGAAATTGCAATACAGACAATAACACCTTCTATTGTAATTGCTCGCTACTTAAAGGAAATTCAACTTTTCTAGAAATCATTTCTTGTAGTGATACAAGTCATTGGAAGAAAGGTTTTTACTCAGATCTTTTTCGGCCAGGTCTTGTTTGGATGGGTTGGAGCGGAAGATGCAGAATGCATTTTCTTGAACGACTTCCGCTGGTCGCAACAAGTTATACAATGGCATGATTTTCTTCTTATGCTTGAAGGTAGAGTAGTGCATCTCCCTGCACCCAAAACACACTAAGCGAAAGACATTGTATTTGAAAAAGACACACCAATTTTCTGTACGGGAAAACAACCCTTTATTTACATTAAAAATGGAGTTATCGATCAGCGTGAAACAGAAATGATGCAAGTAAGGTGGAAAATCTTTCAATTTAATGTACAAATTGAACAAAACGATCAAAAGGCTTTGCCTCGTTAGTGCTTAGCTAAAATGAGTCCTTTAGTAAGGCCAGGAGAAACAGTGTATAGGTGAATAGAAACGCAATCATCCACCGCGGCGGTCTACCACGGTCTACCACGGTCTACCATCGGAATGTAATTACAAAAAAGAATATCCTATTTCGTACCGTGGTGAGGGTAGACCGTGTTTTTATGGTAGACCGTTGGGAAATCCAAGTTATGATGGCTAAGACATTTTTGGACCACGGCTATTTTTTGGAATGCACTAAATCTTTATTTTTGAAATGACTCAATGCAGGAATATCTCATACGTTCAAGTTCTTTAAATTAGTCACGCAATAATAACATATGTCACGCAATATCCTGTCATTACATGAGATATTTTGTCGCATTGTAAATAAAAGATCACTTTTGCATTATTTATAAAGCTCCATTTTTTCCTTTTCGATTTATTTTTCTTAGTATTTTGTACGCCTGCCTTTATTTTTTGTGATTAAATCCAAGCGCTTAAACATTGAAGCGATGGTATTGTCAATTATTTCCCTTCGCATTGAATACAATGTACTTTTCACTCTTCTTGCAAAGGCCTCAAAACTCTCATAAGTTAAATTCAACCTCACAGCTTGTGTTCGGAGCTCTTCTTTCGCGGCATTAAAAACGTTCTCGATAGGATTAAGATCTCCACTTCTTTTCGGAATAGGAAATAATTCTCCCCCAACCTCCTTAAGAGCCTTTCGCGCCTTAGCACAATTCAGTATGGGGCAATTGTCTTGGACGAATAGCTTTGAACATTTCCCGCTCTTTTGAAACATATTTCGGAAATTTCTGCGTATAAAATCTGCATAATAATTACCATCTAGTTTTTCATATTGTTCACAGTATATAACGCCTTTTCCATATGAAATGGCTACAATCATTTTAACAACTCTTCCGCCCGAGCCTACGTGCGTTCCCTTTGCAGTCACAGACAGTCCCTCCTTTCGTTTCCTCCAGATTTTACCTTTAGGGGCTCTAGTGTCGTCGAGTGGATTGTATTTATGATAAAAGCTTACCCCGTCTAGATAAAAGCAGATATCATTCATGAAGAAGTCGTTGCAATAAGTTCTTTTCACTTTACGTGCAAACCTTAAACGCTCTCTGAAATCTCTCTCCAGTAATATTCCTTTTTTTCTTGCTTCCAAGAAGGCATATCCCATTCGTTTCAAAGTTCGATTGATAGTCCACAGTGAAGCATTGTGTAAACCCGCTCCTGCAGTTATTCTGCGGCATGAGAAGTTTCCCTCTTGTTCACGAAGTCTTCCAATTGTTCTGTGGATTTTCCTTTCCTGGCGCACATCGATTAATCGCGGCCTGCCATGCCTGTTACTTTCCTTTTGTGCTTGATTTGCAAATTTTAAACAGCGATAAACCGATGCCCTGGATATTCCACAACGGTGTACTATTTCTTTAACAGGTACATCACCCTGTTCTCGAAGGAATCTTACATAAGCTTTTAGTTCTGGTTTGATTTTCTCCTTAAAAACCATGTCGTTTGCCTTTATTGAACAAGAAATTCGATTGATGAATTTCTTTACGTCACAAAACGTAACTTAAGTATTTGCAAGATTCCATCCAAATCTGCGCGCTCTACCTTTTCTTTTCTCTTGAAACGAACGGATCCTTTCTTTTTTCAATACATTTCAGTATTTAGCTCGTTCTAAATCATCTCCATTGCCGCTGGACTATGTTTCATTCAATACACTGGAAAGACAACCAGTTGCATAAGTAGTTGAGACATCCTACCTTAACGAGAGAAGACTCTTCACCGCGCTATTGCGCGTAATCTCTCTCCCCTCCTCCCCTTCCCAATGTTGCTAGCTATGCAATATGACGTACAAAACTCAGATGGACAACATTGAAACGGGGAAAGGGGTGCAAAATGTTCTTCTCTGACAAACTGGCAATTTGCGAACCATAGAAGTAAGAAAAGCCTTTTTTGGCACTAACTGTCTCAACAGTTTTGCAACTGGTTGTAGCAGTATGCAGCCGAAACGTCGCGGTCCACATCGCGAGTGACTACATCGTGAGACAAACGATAACGCCTTAATTACTATACTTTATACCACGATGAACAACAACAACCTTTCTCACGACATTAATGATCAAATTGTAGCATCAAAAATGATCCGATAATTATCAAAATATGGGAATTATGCTAGCATTGCTACTTGGCAGAAATTATGCCAAAAATTATGCTAGCATAATCTATAAAGGCCTAAATGCTACCCAAGTTTCAACAATCTGACCAAAAAATAACAGAAATAGATCTTTTTAATAAATAACCCCACAATAACGAAATGTCTAAAACTGAGGTTTTTTTTACTCGATACATCTTTTGAGTAAAGATAAAGATAAATGATAACGGGAGAAGACAAGAATTTTTTAGAGAGCGAGCGTTTAGACGTTTACATTTACTAACAAAAGGGAATGAGAATCTAAAGCTTGATCATGATAAAATTGGTCAAATCTCGACTACTATTGTCGTATTTTTCTTGTTAATCGATCTTGGCCTTAAAACATAGTCTCGGCCCAATGTGTTCAGAGCCTAATACGTTCATCAGTTTTGTTTAAATGGTTTGACTTTGAGCTAATCGAACTCTGTTAAGCAAGCAATCCTCACAAAACAAACGAGCAAGGAAGCAACCAATCAGAAGCGTCCTTTCGTGACCGCAAAACGGGACAACCGAAGGGCGCTTTCCATTCGACAAAAAATTCCGGAATTCCGGGTGGGAGAGCGAATGGAACAGACATTTTCCGGAATTTCATTCCGAAATTTTCGGTTTACCTCGCGAGGTTGGCCTAATTGGAATAACTGGGAAATTCCGTTCCATTCGACCATTCCTGCTCGGGCCCAGTTTCTCCGAGCCGGAATTGTAGTCAAGAATCAAGATGGCTTCGTCGATGGCTTCTCGATATCAGTACGCGGCTTCCTTATTTGCATCATTGCACAAGTAATACAGCAGGAACAGCCACAGTTATGAGTGGTAAGTAGCACAGAAAACGGCTATCTACAGTGGAAAAATAATATCATCTTCCTCGCTTAAAACGTCGTTTGTTTTGACTTCGGAGTCGTCTTTCAACTCGAAAACAAGTAACAGAGGCAACGGTCCGCCATTTGTTTTGCTTTGATTTATTTTGTATTTTGGCACGGAACTTGGAGCGCGATGGCCTGGAACCGGTTGGTCGCGACCAACAGGAAAATACTGTTCCATTCACCACACGGAATACCCAGATTTTTGGTCGAATGGAAAGCGCCCAAAATTTCCCACGAAAACAAATGTCAAACGCATACCACCCTTCGTCTGCAACGCGTGTTCGATGCGCTCTTTTTTATAACATCGTCTTATTTTTGGACTGAGGCTGAGCGTTCTTATTTTTTAAGATTTGAAACTTTATTTTTTTTTTATTTTATTTTATTTTTATTATCTTGCCACACAGAATAACTTACAAGCAGAATAGAAAAGATAATAGATAGTTAATTAATATTAAATGTTATAAGTATTACATTAAAGGTGGATTTCCACTGTCGCGTGTTTTTTTTACGTGCGTTTACGTGCGTAAAAATATTTAGAGACAATGTAAGAACGACTTGCGTAAACGTGAACGCAAGTTTTCCATACATCGTCTCTAATTTTATTTACGCACGTAAAAAATTACGCGACAGTGGAAATCCACCTTAGCGGACGTGACCAGGAAACGCATCAAAAGAGCATTGTTCGTCGAACGTGCTGTATCAAGTTGCTCTTGCCACGCTTGCCCTGCCATTAGACCACAGTTTTGCATTTATTTATACTGCTCATTTAGCAAGAAATTTATAAATTACAAATGTGTCATTATCTCCGCATTTAGAAATCTTTTGCACTTTTCCACGTGTGCAAAGGACGCAAGTAATGTACAATGAAAAATTTTAAGTGCTTAATTACACAGCAGAGACATCATTGAAGATTCATGTTCATTTTTGTGGTGCAAAATCCTAATTGTAAAGGTATGCGCCTACCAAACGATGAAGAAGTAAAAAAAAAATCCAGACGACACAACTGCAGTATGTTGCCCTATTTCCCGGACACCCCTATTTCTGGACACTTCGACTTAACGATTCCGTATTTCGTTGAAACAATAAAACAAATCCGATCCATATGTCCCAAAGACTTATCGACTAGTCAGCTTTCGTTTGATACCTTCGTGGCCAAGCCACGCTCCGTTTAGGCGAGAACATTCGTTTTCAGTCCAGGTAGGTAAATTTTGTTTCTTCTTAAATGCGATTTTTAGCGCGCGTCGAATTTATACCTATTTACAGTTAAGCGGTCTGTTCTCGCAAAATACGATACAGATTAGACCTTTTTTGGACATAAGTAAAGCTTAAAGGACTAGGTTTGTCAGCGTATAAGAATTTTCTGTTTTCAGTTTCGTATCTTCGAACTGGACCACAAAAGAGTTTATTTGCATTTTTGGTGAGGTGTTCCTATTTCCGGACACCCAACGATAGCAAACTAGTTTCTGTTTTAAATGCAATCTTATCGAAGAGTTGTTGAAAGACAAGCGTTTTTATAACTCCCTTTCATAATTTTAACTGACCTGAAATAATTATTTTGAAAAACATACTTGAGTGTTGTTTTCCAAGTCCTGTCCAGTATCTAATAAATCAGTCGCCAGTCTTCCTCGTCTTACCGTGATACAAATCAAATATGGCGGCTTGTTGGCCGGTTTCAAAACATTGATGACTTCTTCGCTAAATAATCGAAAGACAAAAAGTAATCTGTTAAATGAATGTTTTCTTTATTCAACTTTTAGAAGATATATTTTGCCATAAGGGAGAAGAATGTTCCCAAGAAAAGCGGGAACGATCGTCCGGAAATAGGACAACCTGTCCGGAAATAGGGCATCCATTTCGACGAACTCTTTCCAAAATTACGAAGGATCCAAAGAGTTTCAGGTGATGAAACTTCACGACCTTCTTACTAGACGTGGAAGCTAAATTGTGGCTGAATTTCAGCTTGTTTGCGTTGTTTTGAGGTAAGATATTACGATTTATGCAAAACGTGTCCGGGAATAGGGCAACATACTGCATCATAGCTAACTAGTCGAACCTCGATTATCCGGACTCGGTGGGACTAGGGTAAATAGTAGTATATCCAAACTGGCCATTGTTTCACGGATCGCTGATTAAGAATTGGGAAATAATAGGACCCATTGTTCTATGTATGAACAATGAGGTGGATCCGGAGCGCAGGCCAGGATGGACATAAGGAAAAAGATGGGTGGGTGGGTGGGCACATGAACAGAAATATCAACCAGTCCTTCTAACACCCCACCCAACCCAAACACCCTATCACTTTTTCTCACAAGAACAAGCTTCGAACTGGCGGCCGTGAGTTTACGGGAAAACAGGAGGACACGAGGTGGAACAACGCATATTTATACTCTTGAATATATTAACCAGAGCGAGTCACATACTTTCCGTTACATTCCAGCGCTTAATCAGCTCCCGTTGGGAACATTGGCCAGTCTGAATAGTAGTATATCCAAACTGGCCATTGTTTCACGGATCGCTGATTAAGAATTGGGAAATAATAGGACCCATTGTTCTATGTATGAACAATGAGGTGGATCACTCCGCGAGGCAGTGGAACAGTCGTCCCATAGCGAAAAGAGCCCCCTCCCACACAAACATCCCATATTCCCATACCTCACAAACCTATCCCAAAACTTAATCCCAACCTAATATCGCCTAAAGAGTTTGATCAGTAACCTTCCCAGGCGCCCTAAGGTGCATTCGCAGAGGGGGATTTGCGCTTCAAAGTGTCATCTTTAGGGAATGCCTGTACAAAGTTCTTCACGGAGTTCATGTCCTGATATAATCGAGTTAGATCAGAAGTAGGATTGTGCTCATCCACAGCCTCTGTCAACAGGGCACTTGGGCTGTCATGGCGAAGCACCTTCTCAAGTTGAATGTAGTAACTAGCTGTATGTGTGCTGTAGGCGGTTTCTGGGTAAGCATGCATTCATGGCCTGGGACTGATGCCCTAGCAACGGTCCCTGGGAGAGTTGTCCAGCGAACTACCCGTTCCCGAAATGATGCAGCTGCCGCCATTGGGTCAAAATCGGGCGAAATCTCCCAATCAGGTACCTGGAATTGCTGAATACATTGTCTTTTGGATGGCGGCTAAAGGGAAAACATAGAAAACAAAAAAAAAGAAGAAACGAAGAAAAACGGGTGAGAACCAGAGTCCCCCAGGGACCAGCGAAGGGCAACAGTCCCGGCGCAACTGCAAGAGTCGGGCACAAAGGGCTTTAGAGAGCCCTGGGACAATTGACCCCACTGGACTTAAGGGACGAGAGGCATCTAAGCGTAAAAAATGCACAGAAAAAGGGGTACAACAGATAATTAATTTGGACACATTTTATTTCAGCTCAAATAGCATACGAGGAGAAAAGGTGTACACGAAAAAAAAATACTTCAAATTAAGTCAAAGTCAATTAGAGGTCTGACGGCAGTTTCGGGCCATGTGCCCAAAACGGTGACACTTGTAACACCTGACATTTGTTGCCGTTGACCTCTGGGTACCCCCAGCCCCGGGGTATGGCCATTCCTGAGGGGGCCTGGGGTATGTTGGAGCACCATTTCCGGATTGCTGATGGGATACCACGGGCTTGTACATTTTGGCGACAGTCTTGGCGACTTCCTTCTCGATGTCGCTTCCCAAGATGTGTGTCACGAGATCACCCAGTCTAGGGCCGGGAGGCAGCTTCTTGCAATTAGTAAGAACCGCAGTATACTTTCTGAGATCAGGGTGTGCTGAACGGCGACCAACATCCTCCAGATGCTCCAAGGCCCCAATTAACGCGTAGGGGTCAAAAGCTTTGGGTGGACGGGATGCTAGCTGACGGACCATCAGCAGGGCCTGATCGACCATTGATGTCTGAGCTGCCTGCACTACTTGATCGCGGAGCTGTCTAACTTGATCCTAAGCAAAATACAAAGATTGGCGTTTAGTCGGTTATAAACAGAATTCACGTCTCTATTACTCACATCAAACACTCAAGTCAGCCAATCCCGACAGCAAGGTTTATATTTAGTATAAACAACCCCTATTGGATTACACAACACAACATCAAAATGCCTAGTGAGGAAATATGGTAACTCGGAAACTGAGCGAGGCTATAAATTTACCCACCCCTCAAAAATGATGAGTTAACCTCAAGCACATAAGGAACAGGACCGCGAGCAGCATTCATGCTAAGGCAGAGTAATCACAAGCCCAAATAAACAATAGGCGAAGCACCCGAATCTCAATTATCGGGATCGGCAAAAAATTTGACGAAGAAACAAATTCAGTATTTAGGACTGGATTAAGTGGATTCAATAAACAGGGTCCAAGTAGTTTAACAAGACTGATTAACAACAATGAGCGTGTCCAGTCATAGAGTAAAATCAATCGAGTACAGAGTTCAGATACCAGTGAAATAATCTTGCCTAGACGGCACCAGAGATAAATTAAAATGCATTCCCAGCCCGAGAGGCCTAATGATACGTTTCAATTTACCGACTACGAAGCTCAGTTGGCACCAGCCCCACCTAACTGGGACATAATATAACTTCACTTAACGCATGTCCAGCCCGAGAGGCCCAAACAGGAAAAGTTTCCGAGAAAGCAGAGTACAGTATAAATGGCTAAACACACCTAAATATAGCATCGGCACCATATCCAGTAAACATGTCCGGCCTGCGAAGCCCAAACTAAATTAATTTCCATGAATACGAAATTAAGTAAACACCAAACATACCTTAATGGCACCTGAAACACATTTAGTAAATGTGCCCGGCCCGAGAGGCCCCAAACAAAATAAATTTCCCCGAACACGAAGTCCAAAAAAAAAAGAAACGCCAAATAGACCTAAATGGCACCTGAAACACATTCAGTAACGTGCCCAGCCCGAGGGGTCCAAAACAAATAAATTTCCCTGAACACGAAGTCCAGTAAAACGCCAAACATACCGAGATGGCACCTGAAACACATTCAGTAAACGTGCCCAGCCCGAGAGGCCCACACTAGAATTAATTTCCCTGAACACGAAGTTCAGTAAAGGCCAAACACACCTAAATGGCACCTGAAAGACATTCAGTAAACGTGCCCGGCCCG